>JAVUPR010000299.1:5807500-7007500 GCA_036785695.1 Gentiana straminea | reverse complement strand
ACCCCAATAGTTAGGATAGTTAGGTGATCAATGGCAAACCCTTAATTACAGGATCTATAGAAAATCCCCATTTCTTTATTTACCATATCATTGCCTGCCAATTTGTGCATTGATTTGGTTCCTGTTTATCTGATTAACTTGTGTATTTAGCTTCTCTTGTTCTGCTTATTTGTTTACTGATTTACTCTATTTTTTTTTATTCTGAATATAGCTTTAGGTCTGTGGTCTAATAACAATGTAGTTGCTTTCATACCTGGTTCTTTTCACTATGATTTTTGAGCACAAATATGCCTAGCTCAATTGTTTCTTAGATTCTGGTACGATATAGTGAATTATTTATGTCTAAAAACAATGTCAATATGTTTTCATTGCATGGTTTTGTGTTACAATTCAAACATTATTAACTTCACAAGGTTGCAAGCATATTAGTATAGTGCCTATATGATCCGGTTGTAGCCTAGATTCAGTTTCTTCTTACAGCCTGGTTACTGTTTGCTGTTTCATTATTTCTTGGGCGGTGGATCACTTCCTATTTCTTAAATACATGAATACACAACATGTAATTTTTGTTTTAACTTCTTACATTTAGCTTACAAGTGTAGTTATTGTACACTATACTTTTCCTCTTTTACAAATGTGCTGACTGTATGTGTGCACACACATGTGCTCATGCTAAACCAACTACACACATGTGCACACATCTTTTAAAGATTCACATTTTGTACACCCTGGTTTTTTGTTAGCCTACCATGATTGTTCCTTTTATTTTGCCTACACATAATAGTTAGGTTGTTCCGAATCTAATCATGCTAATGCTTTGTGCGTTTCTGCTGTTCAAGGTGACTGTGTTTACTAAGTTCTGAGCTTTACGAACAAGGTTATCACTACTTAAGGTGAGTGTAGTTAGGGGTACTACTGCAAACCCCATAGTTAGGGGATCTATTGCAAATCCCCGTAGTTACGGGATCTACAGCAATTCCCATTTCATTTGTTTATGGTAATAGTTAGTATAGAAAGTCCCATTTTGCCTGCTCGTTATAATAATGGCTAACACTTTGCACATCCACTCCACATATTTTTTTGCTTGTTACAGTCATCGTAGTTGTTATATTGGGGTTTTGTAGGTTTCCTTGCAAGTATAGATATATCCTTCTACCCCCATGTGTGTTTCACATGTAGTTTATCTTGAGCAACACATTCTTGCTCCTTTGTTCAAAGGCGTGTCATAGGATTTACCATGGTTGGGTCACACACAAGTTCACAGGCTATCCCGCCTTCTTCGGAGCCATTAGGTTCTGTTTTGCCTTCTACACCTAATCTTGCTTCAGATAAAATAGCTAGAGCTCGTGAGAAGCACCAGGTAGCTACAAATAGACTGCGTGAAAAAAAGAAAGCCCAAAAAATTCCCAGGCATAAGTCTTCTTCTGTTCTTCCAAAAAATATGCCCATTTCCTCTTCTCCAGTTACACTACCTGTTTTGCCCAAAATAAAAAAGTGTGTAAAAGTTGTTGGTTTGTCTGTCAGGTCGCAGGACAAGTGCAGTGGTCAAAAGTCTGACATGCATCTTCCGCGTTCGCGTGCCATTGAACCATGCGAACCGGATATTGTTCATGGTTCACACCCTTCCTTCGATGGCTTACACCTGAATGATGGTGTTAACCACAATCAGGTTGGTCTGCCCCGATCATTGGACTGTGCAGAAGTTTTACCTACGGTTTTATTTCCACCTTCATCCCTTGGTGTTTCCTCGCCGCTTCCAGTGACGGTAAATGCTACTGTTGCCTCAATTTGCGCTGTCTCTCCCACTGTGGAACCTACTAATTCAAATCTTCCTCGTAGGAGAATCCACAAAAAAAAACAACAACCAGATTCAGTCCCACATTGTGCAGAAGATGCCTTCGCAGCTGTTGCCTTGACTCCTGATATCTTATGTCCAGTTCCCAACTGCAGTTGTTGTGGGGCTGTGAGATTTGCTCATGAGCATCCTATCTCCTGCTGTAATGGTGGGGATATCGTTCTTGTTACCACCCCACTTCCTAGTATCTTAGTGGACTTACTGATTTCAGGATCTAATGAATCCAAGAATTTCAGATCATGCATTAGGACTTACAACAATCATCTAGCATTCACATCTCTAGGTGAAACCTATGACAAGGACCTCTCTAGAATAAATAAAGGCATTTACACTTTTAGGGTCCAAGGACAGGTCTACCATTTCATGCCGCCTCTTGCAGGCTCAAGCGATTCTTCACAGAATTTACAGTTCTACCTTCATGATACCGAACATGAGGTGAAAAATAGGTTGGTCAGTTGCCCTAGGTTGTATGAAATGTCTTAAGAAAAAAATCCTACTTGTTCTTGAAGACAACCCATATGCAAGATTCTTTAGAAGCCTTAGGCATGAGGTTGGCCTTGAGGATCATGCGATTCTACTCTACTATAACCCGGATGTAGACCAATGCACCTATAATAAGCCTTCGGTTAATCAGGTTGCTGGTATTTTAGTAGACGGTAGTGAAAATCAGCATAGAAGCATTAAAATATACAGCCTTAGTGGTGATTCTCATAACATACAATACTACTACGCATGCTATGACCCTCTGTAGTATCCCTTGCTCTTTCCTTATGGCCAGCTTGGTTGGCACCAAGGGATTGAAAAACAAGGCATAAGAGGAAGGGGTAGGAAAAGGGCCAGATCAAGCATTAGCAATGCCGGCTTAGACCCTTTGCATGCACATGATGCTGAATCTTTGCTTAACCATGAGGAACAAACAATGAATGCTTGCATAGACATCCCTAACTTTGTCTCCATACGCGAGTACTACTGTTACATATTCCAAATTAGGCAATCAGACCAATCGTATCTCCTGCACTTTGGACGTTTGTTCCAGCAATATGCTGTGGATATGTTTGTTAAGCTTGAAACTCAGCGTCTAGACTATTTCTGATCCCAACAAGAAAACATTCGGCAAGAATTCCTTCAAGGAGTAGCTGATGCTTTAGCTTCAGGTGAAAGGGCTTGTGGCCAGGTAGGACAACGTGTTGTCCTTCCTGCTACATTTATAGGTGGCCCAAGACACATGAGGAAAAAAATACTTAGATGCCATGTCTTTGGTCCAAAAGTTTGGCAAGCCTGACATCTTCCTTTCAATGACATGCAATGCAAACTGGCCGGAGATAAAGGAACACCTGAAACATGGTGAATTATCTCAAGATAGGCCTAATATCGTTTGTCGTGTTTTTAGGTCTAAGTTAGAGGAACTCAAAAATGAACTGCTAAAAAAAACATGTTCGGCAAGGTTGCTGCATACACGTATGTTATTGAGTTCTAGAAAAGAGGGCTGCCACATGCACATTTCCTTCTCATACTTAAACCACAGTTTAAGTTATATCATTCTGAGCAATTTGATGCACTTGTTTGTGCTGAGATTCCAGATAAGTTTAGCCATCGCCTTTTACACAAATTAGTTCTGAAACACATGCTCCATGGTCCTTGCGTTGCTAATAATCCTTCTAATGTATGCATGAAAAAAAATGGGACATGCAAAAACTTCTACCCTAGGTCTTTCTACGATGAAACAAATGTTACGGATGATGCATACCCAAACTACCGTAGACGCAATGATAGTACTCAGGTAAAGGTACAAAATGCTTGGCTAGAAAACCGTTGGGTTGTACCCTACAACCCTTACTTGCTTTCCAGATTTGACTGTCACATGAATGTTGAGGTGTGCTCGACAATCAAGGCTGTCAATTACATCTACAAATACATTTGTAAGGGTAGTGATCATATATTATTCAGCTTGTCAGCTAAAAATCAATCTGACCCTTCTCCTTATAATCTTGTTCAAGTCAACGAGATTGATCAATACATGAGTGGCCGGTGGATTTCAGGACCCAATCTTTATGGCGAATGTTCCGGTTCCCTACTACTAAAATGAAGCCACCCGTAATCCAAATGCATCTTCATCTAGAAAACTACCAACCCGTGACCTTCAAACAAAAACAGTTGCTCTCAAATGTTCTTGACTATCCAATGAACAAAAGAACTATGCTCACTGAATTCTTTTCAATGAATGCAACTGATGCCAACACAAAGGCACATAAATGTACCTATTCGGAATTTCCAGATTATTTTGTCTGGTTAGTAGACAAAAGAAGATGGAAGCTCCGTGCAAGTGGAAATTCAGTTGGGTGAGTAGTTACTGTGCAGCCTACAAAAGGAGAGCATTACTTCCTGTGGTTATTGCTCAGTAAAGTCTGATGCCCCACGTCTTACACGTATCTCCGGAGTGTAAATGGTCGCCTTTTCAAAACTTTTCGTGAGGCTGCTTCAGAACGAGGTCTGTTGGCAGACAATAATAGCCAGGAACAACGCATGTCAGAGGCTGCAAATTATAACATGCCATCTGCACTCCGGAAACTTTTTGCAGATTTGCTTGTGTATTCTTGCCCGAATAATCTTTCTCACATGTGGTCCATGTTTGAAAGCAGCATGTCGATCGATATTGCTTACCATACAAACTTGTCAGCAAGTATGATTAGGAAAAAGGTGTTGCACCAAATTAACTCGTACTTAGTTGGTATGGGAAAGAGCCTTAAACATTATAAAATTTGTCCTACGGCCTTTACAGATGACACCGATGAATCCCGTGACACAACAAGAGAGCTGAGAATAGAAAAGGCTATTACTATCTCCGCTTTGGATTTAACATCAGAAATGTTACTAAATACTGAACAAAAGCATGCATTTGATTGCATAGTTGCGTCTGCATATGAAGCTAAAACCCGTGTATTCTTCATTGATGGCCCCGGTGGAACTGGGAAGACCTTTCTTTATCGTGCTCTCTTATCTCATGTACGATCAAGAGGCAACATAGCTTTAGCCACAACTACGTCTGGTATCGCTGCCTCATTGCTTCCTGGTGGTCGTACTGCTCATTCTCGATTCAAAATACCGATTGACTTAGAGGATGCTTCCACGTGTAGGGTAAGTAAACAATCGTCTTTGGGTTTGCGTATCAAATAGGCAAAACTTATCCTTTGGGATGAAGCCCCTATGGCGAAGCGAACTGCGATTGAGGCGTTAGATAGTTTTCTAAGGGATTTAATGGAATCTGATACAATCTTGGGTGGGAAAGTAGTTGTGCTAGGTGGTGACTTCCGTCAAACCTTGCCGGTGGTCACCAAAGGTACCAAATTAGAAACTATCAATGCGTCATTAATTAGGTCTCCACTCTGGCCATATCTAACACAATTACGCCTCTTCTCTAACATGCGTGCATGTCTAGACCCAGAATTCACCTCTATTCTCCTTGCTATAGGAAATGGCATGCACCAGTCTAAGGACATTGACTTTGTTTCTTTACCACATCACATCTGCCATAAAAAAGTCTCTTCAGCTGATGATTTGAATGAATTCATCTCTGTGGTATACCCAGACCTTGACAGGATAGATGCTGCTCATCTTGCATTTGCTAATCGAGCTATTTTAACAACCAAAAATATTTTTGTTGACGAAATAAACGATACCATTATCCATAAATTCCCAGATGAGACAGTTGAATATATAGGGTTCGATGAAGCTATTAACCCATCTGACGAAGGATTATATCATGACCTCATAAACAGTTTGTCCCCTAACGACCAACCTCCACACAAATTAATTCTAAAAATCAATGCGCCGGTTATTTTGTTACGGAATATAGACTCAGGTGAAGGTCTGTGTAATGGCACGCGTATGGTCTGCAAGTCTTTCTCAAAAAATGTCCTTCACTGCCAAATTGTAATTGGGGATTTTTCCGGAAAGCACATGTTCATACCTAGGATACCCTTGCAACCAAAAAAGGGTGAGTTTTGCCCCGTGCCTTATAAAAGAATACAATTTCTGCTACGTTTGTGTTTTGCTATAACGATTAACAAATCCCAGGGACAAACTCTTGATTTGGTTGGAGTCTACCTTAAAGAACCTGTGTTCTCACATGGCTAGCTCTATGTTGCGCTATCACGTGCACGAACTTCTTCCCACGTTAAGATTTTTATATGCAACAATACTGCTGAACCCTCCACACTAACAAAAACACACAATGTCGTGTACAAAGAGGTGTTACAATTCTGATGATGCACAATTCATTTTGCAAAAAAAAAAAGTGCCTGCTTGTTTTATGCTTGACAATGTGGTTTTTGGCACACATTTGGTATGACACATATTTATCTACAGACATTATGCTTGACCATCTTTTATACTTTTATAGCTTTCTCGCTCACAGTTTGGTTCTATTTTTCTCTTTGCCCATGTACTCTTACCACTTCTACCGTTTAGTTTCATTCAAATTACACTTCAGTCGGGTTTGCCAATTAACACAGATCTGCTTACATTATTCAGCAATACACTGAAGCATACGTAAACAGTACATAAACATGTCCCAATTCCACCCACGTGTCTCAGCTTTGGCAATCTACATTATTTTCCCACCATGTCTGTCACACTGTGTTCAAATGCAGAGAAAAAGAAAATTACATCATTTGGTTCTATATAATCTCTATAGCATCTTTTCTTTGCTTTCAGAACATGGACAAACCATTACTTTATGCGAACCAAATCACACCTACATTTATCGGCAAATGGTGTGTTTTAGTTCAAGTAATTGAGCGTCGCAATGCCAAGAAAAAAGACAATGGTCCTCTGTATAGGAACTATGTGGTCACTGACTCATAGGTACATATACCTTTGAAGTATTTCACTTCTGAATTTATGTGTCTATTTCAGTTTCTACTTCTTTGTTGTTAAGTTTCTTATAATTGCTTTCAATGTGTCTTACCTTATCAACATGGAACCAAAGTACCCATTGTTGTCTTCGATGGAACGTGGCTTATTTTGCAAACACCCTACTACCATTCAAGTGATACTACGTTTCAAATGCATATGTGAAGGAGACTCCGCAACCACACAGGGTGCTCGAATATCCATACACCTGGACTCTTTACCGGAAGAACCTTGTGGAAACTTACGATGATCCAATCCCACCTCCACTGCCTTGTACATTCTAGTTTGACAAATTTAGCGAGTTCTACCGCACTGCTGATCAAAAACGCTCAATCTGTAAGCAAAAACCCCCTATCACTACTCAAAACATTCACCAACTAAAAACTAATTCTAATTCTGCTCTCACTCACCAATCACTATGAACTTTCTATTAGGCATAAGAGCATTCATCATTCAGGCTTTACTTGTACAAGAGGGCAAAACCTTAGCTACCAGAAACTTTGTGGTGATTAATGAAGAGTATGTAAAACCATTTATCTTCTGTTCCTTATTGTTATTTTCCATAGATACAAACATATTTTAGAAAAAATAACAATGTACCCTTATTTGTTTAAATATTTTTGCAGAATGATCCCAATACTGATGAGGGCCTGGGATGATCTGTTGGTTGACACAGACATCAATATCTACACTAGATACAAGACTCCAACCCTCATTATTGCATACGGGCTGAAAGTAACTACGATTAATGGTACACTACTAATCTAATACATAAACTTTTAAAGTAATTCACTACCTACTTTACAACTACATATTTCCTGTAGCTGTTTTATTATTAACATACACAAATTTCGACATAGGGCTGTCACTCAAAACCAAAACAGGTGCTTACATCTTGGAAAACCCGACCTTGTAAGAACAGCCCCATTTAAAAGAATGGTAAATCTATTTACACAATCCCAAACTTGGCAATCAAAATTACTATAAATAACATGTACAAACTAGAGCTTACTTGGACCCAAGTAGACTTTTCCATCCACCGTGTCCTTCCGAAATCTTACCGTTGGACTTTTCCCTTGCATCTATTCCAAATGTTGCTACCTATACAATACTTTAGCTTTTTTCCTACTTACGTTTACTATGGCATCGCTAACATGTAAACATTTAGGCAAAAACAGTTTGGACTGAAGGCAAGCTGACCTATCTGCCTAGCCAAAGAAAGCTCTGGTTTGAAGCATGCGAGAAATGCTTGACACCCTTGGATGTAGACATAGATTGGAAGATTAAGTGCTCTGTGTGCCAAGAATTTACCCACGTGTGCATTCGGTAATAATCCTTCTTTTCCCTTTTTATTACATTTTTCTCTCCACTTGTCTTGCTGCTGTTGCTTTACTTTTCCCTTCTACTTACCATGCACAACTTCACTTACTACAGGTCTGAAGTTCCTGTCACTCTAAAGCATGGTCGAATTGCAATTGAAGCAATCATCAAATTCCTAGAAATTGACAAGCTACTGCCCTTCACATGCATTCAACTAAAACTTGCTGCTGAAAAGGTAAGATTCCAAATTAATACTTTGTATATACAACAAAACAAAAGAAGCTACATTAATATAATAACATGATTCCTATAGAATCACACACTAACGCAATACATTAGAAATATTCATTACATATTTAAAGCATTCAAAAGTTTTACTGCCTACCAATTGAAACTAAAGACTATGTATGTTATCAAAAAAACAAAAAAAAACACACACAACATTTTAAATAGTCGTTAGTTAGTATAGTAAAAAAAATGTACTTATGTGTCTGTTTGTATATGAGATTTGCCTGTTCCATTATTCATACTAACATTTCAACCTATCACATTTGTTGATATTCTAGCTTATCACATTTTGCTACTTCCATTGTTTTTAGGGCGAACCACTCACAAAAGAGATCGAGGAAGCTTTGAAAGACAAGCATGTTGTTTGTTTCATCAAGTACTACGACCGCGAAGCTCGAGGCATAATGCTTCGTCACTACCCTATCATTAAGATCTACAGCGAGGTTGAAATTGCGGCATATGATGCAGATCACCGTGCAAGTGTAGGAACTGAAGCTGCAATTGCCAACCCTACGCCTTTAGAACACATTGGATCATCGACTTTTACTCCACAAGTTTCTGTTGTTGAGAATGAGTTCTTTACACCTAGCACAAAAACTGTCCTTGAAGAGGTCTCTGCAAATCAGTCAATTGAGCAACTGCAAGTACAAGAAACAAGTGGTACTAAAAGGATGCTGCCCTTTGGAGAAAACACCACTGGCACTGCAACAGGTTCAGCATCAGGTTAATTTCAGCCTTGCTTACCCCCTGATCATACTACTGCTCAAGTTCCTGCTCATAAGGATGCCGACCCACTTCAGACAACTCCATCAAAGAAGGCAAGGGCCAAGCCTAAGCAGATCCGATATCTCTCTGTATGCAATGTTGGTATGTGTGGTTGAAGACATGTTTCATAAATAATATAGTCTTCTTTTCTCTAAATAACAACACCATATTAGAACAATAATTTTCTGTCTTTACAGAATATTAATGATTCATAATATGTGGCTTATCTTGTGTGTAAAATAAACCTACCAAGTTTGGTGTCTGGCTTGGCTAACAATCATGGTGAGGCATATGCCATGCGTCTCTGGAGATACCGTAATGCGTATGGCCTTTTGTTTGCTCTTTTGGTGTGTGAAAACTCTTCTGTAACAATCTCACCATGAATATTTATTATGTATCAAAGCCTTGTTTGTAGTAATATGTAAATTCTGTTGTGCTTTTATAACTGTTTCTACACTTAGCTACCTTTATAATTTTTTGTCCATCAATACTTCTTATACTAATGCATTACAAAATTATGCAATACAAATCTGCTCCACGATAACCCCATCGATCTATATAAACAAATCTTCTACAAGTACTGCAGTGCGCTTAACTCGTGCCTTGCACGGTGTACGCCCACTAGTATATATATATATATTCTACCCAAAAAAAACGCAGAGCTTGCAGACCGGCAGGTATGACTACTTTGTATACATATCAAGCAAACTGGCAGGTATATAGTCATATCAAGAGTATATAATAAATATTGTACAAAAGATGTTTAATTTTACTAATTTGTAGGTATGTTTTCAGGCTATCAATGAATTGAATTTTGTATTTACAGATGTTAAAAGAACGATATTGAAATAATATTTTGTAAATATATTTTTCAAAAAACAAAAAATATAAATTAAAAAAATCGAACTAAAAGACCTTATTCGACGACTTCGTCGAAGGCCTAAAAATTTTCAGGACCGGCCTTGCTTAAAATATTAGGAAAATAAAACTTAGTTCCACAAAAAGTGTTCTTTTTATTGAAATTTTATTTTATCATCGAAAATGAATCATCCAGATCAGTTTAGTTGTCTTTTTTTATCAACTAATATGAATATTTTCGGGACCGTCATAAGGCTCAACCTGCAAATTAATGTTGTGGAGATTATTTGTCATGTGATGAGTGGCACAGGTGTCAGGTATCCAACCAGAGGGAATGGCATTTGGAGCCTGAGCTTGCGCATTATAAGCTTGGGGATGCCTCTGTCCACGGTTTTGAGGTGGGGTTGGCTGAAAGTCGGCCTCAAAGCGGTGCCAGCATTCTTGGGCAGTATGACCTACCTTAAAACAAACTTGACATGTAGGTACTTGTCCCGGAGGATAACGATGAGCACGGCTAGTACCACGGCTGTTTTGGTTGCTGGAGATAGTGTTTTGGTTGCCACGACCACGGCCCCGGGATCCAGTATTCCCTCTCCCCCGACCCCTTGGATGCTAGACTTGATTGTTGGAATATGTTGCTGAGGGAGGATAGGGAGAGTTATGGGCCGGTGAGCCTGTGGAGTTTCCGGACGTGTATAGGGCTGCTGCTGGAACCGAAACGGGTGCCGGAGAAGATGAAAGAGCCGGCAGGAAAGTGGCGTAATTCTGTATGCGGGCTTCTGTCATGAGCATGATTGAGTATAATTCATCTAGGGTGATTTTATCACGGTTAGTGAGCATTTGAACCATAGATTCATAATCAGAACCTAAGCCGGCCAAAATGTAGGCAACGATATCATCATCACCAAGGGGATGCCCGGCCATAGCCAAATCATCTATGATGCGTTTGATCCGGGCAAAATAATCAGCAGCGGATAGAGTGTCCTTGCGAGTGGAGGCTAGTTGAGCCCTAAGATGAACAAGCCTAGCACGACTTTGAGAGGAAAAGCAATTCTGCAACGTAGCCCAAATTTCTGCCGAAGTGGTGGCTTGATATACCTGCATCAACACGTCTTCGGATAATGAGGAGGTGATAATGCTAAGAATCAGATTATCTTGCTGAATCCAGAAATCAAGAGCCGGGTTTGGAACCGTAGCTCCGGTGGTGGAGGTGGAGGGGATGGTCGGCGGTGGATTTTTGATGCTGCCATCAACATATCCGAATACCCCTTGGCCATGTAGATACGAGATAATCTGGGCTCTCCACAGATGGTAGTTTGATCGGGTGAGTTTGAGGATTTGCAGGGCTGATGTGGAGGTAAGGGTGGGAAGCTTTGGAGCTGTTGATGTGTTACACCGGAGGTGAGATCGGATTTTGACATGGCTGCAAGGTGTTAGAGCTTGGTGGTTAGGGTTTTAGGAGGAATAAGGTGGCGGGTGTATGTGGGATACCGTGTATGACATATGGACTCGGGATCGTTAATGCTCTGAAACCATAATAAAATTATGAAGGTGGAAATAATGTTTTTCATTGATTTATGAAATGTAATGTGAGTACAATATATATAGGAGATAATACTTGTGCTCCAAGATAAAATGAAAATAAATAAATACAATTAAATGGTCTCGGTTGTAGTATTGCATTAGAGCTCTTCTGATAACATCGACGACAACTCTCTTGCTCGTCATCATCATGTTCGGCTTCAACAACATAACTTCAAAGTACTCACGTGGGGGATTAAAATTAAAACTTCCTCCAGCTCCATATGGTTGGCCTGTGGTTGGTAACCTATTCAACATAGATAGAAAGAAATCTCATATTGCTCTATCTAATATCGCGCTATCTCTTGGAACCATCTTCTCACTAAGATTCGGGACCAATTTTTGTGATTGTTGCCTCAAGCCCTGAAGCTGCTCGAGAAGTGTACAAACACCATGATAAGGAATTATCCGGTAGGTTTCTCATTCGGTTTAGCGATTTGATTCCCGAAGTGAAAACATATGATCTTGTGATGGCTACCAAATGTGATAAACATTGGAGATCTCTGCGGGCAATGAGCTACAATCAACTTTTCTCCTCCCAAGCATTGGACTCCCACTGCGCAAGGTACGTACATACCTACTCCTTCTGTCCTATAATATAAGTCATTTTTAGACGAACAATTTACTTTTACAAGGGATATATTTACTAATTAATATATATATACACTTTTACAAATTTCCATTAATTATGCCAAAAATTGTAGGTGAGGGAAATGATAGAGCATATGGGGTCAAAGGAAGGAGAAGTAGTTAAGATTGCAGATTTTATTTTTGCAACAATACTTGTCAGTTTTGGTGACTTGATCTCTAAATTGATAAATAAACTGGTTGAACTAATCTGAGAAACTGAGACTGGGATTGATGGTCAATTCAGTTAAGTATATTCAGTTCTCTGAAAGTCAGTTTGAAGAAGTGCAACTGAGTTTCTTCTGAATTCAGCAGTCAGTTTTGGTATGTTGAGTTTTGATGAGTATAGCTGAGTTCTACATCTGATCAGTTGATTACAAGTCTGGAAAGTCAGTTTGAAGGTAGTTTCGTCTAGCGGATAACAGCTGGAGCTGGGGTCAACATCTGGGTACTTATGAGAATTCTGACAAAGATCTTTGGCGGTTAGGGTTTGGGATTTGTGCCTATAAATACCAATGTTGTAATCAATGCAATATGTGTTTTTCAAGAGTGTTATTCACACACTTGTGAAAACCTTGTAATTCTATGCATAATAAAATATCTCATTTTCTGTCCGTGAAGTAGTCGGCACAATGCCGAAAACCACGTTAAATCACTGCGTTCTCATTGTTTCTTGTTTTATCAATTCCACCATACTTTATGTTTGCATTGCTATCTGTTATTTATCCTTCTTAAATTGCAAGCTTCTCGTCTGTGTTTTTAACAAACTGGTATCAGAGCGTCAGGTTTAAGATTCAGAGAGTTGCAGGTGAACAGAGTTGATCTTCACCAAGACCGGTGACCGGTGCTTGGATTTTGTGATCAAAGGTTTGTTCTTTAATTAGAAGGATGTCAGCAATGAACGCGAAGATTGATAAATTTATAGGGAGGAACAGTTTCAGTTTGTGGCAAATCAAGATGCGGGCCTTGTTAAAGCAACAAGGATTGTGGACTGCTTTATCTGATAAAGGAGATGACAATTCAACATATTATGCCAGTCTGGAGGAGAAAGCACATTCAACCATCATGTTGTGCTTGTCTGATGATGTTATCACAGAAGTTGCTGAGGAAGACACCGCTGCCAAGTTATGGTTAAAGCTTGAAAGCATGTATATGACTAAGTCATTGACCACCAACAAGTTGCTGCTGAAGCAGAGGCTATTCAGCATGAGGATGCATGAGGGGACTCAATTGAGAGATCATCTTGATTAGCTGAACACAATATTACTTGATCTCAGGAATATTGATGTTAAAATTGAGGATGAAGATCCTGCTTTGATTATGCTGGTTTCATTACCAGCTTCCTATGAGAACTTTGTGCAGTCCTTTATAGTTGGGAAGGATAAAGTTGCTTTAGAGGATATAAGGTCATCTTTACATGCTAAGGAGTTGAGACATAAGGCAGCTGGGGCAAAAAATCAAGCAACAGGACTGATAGTCAGTAGCAGCAGTGGAAAAGAACATGGTCAGTCTAGGAAGAAAAATTCCAAGAAGACAAGGTCCAAAGGCCCTAAATCCATAGATGTTTGCAATTATTGTAAGGAGCAGGGACATTGGAAGTCTAATTGTCCAAAGAGAAAGAAACAGCAGGAGAACGGTTCTGGCACAATTGCTGTAGCAGCTGAGCATGATTCAGATGAAGACATGGTCTTAGTGGCAGGAGAGTCAGCACATCAAACTAATGTGTGGATTCTAGACTCTGGGGCATCATTTCATATTTGCCCTTATAGAGAGTGGTTCACAAGTTATCATCAGATAGATGGTGGTCAACAAGGTATGCAAGGTAGTTGGGATTGTCTCAATTCAGTTGAGGACAGAGGATGGGAGATTCTGTAAACCGAGTGAAGTTAGACATGTTCCACAAATGACCAAAAACTTGGTATCGCTCAGTTCTTTGGACAGCAAGGGATTCAGTTTTAAGGGGTAAAGTGGTGTGCTGAGTGTCTATAAAAACTCAGTTGAGGTTCTCAAGGGAATCAAGAAAGGGACTTTGTATTACAAGGGTCAGTTGTTTCTGGTTCAACTGCTGTGGCATCTGCTGAGGTTCATCAGTCACAGCTACGAAACTGTGGCATATGAGACTGGGTCACATGGGTGAAAAAAAGAAGCAGGTTCTTTCTCAGAAAGATCTTCTTGGGGAGTGTAAGGTCAAGAATCTAGACTTTTGTGAGCATTGTGTGTTTGGGAAGCTTCACTGGAGCAAGTTCTCAAAAGGGTTCGCAACACAAAGTCATCACTTTATTACATTCATTCTGATTGTTGGGGCCATCAAAGGTGGAGTCATTGGGTGGTCACAGATATTTTGTGTCATTCATAGATGTGACTATTCAAGAATGACTTGGGTGGTGCTGATGAAACACAAAAGTGAGGCATTCAAAAGCTTCATGCAATGGAAGGCTCTAGTTGAAAATCAGTTGGGGAAGAAGATCAAGAGGCTTCGTACAAATAATGGTCTGGAATTCTGCTGGAATGAGTTTGATACATTATGCAAAATTGAGGGTATTGCCAGACATCATACAGTCAGGAATACTCCTCAGCAAAATGGTGTAGCTGAAAGAATGAATCAAACTCTTCTGGAGAGAGCAAGATGTATGCTTTCTCATGCTGGTTTGTCAAGGAGATTTTGGGCAGAGGCTGTAACCACAACGTGCTACTTAATCAACATGAGTGCTCACACAGGGATCAATCTCAAAACACCAATTGAGATGTGGTCAGGCAAGCCTACAGATTATTCAGTTCTAAGGGTATTTGGAAGCACAGTTTACTATCATGTCAGTGAAGGGAAACTAGAACCAAGAGCCAAGAAATGAGTGTTTGTGGGGTATGGTAGTAAATGGGTACAGAATTTTGGTCATCAGCAGAAAACAGAGTTATTCTCAGTAGAGATACAGTTTTCGATGAAAATTCTATGCTCAGTTCATTAGTGGGGAGGATAACTGAATCTAAAACCAGTGCTGAAGCTGAGAAAACTGACGGTAAGGTGGAGCTTCAGGTAGAGTCAGTTGAAACACAACAATCAACCGATCCAAGTCAGTTTTCATCTGATCTGGTTGCTGAACTAGAGCTGAATCCAAGCCAGTCAGCTGAGCTATTGTCAGTTGAGCGTCAAATTGAGAACATAGGTCAACAGAGTATAGCTGTCAGCGGAGCTAGAAGATCCAAGGTTGGGATACCTCCCAAGAGGTACGGGTTGATGATTTGGTTGGACACACACTTCAAGTTGCAGAAGAAGTGATGGTTTTGAACCTTCTAATTGCAAGGAAGTAGTGACATGTTCTGAAGCATCTCAATGGCTTGCTGTCATGGGAGATGAAATGGAGTCATTACTGAAGAATCAGACTTGGGATCTAGTTAAACATCCAACTGAAAGGAGAGTTGTTACTTGCAAATGGATCTTCAAGAAAAAAGAAGGGTTAACTGAGGCATAATGAGTTAAGTATAAGGCACGCTTGGTTTCAAGAGGGTTCAGATAGAAAAAAGGAGTAGATTTTGATGAGATATTCTCACCAGTGATCAGACATACTTCAATCAGAGTGTTACTAGAAATGGTGGCACAACAGGACTTAGAACTTGAGCAGTTAGATGTGAAGACAACTTTTCTACATGGTGAGGAAGACAAAGAGATATACATGACTCATCCAGAGGGTTTCCAAGTTCCTGGTAAGGAAGATCTTGTGTGTAAGTTGAAGAAGTACTTGTATATACTAAAACAGAGTCCTAGACAGTGGTATAAAAGGTTTGACAGTTACATGATCCAGTTGGGTTACAGCAGAAGTCCTTATGATTGCTGTGTTTACAACAGTAAGTTGGAAGATGGATCATACATCTATCTTGTGTTATATGTGGATGACATGCTGATAGCTGCCATGAAGAAGTCTGATGTTCACTATCTGAAAAACCTTCTCAGTGATGAGGTTTGAAATGAAAGATTTGGGTGCAACCAAGAAAATTTTGAGGATGGAGATATGGAGAGATATAAATCAAAAGGACCTGTTCTTATCTCAGCAGGGCTATGTACAGAAGATTTTGTCAAAGTTTGGCATGTCAGCTGCTAAGCCAATAAATACTCCTATGGCATCAAATGTTCATTTGTCAGTTTTTGCTTTACAATTAGTAGAGAGAAAGAGTACATGTCAAGAGTTCCCTATGCTAGTGCATTTGGCAGTCTAATGTATGCCATGGTGTGCACTAGGCCTGATCTGGCTCAGGCAGTCAGTGTTGTCAGCAGGTTTATGGCTCAACTTGGAAAGGAACACTGGAATGCTATGAAAAGAATGTTCAGGTACCTTAGAGATACAACTGATGTTGGTCTCATTTATGGAAGTGATACTCAAGAACTGATCACATGATACTGTGATGCTGATTATGCAAGTGATGTGGGCAGTAGAAAATCTATGACTGGTTATGTTTTCACATTGGGGAATTCAGTTGTCAGCTGGAAAGAGACTCTTTAGGCAACAGTGGCTTTCTCAACTACTGAAGCTGAGTTCATGCCTCTTACTGAAGTAGCCAAGAAGAGTATCTGGTTGAAGGGACTAGTCATTGATTTGAGGCTACATCAGGATCAAGCTGAGATTTTTTGTGACAGTTTGAGTGCAATTTGTCTAGCTAAGGATCAGGTTCATCATGAGAGAACCAAGCATATTGATGTGAGGTATCATTTTCTAAGAAATGAGAAGAGGGTTGTAGTGAAGAAGATCAGTACCAAGGAGAGTCCTGCTGATATGTTCACTAAACCAGTTCAGTAGAGCAAGTTTCAGTTGTGTCTGGACTTGCGGTCAAAGCTTGTAAACTGAAATCTGGAAACTCAGTTGAGGGAAGATTAGCTGAGTGGATTCTGTGAAGAAGTCTGATACTGTACATCCTGGCATTGACGAATGCATCTGGTACAAGTACATCTGGTTATGCAATCTGGTTGACTATGAATGAAAGTTCAAGTCAAGGTGGAGATTTGTCAGTTTTGGTGACTTGATCTCTAAACTGATAAATAAACTGGTGGAACTAATCTGAGAAACTGAGACTGAGATTGATGGTCAGTTCAGTTAAGTATATTTAGTTCTGTGAAAGTCAGTTTGATGAAGTGCAACTAAGTTTCTTCTGAAGTCAGCAGTCAGTTTTGGTCTGCTGAGTATAGCTAAGTTCTACATTTGAGCAGTTGATTACAAGTCTGGAAAGTCAGTTTGAAGATGAGTTTCGCCTGGTGGATAACAGCTGGAGCTGGGGTCCACATCAGGGGTATTTATGAGAATTCCGGCAAAGATCTTTGGCGTTTAGGGTTTGGGATTTGTGCCTATAAATACCAATGTTGTAATCAATGCAATGTGTGTTTTTCAAGAGTGTTATTCACACACTTGTGAAAACCTTGTAATTCTGTGCATAATAAAATATCTCCTTTTTTGTCCGTGGAGTAGTCGGCACAACACCGAAACCACGTTAAATCACTGTGTTCTCTTTGTTTTTGTGTTTTATCAATTCCGCCATACTTTATGTTTGCATTGCTATATGTTATTTATCCTTCTTAAACTGCAAGCTTCTCGTCTCTGTTTTTAACAATACTAAACTCCTTGTCCATGGCAATGACATCCAAAGATATCATTCAAAACTGGGAAAACATCGGGAAAGCAAAGATGCCTTCCAAAAAGCTTCTATTGTTCGCAATTCCAAGACTCGAAGATTTACTCCCTATACTGGTTGGCTTCGATTTTGGTGCTAAACAAAGGATCAATGACTATTTTGAAATGTGCACAGACCTTTGGGAGACATTTTAGCTGAAAGGAGACGCCAAGGACGCCAAGATGGCGGCAGCGAAAAAGGAAGCCCTCCAGATTTTCTGGATTCCATGACAAACCATTCGTGGGACGATGTTCAAATCTATAGCCATCTTGACGATACAGGGTTTCACTCCCTCCACGTGTCGTCTATCGGTTGGTCATCACGGTATGAATTAACTACAATGTACTCGTGTCGAGACCCAGGATCGAGGCCAGGGCCATGTAATCGATTCCAGGTTACGACGATCGACTACCAAGCAGTGTGAGATGACAAGTCCATAAGGACAGAGTCCACACCAGCTAAGCAGTGTAGGATGATAAGTCTGGAGTCGATCACCGTAGGTCGGAAGTATCGACTCGAGGACAGGGTCCGCACCAGCTGTCCAAGCCCATTAACAGCGATAGCTTGGGCAAGGGTTTAAGGCCCATTTAAGGGTATAGATGACAATAACATAAGCCGACTTAACCTTAGGCTTTAGGCAAGTGTTGTCATTATAAATACCCCAATCCAGGAACTACGTAAGGCTTGATTCCCGGAACATAAAAGGATACGTAGGCAATCTAAGATACAGTCTTAGACTCAGCCGCAATACCAAAATCCACCACCACGTTCTTTTGGGCGTTAGGGTTCTTGAGTATTCTTCATTAGATTCATATTGGGGCCCGGATAATTAAGGTGACTTAATTTGTCATCGTCATTGGTGCAAGAAGGAGGGCCTTCTATTGATTGAATACGCAGGAACACGATGCCTCCCAGAAAAGCTGCATCCAAAGCTGCCGATCAAGGCTCACAGATGAACGAGCCAATCGATCCTGATATTCAAGGAGAAAAAGATCCAGCCTTGGATCTCGTTCAGCACGATCCTCAGCAGAAACAAGGAGAAAAAGATCCAGCTTTGGATCCTATCCAGGAAACCCACCAACCAGAAAAGCAAGCTCTTGCTCCAGAATATCGGGCGCTTGTGGATCAGTTGGCAGGGGCGGACTTGGAGGTAATGTCCAGGATTATAGCCGAGGCAGTTACGGCGCAAAGGCAAGCGGCCGCTGCCCAGAAAGAGGCCACGGCGGAAGGCGGCCGGAAAGATGTAATGGACAAGCCTAAACAGACTCCTGGAGACGAAGTAAGCGCATCGTCTAGCTCAGTAGAAAGGAAGAGACTCGAGATCCACCAAAAACACCAGAGAGGGGATGATGATAGCGCCAGGGAGGAGTTGAATGCAATTTTGGGAAAGAACCAGGTTTCGTTATGGCTCGAGTCTCCCTTCACGAAGGAGATCGAGAGCTTTCCTAAACCCAAGGGGTTTAAGATACCTAAAATAGAGCCTTACGATGGCACCACCAACCCGGAGGACCATCTCCACAGGTATCTATCTCAAATGAGGTTGGATGGAGCACCCGATGCAATGAGATGTCGGGCATTCGAGACGCTACTCGTAGGTCGAGCAAGGGAATGGTTCACGAAGCTACGGCCAGGGTCGATCTCCAGTTTTGCCATGCTTGCTCGTAAATTCCGAGATGCGTTCATAGTGAACAAAAAGTTTCATCTGAGTGCCACGCACCTCATGAACGTGAGGCAGCAAAAGTATGAAACGGTTATGGAATATCTGAAGAGGTTTAATCTTGAGGCCATGCAGGTCAAGGATGCGTACGATCGACTTCGATCACGTCGTTCGTGGGGGGGGCGCGTAATACTAAATTGTACATGAAGTTGAGCAGAGACGTCCCCCATACCATGGACGAATGTGTCAATGTGGTGCATAGATTCTGCCAAGGCGAAGAGGCAGTGCGAAGGCACACCCAATCCGACTGGATGGAATCCAAGAAGGACACCCGAGGTGCGAACAGGAATCAGTCCAAGAGGCAGGATGTCGAGAGTAAGCCGTCAGTATGGGACCGTATCGACACATCCACCTCAGACCGTGGGGGCAAGAAGGGACCCACGCGTGATAAGGACTTCATCCCGCTCAATCGATCTCGATCCGAGGTGTTGTCGATTATGCTTTCAAAGAACTTGGCGAGGAAACCGCCACCGTTGAAGAAACCTCGAGAAAAGAGGAATGCAAGTAAGTACTGTGACTTCCATGAAGACATAGGTCATACAACAGAGGATTGTATCGACTTGAAAAAAGACATCGACGTCTGCATTCAGGAAGGGAAGCTAGACTTCCATGAAGACATAGGTCATACAACAGAGGATTGTATCGACTTGAAAAAAGACATCGACGTCTGCATTCAAGAAAGGAAGCTAGACGAAGTTGTTGACAGATCTCGGTATGATGGGCCCAGGGGGCGTGGAGAATTTAAGAGAAAAAACTCCGATCAAGATAGGAATCGAGGTCGAGAGGCCCAAAGACGAAGGGATCGATCACCTCTGAGGAATCGATCCCCAGGTCGGGAAGGAAACAACAGAGATAACTTTGGTCGTGACAGATACGAAGAAAATCGACCTGTAAACTATGTCAATACGATCTTCGGTCCGGATGAAAGAAATAAAAGGACCAGACCAGTGAAGAGCCAGCTAGTAGCTCGAGAGAGCGCAAGCAGCTCAGATTCATGACGGAAGTCGGATACGGCCCTCGCGATGATATCCCCAAGTCTAGGACTCATAGCGAAGGGTTAGTCATTGAGGCCGTGATTAGCCGAGCCCATGTATCAAGAGTCTGTATCGATAACGGAAGTGCCGTGAACATCTTATACTACTCGGCGTTTCAGGCGATGAAGCTGAAAGAGAAAGACCTAGCCCCCATAGCGTCTCCTCTGTTTGGATTTACAGGGCAAGTAGTCCATCCCATGGGCTCGATAAAGTTACTCACGACAGTTGGGGACGGCGAGAAGGGAAGGACACTCGAGTTAAGTTATGTGGTGGTCAAGGCTCCTTCTGCTTATAATGTTATCCTGGGACGACCAGCGCTTTTCGACTTGTGCGCTATTATTTCGACGTTCCATAACAGCATGAAATTTCCAACCAGGAACGGTTCCCACGAGGTTAAAGGAGATGTTGAAGTCGCATGGAGTTGTAACTCCGTTGTTATGAACGGAAAAATGGCAGTCCAACAAGTCTTAGTTGAGGAACTGATTCCAGAGGAGGAAGAAGAAAAGAATTGGGTTTCTAGTGATGCGGTTGAGAATGTCCAACTCTGGGAAGGAGAGGATGATCAGTGTGTGCAAGTCGGGATCTGGATCCCCTCGAAAGAGAAGCAGCTGCTCATCGACTTGTTAATCGAGTTTAGAGATGTTTTTGCCTGGAAGGCCACCGACATGCCGGGGCTGTCTACCGACATCGCGGTCCATAAGCTCGAGATTGACCAGGCTAAAAATCCAGTCAAGCAAAAGAAGAGAAATTTTGCCTCTGATCGACTTGAGGCTATTGAGTTGGAAGTCGGCAAACTACTAGCAGCCCAGATAGTAAGAGAGGTTTTCTATCCAGAGTGGCTAGCTAACCCAGTATTAGTCAAGAAGCCTGATGGGAGTTGGCGCATGTGTGTGGACTTCACAGATTTAAACAAAGCCTGCCCAAAAGACTCGTATCCATTGCCTAAAATCGACAGGTTAGTAGACTCGACCATCGATTTTGAAGTTTTTGGTTTTTTAGATGCATATAAAGGATACCACCAGATTCTAATGGATCCTCGAGATGCGGAGAAAACAGCGTTTATCACGGAATTCGGCACCTTCTGTTCTGTGACCATGCCATTCGGATTGAAGAATCCTGGGGCAACATACCGTAGGCGATCAACAAAATATTTGCAAAGCAAATTGGTAGGTGCATGGAGGTGTATGTAGATGACCTGCTTATCAAGAGTCGATCTATGAGACAATACTTAGTCGATGCTCGAGAAGTTTTTGAAGTGTTGAGAGAGACGCAGATGAGATTAAACCCGAAGAAGTGCACTTTCGGAGTTAGGTCGGGTAAGTTCTTGGGTTATATGATTTCGAAAGACGGGATTCGAGCAAACCCGGATAAAATTCATACATTGAAAAATAATGCCCGCACCCCGAAATATCAAGGAAGTACAAAGGCTCACCGGTCGAATGGCAGCTCTCAACAGATTTCTATCGAGATCCGCACAACGTGCGCTACCATTTTTCAAGATACTTCGAAAGGCCAGTCCTTTTCATTGGGATGATGAATGTCAGACAGCCTTTGAAGAGGTGAAAGCTTATTTGTCAGAATTACCTACCCTCACTTCTCCGCGAGAAGGGGAAAAGTTGTTGGTTTATTTGGCAGTGTGCGAGGGAGCAGTGAGTGCGGTTCTAGTACGACAAGGGGTGCATGGCCAGGTACCTATATACTTTGTTAGTAAAGCACTGCATGGCCCCGAGATCCGGTACTCACCAGCTGAGAAGTTAGCGTTATGCCTAGTTCACGCCTCGAGAAAGTTGAGGCCGTATTTTCAAGCTCATCCTATTGTGGTAGTCACTGACCAACCACTAAAGCAGATTTTGGCAAAGCCCGACACCTCGGGACGACTGGCGAAATGGGTGATAGAGATGGCCCAGTACGATATCAAGTTCGTCCCTCGAACTGCGATAAAAGCACAGGCCTTGGCGGATTTTTTGGCTGAAGGGATCTCCGTCCAACTCGATCAAGAGAAGCAAAGTCCAGAGAAAAAATGGACTCTTCAAGTCGATGGAGCATCGAGTAAGGAGGGGGCAGGAGCAGGGCTCCTTCTGGTAAGCCCGAAAGGCAAGGAATTCCCATATGCCCTTCGATTCGACTTTAAAGCAACTAACAACGAGGCCGAGTATGAGGCCATGATAACTGGGCTGAAGCTTGCTCTAAAACTGGGTGTCGAAGACTTGTTGGTGTATAGCGACTCGCAGTTGGTGGTGAACCATGTGAAAGGGGAATATGAGGCTAAGGAAGAAACTATGAGGAATTATTTAGCAGTAGTCCAAAGTCTCATACCTAAATTCAAAACAGTTCAATTCGAGCAAGTCCCCCGAAGTCAGAACAAAAGAGCAGATGCACTCTCCAAATTGGCATCGAACTTCATGTCGAGTAAGAAGGTTCTAGTCGAGTTATTGACCGATAGGAGTTACATCGAGATGGAGGCCCAGCCAATTACTCAGCAGGCCACATGGATGGACTCGATCGCTCTTTACCTCAAAGACGGAATATTACCATCTGATAAGGTGCAATCTAGGAAGGTTCGACTTCAATCGACTCGATATGCGTTTTTCGATGACATCCTCTATCGGAAATCTTTTGTGAGTCCATGGCTAAGATGTGTTTCTGAAACTGAAGGCGAGTATCTCTTAGAAGAAATTCATAGAGGAGCCTGTGGGAATCACAGTGGGGCCAGGATGTTAGCTCGAAAATGCAAGTTAGCTGGGTATTTCTGGCCGTCAATGCAGCGAGATGCAAATAATCTTGTCCAAAAATGCAACGCTTGTCAGATTCATGATAATATCTCCCATCAACAAGCGCAAGACATGAACGTCATCTCGTCAGCATGGCCATTTGATCAGTGGGGAGTCGATATTGTTGGACCTCTACCTCGAGCCCCAGGAAATCTTAAATACGTGGTCGTTGCTGTCGACTATTTTACGAAGTGGGTAGAAGCTAAGGCATTGCCCGATATCCGAGCTGCAACCATCAAGAAATTTCTGTGGGTCGACATTCTATGCAGGTACGGAATTCCGAAGGCTCTGATCTCGGATAACGGTACTCAGTTTGAAGATCGAAAAGTTAGAGAATGGTGCAGCGAATACCATATCGACCAGCGATTCACCTCAGTGGCTCACCCACAGGCAAACGGTCAAGTCGAACAGACTAATCGACAAATCAAGCTGGGGTTAAAGAAGAGACTAGAATCAGAAGGTCGAGATTGGGCAATTCAACTTTCGAGCATCCTATGGTCATATAGGACAGCTCCTAATTCATCGACAGGGGAAACTCCTTTCTCTTTGGTGTATGGGTGTGAAGCGGTAATACCAGCTGAGATTGGTGTCCCCTCTCCTCGAGTTCTGGCTTACAATGTGGAGACAAATGGTCCCGAACTCCGACAGGAAAGGGACAATGTCGAAGAACGAAGAGAGATAGCCTTCGCCAGAATGGCAAGGTATAAGCAAAAGATCTCTTAGTATTACAACTCGAGGGTCAGACACAGGTACTTTAAAGTCGGAGATCTAGTTCTGAGGAAGAACGAAGCAAGTCGACAGGAAGCAAGTGGAAAGTTGGCCCCGAATTGGGAAGGCCCATATCAGATTCTGAAGATTCACCCCAAAGGGTCATATCAACTTGGGCGAGCAGATGGGACCACGGTTCCTCGACATTGGCACGCCAACAACCTGAGGAGATATTATATTTGAGATAAGCGTTACTTCAATGAACTTTTGTCTACTTTTCAATTTTAGATCTTGTAATAAGTCCATGGGACAATTTTATGAGTATTCTAATAAATTGATGTTTTCTCGAGACGTTTTCTATGTTTGTTAGGATTCATAGCCATAACGTTACAAGTCCAAAGTGATACAAAATGTTAAAGGCAAAACTCTCGACACTGGGTAGAGAAATCCGCAGGTCGGACATCTCAGTAAAAGCCAAAAGCAAAGTTAGCCCAAAGGGCAACAGCTGCAAAGGCATAGAGACGGTTCGCATGGTCGGGCCAAATGTCCAAGTCGAAAGCCAAACGAGCCTAAGAGGCGAAAAAGGCCAAGACAAAGGACGGTTCGCATAGTCGGGCCACCTGTCCAAGTCGAAAGTCGAACGAGCCCAAGGGGCAAAAAAGACCTAGACAAAGGACGGTTCGCATAGTCGGACCACCTGTCTCAATCTAGAGCCAAACGAGCCCGAAGGGCGAAAAAGGCCAAGGTCAGAGACAGTTCGCATAGTCGAATTAAAACGCTCAGCCAGAAGTCGAATTAAAAAGGGCTAAGGCAAGCAGGTCGATCGGAGTCCAACTCACAAGTGCAATAAGAACCAAAGGTTCATAATACACTTGGGGGGCAACATCGATAAAATAAATAGTAGCTTGACATACGAGTAGTGAACAGAGCCAAGGGCTCGACAAGCGAAAGTTATGCTACAAAACATCAAGACAAGCAAGATAAAAAGATAGACAAGAAAAAGATAGCAAAATCAAATCAAAATCAACGCAAAGTCAGTACAAAACAAGGCCAGGTCGAAAAAGACCAGCCAAAGTTAAAATAAATGTTATTACAGATCAGAGTTCAATTGAAAAATGCAGAAAAAGACTGTAATCAAGGGTTGGTTTCAGGAGTCGGCTCAGGATTGGCGGAGCTCGGATCGACAGCGATCAGGTCAGCAGCTGGCGCAGAAGTAGAAGGACCATACTTCATGGCCAAAGACTCTCCTTGCTGGAACTCTTCCATGTACCGATCGTATAGTTCCTCCGAGTCAGGGTTGTAAAATATCGGCGTCTCTAGGGTCGACACGTCGAGTCCCGAGATGATGGCCTTCACTTGATCCACGGCCAGAGTATAGCCACCCATCATCGAGGCGCGCATGATCACCTCTAGATCAGCGTCAAGGTTAGCTGATTTTCGATACTCTACAATCGCATCGGTGGCCGCCGTCTCGAGTCACGCGCGCGCTTGATCCAGTTCAGCTCGTAGCGCATCTCTGTCCTCCCGAGCCGTCGTGGCGTCTTTTAGTGCAGCCTTGTGCCACCCTTGTACCTTCTCATAATCTTGAGCCAGCCTGAGCAGCTCTTTGCCCTGATCTTGTCTCTCGGCCCGCAGTCGAGTCAGCTCCTTCTCGGCAGTTATCAGATTTGCCTCAGCCGCCACCAGTTTATCTTGCAATTTCTGACACTCGGCAACCGACTCGCTCTTCAGTGTCTCATATTGAGTCTTCATGGCGGAAATGGCGGCGTTCTTTACAATAAGCTCCCGCGCCAACTTGCCGTTCTCTCTACGCAAGTCGTCCGCCGACTCACCCGACTTGGCCAGCCGTCGAGCAGCCTCTCGACTGAGATAGTTACTCTGTAAAAGACAAGGGTCAGAAAATAGGCAAGGCATGCGTGTCGAGAAAAAAGTAGCAGTTAAAGAATGGAACTGTAATCGACTTACGAGACGATTCGACTTCCGGACCGCCATAGCCAAAGCTTTATCCTCCAAGGCTGCACAATCTTCAATAGTCCAAGTTCATGTCGACGTCAAGATCGATAGGAGCCTCAGTCGCTTTGGCCTTTTTCGACTGACGATGCTGCTCCTGCACCAACTCGGCAGCAGTCGGCCTCTTTTTGGACCGAGGTACCTCCGTCTTGACGTGAAGTTCTGTAACCGGGTCCGACTCGACCAGCACCTCCTCGTCCTCATCACGCAGAGAACCGAAACGGACTGTTAAACCACTGCCAGGCGGAGGTAGCTCAGTAGATCCGGTTGGTACTGATTCGATGGCAGCAGGGGTGGGCTCAGGCTTAGTGGCACCCCCCTCTCGGGAAGAAGAAGGCACCCTAGCTTCAGGCACAGCCAATTCGGGGCCCGACCCCCGGTAGGTGGAGCAGCCACGACGGCCGACCCAGGAATGCGTGTGGGATCGGTGACTTTTGTGAACCTGCCCACTGCAAAGAACGAAGGGAAACAGTTAGTTTTAATCAACAAATGACAAATCATCAAACTCAACAAATAACAAGTATGTAAAAGCAAGCAAACATCCTTCGATTCTCGTGATCTGGGACGCGAAGGCCCACATATGGCATTGGCCCAGCTTCCTCCAAGTAGGCCAGGTGATACAGGAGACTCAGGTCTCGAGTACACACCTCGAAAGCTATGTCCACCCAGGAGCCGAGCTTCATGAGGAACCGGGTCCTTCCCAAGCTTGTCTTGTCTCCCGTCTCTCGACCTCCATTGCCCTATGTAGGGGTTATCCAGGCCATGACGGAGAAAGAAAAATCGAGGCTTCCACTCCCCGTGAGAAGAAGGCCCCTTAGTTATGAACTCATGTCGGTTCGCTCTTCTCTGAAAGGAATACCATAACTTGTCGGGTGTAGCAGCAATCTTGTAGTAATATCGAAACATGGGCACTGAGAAGCAGACCTGAGCCACTCGACATGCTATTAGGAACCCCATCAGAGTCCTGACGCCATTCGGGGCTATCTGGGAAATACTGACCTCATAATGCTCGAGGATCGCGAGAACGGCAGGACAGAGTGGGAACCTTAACCCACTCGCAAGTTGACTCTCGTAGACAAGACAAAATCCCTCCTGGGGGGCTCGTCGGCAAAACGGTGCGGACCGGACGGGAGTCGAGGTTCGAGTGGGGGATTGATATTATATTTTTGGCGTAGTCTTGTGATCTCCTCGAAGAAAGCGTACTAAGGCACCCTTTTGCACCTTTTCCATCCATCCTAGTCACCAATTTCTTAGGTTGGTGGGGAGCAGGAGGAGAGGAAACAGTGGGTTCGCCGGAGTCTTGCCGGAGAAGGGAATCAGAAACGACATGTGCCGGAGAATGACTGTGAATGGGCGTTTCACTACCCTTGTTGGATTCTGTTGCGCTACTACTACAGGACATGGATAAATTCAAACAAAAGAAGAATATGAACAACACTGAGAAAAAGAAAAGAGTCTTACTTGGGGTTTGAAATTTGGAGATTGAGATGAAGGAAATAGCAAACAGGTTTTGCAGCAGCTTCTATCTTCTCTCCCTTTATATATGCTAGTGAAGAATTTGCAAATGAGTTAAAGAGACGTGGGTAATAGGGGTTATAACCCCTGAAAATCGCGATAATCAAGGCAGTGACGCGTCTTTTGTGGGATTCGAAGCGTTTCGTATGCTAGATATCGTTCCACGTGGCTATAAGGCAGTTAGGATTGTGAAAAGGCGGGCTTTCTCCCGCCCAAAGGAAAACCCAACTCGATGACGATTCAAGTGACAGACTCGACCTCGGACAACGGAAGTCGCCTCTCACAAGTCTGGGGGGCTTATGACGATACAGGGTTTCACTCCCTCCACGTGTCGTCTATCGGTTGGGTCATCACAGTATGAATTAAGTACAATGTACTCGTGTCGAGACCCAGGATCGAGGCCAGGGCCATGTAATCGATTCCAGGTTACGACGATCGACTACCGAGCAGTGTGAGATGACAAGTCCATAAGGACGAGTCCACACCCGGCCCAAGCGGTGTAGGATGATAAGTCCGGAGTCGATCACCGTAGGTCGGAAGTATCGACTCGAGGACAGGTCCGCACTTTGTCCAAGCCCATTAACAGCGATAGCTTGGGCAAGGGTTTAAGGCCCATTTAAGGGTATAGATGACAATAACATATGCCGACTTAACCTTAGGGTTTAGGCAAGTGTTGTCATTATAAATACCCCAATCCAGGAACTACGTAAGGCTTGATTCCTGGAACATAACAGGATACGTAGGCAATCTAAGATACAGTCTTAAACTCAGCCGCAATACCAAAATCCACCACCACGTTCTTTTGGGCGTTAGAGGGTTCTTGAGTATTCTTCATTAGATTCATATTGGGGCCCGGATAATTAAGGTGACTTAATTTGTCATCGTCACATCTCATCGTATGAATTCTCTTTCTTTAGAAGGAAATTATTTAGCGAGTCTTTATTTGCACGCATCAATCTGGAAATAAAAGGTTCGTTAATATATACTTAATTGCAGGAGCTTTTTGCTAGTGTTGAAACCATACGACAACAAGTGAGTGGCGATAGCCGAGCTGACAAGAAATCCTCAAGTCCTTGTACGACTCCGAGAAGAAGTTGATGAAGCAATGGGAAAAAGAAATCATGTTCTTCCGGCCGAACGTGACCTCGGTATGCTACCTTTCTTACAAGCATGCATGAAAGAGACATTTACGCTGCATCCACCCTTCTCATTCCTTGTGCCTCGTGTTGCTGTAGAAACTTGCAAATTGATGGGTTACGATATTCCAAAAGGAAGTTTGATTGTAACAAATGCATGTGCGCTGGGGCGAGATACCGAGACTTGGGATGACCCCAATAGCTTCAAACCTGAGCGTTTTCTAGGAAAAAGTCAAAGTATGGACGTGAAGGGAACCAATTTTGAACTTTTGCCCTTCGGTGGTGGCAGAAGGATTTGTGCTGTGATGATACGGGGATTAACTCCTCCACGTGGAATTATCTGATTGGTACAGCTGGCGTGTGGAAAAGTCTCTGTTAGATATCTACATCGGATCGATACGACAGCTCGCAGATTCTACAAGTGTTTTACCTCGATCACCCGTGTCGGTATGAATCGAGTTGACACCCTGGACTTCAGTCCAGGCTCCTAGGCCCACCATCCAGCGGGTTACTTGGGCAAGGAGGCAAGGCCCATTTACGGGTATTTATGTCAATAGACCAAACCGCCCTAAACTTAGGGCAGAAGAAGGACATGTGCCTATAAATACACCATTCCAGGAACTACGTAAGGCTTGATTCCTGGACATTACACAGATACGTAGGCAATCCAAGATACATTCTTGGACTCAGCCATAAAACACCCAAAAACACTACCTTTCCAACAAGTTACAGTCATTCGATCCCTTTACAGCTCACCCTTAGATTACACGTGGCCCTGTTATTCCGGTGGTGCATCATTTAGCATCATCATGCTGGATACCTGTTGGCTATTAAACAGATTCAATTGCCTCTTACATCGATTGTG
Organism: Gentiana straminea; assembly: GCA_036785695.1. NCBI lineage: Eukaryota > Viridiplantae > Streptophyta > Magnoliopsida > Gentianales > Gentianaceae > Gentiana > Gentiana straminea. The sequence continues at coordinate 6,977,887 of JAVUPR010000299.1, read as the reverse complement.
TACTCGTTTGATTGGTCTATTCCGGGAAAAATCGACCAAACAGATATTGATATGGAGGAAATGCTCAACATTGTCATTTTGCCAAAAGAGAAGCCTGTGCAACTGATTTTAAAGAAGCGACGGGACTTCAAGAACATGTAATTACTACCACTTGTGATCGACCAATCAACGTGCTTGGAAATTTCATGAATAACACGAACATCCATCAGTGCAGTGGTGTGTGTTCTATATGTGTTTGTTTGAGTCAATGTAACTTCACTTCTAAATAATGATGTATGATTAAATATGCATACTTTTTTCTTCACCTGAAGGGGGGCGCCTAGCACCTAAACATCACTATAGGCAACTACAGTACTAATAAAAATAAAGCCATTGCAAGATAATCATTGTAAAACCCCAATCAAAATGCTCATATTGTCTAAAGATAAAGCCATTGCTAGATAATGCTTGTAAAACCCACATAGGCCTGATGCTCGAACCGTTAATTCCGTTTTAATTTAGTTATATTATGCAAGAATCATACTCAATTAGCACATAAGAACGTGTGTTGATCGTTGATTGACTCGTATAAGTACAAACAACGACCTAAAAGAAAAAATTTCATAGAAAACGACTAAAACAACTAAACAACGACCGAAAAACGATTAAAATGACCCACATTGTCTATTCTGAAGAAGAAGAAAAATACCTTCACAATGTCATTATCAGAGCTGTCCTGATTGCTCTAATTAGTTCGATTGGCATTGGCATTGCTGATATAGATGGATGAAATAGTAACCCTCAGAAAGATGAATGTGCGAAAACATTGATCCAATTAAAGTACTACAAGCTTCCTAGGGGATAAAATTCAGAATTACAAGAAAAAATCAATCTGTAAGGCAGAAAAAAGCCGAAAAAATAGTGAAATCAAAAGAGTCCTCAAGCCATTATTTTGGCAGATCTCACAAACAGACTGTCCACAACCTTGCCCATATTTCTTCATCTAGGTTTCGCCCGGCAACGGTACTTCAATGCCGGGAGCTATATAAATATATGTCAATGTGAATATATGTGGTAGAAAAGTCTTTGTGGTCCTCTGCAAACAACAGGAGTGAGTTTTTTAAAAAAAAAAGACGTAATCATATTTATGGCAAAGAAGGGAAATAGCTGTGGAAAAAAATGGATCAAATTTCGGTCTTATCCTTTCATTCACGAAATTTAGCAGAATACATATTGAAATGAAGTATAATATAAAACTCGCCGCCTGAAGTATAATGCAACAAACAACGGAATTTCGTCCAAAATAGAGAAGCGTCGACAAATGGTGGAAAAACTCAACTGCGGCATGTTGATGAGTTTATAAGTTTTCCATAAATGGCCTGAAACTTGTCGGCAGGTTACTGTCTAGATGGGTGACGATACTGGAATTCGTCTATGAATAAATCCGGGCCGATTATGTTTGTGATAAAGACCTAAATCTCCTAGAACCTTAATTCGTGTGTAAAGAGGGACGTGTTTTTTTGTGTATTTAGACTGAGCTCTCGAGTTATTTCTCTTGAGTTGCCTACGTATCCAATAATTGAATTGGAATCAAGTCTTTCGTAGTTCCTTAGATTGTTTATATAGGAGATGTCACATCCCTTTCCTTGTCTTGCAATGAACAATGAATTGTATTATAATTATCATTATTATTTCCCTAAGGATATCCACGCTTAAATCCTTATGATTTAGGGATAATTATGGATATATTTAATGTTAATATCAGAGTCTTTATGACTAAGGATTCTTTCCTTATTTGCACTTATTTATCCAGCGCGTGGAATAACTGCCGGGGTTGGTCTGAGCGTCCTGCACTCAGACCCCTAGGCCACTATGGCCAAACTGAGCAGATCTTATTTTCCATACCTTGGCCGACCTGCAATGGCTGGAGGAGGAGTTTCTGCCGATCTCCCACCTGGGGTAAGGGACCTGCCCTTAGGTATGTTCCTGGGGCACCTAGCCCTTAATGCCCTATGTTTAGGGGCTAATCATTTATTACACGTCCTAAGAGGACGACACGTGACATAGTTTTGGTCGGCTATCATCATAATCCCCCCAGATCTGATCTTACTTTTAGTTAGTCGGATCTGCACTATTTTGGCGGTTCGACCGGACTTATCCGATCTCGCGTTTTGAATTGCTTAACTGCCAGGTGGCAGTCTATTAAATAGGCTATCATTACTTTTGCAGGATACGAGGTGTTTTCCCTCTTCCCCATAACTGACGTCATACACACGTCTGGAGAGGGGTTATAACCTGTCATCTCATATCAGACTTTCCCACTTCTCCTCCTTTGTTATTAAATCAAAGATTTCATCCCTCTCAAGACTTTGCATTTTCTCAAGTAAGCATTTCTTGTCTTCTCTTTCTGAGTTCATATTTTTCTTCTTCTATTTTGCTTCTGTTTTTCCAAGTTAATGAGGGCGAGCACTGCGTCTAGAAGTTCGATTGAGAAGGAATTTGAGTCCCAATCTGAGTCTGAACTCGAAATTCTTCAACCTAGGGCTCCAATAGATATCCCTGCCCTTAACACAGTTGATGCTCGTAGTGATTTTGAGCAGTTCATTGTAGATCCACAGCCTGCTAACCCCTCTAGACCCCGTGACTCTTTGGATTTACTTCTTTAATCCATATCCTAAGCGCCCATATGACTGCTAGGTCAGCTGTAGTCTGTTTTGGGGTTAGATCCAAACTTAAACAGGATGATATCTTGCAAATCTGTAACCAATATAGTATCGATATGGACCAGTATGCTCCCCAGCTGCCTGGGGGTGTACACCTGTATGCTCATCAGCCCTCTGAGGGGTATTGTGTTGTGCACAGGGAGCAGTTCGTCTGCGGCCTTAGGGTCCCGTTCTGCCCGGCCTTCTTAGCCGTACTGAGGCACTATCAACTGGGATCTGCCCAAATTGCCCCAAATGGAGTTAGGGCGATTATTGGCTTCGCGATGTTCTTTAGACTGATAGATATGGAGTTCGCTATAGACCTTTTTAGGACCTTCTACCAGCACAAAGGTTAGGAATCATAGCGGATGGTTACTTTCCTTGCCGTACTGACCACCGAAGGGGTATCCCCATAATGTCTAAGGGGAAGACCTCTATTCATGAGTGGAAGAATCATTTCTTCTTTATCCGTCATGGCGGACATCCTGAGCTGAGCGGCTGGAATTACTTCAACTTCCAGCTGATGTGTGCCCCACTGGGGTTAGTGAAGGGTTATTGAAAGATATTTCCGGGTCTGGTCTTCTCCTAGATTTTGAATAATGGCCTCCTGAACTGATCGAGGCAACTCGCCTAGCCGATTCCAGACCCGATCGAGCCTTATCTGGGGCTTACCCAAGAGGAGTATAACAGTTGTAGGAGTTTATCTGCAGTTATATTTCTTTAACCTTGCATATTTTTGTTGTTTTCGCATTCTTCTTTGCTTGTACTGACACTGTGTCTTTTTTCCTCTTCAGTGGCCGATTTTGCTGACGTTTTTGATCAAGCATCTGAGGAGGAGGTTGTGCCTGAGCACAACGAATAAGTATTGAACCCAGAGGCTCATGGGGCTGGTGTTGAACTGGAGCAAGGCCCGGTTAATCCTGAGATCAATCCTGAAGATCCTCATACCGAGGAGGATCTTCAACAAGACGACTTAACTGCTGCTGTGCAGCACACCGATCAACGGGATGATAGCCTAATCATTCTTGAAGGCTCAGACCTTGGGGGACAGATCCAACCGCGCTCCCGATCCGGGCGAAAGAGGACTAGGTCTGGTCAGGACGCCTCTGAGGGGGCTTCTTCTTCCCTAGCTGAATTTCTATCAGAACTTCCGGACAAGGATCTGGCCGCCATTGTATGTCTCTTCCTTGATTTTCTCTTTTATTTTTTATCTATCTTCACATCGTACTGACCTTGTTTGTTTTTTGTCAGGTTGTTAAGGCTGGGAAGGAAGTCTTACACAGACTTAACGATTTCTCCTCCCATAAGGCTTCTCTGGAAAATCGGATTGCTGACCTCTCAGCCAGCCGCCAAAAGCACAAGGATGAATCTTATCCAAGGATGCGCGATCGCTGATCTGGAGAAGATTATGCACGCTCAGCAGGCTGAGTTACAGGAGCTGTGAACTGCTGGTGCTGAACGGGAGGAGGCCCTGGCCAAACTCCGCGTTGATCATGAGGGGCTTGAGGCCGTGATACCTGCGTGGATTGCTCAGGCTATTCATGAATATAAGAGCTCTACTCACTTTACTGGGGCCTTGAAGGTTATACTTGGCTCCATCTTAAGTCATGGGTACACCCTGGGTGTAGACCAGGCCAAGAGTAGTGTCCTCAGTTGGTCATTGAGGCTCTCCAACATGAAGGGCTCCGCAAGCCTGGTGGCAATAAGCTCTATGAGGCCATACTTAGGGAGTTTCAGTCCGAGGAAGATCAGGCCAAGAAGTATGCTCACAGACCTGCCGCTCAGCAAACCAGTACGTCTTCGGCTCAGCCTTTCAGTACGCCTTCTGATCAGCCTTCTCAATAGGATCCTGCTGTTGATTCTTAGGCTTAGACACTTATAATTATGTTGAAAATTTTTGTAATAATTCCAACTTTTCTGCTGCCTTTTATTTTTGACAGTATATGCCTTTTAGGCACTTGTTATGTAATGACTTTGTTGGCTTTTCGCCCTTTATCTTTTGTTCTCTTTTAAGCATTTGATTTAGCCTTTTCTTTTATTCAAGCATGTTAGCCTTTTCTTTGATTTGGGGTCCTTTACCCCCCTGAAGTACAATGTTTAAAAGCTTTGCTGTTGGAACGATGTACTTTAGTTTCAGCTCTGATAGTCGGCCCTGCAGACTTAGAGAGTTTGGATTACTTCAAACTTTTTAGGTATCACGGTGTTGATCGTGTGCAAGCTCTGATCATCTGTCCTGCAGACTTAGAAAGTTTGGATATTTCAAAGTTTCTAAGGGTATTTCAGCTCTGATTGTCTTTTTTTGTAGTGAGCGTTGGTTTTACCATTTTTGAGTCTGCCTTGCAGCTCAGTTCGTATTTTTTGTCCTGCAGACTTTATGGTTTGTCATGTCCAAACATTTTTTGAGTCCGACCTGTGGCTCAGTTCGTATGGCCTGTCGTGCAGACTAGTAGAGTTTGTCTTTTGCAAACTTTCTGAGTCCGACCTGCAGCTCAGTTCGTATGGTCTGTCATGCAGACTAGTAGAGTTTATCCTTTGCAAACTTTTTGTGAGTCCGACCTGCAGCTCAGTTCGTATGGTCTGTCCTATAGCCTAGTAGGGTTTTTCCTTTGCAAACTTTTTCTGAGTCCGACCTGTAGCTCAGTTCGTATGGTCTATCCTGCAGCCTAGTAGAGTTTGTCCTTTGCAAACTTTTTCTGAGTCCGACCTGCGACTCAGTTCGTATGGTCTATCCTGCAGACTAGTAGAGTTTGTCCTTTGCAAACTTTGATGAATCATATGAAATAAACAATACACATGTGCCAAATAAACATTTATTTAATAACTGATGTTTGAATACATCTTATTGGAACAAAAACTTTAAAAAGTAAATAATGCATAAGTAAAGTCTGGAACCTGTCCTAGACATAAAACTTCCTTAGGTTGGCTACATTCCAGCTGCATTGTATGGTCCTGCCACTTGCATCAGCTAGCTGATATGCTCATTTCCCATGTACCTTGACCACTTTGTACGGGGCTTCCCAGTTTGGGTCAAGTTTTCCTTGAGGTCCTTGCCTACTGAATTCTTTCTTTTTGAGCACTAGGTCTCCCTCCTTAAAGTATGAGTGCTTAATCCGGGAGTTATAGTACTGATTTATGCACTATTTGTACTTGGCCATCATGATGAAGGCACATTTCGAGCTTCTTCCAGGTCATCCTTTGAGTGCCTGAGCTCAGTTAACTGCTTATCTTCAGAATAGAGTGCTGCTCATGGTGATGGTAGGCCTCTCGGCCGGAATTACCGCTTCGCACCCTTATGCTAAGCTGAACGGAGTTTCTCATGCGGCAAAGTTTGGAGTTGTTCTGTAGGCCTATAAAATGTTGGGCAAATGCTCGGTCCAACTATCTATTTCCACCTCTAGGCGTTTCTTCAGCCCAGTTTTGATCTGCCTGTTGGTCTGTTCGACCTACCCATTAGCTTGGGGATAACCAACAGAGGTGAAATGTTGAGTTATGTGCAGTTCGGCACACCATTCTTTGACAATTTTATCTTCAAATTGAGTTCCATTGTCTAAAATTAGAGTCTTTGGTATTCCATATCTGCACACTATGTTCTTCCACAAAAATTTCTGTATTTGCTTCCCTGTTATAGTAGTCAGGGGTTCATCTTCGACCCACTTGGTGAAATAATCCACTGCTACTATCAGAAATCGGACATTGCCGGGAGCTCGCGGAAGTGGTTCTACTAGATCTACCCCCCACTGATCGAAGGGCCATGGGGAGACCACTGGAACCATGTCTTGAGATGGCTGATGTGACAGATTATCGTGCACCTGGCACGATTTGCACTTCCCCACTAACTTTTTGGCATCTTCCAACAATGTTGGCCAATAATAGCCGAACAGCCTGCACTTTCTTGCTAAGGTCCGAGCTCCAGGGTGATTTCAACAAATTCCTAAGTGTATCTGTCTGAGAAGGTAATTCCCTTCTTCACTTGTTGCACACCTAAGCCATGGTGCAATATACGACCTGCGATAGAGGATGTTCTCGAACAGCGAATACTGGTCGCTAAGAGTTTCATCTTTCTGGCCTAGACTTTGTCTTGATGCAAGATGTTATCTCCGAGATAGGACACAATAGGGTCCATCTAGGTACTGGCCTGCCTGATCGGCTGAATGATTTGTTGATCATAACTTCTTTCTTTGAGGAGTTCGGCCAGCACTTTTTTCTCTGATACAAAGTTTGACACTAACTTTGATCAGGCATCTGCTCTTCTATTCTCTGCTCGGGGAATTCGGTCAACTTGGACCTGTTTAAATTTTTCTAGCACAGTTTGAGCCACTGTTAAGTATTTCTTCATGGGCTCCTCTTTAGCCTCAGATTCTCCATTGATGTGGTTGACAACGAGTTGTGAGTCACTGTACACTTGCAGACTACCTATTCTGAGCTTGTTTGCCAACTTGAGCCCTGAAATTAGGGCTTCATACTCAGCCTCATTGTTAGTGGCTTGAAAGCCAAACCTTAAAGTGTAGGGGAAATCTTCTCCTTTTGGACTGACGAGCAGGAGACCTGCCCCTGCTCCTTCTTTGCTTGCTGCCCCATCAACATATAGTTTCCACTTGCTTTCTTCTTTTTTCAGCTGATCGTCCTATAAATGAACAACGATCCCTTCAGCTAGAAAATCTGCTAAGGCTTTTTTTATGGCAGTTCGAGGACGAAAATCAATATAATACTCTTCCAGTTCAACAACCCATTTCGCCAACCTTCCTAATGTTTCTGGTCGTCCTAAGATTTTCCGTAACGGCTGATCGGTGATCACCGTGATCAGATGTGCCTGGAAGTAAGGTCTTAACTTCCTGGAGGCATGCACTAATGCCAATGCCAATTTCTCGGCATTTGAATATCTGACCTCTGGTCCATGGAGTGTTTTTCTTACAAAGATAACCGGTATCTGCTGTCCATCTTGCTCTTTAACCAGTACTGTGCTCAGCACTTCTTCACATACTGCCAAATAAACGTACAGGGGTTCTCCTACCTAAGGAGCCGTTAAGGTGGGCAGTTCGGCCAAGTATGATTTCAGTTCTTCAAAGGCCTTCTGAATTTCCTCGTCCCACTGAAAAGGACTTGCTCTTCTCAAAATTTTGAAAAATGTCAAGGCACGATGTGCTGATCTGGATATAAATATGTTCAAAGCTGCAATTCATCCCGTTATCCGCTGTACTTCTTTGATGTTTTTTGGCGGTGACATAGTCTTCAGCAGATCAATCTTATCCGGATTTGCTCTAATTCTGTCTTTGGATATCATGTATCCTAGGAATTTTCCCGATCTGACCCCAACATGCATTTCTTGGGGTTAAGTTTCATTTGAGTTTTCCTCAGGACCTCAAACACTTCTCTGACATCATTCAAATATTGATTAAGAGACCTGCCCTTGATCAGGAGGTCATCCGCATACACCTCCATACATCTCCCGATCTGCTTGGCAAAATTGCATTTACATCCCTTTGATAGGTTGCTCCGGTATTCTTCAGGCCAAAGGGCATAGTGACGTAGTAGTACGTCCCAAATTCTGTTATTAAGGCAGTCTTTTCTGTGTCTTCAGATTCCATTACGATCTGATGATAACCTTTGTATGCATCTAGGAATCCAAACACTTCAAATCCCACCGTTGAGTCCACTAGACGATCAATCTTTGGTAGGGCATAACAATCCTTTGGGCATGCTTTGTTGAGATCTGTGAAATCCACACATATCCTCCAGCTCCCATCTAGTTTCTTAACCAGTACAGGGTTTGCAAACCACTCAGGGTATATATCTACTTTGATTATGTTGTCCTGCAGCAACTTTGTCACCTCCTACTTAATTGCTAAGATGCGCTCAGAGGTAAAGTGCATTTTCTTTTGACGAACAGGCTTTCTGTTCGGATCTATGTTCTGTTAGGAAATCTACGCGGGAACGCAGCGGAATTCAAAATTTTATTTCCTATCGACCCAAGATCGACTTCGTTTAAGCAATAAACAAATAGATAGTAGACGGTGGTTACCTTGGTTGATCTAAAAGATCGACGCTTTGACCGTCTAAGGAGAGTAGTTCAGCATGGAGCCGCCCAAGTGTTCGGCCTCTACCGCTAGTCCACACGAACAGCCCGCCGGAATCCCACCATGGATTGCTATCGGAAAACCCCGGTTGCTAGACCGGACTTTTTCCTCCTTCACAAACTCACTATAGGAAGCCCCCTCTTTCTTACACAAGAACTATGAGTTCTTGCAATTTTCACAAGAACAATTGCTCTTGGAAGAATGGTGTACTAAGGAGCTTGGCAAGCCCTCTTATTTATACTAGAGAGGGGCGCCCAAGAGGCTTTAGGAGGGGAAAACCTTTTTCCAATAAAAATAAGGAAAGACAATTAATGTGATTGATTTATCTCTTTTAATTTAATATCTTATATTAAATGAATCCATAATTTATAATTCTCCAATATCTTATATTGAATGTAAATTATATTATTACCATAAATCTATTTTCTCGAATCAATTAATATCACATATTAATATTATGGTAATCTTATTAATTAAATTGCACAATCCAAGTGTGTCATACACACAATGAATGTGGCGCCCAAAGTTTCCATAAATTGGATTATGGAAAATTCTTTAATTAATATAATGTTATGATTAATTAATTTGCAAAATCCATATATATATCATATGTACACATTTCGAATTTTACACATGTATCAATATACATATTTAATTAATCATCATAATTAATATCTTGTATTATATTTATTCATAATAAATAAATACCACCATATTAATTTACCACTATAACCTTTATAGTCTCGAGATAAACTTTCCTTATTTGGTTATCATCTATAACCACATTTTAATCCGGCTGGATATTCATATGTGTGTGACCCGATAGGCTTCCGAATATGTTGGCCGTAGACACAAAGTGCAATTTACGAAAATGCCCTTCATGCCTAACGATCACGGGATAGCGTCTAGCAACACACCGTGACCCCCAATCATCGGAAGAGTCAAATGCAATGACTACTACCTTTCATGTGAAACGGTTACCGTGTAACTTACAATCCTATCGCTGTAATAATATCCATACGGTCGTTAGTCGAGTGTCAAAACATCAACGACCGTATCTTATAATCTGGATATCATGCTCTCTCGAAATAACTCATTTACTCCCACTTTGCAAAGATTCACGAGAGTAAGACATTCCTTATAAGAAGGCCATTTCGGATATTCGATCCCAATCATAGGATACGCGATTCCCGGACGACCAATCATGTATACTCCGCATGCTTCGGTATCATACCCAATCACTACCGCATGATCGCCCCGTGGCTAGGGGAAACCTCAATAGTGTCAAAGCATGACAATCCACACCGTGATGCCATGAAGACTCCGGTCAAAAGGATAATTACACAACCGTCACATAGTGTGACACTTATCCGTGTAAGTGGGTCAGTCTAACGTACGCATTCTCTAATACACGTCCACGTACAGTCCAAGTGTCTCTACACTTCGATAGACGAGATCTATTCCCGCCCTTAAAGACGAAGACATCTAATACGTGCTAGTCCGTTTATACTATCAATGCCCTGTTTAATAGTACATCAGCCTAGAGACATTTAAGTATCAAACTTATTAAAGTGATTAGAGATCTCATCAACCATAATCGCCTATTATGGCTTCTCTATCACAGTTTAATACTAAGGACGTCATCATATAACAATTCATAATTGGTTCTTTAAAAGAACATATATATGACAACAGAAAAGCCATTTAATATATGTATAAACATAAAGAAATAGTAGAAATGATCCGACCCGGTCGGATCCGGTCCAACCCGATTGGGTTTAGGACACTATTTCAACAATCTCCCACTTGGCCTAAAACCAATCACTCGCACACACAAGACCAAGTTGAAACACAAGAATCTAATGCAATACTCGCAACCACCACAGCCATAAACGGATCGCTATCCGTGGGGACTCGTACTATCTTCATATCACGTTCCAAATGACCAAGTCAAAGGAACCACCTCAACACACACACGAATCTCTGACGAGACCAAGGTCCTTGCTTCAAGCAATGAATCCACTTACTATATCAGCTATATAGAAAAAGTGGAAGAACCGTACAAGGTTCAGGAATGAACCTTCTAGATCCATGTACTGCTCCCGCTGCGCCTCTAAGGCACTACTGTGTTTTGGCCTATTTGTAGAATTTACAGTGACCCATATGCTAGAACATTTCCAGCCCACTGTATCACTTAATCAAAGTGATTGCAAACCCAGACTGTAGCTCCCTCTCGCCTTCATAAGACTTAGGATATACGTCTGTATAACTATATTTATCTGATTCCAAGTTTCGATAAACTAGGAAACTTTCCTTAACTTGTTTAAGGACATTCTCGACATTCACCAGATTTACTTTCATACCTTCCCATGACTATTCATGGACTATGAACATCCGGCATTACCTTTATGATGGTTCCAATTGCCGCAGCAAAGGAAACCTTTCATAAGCATCATCTTTCACCTCATCTTTAGGACGAACGTCCTAACATAGATAGATCTTGAGAACACTAGCTAGCGATCCCCGTCGTGATCTATGCTAAACTCTTTTAGCATCACATCTATATAGGCAAACAATAATCTAACAAAGAGCTTAAATCTATCGCTATAGATTCTTATTTCTAAAATAAGAACTGCTAATCCAAGTGCTTTCGTAAAAAACCTTGAACTACCAAACAATAATTGACTGTGACATGAGTATTAATTCTTGAGAGAGATATCCAATACCTTACTCAAAAATGTAACACACTCCCACTATCCATATTGCACATGGGGCATATCCTTCTTTTGACTAAATCAAACTCCTTTGATTATCAAACAAAGAAATTGTCTAGAGAAACTTGTTTGAGTCCATAAATGGAACTCATGGGCTTACATATCATGTTATCGTCTATGAACATCGAGCTGTCTGTCCGACGTCTTCAACACTATCATATAGCCATGATACGAAGTTATAACAAGCTTAGTCTGAATAGAATTGGGCTCAGCTGGCAGCATAAAGATAACTACAAGGTTTACACCCCATACTCTTCAACCGTCACTATAGCCTTATGGTAATCATATTACCATCCATTTCAGCCTTTCAGGGACATTCCCTTTAGGTAAGACAGACTAGGTTCACAACCTGGTTGTCACTGATGGAATCTAATTCAGATATTATGGCTCCTGGCCATATCTCTCAATCTTGCCTTTCAAACATTCTTTCATAAGTCGTGAGATATTCATTCTTCAAGATGAACATACCATCAGCCTTTTCAGGCTTGAGGTTATCCACAGACTTACAGAACTTTTGTGTGCACTGAGCAGTGTTCTACACCTCATCGCTATGCGGCGTCTGCTCATGTTCCAATGGTTGAATATATCTTTGTGGTTCTCAAACTCTTTTGAGATCTTATTTACTCCCACTGTCCATTTTGGAAGTAACACTTCCTCTAGAAAACAGCATGTTTGGAGACAAACATTTTGCTCCGCGGTTAAGTAAATAATTTACAGCATACTTGCTAAGATACTCCACAAAGTTGTATATGTCGTACTAGGCTCCAAGCCTTTCTGACTATGCCTATGACAACTTCAAATCATCGGTTAAGATCGATTCGACATTATCCTCTTCCATATCTAATATGGAGTTTATTCAACCTTTATTCTTTGGAACTCGGTTAAGTATAAGGGCACTATCCCGAAACAGATAAGGGATACTTCGCATGGCTTGCGTCACACCTTTATCATATAAAGTGTTGTTTCCATTTTGGGAACACAATCTAATTGCTTATCCCAAAGATGGTATCCTTCAAGGGAGAATCTTATTCCTTTCAGACGACTTCTGAAACACCCTTCAGGTATTAATTACTTCAAATCAATTGAAGATTAATTCCTAAGTAGCTCATCAATCTCATATTCGTACGGCTCGAACTTTTCGGGCTTTCCGAATTATGCACTTCCCTGACTACACTTGACTATTTCTAAAAATAGTCGTAGAGACTAATAAAAATTATTTGTGGCATTAATTGTCACAAGCCAACAAACATCGGTATGTTTAGGCTTTGGACAACTTTCTAGATTTTATAACCTTTTCATAAAAGGGTATTTTAGTCATCTTTAGATAAGATACGTATTACCCATATGATTCATAATCATATGGTTCAACATCATCAGAATGACGTTTAGTTACACGCTTTCCTTCTAGAGAGACTATGTCTAGAACAGCCACAAATCAAGGATAACAGCCATACAAATATTTAGTTGAGATCTCATCACATATATCAACTATATAGTGACAACAATCTAGTATGTTAGATTCAGTGACCTTCCAACTTTATCGAATAACATTTATTCTTTACAATTGAATATGTATACTAAATCCTAACAAATAACAGAAAACGTATTCTTCATAAGAACCGGAACATAATAACATTTATTTAGTTCCCTTATCAGTTTACTAGATCCAGAGTATGGTAAGTGTTACAACATTTGTTTAACCTTCCATATCTGTATTTAATCTTTCTAATTTAATCACACTCGTAAGATATCATATATCTAAGAGTTGACTTGAACTTAGATAGATTTATCTCAACTCACTTGCCTAGAATAGAAACTTCAATAAGTTCTCTATTTAAGCACATGCCCTAACTTTCCTTTTTAATCCTTTAAGCACTTGTAAATATTTCTTAGTGTAGTCTTCATAAGACTTAAGAAAGATCACATGAGCTGTGTCTTGATTTCCTTTCATAAAGAAAATCTAAAGTTTATTAAATAGTTTATTTAACCTTTTAAATCGTATTTAAAACATTAACTATTTAATTAACCTTTAAGCAATGGTAGAATTAAGTCGATACTTAAATCTTATAATTTTGAAAACAACCTTTCCAAAATTAGATGTGGTCATTCTTATCCAACGTTTGAATTAATTGTCATCATATGACTGAATGATCATATTGGATCGTATCCAATGTCATGAGCTTCCGCCTTTCATTAATAATTAAAGTTTTGGAGTACTGCATCAAATATGTAGTCTCCTTGTCTCTAACTACTACGATGGGATTGCTCGTGTCATTGCTTATTTTAAAAGGATTAAAATTACTTAACCATTCTTGAGAATGTTTCTCAAAAAGTCATAATTTGGTTTTACTAATCGAGAAAAACATAAATATAAAAGTTTGCTAAAAACTACAACATTAAAAATGAAGATAAAAGAGTGTTGTTGTCTATACACGCAAAATCAAATATGGTCTTTAGGATTATGATTTTGCTCCCACTAGTCAACTACTCCCTATTGACTTTCAAGAATTTTTCAAAATCCTTTAGTGGCTGGAATCCTATCTAGTTGACTCGATCCCCGACGTGGGCCGATCGACCGGGTCAATTTCGACGGGTAGGTACTTCTTACCAATCGCGTCTAACGCGACTTCCGAGTGGTTTGACTAGTCAACTCCTTGACAATTCACATCGTCTATGTGGTAGTCAACCTTATGTCTCTAAAATCGACGGTCCCGACGTGGGCCAATCACCGCAAGATTCTTAGTCGAGTCGTAACCCAAGTATTCATGAGATCTCATAACGATCATATCTCGATAATGACGATATACCCGTGGTAGGTCAACTCCCGACGTGGGCCGATCAGTTGGATCCAAACAAGGGCTCTTCACCGTCACTATAATATTGGGAGACATATTATAACTCGATTTTTGTTGTGGGAGTAATTTTTAAATTAACTCACTTAATTAATTTCGAATTAATTCTCTTAATTAATTTATTACGGTCTCATCAAATATATCTATCTCTATAGACATACATCCTACACATTTATCTAGATCGTGCCTAGTCATGCATCTATCGTATCATATAAAATAAATACAAGCACAAAATAAATAAATGCGTAAAGTAACCGGTATGATCATGGACTTTTCCTAGGTGCGATTTCGAATACAAACTGACGAAACCGCGGGTCACAATCTAAGGGTAGCTGCAACCGCCAATAGGATCTTTAATGCTCCATTCTCCAATGAGATCTTTATTTTCTTTCTTTGGTCTCCATCTTCTGCTCCATTCTTGTTACATTTAATTATATCTAATAAAATAAATACACCCGCCGCACACGGGGGGAGTCAACGGGAATGAGATAAATGCAGAAAATAAACTAGGTCACGTTCTTCATAACGGCCTAGGACAATTTTTAAACCAACAGAAAAATTAAATCATTCACATATATCCTATCGGTCGAGTCCATGATCAATCGGGGTCCATATAATCATATTATATCTACTATATCTAATCCATACAATAATATCTTATGAAAAAGATAAATTTAAAATTTAACTACTTGCGTCTTAATTAATAAATTAACATTTAATCTATTAAATAATTTTATCCAATCAATTAACTAATTAACATTTAATTAATTAAATGATTTTAATCGAAATAAAATTAACGATTAATTTTAAACGATTTTAATTTTAATTTTAATTAATTAGAAATATTCTAAAAATAAATCAAAATTAAAATTATGTCTCTTTTGTTTCTTTCCTTTTGATTCTTAATCAAAAGGGATGCCATTGGTTTCCAAAACCAAAAGGCATCTTCCTAAACCAAATTTGGTTTAGGCCTGGCCACTTTCCAAAATCAAAATTTTGGAAGTGGCCTAGGCCTAGGCCTTTTACAAATCAAATATTTGAAAAATGGCCTAGGCCTATTCCAAATCAAATATTTGGAAAGGCCAAATAATTTTGGTTTAGGCCTGGCCACTTTCCAAAATCAAAATTTTGGAAGTGGCCTAGGCCTAGGCCTTTTCCCAAATCAAATATTTGGAAAGGACCTAGGTCTATTCCAAATAAAATTTGGAAAGGCCATTATTATTTTAATGCCATGTGGCATCCCAATGGCCCAAACTATTTGAGCCATTGGTTAGCCACACGACACAACTAAACAAAGGAGATATTAATCACAACTATGAACAATATTGAATCACAAATACACAAAACAAAATTGGGGACCACCGTATCACACCAGCAGCCGGATTAAGGAGAGTAGTTCAGCATGGAGCCGCCCAAGTGTTCGGCCTCTACCGCTAGTCCACACGAACAGCCCGCCGGAATCCCACCATGGATTGCTATCGGAAAACCCCGGTTGCTAGACCGGACTTTTTCCTCCCTCACAAACTCACTATAGGAAGCCCCCTCTTTCTTACACAAGAACTATGAGTTCTTGCAATTTTCACAAGAACAATTGCTCTTGGAAGAATGGTGTACTAAGGAGCTTGGCAAGCCCTCTTATTTATACTAGAGAGGGGCGCCCAAGAGGCTTGTAGGAGGGGAAAACCTTTTTCCAATAAAAATAAGGAAAGACAATTAATGTGATTGATTTATCTCTTTTAATTTAATATCTTATATTAAATGAATCCATAATTTATAATTCTCCAATATCTTATATTGAATGTAAATTATATTATTACCATAAATATATTTTCTCAGAATCAATTAATATCACATATTAATATTATGGTAATCTTATTAATTAAATTGCACAATCCAAGTGTGTCATACACACAATGAATGTGGCGCCCAAAGTTTCCATAAATTGGATTATGGAAAATTCTTTAATTAATATAATGTTATGATTAATTAATTTGCAAAATCCATATATATATCATATGTACACATTTCGAATTTTACACATGTATCAATATACATATTTAATTAATCATCATAATTAATATCTTGTATTATATTTATTCATAATAAAT
The DNA here is from genome assembly GCA_036785695.1 of Gentiana straminea. NCBI lineage: Eukaryota > Viridiplantae > Streptophyta > Magnoliopsida > Gentianales > Gentianaceae > Gentiana > Gentiana straminea. The sequence continues at coordinate 6,961,398 of JAVUPR010000299.1, read as the reverse complement.
AAATACCACCATATTAATTTACCACTATAACCTTTATAGTCTCGAGATAAACTTTCCTTATTTGGTTATCATCTATAACCACATTTTAATCCGGCTGGATATTCATATGTGTGTGACCCGATAGGCTTCCGAATATGTTGGCCGTAGACACAAAGTGCAATTTACGAAAATGCCCTTCATGCCTAACGATCACGGGATAGCGTCTAGCAACACACCGTGACCCCCAATCATCGGAAGAGTCAAATGCAATGACTACTACCTTTCATGTGAAACGGTTACCGTGTAACTTACAATCCTATCGCTGTAATAATATCCATACGGTCGTTAGTCGAGTGTCAAAACATCAACGACCGTATCTTATAATCTGGATATCATGCTCTCTCGAAGTAACTCATTTACTCCCACTTTGCAAAGATTCACGAGATTAAGACATTCCTTATAAGAAGGCCATTTCGGATATTCGATCCCAATCATAGGATACGCGATTCCCGGACGACCAATCATGTATACTCCGCATGCTTCGATCATACCCAATCACTACCGCATGATCGCCCCGTGGCTGGGAAACCTCAATAGTGTCAAAGCATGACAATCCACACCGTGATGCCATGAAGACTCCGGTCAAAAGGATAATTACACAACCGTCACATAGTGTGACACTTATCCGTGTAAGTGGGTCGATCCTAACGTACGCATTCTCTAATACACGTCCACGTACGGTCCAAGTGTCTCTACACTTCGATAGACGAGATCTATCCCCGCCCTTAAAGACAAAAAACATCTAATACGTGCTAGTCCGTTTATACTATCAATGCCCCGTTTAATAGTACATCGGCCTAGAGAGACATTTAAGTATCAAACTTATTAAAGTGATTAGAGATCTCATCAACCATAATCGCTATCATGGTTTCTCTATCACAAGCTTTAATTCTAAGGACGTCATCATATAACAATTCATAATTGGTTCTTTAAAAGAACATATATATGACAACAGAAAAGCCATTTAATATATGTATAAACATAAAAAAATAGTAGAAATGATCCGACCCGGTCGGATCCGGTCCAACCCGATTGGGTTTAGGACACTATTTCAACATGTTCAACATGTGAACTGCCTGCTCTGGAGATAATCCTGGCATATCCTCTGCTTTCCATGCGAACATATCTCTAAATTCTTTTAAGAGTTTATCAGAGATTCCTCGCGTGAGGCTGGAATCAATTGTTAGTAATACCATCCGCAACGGAAGCGATTTTATGGATCTAGATCTATATAATACACGTAATAAAACAACTAGATCTATTCTACAAGGAGGATGTAGATCATACCTCTTGAATCTCAAAATTCAAGTAGAAGAACCGCAAAAGGATGAATGTGAAGGTGTGAAGAGCACCACAGTCTTCCGATCGTATGATCCAAGCAATTCCCGGTGGAAGGAATTCTCGACTCGAACCCTTCCGATATGCTACCGGAAAAATCTCCAAGATTTCTCCCACTCTCTCCTTGGCCGAAATATTTTCTTCTCTCTACTATAGGGAGAAGTCGAAATATGCAAAGTGTGTTAAGGCTTGGGAGAACTCTCTTTATATAGGAGAGTAAAACTTAGCCTCCAAGGATTAAATAATTAAGAGATAATTATTACATTAATCCTTTTTCCAAATAAAAGATAAATAAAATAATTATCCCAAACAAATTAGGATAAATCATATTATTATCTAATATTTCATGAATTATCATTTAACAAATAAAAGATAAATCACACATTAAATAATTATCCAAGAAAACTAATTCCTTAATAATTAAATAATATAACATGCGCACCTTTTCCTTCAAATTCAAAGTCCACGCATATTTGACCAATTTGGGTCAAAATTGGTCAACACACCAATTCGGGCCGAGTCCACGAAAAATGTCTTTTCCGTGTATTTAATTATATAGCCCAACTAATTTAATAGTTCACTAAACAATTAATTCACATATCGTTTTAATAAAGTCCAACAAGAACTAAATTAATATTATTAGGATTCGACGTCCGAGAATAGCTATGCTATATTAGGAGGCACGTCGGGGACCATGGACTAATAATCAGCGGCTCCGATAAATCAAATAAATAATCATCTTACGAACGAATAATTATATTCGATAAATCAATCACGGGAATATGCCACCATAATCCCGTGATCGCACTCCTCCGATTATGAGATTATATTTATCTCCTCACGAGAATAATAATAAGCGTCCATTGATATAATCATTACATATGGATTAATCCTCCATAGATCGTTCATTCTAAATCGGGAAGTTACCGTTAACCCTTTTTAGAACCTCTTATCCTTATTTACCATTAACCCCCTAGTGATCAATTAATTCATACAACTCACCGGTAGCTAATCGGTGTAATATGAACTCCATGGATCGATCGGTTTCTAGGATTAACAAATAAGGGAACTCGTCTATCTACTTCCGAAATGGAAGGAATGGATTCCGTATCCGTGATAACACATACTACTCACTCAATCCAAGACAATGCCAAGATGGGGTAATTCGGACCACGTACTCGGTGTAATCCTTAACCGTCAAGTCAAACTTCATACCGATTCAAGCGGTTGATCGCGATCACCTCGGGATTAAGATATATCCATAAATATGATCATCCATTGATTCGATAAGACTTCTCGATTACGGAATTATATCGTGAACTCTAATCAAATCGGTCCAATACTATATGATATATCTATCATATATAAATGCCCCATTAGGTTCTCTTAACCGAAAGTCCGGATAAGACAATCACACCTATTGTGTTATGGGCGCATTAATAGCACATTAAAGGAGAGACCCGATACTCTCGATTAACTTCACTACGGGCTAATTGTATTTTAAGTACATCTTCACTAACTCAATCCTCCCGTGTATATACCATACACTGAGTTAAGTGATTACATAAACGATATACTTTAGGGTTTTCTGTAGTGTAATTACTATTGTCACATCGGTGAATATGAGAATAATAAATATGAATAACAATATCATTTCATTTATTAAATAAAACAATTACAAAATTGTCTTTCGGGCATCACACCTAACAATCTCCCACTTGCACGAAAGCATGTGATTAATTGTTTTAGAGCACACCCTATTATTTAAAATACAACAAACTACATCTCCCACTTTGCTCTAAAGCAATGGAGACCCATCCCGTATTCTAGTACCCATTAAGCATATCATAACCATTTCAGATTCCAAAGTACACTCCGAGTATGCCGTCATAGGATAGCTCAGTGACTCGGGGAGCACCTACATCTAAATGTCATGGGTCTTAATGATTAGTCAGGTTGTCGGCTCGAGACAATCCGTAGAATCGAAACGTTACCGGTCCATCTAATCATGTGGTACTGAATATACACTGAGCCCGAGATCGACTTAACGATCATCCTCAATCTGACTTAAAGTCAAAATCAGTGTATCACACATATCCAAGTTCATACATGAATATGTCCGCATATTATTCCTCGTTCTCTCAAGATACTAAAGGACATACTAAACTTGCTTTGTTAACCGCCGAATCTAAGATTCGATCAAAGTTGACGTTCAATAACCTGACCATCTCTTATTAGAAAGAGAATCTATCCCATTTCTCTTGATCCGAAGATTTAGAGAGTCATTCCTGAGGCATAGGGTAGAACTTCCTCGTTGAATGTTGCATACACAGATGCATCATCTTAACCAATAAGATGGATGGGAAACCAGTGATTGATTCTAATGAATTCGACCGAGTCAAACTCTTTAGAATGTGATCCAAATCTCTGTTGCAGAGAATTGTGGCATTGTCAGATTCTGACTTCAGATAACACACCCATGTTGATTCCAACTGGTGCAGTGTTATCCTTCACAAACACTAATATATGTATTTATTCACTACTTTACTAAAATTGATATCCAGTCTACAAAAGGCTTATCAATATTCTGGTCAAATCCACATATTGTAGAAATATATGACTTCTAGTGACCGAGAGGTTTGCTTTTTATCCACAAAAGGACATAAGCCTTGACAGTCATCCTGTCATAAGTTCATAAGGCAATACCCTTTTGTTCTGAATGAATCCAGACTCCGTTTGTTTGGCAAGAAAGTCTCAGGGAATCACCCCTATTTTCTGCTTTTGAACGAAATCATGCAATACTAAGTGGTAAGAGAGTTCAAGGTCTGATTAACTCTCCACTTCTTAGGGAATTACCCCTAGACCACTCAATCTTTGCTCTGAAAGATAAACTTTCCCATTCATTCTACTCTTTTCCGTGTAGATCCAATTACTCCCACTTGGGCTCGAGACACTCGGTGGTTCTACAAGAGTATGAACGCTCCGGAGTACCAAACTCCATTCACGGGGTTATGCCTTGTAAACCAACCTCTATTATCAGAATCCTATACATCGCACAAAAGAGCCATAGGTCATCAATCGATCCTGTAGACCATTAAGTCCTCATAACCCGCAATGGGTAATGAATAAACCATACTCCCACTACATTCTGGGTGGATCGAAATTCGATCTAGTTTAGTAGTATTTAGTGTTATCACCAACAACCGATGTTGGATGTGGTCTCGATTTTAATCGGTTAGTAACTACCTTGAGTAAACGTACTTCAAGGTTCAAGGTTTTACCGTTCATGGACTCTATCGAAAGGATGCAACAAGATAACGTCCCTTCCCGATTTCAAGAATCCTATATCTAACCTTTATACTCAATAGCTTAAAAAGATATATCACGAATGGTCATTGACCGAACGGATGCGCGAAATTACCAGTCTTACCTTCAAGCACCGTGTGCTAAATGCTTATATTTACGGAAGTGGGGTGAACCGAATCCACACCTTATCCGTAAATTCCAAAGGATATTCTAGGTAGACTTCTCGGTCTTACATTTCAATGTAAACTGTTATTTCGCTTCCAATATCTTTATTGAGTTAAGCAGTGTATTGTAGCACATCTCAAACTATGTAAGGCAATTTAACGGTTTCTCACTTAGTGAGAACATGTCACAATGAGGCGGTGCCGAGCATCGGTCTCGAGGACTATGAATGGCCTATTCCGAGTATAGAATACTCTATCTCTGTTGAAAACAGAGAAACCTCAAAATATTTTGGATAAACTTTCCGGAGTGTTTGAATAGTTATCAGACAAGAAGTCACTACTCGGAAGCTCCTATTGGCTTGTATCTTTCATCAGACCCCGAAGGTCCTCATGAATAAGCTATGTTACTTCTTTATAACCATTATCCTTTCCCGATTGAAAGAAAACTTAGTCATTGAACCTTTGAGACAATATAACCAGACTGGGAGAAAAGGAATCACCCCGAGCCGCCTTCGGTCTTGTCTTTTAGGGACTATGCACTAACTATGGAATATGAAGAAGCGTTTATCTAAATATAGAAACCAATTGCTTTTAACAGTTCTTAAGATGTGTGTTATATACATATTTCAAATAGTTCTAAGTGGTTTTGACTTTATCAAACAAAAGTCCGAGTCTTGGATTCGTACTACAAATGGTATATTCACTTTCTATACGACAAACAAATTATCGAATATAAGGTAAATCCATTCGTTCCAACGAATCTTGAACGAGAAAATAATTTTTCCGCGATATCCAAGGATTGAATCCGAGATTCATTTCCTTATATCACTCCCACTATTATAGCTAAAACTAACTGCCCGTTGTTTACTCTTTTAATCGTTAAATGCATTGCTACCTTGTTCTGCCAAAGAACTTAGCTCGAGAAAATCGCCAAGGATTCATAGGTTGGTGATCCAAAATCACTGTCCTAATCCTATGATTTTCAGTTAATTAATTTTCGGTTCAGCCTTAAAATTTTCTTAGTTTAGATGACTAACACTTTTAGACATATGCTCCCATTCTTGACTTTCCGTGAATGGAAACAGTCTTGAACCAGTGGTTCGTTTGAGTAGACACTACTCTTGAACCGTGGGATGTCTATTTCGAGTGTTACTCGTCGGGACTTCTCGGATATCATAACATTAAAGCTCCTAGTTTATCGGTTCCAAATACCGTCTAACGAGCAATGATTTATTTTTATGATTTTACGATTTTTTCGATTAGAAAATCTTTCGTACATAGTTCCAATGTTTCCAGAAAAACAACAAATCATAGAAGTCCCACTAGTTCATCGATTCCAAATATCGTCCAACTAGCGATATTTCATGACTTTCCGGTTTTTCAATTAGAGCGGTTACGTGTGTAGTCAGTTACACTTTTCTAATGTTCTAGAAAAACAACAAATCATAAAGCTCCCACTAGTTCATAGATTCCAAATATCGTCCAACTAGTAACACTTCATGATTTTCCGATTTTTCAATTAGAAAATTACTCGTGTAATTACTACACACTCAAAATTCACTAGAAGAATTTCAAAGTCCGAAATCACCTTTGATCAAACTAAGTTTGTCTTCCGTTTGACACGAATGACACTAGTGACATACCTATATGTCACTGGTTTTTAAAAGGCTTAAGAGAAAATATCTCTTTCGAAAATTAATTGCATTATCGATTAACTAGTTCAACGTCCTAGTTACTTTCCACTTTTTAACGAAGTCAATACTAGTCAAGTATAAATTTTAAGCAATTTAGTAAGGGATATAATGCTGTAAATAAAATGACATATATTAATTCAAGTTAACACTACTATATTTATTTAGGAATTGTAAACTAAAATTAAGTCTACTCTACCATTCCAAGGTTTTAACCTCGCATCTCAGTGCCGCCTTAGGGTAGGTCAAAGAGATGACGGTTAAATCGAGACAATCTCATCAATGAATAACTTGTGAGAATCGAACATCCCACGAGAATCGAACATCCCTTTATGTTAGGTGTGATGCCCGAAAGACAATTTTGTAATTGTTTTATTTAATAAATGAAATGATATTATTATTCATATTTATTATTCTCATAATCACCGATGTGACAATAGTATCTACACTATAGAAAACCCTAAGTATATCGTTTATGTAATCACTTAACTCAGTGTATGGTATATACACGGGAGGATTGAGTTAGTGAAGATGTACTTAAAATACAATTATCCCGTAGTGAAGTTAATCGAGAGTATCGGGTCTCTCCTTTAACGTGCTATTAATGCGCCCAGAACACAATAGGTGTGATTGTCTTATCCGGACTTTCGGTTAAGAGAACCTAATGGGCCATTTATATATGATAGATATATCATATAGGGCTGGACCGATTTGATTAGAGTTCACGATATAATTCCGTAATCGAGAAGTCTTATCGAATCAATGGATGATCATATTTATGGATATATCTTAATCCTGAGGTGATCACGGTCAACTGCTTGAATCGGTATGAAGTTTGACTTGACGGTTAATGATTACACCGAGTCCGTGGTCCGAATTACCCCATCTTGGCATTGTACTTGGATTGAGTGAGTAGTCCGTGTTATCACGGATACGGAATCCATTCATTCCATTTATGGAAGTAGATAGACGAGTTCCCTTATTTGTTAATCCTAGAAACCGATCGATCCATGGAGTTCATATTACACCGATTAGCTACCGGTGAGTTGTATGAATTAATTGATCACTAGGGGGTTAATGGTAAATAAGGATAAGAGGTTCTAGAAAGGGTTAACGGTAACTTCCCGATTTAGAATGAACGCTTTTATGGAGGATTAATCCATATGTAATGATTATATCAATGGACGCTTATTATTATTCTCGTGAGGAGATAAATATAATCTCATAATCGGAGGAGTGCGATCACGGGATTATGGTGGCATATTCCCGTGATTGATTTATCGAATATAATTATTCTTTTCGTAAGATAATTATTTATTTGATTTATCGGAGCCGATTATTAGTCCATGGTCCCCGACGTAACTCCTAATATAAGCATAGCTATTCTCGGACGTCGAATCCTAATAATATTAATTTAGTTCTTGTTGGATTTTATTAAAACGATATGTGAATTAATTGTTTAGTGAACTATTAAATTAGTTGGGCTATATAATTAAATACACGGAAAAGACATTTTTCGTGAACTCGGCCCGAATTGGTGTGTTGACCAATTTTGACCCAAATTGGTCAAATATGCGTGGACTTTGAATTTGAAGGAAAAGGTGCGCATGTTATATTATTTAATTATTAAGGAATTAGTTTTCTTGGATAATTATTTATTGTGTGATTTATCTTTTATTTGTTAAATGATAAATCATGGAATATTGGATAATATATTTATTTATCCTAATTTGTTTGGGATAAATATTATATTTATCTTTTATTTGGAAAAAGGATTAATGTAATAATTATCACTTAATTATTTAATCCTTGGAGGCTAAGTTTTACTCTCCTATATAAAGAGAGTTCTCCCAAGCCTTACAACACACAATAAAATTTCGACTTCCATCTCTTAGAGAGAGGAAGGAAATTTCGGCCAAGGGTAGTTGAGGGAAGATCTTGGAGATTTTTCCGGGTAGCATATCGGAAGGATTCGAGACGAGAATTTCCTTCCACCGGGAGTTGCTTGGATCACACGTACGGAAGATCGTGGTGCTCTTCACATCTACTTGCAATCTTCCTATTGCGGTTCTTCAACTTGGATTTTGAGATCCAAGAGGTATGATCTACAACCCCCTTGTAGATATAGATCTAGTTATTTTATTACGTGTATTTTATAGATCTAGATCCTTAAATCGCTTCCGCTGCGGATGATATTACTAACAGTGGTATCAGTCGCCAAGGTGATCTATATTTATACGTATAAAATATTAGATCTAGGAGTGGTAAAACATATAGATTTTTGTCCCAATTTTTTTGGGGGCCGATGCATATGTTTAATTTTTATGCTTATGAATGTCGTGGTTGAAGAGATGGATTGGGGTTGGCACTGTTTACCCGTTAGATCTATTGTAAACTCATATAAACGATGAAAATTCGTCCATATGAGTATAGGAAATTATGTAATTTTTTTTATTGCAATTTTAATTTCCAGAAAATAGATCTGTTTAGTAGCTGTTTAGTTATTTCGTGTTTCCCGTTGATTGAGCCGTGGAAACGACGATCCCTCCGGTCAGAATCAAGATTGGAAGATGATGAATAATTCCTCAAAATTTGGCGTCGATCGGAGTCCGTTTTGATATCCGTTCGTTGCTGCGAAGACGCTGCTGTAACAGAAAAACGCAGGATTCACAGAAACTCTACCTGTGACTTCCTCGATTTTCTGGGAGAGTTTGGACCGTTGAAACGCAAATCCGACCGTTCAGATTGATAAAATTGGAGTTCTGGACGTGTCATAAAAATTTCAGGTCGATCGGGATTCATGTAGATTCCCGATCTGCCTCGGGAAGTCTTTGATGCGCTGCAGTCATAGTCAGATTCAGCATCAAGTTGGCCGGCTAACTGGAGAAAATTGGTAAGTCAAAGCACCGATCCAACCGTCCATATTGAAGATCGAGAGGTGAAGAACATATCTGGAAAGTTTCGTCCCGATCCGAGTCCGTTTGGTATGCCGATCGTCAAAGAGTTCGAACAGCTACAGATTTTGTTAGAAAGTAGTAAACCCTAGTTAGGGTTTTGTTTTTTTTATTTTCTAATAGATTAGATACGGGGGTGCCAACGATCCATCTCGGTGTTTAAAATTTTCCGCAATTTATTTTTTATGTGTTTGATCATAAAATAGATATAAAATCGGAATTGCCATGACATGCATCATATCATAAATCCACTCCTTGCATACATGTAGAATTTTAATTTTGGTAATTAAAATAGGCATGTATACAAACTCGTGTAATTAGTTAAAATTTAATTAATACGTGGTAATTAATTAATTTAGTAACTAATTAAAGATCCGAGGACGGGTTATGAAATCGTTAAGCCTTTCGGTGTGTGTTCTCGGTGAACCGCCTTAAAGCCCAAACGAGATCACGTTTTCGATTCGTAGTGTCTACGAGATTGAATGATGGTAAAAGAACAATAAATCTTGGATAAAAACGGTTCGCTTATAGATTGGGTGGTCAACTGAGCTTCGCTCGACCGACTTAACCCTCCTAGTGTGATGTATGCACGGGGGTCCGGCAAGACTAAGCTACACCGGAGAGCGGAGGGGTGATTCCTTCTTATCTCAATGGGGCTCTCTTGACCCGACTTCGTCCGACTGTCATATATGTTCCAACGAATAGGACGGGTAGGCTTGCCTACGTTACCGACACCATTCGGAATCCTTGATTTGATGTGCTTTTATGTTAACATCAAAAAGACGTGGTTAGTTAACCCACCACCACTTCCAAAATATTGAGTGGGAGCGGGGGAGGCGGCGACCAACCCCATGGCCTCTACTATAGATACAAGTAAGTGAGAGAAGGGTGACGCCTCGCGGCGCTTTGATTTCGTCCCCCTACGGATGGTGTTCACCCCTATCAACATTCATGGCTTGGTCTCCGAAAGGATAGGATTTACGGGTACTCGTCGGGTCACTGACCTATCCTACGACGGCACACTCGGGGCGTACCTAAGAGATCCGATATAGTAGGTCACACTCATAAAGGATATTTTTGGTAATATCTAGGCTAAAAAAGGAAGGTAGTCAATGAATAAAGGGATGTTCGATTCTCGTGGGATGTTGTTCGGTAAAAACGAGTTTTACAATTTATAACCGAAACACCCCAAGTATAAGGATCGTAGTATAGGGTGTTAACGGGTCGTCCTAAGGGAATGGAATGTTTATCGGATTCAAATATAAATCTATAGCAATTATGTCACAATTATCTATCTAAACTAAAGCTGAAACTAACTAAAACCTAAACCTAAGAATTAAAACTAAAACAATAGTAAAAACAAGCAAGAAAAATAAGAAAACAGAAAGCCAGACGAGCGTTCACTTTGGTGAACGAGCGTCTGAAAACGGAATCTAACGGACGGGCGTCTGCTATTGCGGACGAGCGTCCAACTACGAACTGAAACAGAAACGTGCAGAAAACTTGCAGGAAACTAGGGTTTATAAAACTAGAACTTAACTAAACTTAATCTAAACGATTTAATTAAAACAATTAAAGGAAAACACAAAGAAGGCGACTAGATTCCACCTATCAACCAACAATCCCAACTAGATGGTGATTAAAAAGACATAGTTTTTAGTAGTGATTTGTTCACGAATTCAATTAAATATCTTCAATCAAATTCTAGGGTTTCGTTTATCTTTTCAAACAACCTAAACATGCAATCAACACGAAATCACGAGATCGTTTCCAAGCTCTTACTCAACTAATCATGCATAATCTCTTAAAACACAATTAGATGCATTACTTTGAATAAAAGAGAACTCAAACAAACAAACTTTCATAAATTTATTCAAGCATAAATTAAACATAGATCGTTTCATCAAATCTTAATTCAATAAAACTTAAACAATATAAAACAGATCCAAAGTAATGAAAAACTATGAATTAAACTCACTAAACTTAAGCATCGAACTCCTCTAGTTGGTTTGGTTGTTGATAGGCTTCCTCTGTCGACTCACTCGCAGATGTTTAGCCAACAATCATGATGAACACGATTGTTGAAGGGGAGATTTGCATCTCTCGTGTAAAAACGGCTCCTTAGGGTTCTAGGGCGCAATATGTGTATATGAGTAAATAGTGTGTAAAAGATTAGGGTTTTAGGCTTCATAATGCGGTGCTTTTATAGAGTTTTAAGTCGGCCGGAAGTAAGTCGGCCGTGGACGCCCGTCTACCCATCCGGACGCCCGTCCCGGAATGCCCGGACGCTCGAGTAAACGCTCGTTCATCCTCCGTCCGAACTCTCTCGAATGTAAAATACAATTCCGGACGCTCGTTCACTTTATCAAACGCACGTCTGGAATGGACGCCGCACGAACGCTCGTCCAAGATGCCGAGGGTCGGATTTCTTCATCTTTATCCAATTTCTTCAAGCCAATTCCGACTCTATCTTGAATAATTCGACTTGAGCTTCATTTATCCTCTTTATGCACTCGAAAATCAACACCTACATGATAAATAAACAATGCAAAAATGTAATAAAATCCAAATAATAATAATTCCATTAAATCAACACTTAAAATCATCAATTTTGCATACAACCCTCTTAAAATCATCTTTATTAAATAATTACACTTAAACCCTTAATTCTCATGTAAATTATGCAAATGTGGGGAAAATAATAATGAAATAAACCTTTAATAATCATATAAATATGGCCTTAACAACACCCCCACACTTAGCTTTTTGTACGTCCTCGGACAAAACAATCACAACTATAGCTCAACTTTATAAATAATCCACATAGATCTCTAACTCACGTAACAAAAGATACAACAACTATAGCAAATGATACCAACACAGAGATAGATTCGGTGTAAGTGTGACAAGCCATTCTCAATCTAGCAAGCCTTTCAAAGAATTATCCTTTCAAAAATTCCAATGACTATCCCGGTACGTACATGAATGTGGCTCCACTCAAAGCCTTCCCACGCACTCGGTAGGATAATCCCTACAAAAGATATCATGCGGTTCTACTGCGGGTATAAGATCCATGATAACAAAGACTTCACTTTATTCTTACTCATCATTTTTCAAAATGTTCAAATTTAACGCATATCAGAATGAGCTCTTACCCATCATAGTAGAATAGGATGTTTCGTGATAACACCCTACCTTACTCAAATCATAAGGTAGCTTCTCCTGACTGTCGTGAGCTTCGGTCATCATAGTGGTATAGGACATTTCGAGATAATGCCCTACCTCACTCCAATCATAAACCAGCTTCCGACAAACGTATTTATTAATAATTGCTCACTCACTTTATTCACTTTTCAAAGTCATAAGTTACATCTCACCTATCACATTCAAACTTTATGATATTCACAGCACACGGTCTAACTTAGGTGTAACTATACTGACCTTCCTAAGATAAATCATTAAAAATAATGAAAGGATATAGTTCAAAAATCTTGCTTCAATATCGAAGGCTTTCGTGAGTGTGAAATGAATACTATCTCAAAGCAGTAAAAACATGCTATAATCATCTCTCAGAAGTTACGGACAATCATCGTCAGGAAACTACAACTAGCGAGCATTTGTTTCAATTACATGCTCAAGATTTACAATTATCCAAGTGTAAATTTAAAATTTCACTATTTATCAAAGATCACAAATATTTACTCATATTGTCGAAAATAAAGCATGAATTGCAACCCCCCACACTTAAATCACATTATGTCCTCGAATGTGCAAATAAAAGAAAAGAATACTTAGTTTGGTTCCAAAGATGGTTGTCGGGCGATAGATTGACAGCGGTCGAGCCGTAGCATGAATAAACCGCCGCACTCGTGTCACGAACATACAACACTAAAAGTAATAGCTTGCAAACACGCTCAAACGTATCCGCAACACTCGGCATAACGGATAATCTCGGGGTACAAGGGGTATATGAGTAAACATGTATACACATAAAGCAACCACAAATAGGACGAGGATAACCAACACACAACTCACCAAAGTTTTATTCCTACTAACCTAAAAACTTAACTAAAAGGAAATACTTAAAAGACTAGGCTGCCTCCTAGGAGCGCTCTTTTAATGTCAATAGCTTGACACAGATTCCAAAAGATCAACCCGGATCGGGCCACTTTGGTTTAACAGCCGCCACCTCAGTATCGGAATCAGGAGTATTGGGGCGGAAATGATTTTCACCACAACAACAAGTCAAGTGCGCCATAAGGTCATTAAACTTTTCTCTCCAAACTACACTGACTCTCTTCTTCTTATTCTTGCGGATGATAGGCGGAGGTGTGCTAACATGCTCGGGAGTCTCGGGAGAAGGTTCCTCACGAGGTAGAGGTAGGAATGTCATCATCGACTCAAAGAAATAAGATGGAATATCTTCACAAATCGGGACATCCGTACTCTCATCCCTTCTTTGGAAATAAAGAGTCTCAGGCTTCTCCTTTGGTTGCCCAAAATATTTCTTAAGGCGATGACCATTCACTTTAAAAGCTTGATTACCATACCCGTTCAAAGTGATTACTCCACTCGGATTGACATCGAGAATCTCAAAGGGACCGGACCATCTAGACTTGAGTTTACCCGGAAACGGTGAAGTCTAGTATTATAGAGTAAAGCCATTTCACCAACTTTGAATTCTCGGTCCTTGATCTTAGCGTCATGGAGTATCTTCGTTCTTTCCTTGCTAAGCTTAGCATTCTCGTATGCTCTGAGTCTGAATTCGTCGAGCTCGTTCAATTGTAATAATCGTTTCTCCCCACAGAGTTGGCTATCGAAGTTTAAGAATTTAATAGCCCAGAAAGCTCTGTGTTCAAGTTCGACGGGTAAATGACAAGCTTTGCCATAGACCATTTGGAAGGGTGACGTGCCCATCGGGGTCTTGAATGCAGTACGATAAGCCCACAATGCGTCATCCAGCTTAAGACTCCAATTAGATCTATTATTGTTCACGGTCTTCTCCAAAATTCTTTTCAGGCTCCGGTTGCTTACCTCGACTTGGCCACTAGTTTGAGGATGATATGGTGTACCAATCTTATGTTTGACACCATACTTCTCAAGGATCTTGTCAAGCGGCGCATTGCAAAAGTGAGTACCTTCATCACTAATGAGTGCTCTCGGACAGCCGAATCTAGTAAAGATATTCTTTTGCAAGAATTTCTTCACGACTTTATGATCATTAGTTTGGGTGGCTATTGCTTCAACCCACTTGGAAACATAGTCGACACAGACGAGGATATACTTATTACCACATGAGGATGGAAAGGGTCCCATAAAATCTATGCCCCATACGTCGAAAACTTCACATTCAAGAATGGGCTTAAGTGGCATTTCCATCCTACTACTCTGCCTTCCCGTTCTCTGGCACCTGTCACAACCTTTACAAAAGGCTTCTGCATCCTTAAACAGGGTCGGCCAGTAGAATCCAGCTTGAAGGATCTTTGCAACCGTCTTTGGTGTTCCATAGTGACCTCCGGTAGGACCGCTATGGCACTGTTCTAGGATATCCCACTGATCATGCTCAGGAACACACCTTCGAAGCAACCCATCTTTACAGACTCTGAACAAATAAGGATCTTCCCATACGAGATATTTAAGATCAGAAAGAACTTCTTCCTCTCCCTGATACGTCATATCCTCTAAATGACCACTCGCTAAATAGTTGACGTAGTCAGCATACCACGGCCTAACCGTTTCAAGCTTCATCAATTGCTCAGTCGGAAAATCAATGCCTATATCATTGTGATTCTCTGCACCCTCATTTACTAAGCGAGATAAATGATCAGCCACAATATTCTCACTACCTTTCTTATCTTTAATCACAAGGTCAAACTCTTGTAGAATTAGAATCCATCTAAGTAACCTTGGTTTTGCATCTGCTTTGTCCATAAGGTAGCGCAAGGCTGCATGATCGGTCCAAACAACAACTTGAGATCCTAGAAGATAACTTCTAAACTTGTCAATGGCAAAAACAACAGCTAAGAATTCCTTCTCAGTTGTGGTATAATTGCATTGAGCCGGGTTCAAGGTGCGGCTCGCATAATAAATGGGCCTGAACCTTTTATCAACTCTTTGACCTAAAACTGCGCCTACGGCGTAATTAGAGGCATCGCACATCAACTCGAAAGGCTTGGTCCAACGGGTGCAACTAAAATAGGGGCACTGATAAGCTTGTCTTTCAGACAATTGAAAGCTTCTTTGCACTTCGCATCGAACAAGAAATCGACATCTTCTTTCAAGAGATTTGATAAAGGCTTGGCAATCGTAGAAAAGTCTCGAATAAACCGCCTGTAGAAGCCAACGTGTCCTAGAAAACCTCGTACCTCCTTCACTGTCTTAGGGTACGTCATCCTTTCAATGGCTTCGACCTTAGCCCTATCAACTTGAATACCAGCATTGGACACCTTATGTCCCAAAACTATTCCTTCGTCTACTAGAAAATGGCATTTTTCCCAGTTAAGCACCAGATTCTTCTCAACGCAACGTTGGAGTACCATATCTAGGTTCTCTAAGATTTCAACAAAACTATCGCCGTAGGCGAAGTCGTCCATGAAGACTTCCATGCATTTCTCAACAAGTCCATCAAAAATGGCCAACATACACCGTTGAAAAGTCGCGGGTGCATTGCATAGACCGAATGGCATTCTACGAAAAGCAAAAGTACCGGATGGACATGTAAACGTGGTCTTCTCTTGGTCATTGGGGTCGATGGCTATCCGGAAGTAACCGAGTATCCATCGAGAAAACAATAATACTTGTGACCACTCGGTCTTTCAATTAGTTGGTCAATGAAGGGTAAGGGGAAGTGATCTTTTGCGGTGACTTCATTCGCCCTACGATAGTCGATACGGACTCGTAGCCGGTCACGAGACGTAAGGCAACTTCCTCCCCTTTTTCATTCTTTTCAACCGTAATACCGCCCTTCTTTGGCACAACTTGAGTAGGGCGACCCACTCGCTATCGGCGATTGCGTAGATGATTCCCATGTCAAGCCACTTTATAACCTCCTTCTTGACAACCTCTTGCATATGCGGATTCAGCCTTCGCTGAGGTTGTCTTACCTTTTTAGCGCCTTCCTCCGTTCGGATTTTATGCATGCATATGTACGGGCTGATCCCTCGGATATCACCCACTTGCCAACCGAACGCGAGGACGTTTTTCTTAAGCACTTCTATCAGCTGTGCTTCTTGCTCTTGGTCGAGTTTCGAAGAAATGATCAAAGGCAATTTATCTCCATCCTTAAGAAAGATATACTTAAGGTGTTTCGGAAGCGGTTTGAGCTCTAAATCAGTAGGTGGTTGCTCAATACTAGACTTTAACGGGCCACCTTTCTCTTTATGAGCTTGGAGTGGTTGACTAAAGAATAACTCATCTTCCCGAGGCTCAACCCCAGAAAGGTACTGGATCAAATCATCCATCGGAATCCTCCGGTCAACACTTGCTTCCTTTTTCTTGTGATCGATCATTTTTCTTAACTCTTCATCTTTAAGCTCTTCTCGCCGCTCTTCCCAATCATCTACTTCCCAATGAGTAGCTTCTCTCCAAAACTCTACCTCGTCCCAACTACCCATCAGAGCTTCTTCTTCACCAGGGATGAAGTCTTCCTGACTTAGTTCTGTGAAATTATCGTTTGTTGCTGGGCATCTCCATGCTTCTAACTCAATAACAGGCCCAGTGTGAGCGAGTGAAGATGACTCGTCAATGCCTACGGCTTGAAATGAATTAGAAGGTGGTCCGCGGTCAGCCGGATCCTCAATGTCCAAGACTTCAAAAACACCTATCTCTGTCAACTCTTCTGCTTCTTCAAAGTAGGCATCTTTTTCGTCCTCATAGATAGCTTCGACAAACGATATTTCATCAATTACGGCTTTTTCAGGATGTGTCCCTCGTGTGAAGGTGACGGATGTGTCACCAACTCTAAGAGTAATCATCCTTTGCGAAGTCGATGAGAGCGTTAGAAGTGTCTAAAAAGGTTCGGCCTAGAATTAGAGGCATCTCCTTATCGGTGGATAGTCTAGAATAACCCGGTCGGTAGGGAAGACTAAATGTTCAACTTGAAGGAGCACATTAGCTACACAACCGGCTGCGGTCCGGCTAGATTTATCTACCATCCGAAGAGAAATCGGACGTTCCCGCATCCTTTTATCTAACCCGAGCTTTTTGCATACGTTTAATGGCATCACATTAATAGAGGCCCCGAGTCGCATAAGACGTTTTCGAATAAATGGCCTTCGATCTCACGGAGATTGAAGGTCCGCCGTGGTCACCTCGCTTAACGACAATTTTCTCGTGAAACCATCGAGCAATCCTCGCGTAGCACTTCTTGACCATCCCCCGAAGCTTTCTCTTGCTCCCACGAAATTCTTTAAGATACTTAGTACATTTAGGCATTTCGACAATACCTCGGCTAAGGGCATACTCACTTTAGTGTCCCTAAGTATCCTCCTCACTCCAGCATACTGCTTGTCATTAGTGAGGGCTTTCTCTTTCCTTTTTGGGGGATAAGGAAGGGCTTTATCATTCATCGTGGCCTGATTCTTTATCGCCTCATCCTCCTTATCCTTCCATCTCACAAACTTTTCTTTCTTTTTCTTAGTCAGGGGTACAGCCTCCTGACTCTCCTTCCTTTCCTCATCATCAGAATTATTTTCGTCCTCCGAAGAATTGTCACTAAGCTCCTCATCGTTGCTTTCTTCGGCATGTGGTTTCTGATTTCCCCCTCCGAACTCATGGCGTCGGGGAGGGGCTACTCGTTTCCCGACATCATGCCGGGTCCAGCCTTCTTACCACTTCTCAGAGTTACTTCGTTTAACTCCTCTTCTTGCCCATACTCCCACCGAGGTGTAATGGCAGTGCAAACATTCACATCAGCTTTCGGATTTCTCTCGGTATAACTCGGAAGTTTACCGTGAGGTCTCGCTTGCTTGCCGGTCTGCCATTTGACCAACTTGTCTCTCAATTGCTTTAACACTAGTAGACGAGTCTTCACCATGTCTACCACTCATCGAATTTGTGTTGAGGGACACATGAGGTGGTATGATTGTTGTTCGAGTTTGATTCCAGCCACCTTGAGGCCTTTGGGAGTTACGAATCGGCCTTTGATAGTTCGAGTTGAAAGAATTTGAATTTGAAGGGCCGGGTGGTAACTTGGCTTGATTGAAGTTTTGCCTTTGAAATCTGAATAGTTACGGTTCCGGTTGAAGTTTCGGAAGGGTTGGTTTTGATTATCCATTAAGTTTACCTCCTCCGTCATCTCGGTCCACCGCTTTTGTGTTCCAAGATAATTCACCTCGAAGGCTGCATCGAAGATTGGCCACCGCTTGCTTATCGATTCCATCCGAGCAACCAACAAGTTTGTGTATCGGGATTGCTTGCGGTACCTTCTTTCTTAACAATATTGGTCTTCTTAGGAGTCGACCACATGTTGTTCTTGGCAATTGTCTCGGCTACTCGTAAGCGGTCTCATCACCTCCCCCAAGAAGGATCCATGAGTTTGTGGAGTCAAGATAGTCTCTATTAGGTTGAGAGACACCTCGTAAAACAGTTCCAACAACTCATGTCCGTCATATCCGTGATTGGGGCATTTCCTCATCAAAAGATTCAATCTTTCCCAAGCTTTGCCAACGGTTTCATCCTCCAACTTTGCTCAAACGTAGCTATTTCCCGTTTCATTTCCATAATCTTGCCTGGTGAAACCCACTTAAGAGCGAAGGCTCTTTTGACATCATTCCATGTATGGAGGGAATGATGTGCTAACGATTTAAACCATCTGCTTGCTTCACCTTTCAAAGCAAAAGGAAATAGCTTCAACTTTACGATCTCAGAATCAACACCAGGATAATGGCCTGCTTCACAGATTTGTACGAATGTGGACAAGAAGTCGTGTGGATCTTCCTGAGCAATACCATGGAAAGAGCTATTCTGAACTAGAGCAACTACTCCGTTCTTTAGATCAAAGTTCGCTCCTCCCATGTCGGGGAGGACGAATAGGTCTATGCCCCTCGAGAAAATCTTGGTTTAGATATGGAGTGTAGGGGTCCTGGTTCAACTGATTAAGCTGGTTTTGGCGGAATTGTTGAAGTTGTTGATTTATGCCAGCTTGCTGATTCTGCTGTTGCTGCAGAGCTTGCATTTGTTGAAGGAGTAAATTTAACTGAGCTTGGGGATCAGGATTCGGAATTGGTGGATCTTGATCCGCCATTTTGTCCAAATCAGGGAGAAGCCTTCTTCTAAGGATAGATCGTTCAGGCTCAGGATCAAAGATCAGAAGTCCCTTCTTACTTCTCGTTTGCATAAACCAGAAGAAAGGAGAAGGAAGAACTCAACCCTTTGGGGTTGATTAAAACAGGTTTAGAAAAGAGTAGATGGTTTAGAGGAAGAAAAGAAAAGAGAAGAGAAGAAAGAAAAGAACTGATGATTGAACAGACTGAACTGGCGTCCAGTGTTAATGGACGTTCGTTCAGAACTGAACGCTCGTTCAGTTGAATGAACGTTCGTTCAGAGGACAGAATTGAGGTGGACGGGCGTTCAAGTTATCGAACGCTCGTTCAGCTACGAAAACCTAAAAAACTAGAAAAACACTAAGACGGGAAAAAAACGTGTTGAAATCTTCTAGGGCCAAAATGGAGGGGAAAACAGTGGATTTTGACCTCGAAAACGCACTGAACGGCCTAGGGCCGTTCACCACGTCGTCGGCGTCGGAACGAGCTTTCTGAATTGGGGTCCTGCGTTCCAAACGGACACTCGAGCCGAAAGTTATGGTCAAAATACTACCGCGTGCCCTAACGACCCCTTTTTGACTCAGAAAATTGTCCTAAATAGAATCCGACAACCGTTACCGACTCCCCGGCAACGGCGCCAAAAACTTGTTCGGTAAAAACGAGTTTTACAATTTATAACCGAAACACCCCAAGTATAAGGATCGTAGTATAGGGTGTTAACGGGTCGTCTAAGGGAGTGGAATGTTTATCGGATTCAAATATAAATCTATAGCAATTATGTCACAATTATCTATCTAAACTAAAGTGAAACTAACTAAAACCTAAACCTAAGAATTAAAACTAAAACAATAGTAAAAACAAGCAAGAAAAATAAGAAAACAGAAAGCCAGACGAGCGTTCACTTTGGTGAACGAGCGTCTGAAAACGGAATCTAACGGACGGGCGTCTGCTATTGCGGACGAGCGTCCAACTACAAACTGAAACAGAAACGTGCAGAAAACTTGCAGGAAACTAGGGTTTATAAAACTAGAACTTAACTAAACTTAATCTAAACGATTTAATTAAAACAATTAAAGGAAAACACAGCAAGGCGACTAGATTCCACCTATCAACCAACAATCCCAACTAGATGGTGATTAAAAAGACATAGTTTTTAGTAGTGATTTGTTCACGAATTCAATTAAATATCTTCAATCAAATTCTAGGGTTTCGTTTATCTTTTCAAACAACCTAAACATGCAATCAACACGAAATCACGAGATCGTTTCCAAGCTCTTACTCAACTAATCATGCATAATCTCTTAAAACACAATTAGATGCATTACTTTGAATAAAAGAGAACTCAAACAAACAAACTTTCATAAATTTATTCAAGCATAAATTAAACATAGATCGTTTCATCAAATCTTAATTCAATAAAACTTAAACAATATAAAACGATCCAAAGTAATGAAAAACTATGAATTAAACTCACTAAACTTAAGCATCGAACTCCTCTAGTTGGTTTGGTTGTTGATAGGCTTCCTCTGTCGACTCACTGCAGGATGTTTAGCCAACAATCATGATGAACACGATTGTTGAAGGGGAGATTTGCATCTCTGTGTAAAAACGGCTCCTTAGGGTTCTAGGGCGCAGCTATGTGTATATGAGTAAATAGTGTGTAAAAGATTAGGGTTTTAGGCTTCATAATGCGGTGCTTTTATAGAGTTTTAAGTCGGCTGGAAGTAAGTCGGCTGTGGACGCCCGTCTACCCATCCGGACGCCCGTCCAGAATGCCTGGACGCTGAGTAAACGCTCGTTCATCCTCCGTCCGAACTCTCTGAATGTAAAATACAATTCCGGACGCTCGTTCACTTTATCAAACGCCCGTCTGGAATGGACGCTGCACGAACGCTCGTCCAAGATGCTGAGGGTCGGATTTCTTCATCTTTATCCAATTTCTTCAAGCCAATTCCGACTCTATCTTGAATAATTCGACTTGAGCTTCATTTATCCTCTTTATGCACTCGAAAATCAACACCTACATGATAAATAAACAATGCAAAAATGTAATAAAATCCAAATAATAATAATTCCATTAAATCAACACTTAAAATCATCAATTTTGCATACAACCCTCTTAAAATCATCTTTATTAAATAATTACACTTAAACCCTTAATTCTCATGTAAATTATGCAAATGTGGGGAAAATAATAATGAAATAAACCTTTAATAATCATATAAATATGGCCTTAACAGATGTTTGATTCTCACAAGTTATTCATTGATGAGATTGTCTCGATTTAACCGTCATCTCTTTGACCTACCCTACGGCGGCACTGAGATGCGGGGTTAAAACCTTGGAATGGTAGAGTAGACTTATTTTTTAGTTTACAATTCCTAAAATAAAATAAATATAGTAGTGTTAACTTGAATTAATATATGTCATTTTATTTACAGCATTATATCCCTTACTAAATTGCTTAAAAAAATTAATTGACTAGTATTGACTTCGTTAAAAAGTGGAAAGTAACTAGGACGTTGAACTAGTTAATCGATAATGCAATTAATTTTCGGAAGAGATATTTTCTCTTAAGCCTTTTAAAAACCAGAGTGACATATAGTTATGGCACTAGTGTCATTCGTGTCAAACGGAAGACAAACTTAGTTTGATCAAAGGTGATTTCGGACTTTGAAATTCTTCTAGTGAATTTTGAGTGTGTAGTGATTACACGAGTAATTTTCTAATTGAAAAATCGGAAAATCATGAAGTATTACTAGTTGGACGATATTTGGATTCGATGAACTAGTGGGAGCTTTATGATTTGTTGTTTTTCTAGAACATTAGAAAAGTGTAACTGACTACACACGTAAACGTTCTAATTGAAAAACCGGAAAGTCATGAAATGTCGCTAGTTGGACGATATTTGGAATCGATGAACTAGTGGGAGTTCTATGATTTGTTGTTTTTCTGGAAACATTGGAACTATATATTTTTCTAATCGGAAAAATCGGAAAATCATAAAAATAAAGCATTGCTCGTTAGACGGTATTTGGAACCGATAAACTAGTGGGAGCTTTAATGTTATGATTTATTGTTTTTTCTGGTATATTAGAAAATCCGAGAAGTCCCGACGAGTAACACTCGAAATAGACATCCCACGGTTCCGAGTAGTGTCTACTCAAACGAACCGCCGGTTCAAGACTCGTTTCCATTCACGGAAAGTCAAGAATGGGAGAATATGTCTAAAAGTGTTAGTCACCTAAACGAGAAAACTTTAAGGCTGAACCGAAAATTAATTAACTGAAAATCATAGGATAAGGACAGTGATTTTGGATCACCAACCTATGAATCCTTGGAGATTTTCTCGAGCTAAGTTCTTTGGAAGAACAAGGTTGCAGTGCATTTAACGATTAAAAGAGTAAACAACGGGCAGTTAATTTTAGCTAGAATAGTGGGAGTGATATAAGGAAATGAATCGCGGATTCAATCCTTGGATATCGCGGAAAAATTATTTTCTGTTTAAGATTCGTTGGAACGAATGGATTTACCTTCTATTCGATAATTTGTTTGTCGTATAGAAAGTGAATATACCATTTGTAGTACGAATCCAAGACTCGGACTTTTGTTTGATAAAGTCAAAACCACTTACAATTGCTGAAATATATATACAAAACACATCTTAAGAACTATTAAAAGCAATTGGTTTCTATATTTAGATAAACGCTTCTTCATATTCCATAGTTAGTGCATAGTCCCTAAAAGACAAGACCTGAAGACTGGCTCAGGGTGATTCCTTTCTCCCAGTCTGGTTATATTGTCTCAAAGGTTCAATGACTAAGTTTCCTTTCAATCGGGAAAGGATACTGGATATAAAGAAGTAACATAGCTTGTTCATGACGACCTTCGGGGTCTGATGAAAGACACGAGCTAGTAGGAGCTTCCGAGTAGTGACTTCTTGTCTGATAACTATTCAAACACTCCGGTAAGTTTATCCAAAATATTTTGAGGTTTCTCTGTTTTCAACAGAGATAGAGTATTCTATACTCAGAAATAGGCCATCACATAGTCCTAGGGACTGATGCTCGGCCTGCCTCATAGTGAAATGCTTTCACTAAGTGAGAAACCGTTAAATTGCCTTATATATGTTTTAGATGTGCTACAATATTCAGCTTAACTCAGTAAAGATATTGGAAGCGAAATAACGGTTTACATTGAAATGTAAGACCGAGAAGTCTACCTAGAATATGCTTTGGAATTTACGGATAAGGTGTGGATTCGGTTCACCCCACTTCCGTAAATATAAGCATTTAGCACACGGTGCTTGAAGGTAAGACTTGGTAATTTCGCGCATCCGTTCGGTCAATGACTATTCGTGATATATCTTTTTTAAGCTATTGAGTATAAAGGTTAGATATAGGATTCTTGAAATCGGGAAGGGACGCTTATCTTTGTTGCATCCTTTACGATAGAGTCCATGAACGATAAAACCTTGAACCTTGAAGTACGTTTACTCAAGGTAGTTACTAACGATTAAAATCAGACCACATCCAACATCGGTTGTTGGTGATAACACTAAATACTACTAAACTAGATCAGAATTTCGATCCACCCAGAATGTAGTGGGAGTATGGTTTATTCATTACCCATTGCGGGTTCTGAGGACTTAATGGTCTACAGGATCGATTGATGACCTATGGCTCTTTTGTGCGCTGTATAGGATTCTGATAATAGAGGTTGGTTTACAAGGCATAACCATGTGAATGGAGTTCGGTACTCCAGAGCTGTTCATACTCTTGTAGAACCACCTGAGCGTCTCAGGCCCAGTGGGAGTAATTGGATCTACACGGAAAAGAGTAGAATGAGTTCAGGGAAGTGATTTCGTTCAAAAGCAGAAAATAGGGGTGATTCCCTGAGACTTTCTTGCCAAACAAACGGAGTCTGGATTCATTCGGAACAAAAGGGTATTGCCTTATGAACTTATGACAGGATGACCGTCAAGGCTTATGTCCTTTTGTGGATAAAAAGCAAACCTCTCGGTCATTGGAAGTCATATATTTCTACAATATGTGGATTTGACCGAGAATATTGATAAGTCTTTTGTAGATTTGGATATCAATTTTAGTACGGTAGTGAATATATACATACATTAGTGTTTGTGAAGGATAACACCGCACCGGTTGGAATCAACATGGGTGTGTTATACGAAGTCGAAATACGACAATACCACAATTCTCTCGCAACAGAGATTTGGACAACATTCTTAAGAGTTTGACTCGGTCGAATTCATTAGAATCGATCATTGGTTTCCCATCCATCTTATTGGTTAAGATGATGCATCTGTGTATGCAACATTCAACGAGGAAGTTCTACCCTATGCCTCAGGAATGACTCTCTAAATCTTCGGATCAAGAGAAATGGGATAGATTCTCTTTCTAGTAAGAGATGGTCAGGTTATTGAACGTCAACTTTGATCGAATCTTAGATTCGGCGGTTAACAAAGCAAGTTTAGTATGTCCTTTAGTATCTTGAAGAGAACGAGGAATAATATGCGGACATATTCATGTGTGAACTTGGATATGTGTGATACACTGATTTTGACTTTAAGTCAGATTAAGGATGATCGTTAAGTCGATCTCGGGCTCAGTGTTTACTCAGTACCACATGATTAGATGGACCGGTAACGTTTCGATTCTACGGATTGTCTCGAGCCGACAACCTGACTAATCATTAAGACCCATGACATTTAGATGTAGGTGCTCCCCGAGTCACTGACCTGTCCTACGACGGCATACTCGGAGTGTACTTTGGAATCTGAAATGATTATGATATGCTTAGTGGGTACTAGAATACGGGATGAGTCTCCATTGCTTTAGAGCAAGTGGGAGATGTAGTTTGTTGTATTTTAAATAATAGGGTGTGCTCGAAAACAATTAATCACATGCTTTCGTGCAAGTGGGAGATTGTTAGGTGTGATGCCCGAAAGACAATTTTGTAATTGTTTTATTTAATAAATGAAATAATATTATTATTCATATTTATTATTCTCATAATCACCGATGTGACAATAGTATCTACACTACAGAAAACCCTAAGTATATCGTTTATGTAATCACTTAGCT
Organism: Gentiana straminea; assembly: GCA_036785695.1. Lineage (NCBI taxonomy): Eukaryota > Viridiplantae > Streptophyta > Magnoliopsida > Gentianales > Gentianaceae > Gentiana > Gentiana straminea. The sequence continues at coordinate 6,935,540 of JAVUPR010000299.1, read as the reverse complement.
CAGTGTATGGTATATACACGGGAGGATTGAGTTAGTGAAGATGTACTTAAAATACAATTAGCCCGTAGTGAAGTTAATCGAGAGTATCGGGTCTCTCCTTTAACGTGCTATTAATGCGCCCAGAACACAATAGGTGTGATTGTCTTATCCGGACTTTCGGTTAAGAGAACCTAATGGGGCATTTATATATGATAGATATATCATATAGGGCTGGACCGATTTGATTAGAGTTCACGATATAATTCCGTAATCGAGAAGTCTTATCGAATCAATGGATGATCATATTTATGGATATATCTTAATCCCGAGGTGATCACGAGTCAATCGCTTGAATCGGTATGAAGTTTGACTTGACGGTTAATGATTACACCGAGTCCGTGGTCCGAATTACCCCATCTTGGCATTGTACTTGGATTGAGTGAGTAGTCCGTGTTATCACGGATACGGAATCCATTCCTTCCATTTATGGAAGTAGATAGACGAGTTCCCTTATTTGTTAATCCTAGAAACCGATCGATCCATGGAGTTCATATTACACCGATTAGCTACCGAGTGAGTTGTATGAATTAATTGATCACTAGGGGGTTAATGGTAAATAAGGATAAGAGGTTCTAGAAAGGGTTAACGGTAACTTCCCGATTTAGAATGAACGATCATGGAGGATTAATCCATATGTAATGATTATATCAATGGACGCTTATTATTAATCTCGTGAGGAGATAAATATAATCTCATAATCGGAGGAGTGCGATCACGGGATTATGGTGGCATATTCCCGTGATTGATTTATCGAATATAATTATTACGTTCGTAAGATAATTATTTATTTGATTTATCGGAGTCGCTGATTATTAGTCCATGGTCCCCGACGTGCCTCCTAATATAGCATAGCTATTCTCGGACGTCGAATCCTAATAATATTAATTTAGTTCTTGTTGGACTTTATTAAAACGATATGTGAATTAATTGTTTAGTGAACTATTAAATTAGTTGGGCTATATAATTAAATACACGGAAAAGACATTTTTCGTGGACTCGGCCCGAATTGGTGTGTTGACCAATTTTGACCCAAATTGGTCAAATATGCGTGGACTTTGAATTTGAAGGAAAAGGTGCGCATGTTATATTATTTAATTATTAAGGAATTAGTTTTCTTGGATAATTATTTAATGTGTGATTTATCTTTTATTTGTTAAATGATAAATCATGGAATATTGGATAATATATTTATTTATCCTAATTTGTTTGGGATAAATATTATATTTATCTTTTATTTGGAAAAAGGATTAATGTAATAATTATCACTTAATTATTTAATCCTTGGAGGCTAAGTTTTACTCTCCTATATAAATAAAGAGAGTTCTCCCAAGCCTTACAACACACAATAAAATTTCGACTTCCATCTCTTAGAGAGAGGAAGGAAATTTCGGCCAAGGGTAGTTGAGGGAAGATCTTGGAGATTTTTCCGGGTAGCATATCGGAAGGATTCGAGACGAGAATTTCCTTCCACCGGGAGTTGCTTGGATCACACGTACGGAAGATCGTGATGCTCTTCACATCTACTTGCAATCTTCCTATTGCGGTTCTTCAACTTGGATTTTGAGATCCAAGAGGTATGATCTACAACCCCTTTGTAGATATAGATCTAGTTATTTTATTACGTGTATTTTATAGATCTAGATCCTTAAATCGCTTCCGCTGCGGATGATATTACTAACACTTTATTCATTGACTACCTTCCTTTTTTAGCCTAGATATTATCAAAAAATACCCATGATGAGTGTGACCTACTATATCGGATCTCTTAGGTACGCCCCGAGTATGCCGTCTTAGGATAGGTCAGTGACCCGACGAGTACCCGGAAATCCTATCCTTTCGGAGACCAAGCCATGAATGTTGATAGGGGCGAACACCATCCTTAGGGGGACGAAATCAAAGCGCCTCGAGGCGTCACCCTTCTCTCACTTACTTGTATCTATAGTAGAGGCCGTGGGGTTGGGCTGTCGCCTCCCCGCTCCCACTCAATATTTTGGAAGTGGTTGTGGGTTAACTAACCACGTCTTTTTGATGTTAACATAAAAGCACATCAAATCAAGGATTCCGAATGGTGTCGGTAACGTAGGCAAGCCTACCCGTCCTATTCGTTGGAACATATGTGACAGTCGGACGAAGTCGGGTCAAGACGGCCCCATTGAGATAAGAAGGAATCACCCCTCCGCTCTCCACTGTAGCTTAGTCTTGCCGGACCCCCGTGCATACATCACACTAGGAGGGTTAAGTCGGTCGAACGAAGCTCAGTTGACCACCCAACCTATAGGCGAACCGTTTTTATCCAAGATTTATTGTTCTTTTACCATCATTCAATCTCGTAGACACTACGAATCGAAAACGTGATCTCGTTTGGGCTTTAAGGCGGTTCACCGAGAACACACACCGAAAGGCTTAACGATTTCATAACCCGTCCTCGGATCTTTAATTAGTTATTAAATTAATTAATTACCACGTATTAATTAAATTTCAACTAATTACGCGAGTTTGTATACATGCCTATTTTAATTACCAAAATTAAAATTCTACATGTATGCATGGAGTGGATTTATGATATGATGCATGTCATGGCAATTCCGATTTTATGTCTATTTTATGATCAAACACATAAAAAATAAATTACGGAAAATTTAAACACCAAGATGGATTGTTGGTGCCCCCGTATCTAATCTATCCTAGGAAAACAGGAAATTACAACTTGTGTCTTCGAGACTTGATCTTCGAATCTTGAACTCGAAACTTCTGGATCTCGAACCTGCGATCTTGACGCGAACCACGAACGACGAGGAGAGGAGGCCGTAATATACCAATATATTTAAAATATATCTATATTAGATTGTTTTATTAAAAAAAACTTTTTTTTTTCATAACAGCCCTCGGCTGTTCCAATAAATTTTTTTTTTTTTTTTTTTTTTTTTAATTCCTTCGGCTGTTGATAAAATTATTACCAAAAAAAGTTTTTTTTTTTTTTAAATTAATTAACTGCCAAACGGCAGTAAGTACAAAAAAAAAAAAATTAGGTCAGAAAAAAAATTTATACAGCCGCATAAAAATAAAGAACCCTAGCCGCATGCAACCAAATTTTGTTGCCGCAAAACTTTGCCGAGTAAAAAAAAAATTTGCCGGAAAAAAAATTTAAAACATTCGGCCTCCTCCCGTTTTTACCTTCTTGTTGATCTTCAAAACCATGATTTTCAACACATCATCTTCGTCGTCTCCAGTCCGGATATTCAAAATTACAATAAAATATGCTACTTTTACATATAAATTTTGAAAATTGACATAAGTAAAATACAATTTCTATGCTCAATTATTACTAAACAAAGGAGCTACAATAGATCTAACGAGTAAACAGTACCAACCACAATCCATCTCTTCAACCAAGACATTCATAACATAAAAATAAAACATAAATTTCGGCCCCCTTTAAAAAAAATTTGGGACAAAAAAAAATCTACATGTTTTCCACTCCTAGATCTAATATTTTATACGTAGAAATATAGATCAACTTGTCTCTGATACCACTGTTAGTAATACCATCCGCAACGGAAGCGATTTTATGGATCTAGATCTATATAATACACGTAATAAAACAACTAGATCTATTCTACAAGGAGGATGTAGATCATACCTCTTGAATCTCAAAATTCAAGTAGAAGAACCGCAAAAGGATGAATGTGAAGGTGTGAAGAGCACCACGCCTCTTCCGATCGTGTGATCCAAGCAATTCCCGGTGGAAGGAATTCTCGACTCGAACCCTTCCGATATGCTACCGGAAAAATCTCCAAGATTTCTCCCACTCTCTCCTTGGCCGAAATATTTTCTTCTCTCTACTATAGGGAGAAGTCGAAATATGCAAAGTGTGTTAAGGCTTGGGAGAACTCTCTTTATATAGGAGAGTAAAACTTAGCCTCCAAGGATTAAATAATTAAGAGATAATTATTACATTAATCCTTTTTCCAAATAAAAGATAAATAAAATAATTATCCCAAACAAATTAGGATAAATCATATTATTATCTAATATTTCATGAATTATCATTTAACAAATAAAAGATAAATCACACATTAAATAATTATCCAAGAAAACTAATTCCTTAATAATTAAATAATATAACATGCGCACCTTTTCCTTCAAATTCAAAGTCCACGCATATTTGACCAATTTGGGTCAAAATTGGTCAACACACCAATTCGGGCCGAGTCCACGAAAAATGTCTTTTCCGTGTATTTAATTATATAGCCCAACTAATTTAATAGTTCACTAAACAATTAATTCACATATCGTTTTAATAAAGTCCAACAAGAACTAAATTAATATTATTAGGATTCGACGTCCGAGAATAGCTATGCTATATTAGGAGGCACGTCGGGGACCATGGACTAATAATCAGCGGCTCCGTTAAATCAAATAAATAATCATCTTACGAACAGAATAATTATATTCGATAAATCAATCACGGGAATATGCCACCATAATCCCGTGATCGCACTCCTCCGATTATGAGATTATATTTATCTCCTCACGAGAATAATAATAAGCGTCCATTGATATAATCATTACATATGGATTAATCCTCCATAGATCGTTCATTCTAAATCGGGAAGTTACCGTTAACCCTTTTTAGAACCTCTTATCCTTATTTACCATTAACCCCCTAGTGATCAATTAATTCATACAACTCACCGGTAGCTAATCGGTGTAATATGAACTCCATGGATCGATCGCCTAGGATTAACAAATAAGGGAACTGTCTATCTACTTCCGTAAATGGAAGGAATGGATTCCGTATCCGTGATAACACGGACTACTCACTCAATCCAAGTACAATGCCAAGATGGGGTAATTCGGACCACGGACTCGGTGTAATCCTTAACCGTCAAGTCAAACTTCATACCGATTCAAGCGGTTGTCCGCGATCACCTCGGGATTAAGATATATCCATAAATATGATCATCCATTGATTCGATAAGACTTCTCGATTACGGAATTATATCGTGAACTCTAATCAAATCGGTCCAAATTTCCCTATATGATATATCTATCATATATAAATGCCCCATTAGGTTCTCTTAACCGAAAGTCCGGATAAGACAATCACACCTATTGTGTTATGGGCGCATTAATAGCACGTTAAAGGAGAGACCCGATACTCTCGATTAACTTCACTACGGGCTAATTGTATTTTAAGTACATCTTCACTAACTCAATCCTCCCGTGTATATACCATACACTGAGTTAAGTGATTACATAAACGATATACTTTAGGGTTTTCTGTAGTGTAATTACTATTGTCACATCGGTGAATATGAGAATAATAAATATGAATAACAATATCATTTCATTTATTAAATAAAACAATTACAAAATTGTCTTTCGAGCATCACACCTAACATCAATGCCCCCACACTAACTGTTGAGTCCTCTTGTTCGTCCCATAGACGAACAACCTCTATTTGATCTTCAGATAACCAGTTCTCTTCATCTTTAGGAAGTAGTTCTTCAACGCTCACCTGCTGAACCATCATTTTCCCACTTACTGTCGCTGTGTAACAACTCCTGGCTATTTCCACATCGCGTTTAATCTCTATGGAGCTTTCTCTTGTCGGGAATTTCATACTTACATGCGCTGGTGATATTATAGCTCGGAGATCGATGAGCGCCGGTCTTCCCATAATCACATTATATGCTGAGGGTGCTTTAACCACCACATAATCTACCATCAGGGTCCTGCCCTTGGTTCCTTCTCCAAAAGTAGTAGAGAGTTTGATTACACCCAATGGGTGAACTGGGGTTCACCAAAGTTGAATAGGGGAGCTGACATGGTGGTCAGATCAGAATCTTTCAATTTCATAGCTTTAAACACATTGTAGTAGAGGACGTTTACGGCACTGCCCATATCCAAACATATTCACCTTATCAGATTCTTGCTGATCACCGCTTCCATGACAAGCCCTTCATTGTTAACTACCAATGGTAGTGAATCCCTTGGACCATAAATCACTTCTCCCGACATTCTTTGCCTTTTATTCAAAGGAGTGGGGGCGGTAGACATGCTACTGCTCGTGTCTTCACTTCTGCTTGTGCTTTGTTAGGCCCCCCTAAGATCGTATTGATCATGTTCACAGGGCGGTTATCCATCTGACCATCAGGATCTGGTGAGTGGTCTCTTCTTCTCCGAAACTCATTTCGGTTATCTCCGTCGTGGTAATTATTTCGGCGTTTGAATTCACGCCGACCTCGTGGTTCGGCCTACTGAGACCGATCTACGACCTCATATAGATTTCCTTCTATCACTGCTGCGTCGATGTCTCTGATCAGATGTCGACACTGCTCTGAATCATGACCCATGTCCTGGTGATACTTGCAGAATTTGTTAGGGTCTCTCTTTTCTCTAGGTCCCCTCATGGGTGGCGGGACCTTGGTTATGGCTTTTCTTTCCATAATCACGAGGACCTGCTCGTGAGATCTGTTCAAAAGGATGAAGTCTCTGTCCAGCAGAGCTTATTTTTTGCCCAGCTGATCTGCGATTGGTGCAGTTACTCTATCCCAAACTGACTTTCTCTTCTTGTCTGATTTATCTTCAGACCTGCTTTTCTTTCCTTCACCTTTTTCCATCTCTCTTTTGAGTCTATTTGCTTCTTCTCCCATACAATGTTTTTAGTCCACATATAGGCATTCTTCTATTGTCTGAGGGAGTTTGCTATTGAGCTTGGCGTGCAGCCATCCCTCTCGCAGACCTACCACAAAAGAGGCGACCAACAGTCGATCATCTGCGTCCCGCACCTGTGTGGACTCTTCGTTGAAGCGCTTTATAAAGCACAGTACGGACTCATCAGCTTTCTGCTTCAAAGTCAAAAGGTGAGTTTGATTCCTCTGGAACGGACGAGCTGCGATGAAGGCATGGACGAACTTCCGAGTTAAAGTCCTAAAGTCGGAGATCGACCTAGGAGGAATCTTGTTGAACCATTCTCTGGCTCTCCCTGTTAGCAGTGCAGGGAAGGCTTTGCACTTCATCTCGTCTGTGGTGTTGTACAAGTACATATGTGAGATGTACTGGTGCATGTGATAATAAGGATCCTTGGACCTATCGTATGATTCAATCTTAGGAATCTTGAAACCCACTAGTCGGGGGTAGTTGTCGATATACTCGATGAAGGGCGACGCACAGAGGAGCTCGTCTGACCTTCTTCTGAGCAGAGCGTCTAGTTTGGCCTTAGCCGTGTCGTTAGGGTTTTGGGCTTTTTTCTGTTCCGTATGTCCGCTAGGACTACACAAACTCATGCTTTTATGAGTTTCTGGGTGAAAACCAGTTTCTGATACTTCTGGAGGATTCCTTCCTTTAAGGGCTTCATCTAGTATGGTCTTAAGGGTGAAATTGTCAATAATTTTCAAGGTTTCAACCAACACCTGGTTGGCTGGATCTTGAAGGGCTGGGTTGGGCTGATGAGTTTGATCATAAGCAACATTTGCCTTTTTCTGAGCAGCTGTAGCCTGTGCTTCTCCTTGGGTGGTTGTAGCTGTTCCACCCTGTTGAGTTGGATCCGTTGGATCTGCAGTTTTCTTGCCAGTGTTCTTCGGTGGCATGGTTGCTGATTAGAATTCTGGGATTGGTTTCATCATTTATCAAAAGGTCTCCCTCCTTCTAGCGCCAATTGACGATGCTGGAATTCGTCTATGAATAAATCCGGGTCGATTATCTTTGTGATAAAGACCTAAATCCCCTAGAACCCTAATTCGTGTGTAAAGAGGGACATGTTTTTTGTGTATTTAGACTGAGCTCTCAAGTTATTTATCTTGAGTTGCCTACGTATCCAATAATTGAATTGGAATCAAGTCTTTCATACTTCCTTAGGGTTGTTTATATATGAGATGTCTCATCTATTTCCTTGTCCTGCAAGGAATTGTATTATAATTAGCATTATTATTTCCCTAAGAATATACACGCTTAAATCCTTATGATTTAAGGATAATTATAGGTATAATTAATGTTAATATCAGAGTCTTCATGACTAAGGATTCTTTCCTCATTTGCACTTATTTATCCAGCGCGTGGAATAACTACCGGGGTTGGTCTGAGCGTCCTGCACTCAGTCCCTAGGCCACTATGGCCGAACTGAGCAGATCTACTTCGCCATGCCTTGGCCGACCTGCGGTGGCTGGAGGAGGAGTTTCTGTTGATATCCCACCTTGGGTAAGGGACCTGCCCTTAGGTATGTTTCTGGGGCTCCTGGCCCTTAATGCCCTATGTTTAGGGGCTAATCACTTATTACACGTCCTAAGAGGACGACACGTGGCATAGTTCGGGTCGGCTATCATCAATGGGGCTCCACCGCACCGAGCCACCACCAGCAAGATACGAAACATAGAAAATTACAGGCTTTTGCAACGATGTATAATAACAGTCCAAGGATTGTATCATAATCTTGATACAATCTCCGGCGACGTCATTGGGGGTTCAGATCAGCGGGAGTTGTTGAAGTCGTCATGTAGGATGAGGCGACCGGAGAACGCCATGAGATTCCTTTTCCTGTCAAAATGAAAAACGTGAAAAAGATAAAAATAGAGATGAGGTTAATTTTGTCCGACTAGTGTTATTTTGTCTTTATAGCCTATGGTCTTTTTTATTGTGTCATACATGCCTAATTAAATCTAGAAATGATCCATATGGATAAAAATTAAAAAAACAAAAAAAATCTGGATACAATCTCCGGCGACGGCATCGGAGGCTCTGGTCGGCGGGAGTTGTTAAAGTCGGCCAGAATCGGCGGTAGGAAGAGGTAGTCGGACAACGCCATGAGATTCCTTTTCCTGTCAAATTGAAAAACGTGAAGAAGATGAAAATAGAGATGGCGTAATTTTGTCTAACAAGTGTTATTTTATGTGTTCTAAATGCCTAATTAAGTTCAGAAATGATCCTTATGTATATACAATTTCAATAAATAATGCTTGAAATAATATATATGCATAGTTTTTTTAATATTATTTGAAGGGTATATTAATCATTTCGCATAGAAATTTGAGTAGGGGCCATGGACCCCTGACCGATGTGCGTCCGCCCCTGATAAAACCCATCATCAAATAGAAGTTGTGCAACTTTAAAAAAAATTAGAAGTTGTGTAGGCCGGTGTACATGTGGTTGGTGGAGTTTATTAAGATTTAAAATAGGGGGATTGAGGGAAAATGACAAAAATATTTACGAAATGAATAAATATGACACACTTATTTTTAGTTGTAAAAAGGACAAAAAAATTTGACACGGACAAAATTAACCCTATACACAGGCGCGCGTCCTCAGGTATGAGAACATCAGGTATATCGTATATTTGATGCTGCATTGCTGCTTTGTTGTTGTTTTGTTTTTTTCTTTTTTTCAAACACCCGTAACTTTTGATTTATAACTCCGATCGTCGAAATTTTTTCACCAAAATTCATTTTTTTTTCCTCTTCAAAATGAGCCCAAACACGATACCCTTCCGATGTATATTTTGAAAGACGAAAAAATATTTATATTAACCGGAGCGTTTTATTCTTATAAACGACCGTAACTTTTGATTTAGAACACCGATCATCAAAATTGTTTCACCAAAGTTCATATTTTTTTTATCTTCATTTTGAGACCTCATTTGATACCTTTTCGACGTAGTATTTGAAAAACCGAATTTTATCGCAAATTTACATAACACGAATACGATAACATAGTAACATAGTAAAACAAGAATAAAGTAACAGTAAAACGTTTTATTAACATACAAAAATCACCATTATTATTACGTAATACAACAATCTATCAAAAAAATACTTCATATCCTAATGAAACAATCTATCAAAGCATTATGGAGATGCAACTCTGTGGGAATCAAGAGAATAAAAGCCTAAGACTATTGGATGTAATCAAAAAACATATTAATGAAACTAAAACATTCTCAAGTTCTTGAAGACAAAAGCAGTCTGTTTTACCATCTATGGACCTTCATCCTTCAAACACGCACCACATCAAACTCCATGAAAGATGTATGAAGCAGAAAATGCATCAAATAACATTGGCTCGGCCTCATCAATAGAGAATCTAGGCTCCTGTAATTTTCTAAAGACAAAAAAAACACAAACATAATCAACAACCTTCAACCACCTAGGCCAAAACCACACCACAACAAATAGTGGAATGCAAAGAAAGATTAAAACCAAATAAAGACATCATATGCCTGCAATAACACAACCAATTTTGTTTTCCTCTTCAACTTCTCAAAACACTTTTCATTACTAGTAACCATATAAAACAAATATCCATTGCATTTCTTATCCATTAATAACTGAAATACCATCTTTAGTATGCTTTCCAATGTAAGGGAGGAGGTTTGAATCACACTACTATCGATTCTTTTTTGAAAAAAAAAACATTGCAACATTGTATTGTTAAAGGTATATTTGAAGAAAGTAAAAGAAGGCAACAACATAAAGTCAACAAAAATATTTCAAGTTTTTCAACCCTTAAACACTTTATTTTTTGCTCCAAAATCTAATTTTCAGCCTTATATATGGCTGAAAATGACACAGTAACACACCAACAAAGTAACATTAGTCTATTAGAATGCTTAATGATATGAACCAAGTAAAAAACACAATCAATCTTCTTTAAAACATTATAGATGCATCCTTAAACTGTGGGATAACCAATATGATCAACCACAACAGACCTTCCATTATTTCTGTTCTCAACAGAACTATTAGTCCTCTCTAAAAAAAACTATTAGTTTCAGCTCCATGGTTATCAAAAGAGTTGACAATGGTAGCTTCAATATCTACCATGGCAGTTTCAATACCTGCCTTGGGATTCCCCTCAACCCCAGTTGCCCGAGGAACGGTCTCAGACTAAATACGCGAATTATCAAACTCAATTTACAAATTTCTAGAATTTCCAGCCATCATGTTTCAAGCCATCAACCTTAAAAAAACTTATAATCAACAAAAGAAACACCAGGGAAAGAAGTAAATCAAGGACACAGATCCTTACAGCTGTGAAATTCATTGGCTCCATAGGGTTCCATGCTATGGAATTCGTATTATTCTCTAATGCACAAACAGATTTCAAGTAAGTCGTCAAGACAAAAGGAAATCTGTTAACAAAAATATTCTCCCAAAAATGAAAGCCAAAAACTGATCTCAAACGAATAAAACATCAAGAATTATACAAGAAAACAGAATACAAATGTTAAAGAATGCTAAGTACTAGTAAATATATCTTACTCGAAGACACATTCGGTCGGTCTGGAACACAAAAAGTATTTACATTGCAAAAAGATTGAAAGATGGATATTTTCAGCAATATGATAAACGACAATGCCCCAGCTGAAATAAAAAATGTGCATTATGTAGAAGATTCTTAGCAAGCACAACATTTGATAAAAAGCAGTATGTGTTGAGCATGATAAAAAGCAACGTTCTTTTGGGTTTATAGGCCATATCTACTTTATTTGCTCATTCAAAACAGAATTCCTTAACAAAATATTTGACATTCAATTCATCAGCAACAATTGACTCACTGAAATTTTGCAATAAGGTAAACGAATTAGCTTTAACAGTGAAATTTTGAAACCAGAACAACCACCGGAGTTTCTTCGATTTCCTTGAGCTGATGATTATGAAATTGCAAAAGAATTACTCGATTCCATTCTTCACAGTGAGCTTCATCTTCTCGATTTGCTTCTCTGACGGTAATTTAGTTCGAAGGAAAATGTTAAATGTTTTGTTCTTAAATCAACAAAAAAAAAAAAAAATTTTAAAAAAAAAATTAGTGTGGACTAAAGTTTATTTACAGGACGGAAAATAGACTAAAACCTAATATTTCCTTTAAAATATCATAATTGACTGACGGTATGTATCTCAATATACATATATATCCGCAACATTCACCGACACCCATGAGAAATTATCAACGGATAAAATGTCAAACATCTTACCACTAGGAATTAATAAATAGAAAACTCTTAGTATAATGTATGAAATGATAAAACCGCCATCATGAAATAGAAGTTAAATTAAAGATCATAATCGACTAATGCAAGTACAGATGGTATGTATCTGAATATAAACATTCACCGGTTATTATAAAATGTCTAACATCCATGAGGAATTATCAAAACGGATAAAATGTCAAACACCTTACCACTAGGAATTATTAAACAGAAAACTCTTATTATAATGTATGAAAGGATATAACCGCCATCATGAAATACAAGTTGTGCAGGGTAGACTGGATCGTGGTGTGTGATTGGTGGAGTTTATTAAGATTTAAAATATCATAATCGACTAATGCAAGTACAGATGGTATGTATCTGAATATATATATATGGACACATGAGAAGACCCTGCTGGAATGAGTGGAAAGTGAAAACTCAAAGTGATCGAAGATGGATTTCACAACTCTGGAAATGGCTTCTGATCATTACGTCCTCGGTATTGGCGCCCTTGTGTTAACGACCACTGTTTTGCTCGTCATCATCATGTTCGGCTTCAACAACAGAACTTCAAAGTACTCGCGTGGGGGATTAAAACTTCCTCCAGCTCCATATGGTTGGCCTGTGGTTGGTAACCTATTCAACATAGATAGAAAGAAACCTCATATTGCTCTATCCAATATCGCACAATCTCTTGGACCCATCTTCTCCCTAAGATTCGGGACCAAGTTTGTGATTGTTGCCTCAAGCCCTGAAGCTGTTCGGGAAGTCTACAAATACAATGACAAGGAATTATCTGGTAGGTTTCTTCTTGGGTTGAGTGATTTGATTCCCGAAGTGAAAACATCTGTTATTGTGATGGCTACCAAATGTGATAAACATTGGAGATCTCTGCGGGCAATGAGCCACAATCAACTTTTCTCCTCCCAAGCTTTGGACTCTCACTCTCACATGAGAATGCACAAGGTACGTAATATGTACTCCCTCCGTCTCTATCTATAAGTTATTTTTAGACGAGAATGCACCAGGTATATATTTACGTTGACTATTTCTATTTGAAAGAGGTGACGTGGGATTATTTTGGAAGCATGTTTTTTTTTACCACCGACGTCCAGTATACCGCATTATTAATCTATCACACGATCTTTTCGAAAATTGATTCTAGAGTATAAGGCAAATTTTATGGTGATCAATGACGAACAAACTTAATGGACATTTGTCATCATTAGGGTGACACTACCAAAAAAAAAAAAAAAAAAAAAAAACAAAAAAAAAAAACTTTCCAGACCGTACTTATTTTTTTGTCACCATAAAGCATTAATTGTGACAATGTCTTTGTCACAAAAGACCCAAAAATTCATCACTAGAAACACTGACATCAGTGTCTCTTAACAGATTCTCTACTTTACATACTTCAACACCAATTTCATCTGCTTTACAAAATCTCTACACTGGGTCAACTGCATTAGAATCTTTACTGTACAAGATTAACTACAAACCATAAGACATATTTTCAAAAACAAAAACACACGCATATATGTATATATATATAATGTCTATTTTTACGGTGATAAATATTTAAACTAGACAAATAATACTTTGTATGGATCTTCTAAATATTTTTGTAGAAGATCCATACAATGAAATATTTGTGAAAACTAATATTTGTAATACATATCATGTTAACAGATTCTGATACAGCTGTATATTAGACGGATCTGGAGAGTTAGAATCGGTTAAATACAGATTTACCATCTCTTACAGATTCTACTGCAAATGCTCTAAATGGTTTTTGTCACCAAAGAGTACAAATGCATATTTCATCTGATACTTAATATTGACAAACACTTTGTCACTAGGAGTAATATTTTTCTTAAAATTAATTAAATAAAAATATTAATAAATAAACATATATATAATAAAATTGAAACATTAGTGACAGGTTCCAACCTTAACCAAAAGATGAGTATCTTTGTGCTATTCAGTCTATATATACATACATATGTGTATATATATACATTTACATTATATACGTATACAACTTTCCATTAATATTTCCAAAAACTGTAGGTGAGGGAAATGATAGAGCATCTGGGGTCAAAGGAAGGAGAAGTAGTTAAGATTGCAGATTTTATTTTTGCAACAATACTAAACTCCCTGTCTATGGCAATGACATCCAAAGATATCATTCAAAACTGGGAAAACATCGGGAAAGCAAAGTTGCATTCCAAAAAGCTTCTATTTTTCGCAATTCCAAGACTCGGAGATTTATTCCCTCTACTGGCTGGCTTCGATTTTGGTGCTAAACAAAGGATCAATGACTATTTTGAAATGTGCACAGACCTTTGGGGAGACATTTTAGCTGAAAGGAGACGCCAAGGACGACAAGATGGCGGTGGCGAAAAAGGAAGCCCTCCAGATTTTCTGGATTCCATGATAAACCATTCATGGGACGATGTTCAAATCTATAGCCATCTCATCGTATGAATTCTCTTTCTTTTTTTTTCTTTACAAGGAAATTATTTAGCGAGTCTTTATTTGCACGCATCAATCTGAAAATAAAAAAGGTTCGTTAATATATATATACTTAATTGTAGGAGCTTTTTGCTAGTGTTGAAACCATGACGACAACAAGTGAGTGGGCGATAGCCGAGCTGACAAGAAATCCTCAAGTCCTTGTACGACTCCGAGAAGAAGTTGATGAAGCAATGGGAAAAAGAAATCATGTTCTTCCGGCCGAACGTGACCTCGGTATGCTACCTTTCTTACAAGCATGCGTGAAAGAGACATTTAGGCTGCATCCACCCCTCCCATTCCTTGTGCCTCGTGTTGCTGTAGAAACTTGCAAATTGATGGGTTACGATATTCCAAAAGGAAGTTTGATTGTAACAAATGCATGTGCGCTGGGGCGAGATCCCGAGACTTGGGAAGACCCCAATAGCTTCAAACCTGAGCGTTTTCTAGGAAAAAGTCAAAGCATGGACGTGAAGGGAACCAATTTTGAACTTTTGCCCTTCGGTGGTGGAAGAAGGATTTGTGCTGGATACCCGTTGGCTATTAAACAGATTCAATTGGTTCTTACATCAATTGTGTACTCGTTTGATTGGTCTATTCCGGGAAAAATCGACCAAACAGATATTGATATGGAGGAAATGCTCAACATTGTCCTTTTGCCAAAAGAGAAGCCTATGAAACTGATTTTAAAGAAGCGACGGGACTTCAAGAACATGTAATTACTACCACTAGTGATCAACCAATCAACGTGCTTGGAAATTTCATGAATAACACGAACATCCATCAGTGCAGTGTGTTCTATATGTGTTTGTCTGAGTAAATGTAATTTCATGTGTTTGTCTGAGTCAATGTAATTTCACTTCTAATTAATGATGTATGATGAAATATGCTTACTTTTTTCTTCATCCATATGTATGTACGTACGTTATTCGATATTTTCCCATAAATTGATGCAACCAAATATCATGATTTCTTTTCCTTCATGTTCTTATCTCCTCATGGCGCCTTCCTCATCCCTTCTTTCATGTGTCTTAAAAAGACACACAAATCCTACTCGTGTTCTTCTCCTTGCATCTTCATCATGTCTGATATATCAAACACGACCAAAGCCCGTGGATCCGAGGCCTAGCCCATTCATAAGCCCATTAAAGGATAAAGCCCATGGCCCGCCTAGTCCGCCTAGCCATAATCCGGATCAAGTCGAAGGTAATCTAGCTTCCCTATACGATTCTTATCATTGGCTGATGACAACGGATGACGATCAGATAACATCCTTCTTAACACTCAACGGCTCGGACAAATCCCGCTTGCCTAGGCAATAATAACAGTTACATGCGAAGAAGCTCGTAGCGGCATCAACACTAGCCCGCCTACCGCTAGCTCGCCCGTGACCCTGTACTGTAACTTATGTATTATTTGTACATCGTAAATGCCTTGTAAACACCAACTGTACATATGTAATTAGAGGTGTCCCCTCACACACCAGAACTACATCATTTGGCTTGATCCCTTACACTAGGGTGCTTAGACAACCACCTCGGCACAGCCATAATCCACCCCTACAAAGTCACCCTTTTTTATTTATTTGTGATACTTGATATTCATATGGATCTTCATATTGTTCTTGAGATAAAATGACAAAAACTAGATAAATCACACAAAATCAGTCAGATATTCACCGCATCATCCGTTTGTGATAATTTCAACATTATCAGTTGGCTCCGTTACCGGGAAAACTACACTTTTCATCTTTTTTTCCGGTCAGATTTGAGGTTCAAGGCGGTTTGGACGATCTGAAACCGTTTTTTCTGGTTTTCATGTTGAGCCTTCGTCGGAATATTCATCTAGATTGTTGGTCCTAGAGAAGGGTGAGAATATAGTCAGAGGGGGGTGGGTGAATGACTATATTGGAGTTTCAAAAACTTTTCTTATATTTAAAAGCTTTTGGGCAAAATGGATAAGTCCCTTCTTAAAAGTTGTTTCAAAGTAGATTATGCACACACGTAGTATGAATATAATGCGGTAAAGAAATACTGTAAAGTAAAGTGTTGTATGTAAATGAACACAAGGTTTATAGTGGTTCAGGGTGGTGTAATCCCTTAATCCACTCTTCTCCTGTGATGATTGGAGGAATTCACTATTGACTTTCACCAATACAATAGTGTGATTGTCCTTGGCTACTCAAGCTTCACAATCTCCAAGACTATCACTCCCTAGCTACAAAAGCTTCAGTGACTCACTCTTCTACACTTCTCCTTGAGAACAAATCCTTCAGCAGCTATCACAAAAACACAACTCATTCTCAGACTTCTCTGATTCAATTGTTTGAGATGTGTGAATTTGAGAAAGTCACCAAACGTGATCAGGTACAGACTAGAATGATTCTGATTGAGGCCTTGATAATTCTAAACTTGATCTTCTCGATTGAGCAATGTGAGTTCAAAAAAAGGCTAGAGAATTTAGTAGAGTTTCAGTACTTTTTGTCCTTTTTTCAATTATTGTATTTCTTCTCGCGCGTTGCCTTTTATTTATAGCCATGATCTCTTTGATTTGAAAATTCGTCTGTTGGCTATTTAATGATGAGAATAATCCTTGATTTAATTCTTGATTCCTCCTTGATTTTATTCTCCTTGATTTCAGTGATCCGGATTTTATTCAATCGTTCTTCAGAAAATCCGTCCTTGATTGATCCTGCATTAATTGCTTGATTTGCTTATTTTCCACGTTCTGAATAAAATGCAGACTACATATTTGACTTTGTTGTTTAAGCTGTTGCTTGACCGGCTTAGTGAATTTTTTTCCTTTGCTTTTGAGATCCTCTTCACTATTCTTCTTGATAGTCAGCCAGTAGAGCTTTTACTTAGGCGTTTTGCTGTTTTCTTTATTTCTTTGAGTTTCCAAGTATGCTTGTACTTCACTGATTCTTTATTTGTGTGAGATTAGTGTACACCATATTAAAAGAATAGATTTCATCACTTGAAATATATCTTAGACTTATCCAAGGTTATCACAGACTTCCCTAGTTATAAGTCAGTCTATATGTCTTCACTTGACACTGCTGGTACTTGGCTGCCTTTACTCTGCTGATCTTCTGTCTTTCACTTAGCCATCCTACCGTCAAGTACGGTACTTGTCCGACCGAACTTATACAACATGTCGACTCGAGTAAAGACTTCCCTAGTTATAAGTCGGTCCATATGTCTTCACTTGACACCGCCGGGTACTTGGTTGCCTTTACTCGCTCGATCTTCTCGTCTTTCACTTAGCCATCCTACCGTCAAGTACGATACTTGTCCGACTGAACTTATACAACATGTCAGACTCTGAGTAAAGACTAATACAAATATTTCTAAGTTATTTCAGGCTTGCTATTAGCTAGTATGGCCATCATCAAAACAAGTAAAATGTTCCTAACAATTTCCCCATTTTGGTGATGCCAAAACCCTCATAAGCCTGAACATAAGCAAACATGTTTTCGTATGATAAAAGGAATAAAACTCAACAATTTTATTCATCCATGAAGGGTATAAGATAATCAAGAAATCAAGGATAGTATCATATTACAACTACGATTTATTTAGATTTTCCTTGTACCTCTTGAACTTTGTAGTTTGAATCCCTTTCTTGTCTTTCCAATCAATCTCGGGGAACTTCCATTTCCAATACTCCAATGCAGTATTGTAGGAAAGACCTCGGAAAGCCTTTTTGTCGAAGACCCTATTGAAATCGCCATAGTCTCATGTGTCGGTGGCTCTCCAAAGTATTTTTCCAATCTACTCTTTGATTCAAAAATGGATGGGTCCGCAAACTTCATATCCTTGTACATTACCCGTTGTTGCTGGGATTCAATCTGCCCATTGGTTTGAAATGTTTTACCATGTTGTTGAAGTCCACCTGTCCTTCACTAGACAACACCTCTGGACCCTTAGCAGTGAGAGATACTGATTGATTTGGTCTGCTGTTTGAGCCAGGTGCTCATTTCTTTGCTCCTTGCTTTAAGGATGCATACTCTCGTATTACTTCATTGTAAATTTTTTCCATATCTACTACCAGATCATCATCTTGAAAACTAAGCCACTCTGCCCATGCTTCATCTTATGACTTGTTTGGATACACAGATTCTTGAACTCTGAAGAATTCTTTAACATTTTCTAGAACGGCTGCTTCCTTTTCTTGTTTGTTTCTGTACTTGGTGAAGTGCCTTTTCTGACCAGAGAAACTTCCAGCAGTGTGTCTGTGTCCACTGCTACTGCCTTTGTTGGTGCTGGACCGATGGTGGCTTCCTGAACTTCTTTGTTGACTAGATCCAGGCCTTTGCTGATTTCCTGGTCTGTCATCATCTCTTCTTTGTACTTGGAAGGGAAGTCCAAGACAAGCTTCATTTTTAGCTTTTTCCCTTTCCTCCAATGCTTTATTCTCGTTTGTTCTTCACCTCATCTCTTACTCTTAGTTCTCTCGTCTCTGATCTTAGTCGCTCCTCTCCGTAAAATGTGGGGGTTGATGACGGTTAAAATAGTCTAACATACAACATCAACATTCTATCCATTATGAGCTAAGAAAAGTTGTTTCGACCTATAAATATGAGCCATTTGAGGTGAATAGCATATGTCGGGTTTGTGAGTCGAGAAATCTGCACTTAGCGTTTATTTTCCTTGTTTCGATATTATTTCATGCATTATTTGATGATTTTCAAGATACGAAATATTGGGCTGAGCAACATGGACGAATCTGGAGTGGACTGAACGAAAGGAATGGGCCTAGGGCATTCCAGAGCATTCCAAGTTAATTCGGATGAAGAAAAAGGACGAAAATACCCTCGGTAACCCGGAGGCGGTGCTGACTTACCGAGAGTCCATATCCTTCCGAAACACGTTTTCTTGGATGAGGAGTAGAACTAGATGTTTCTAAGTCGGTTTAGATAGCTATAAATAAGAGGCTTCGCCTCAGAACACAAGTGTACAATTTTCGAGACAAATATTATGCAATAATAGTTCATTGTTCTTTATTTTATTTATTTTATGAGTTCTGGTCGGAGAGACGACGGAGTCGCTGCCTAGAGAGAGATCCGAGGGAGATCTACGCTCGTCTTCGAGGGTATGGTTTTCTGTCTTTTCCAAGATGTAGATCTATCGTTGTTCTATTCGACTAGTATGTTTTAATTGCTTATTCAGTTTAATTATGTAGTAGTTAGTTTATTTTACCCTATGTGTTATAGATCTGATTCGTTGGTGAAAAAATCATGAAATAGCGATTACGTTCTTCATAACTGCGACGGTCTATATCACTAGATCTGAATACCTAGTAAATTACTAATTCATGATAATCGGCGCCCGCTACGTTGATCGATAGATTTAATTTACATGTTTTTAGCCTGATCAACTAATTGCATGTCATCGTAAACTAGCATGAAATACGAATAGTGAAGTGCTATGTTTGGACATTATCTAGAATGGACCCTAGGAATGTGCTGATCAATGTCGACAGCTGTAGGCGGGTTTGCGGTATGAGTTAGCGCTCAATATCGACAGCTCTAGTTCTTTATGCGTATGGGCTATTACGGACCAATTAAGGAGGGTAGCTTGCGTATAGATTGCCTACTACCATTGTCGGAGTAGATAGGGTTAGGAGTTGTACCCGTAGCTGAACATTGAATAAATTCACCAATAGGGAGGACTGTTGCATGTATGGGGGAAATAACTTATTACTCATAATTGAACTAATAGATTAGAAACTCTAGTTTGTTTCATTGAACTTGCATAATCTTGCTAGTTGATTGTTACCAATTTTACTACTGTCTATATTATAGTTGGTCGTATACCATTATCGTGACAAGCTCAATCTTGGTAATTAGACGTTCTTACGAGTCTTTGTGGGATCGACCTTGACTCCCCAGTACTCTACTATGATTGACCTAGCCCTATTGTTAGTAAGTGCTTTGCACGCGATCAAGATTTTCTGGCGTCGTTGCTGGGGACTCGTGTCAAGAATACTTTTTATTTAAGATTGAGTTTTATGTATATATTTGAGTTTTTTTTTATAGTCTGTTAATACTAGAGTCGTACAGAGTCAGTTCTGTTAAAATCTAGAAAAAAAATAGCAGCCGGTTTACCGAGGGTCTAAATTTTGGCAGAATCGTTTCTGTTAGTTTCGCGTCGAGACAGTAGTCAGAGTCTGTATTTTTGAGTCTGCCAGGCGTGTGTAACAGCCGGTGAGGCAAGTCACTGACCTTTTTACTTTCATTTTGTGTCTTGTAGTACGCTACACAAAGTTCAGCAGCCAAACTAGAGAGATTCATACCTGAGATTGAAAAGTTTGCTAGACAAAAGAGAAAAGAAACTCGAGAGAGATCTGTTAGGCTGGCGGACGACGTGGTTTCGAACGAAGGAGATCACAGCGAGAGGGAAGAAGAGATTCCACCTTAGGAAGATACAGAAATCAACATGGCATAGAACGGACAGAATGGAGTAGGAGTTGTGGTACAAGCGGATATGAGAACTCTACAGAGTTATGCAATGCCAACGATTGCGCAATTCGTGCCAGCGATTGTTCAGCCTGAGGATGCAGCTGAGGTATTTCACCCGAAACCAAATGTGATTCAAATGGTGACTAACTACACCACCTTTCATGGAGTAATGAATGAAGATCCTAGTGTACACGTCACCAAATTTCTAGAGATAGTCAGCACGGTCAAGCCAGCAGGAGTGCCTGAAGATAATATAAAGTTGAAATTGTTTCCATTCACTCTGAAAGACAAAGCGAAGATATGGTTATTGTCTCTAGCACCGGGATCGATCCAAACTTGGACCGATCTGTTGCAAAAGTTTATGAATAAGTACTGCCCACCTGCAAAGTCATTACAGATGAGATAAGACATTATGAACTTCAAGCAAAGACCCACTAAAACCTTTGAAGAAGCATGGGAAAGATTTAAGGAAGCACAGACGAGATGCCCACACCAGGATATCACTTTGCCCGTACGAATGCATAGATTCTATCACGGATTACGGCCAAGTGAACAAATAAGAGTCGATGCATCAAGAAACGGATGTTTTGCGTTGCTATCAGTTGAAGAAGGTGAAGAAAAGTTGGAGCAAATCGCACTGACAAGTCAATGGGGAACACACCAAACGGAAACGGCCAAAGTAGCTGAAGGCGTATTTGGAGAAGATACTTCTCAAAAGATCTTATACCAGCTAATGGCAATGAATGAAAAGATAGATGCATGCAAGACCGCATAGCCAAGGTTGAAAAATTTCAAGAAATTGAAGCGACCAACACTGAGGAAGTGAACTATATAGGGAGGCAAGGAAATCCTTATGGGGGCGGATATTGCCCAGGTTCTCACGACCATCCTAGTTTTAGACTGAGTGACCCTGCTGAGAGGTATAGACAAAGTGATTCAACCAGTGGAGAGAGACCGAGACAAGCTGGTGGATTCATGCCTCAATTCAACAAGTCCAATGGTTGGGAAGCAGCCATGGATAAAATGAGCTCAACTGTGATCGACACGGTCAATCAACTTACGAAATCCATGACTGAATTGAATACAAACTTCACCACTTATTGTATACAAGACTGACCAATCAAGAAGCCTTAGTGCAGAAACTGTCGCACCAAGTGGGGCAGGTTGCAGAACAAGTGTCAGCCCGTCCTCTGGGAGGATTGCCAAGTAATACTGCGAAGAATCCAAAGGACGTGAATGCAATCATGACTAGAAGTGGAAAGGAATCGCCCGGGGCCGCTTATACCAACCGTCCAGGGAAGAATCGAAAGCGATCGACGCGAACGCAGCAGAATCTGGAGAAAAAGAGGGGGCGGTAAACCGGGACACTACTCCGGTAAACCGGGAGTCTGAAACTTCAGCAGACAAGCAAGCAGAGCAGCAGCAGTCAGCAGGTAAGTCTTCACGAACTGTAACTATCAATCCTGCTGCTTTACCCTATCCCTCTAGGAAATATAAGCCGAATAATGATGATGCGCGCTATAAAAAGTTTATAGAGATGTTTAAAAAGTTGTAATTGAATATACCTTTGGTAGAAGCTCTGGACGGAATGCCAGAGTATGCAAAATTCTTGAAAGAAACAATCTCTACCAAAAAGGAAGTTATTAGACCTTAAGACTATATGCCTTAACAGGGAATGCTCGGCGCTTTGCAATGCAACCGCCTCCTAAGTGTAAAGATCCCGGGAGCTTCCTCATACCATGCACAATTAGAGGAGTATGCCTAAATAAAGCATTGTGTGATCTCGCAGCTAGTGTCAATCTTATGCCACTCTCCATCTTTCATAAGTTAGGCATGAAAGAGCCGAATGAAACATCTATAACCCTTCAATTAGCGGATAGGTCTATGAAGCAACCTTGTGGAGTGGTGGAGGATGTTTTGGTGAAAGTTGATAAGTTTGTATTTGTTAGGAAATCTACGCGGGAACGCAGCGGAATTTAAAATTTATTTCCTATTGACCCAAGATCGACTTCGTTTAAGCAATAAACAAATAATCTAGTAGACGGTGGTTACCTTGGTTGACCTAAAAGATCGACGCTTTGACCGTCTAAGGAGAGTATTTCTGCATAGAGCCGCCAAAGTGTTCGGCCTCTACCGCTAGTCCATATGAACATCCCGCCGGAATCCCATCATGGGTTGCTAATGGAAAACTCCGGTTGCTAGACCGGCCTTTTTCCCCTCTCTCAAACTCTCTATAGGATGCTCTCTATTTTACACAAGAACTATTAGCTCTTGGAATTGTAATGTACAAAAGAGCTTTCCTTATTTGGTTATCATCTATAACCACATTTTAATGCGGGTAGATGTTCATATGTGTGTGACCCGATAGACTTCCGAATATATTGGCCGTAGACACAAAGTGCAAATTACGAAAATGCCGTTCATGCCTAACGATCACGGGATAGCGTTTAGCAACACACCGTGACCCCCAATCATCGGAAGAGTCAAATGCAATGACTACTACCTTTCATGTGAAACAGTTACCGTGTAACTTACAATCCTATCGTTGTAATAATATCCATACGGTCGTACGTCGAGTGTCAAACATTAACGACCGCATCTTATAATCTGGATATCATGCTCTCTCGAAGTAACTCATCTACTCCCACTCTACAAAGATTCATGAGAGTAAGATATTCCTTATATGAAGGCCCTTTCGGATATTCACCCCTACTGATAGGGTACGCGATTTTCAAACGACCAAACATGTATACTCCGCATGCTTCAGTATCACACCCAATCACTACCGCATGATCTCCCCGTGGCTAGGGGAAACCTCAATAGTGTCAAAGCATGACAATCCACACCGTGATTCCATGTAGACTCCGGTCCTAAGGATAATTACACAACCGCCACATAGTGTGACACTTAATGTAAGTGGGTCAGTCTAACGTACGCATTCTCTAATACACGTCCACGTACTGTCCAAGTGTCTCTAAACTTCGATAGACGAGATCTATCTCTGCCCTTAAAGACATAAGACATCTAATATGTGCTAGCCTGTTCGTACTATCAATGCCCTGTTTAATAGTACATCAGCCTAGAGACACTTAAGTATCAAACTTATTTAAAGTGATTAGAGATCTCATCAACCATAATCGCCTATCATCGTTTCTCTATCACAGTTTAATACTAAGGACGTTATCATATAACAATTCATAATTGGTTCCCTAAAAGAACATATATATATATATGACAACATAAAAGCCATTTAATATATGCATAAACATAAAGAAATAGTAGAAATGATCCAACCCGGTCGAATCCGGTCAAACCCGATTGGGTTTAGCACACTATTTCAAAAATCTCCCACTTGGCCTAAAACCAATCACACGCACACACAAGACCAAGTTGAAACACAAGAATCTCATGCAATACTCGCAACCAGCTCTAGCCATGAATCGATTGCTATCCGTGGGGACTCAGACTATCTTAATATCATGTTCCAAATGACCAAGTCAAAGGAACCGCATCAACACACACATGAATCTCTGACGAGACCCTGGTCCTTGCTTCAAGCAATGAATCCACTTACTATATCAACTATATAGAAAAGGTGGAAGAACCGTATAAGGTTCAAGAATGAACCTTCTAGATCCATGTACTGCTCCCACTGCGTCTCCAAGGCACTACTGTGTTTTGGCCTAATTGTAGAATTTACAGTGACCCAAAGCTAAGAACATTTCCAGCTCACTGTATCACTTAATCAAAGTGACTACAAACCCAGACTGTAGCTCCCACTCGCCTTTATAAGACTCAGGATAAACGTCTGTATATCTACGTTTATTTAATTCCAAGTTTCAACAAACTGGGAAACTTTCCTTAACTTGTTTAAGGATATTCTGGACATCTGCTAGAATCACTTTCATACTAGCTCATTACTCTTCATGGAGTGTGAACCTCTAGCATAACTTTTATGATGGATCTTATTGCAGTAGCAAAGGGAACCTTCCATAAGTATCATCTTTCACCTTATCTTTAGGACAAACTTCCTAACATAGATAGATCTTGAGAACACTGGCTAGCAGTATCCCCTGTCGCAATCTATGCTAAACTCTTTTAGCATCACATCTATATAGTTAAACTATAATCTAACAGCAGTTAAATCTATCACAATAGATTTTTATTTCTAAAATAAGAACTGCTAATCCAAGTGCTTTCGTAAAGACCTTGAACTACCAAACATTAATTGACTGTGACATGGGGTATTAATTCTCGAGAGAGATATCCAATACCTTACTCAAAAATCATAACACACTCCCACTATCTATCATGCACATTGGGCATATACTTCTTTTGACTAAATCAAACTCCTTTGATTATCAAACAAAGATATCGTCTAGAGAAACTTGTTTGAGTCCATAAATGGATCTCGTGGGCTCACATATCATGTCATCGTCTATGAACATCGGGTTTATTGCCCAACGTCTTCAACACTATCATATAGCCTTGATACGAAGTTATAACAAGCATAGTCTGAATAGAACTGGGCTCAGCTGGCAGAATAAAGATAATTACAAGGTATACACCATGTACCCTTCAGCTGTCACTATCGCCTTATGGTAATCATATTACTATCCATATCAGCCTTTCAGGGACATTCCCCTTAGGTAAGATAGACTAGGTTCACAACCTGGTTGTCACTGATGGAATCTAATTCAGATATTATGGCTTCTGGCCATATCTCTCAATCTTGCCTTTTAAACATTCTTTCATAAGTCATGAGATATTCATTCATCAAGATGAACATACCATCAGCCTTTTTAGGCCTGAGGTTATCTACAGACTTACAGAACTTTTGTGTGCACTGAGCTGTGTTCTACACCTCATCGCTATGCAAATACCGCTCATGTTCCAATGGTTGAATATATCTTTGTGGTTCTCAAACTCTTTTGAGATCTTATTTACTCCCACTGTCTCTTTTGGAAGTAACACTTCCTCTAGAAAACAACATGTTTGAAGACAAACATTTTGCTCCGCGGACAAGTAAATAATATCTAGCGTACTTGCTAAGATACTCAACAAAGTCGCATATGTCGTACTAGGCTCCAAGCCTTTCTGAGTTTTCCTATGACAACTTCAAATCATCGGTTAAGATAGATTTGACATCATCCTCTTCCGTATCTAATTTGGAATTTATTCAACCTTTATTCTTTGAAACTCGCTTAAGTATAAGGGCACTATCTTGAAACCGGTAAGGATACTTTGCATGGCTTGCATCACACCTTTATCATATAAAGTGTTGTTTCCATTTTTGGAACAAAATCTAATTGCGTAACCCAAAGATGGTATCCTTCAAGGGAGAATCTTATTCCTTTCAGACGACTTCTGAAAGACCCTTCAGGTATTAATTACTTCAATCCAATTGAAGATTAATTCCTAAGTAGCTCGTCAATCTCATATTCGTACTAGCTCAAACTTTTCGGTCTTTCCGAATTGTTGTACTTCAATAAGTGCATTCAACTATTTCTAAAAATAGTCATAGGGATTGAGTGATCTCAGGGTGACTGCCTCTAATGTAGGGGAGTGTGTTATACTTTTGAGACGCGACGATAGGAAATATAAAATATAAAATATACGTTTTTTTTTGGAATTCTAAGTCAAGTTGATCTAAACCCGGTAGAGACCCGAAAGGTATTTTCTTGGTACTAAGCAAAGGAATTTAATTGTGAGCTAGTTACTATGTTCTTGGTAATTAGTTTTTGTGAGGTAAGTGTTGTAGATAGAATGAAGTTTTCGTTTAGTTGACCGGATAACTCGTTAGTGCTTGATGTATTATATCGAGAGAGGATCGGTGGAAGTTTAGTAAGTTCTCGCACACACATCACCGAGTGGGGTCGATTTGCCGAATACTAGCTTGTCATGATTTTGACTATATCTCGTGTCGTTATGTGGATTCTTGATAGTATGTTCTTGTTTTGTCTTGCTCGGGGCGAGCAAGGTTTAAGTGTGGGGGAGTTGTTAAGGGTGATTTTATACGTTTTATAAGGATATATTTTATATCAATATTCCCCATATATGGATGTTTTTCATAGAAATCGAGCCTTATATTGAGATATTGAGTAAATGGTGTTTTTAATAGGTTAATTGCAAAATGTAACGATTTATGTGCTTAAATTGTGATTTTATGTTATTTTGGGATTGTGTTACGCTTTGGTATATTTTCCTATATTGTAGATACATATTTTGGCATGCAAGAGGATTAAATGATGAGGTTTTGCATGGAAGAGAAGTGAAATGGAAGGAAGATGGAGATAAAGCTTGGAATGAAGCTTTCAAGCAGCCGAACTTCCGATGCAGTTCTTGATATGATATACACTGATTTGACTCTCGACCTCAAGAGAAGATTTGTAGGGCTTGAAGAGAGGATTCTACAGGATTTTGAATCACTTCATTCTGACTTATGAGGCCCAAGATATGAGCGTTACAAGTTTGGATGCTGTTGCTGAATTCGAGTGGAAAATCCCGAAAACGACTCGTAATACGACGGGCTAATCAAAAAGGCGTTTTCTGAAGAAGAGTCCTTAATGAAAGTTGTAGAGTTTTCCGAGGGCTTAATTATGACATTCGGATCATAAATTTTGGAGGTCTACAACTCAAGATATGAATTTTAGAAGTTTCATTCCTAAATCCATAATATTCACCGACTTACAATTAATCCAAATTCGACCTAATTGGAAAAGGGAAATTTCAGCCGACATTAAACAAACAGCCGCCTTACCTCCTATTTATATACAGCGCATGCATGAACCCTAATATCTCATATTATTACAATTTATTCATACAAACCGCAATTTACTACAACAGCAGCCGCAACTTGGCTTCTCAAGGCCGGTCACCCGAGCCTTGTGCTCGGGTGATCCGGGGTTAGATTAGATGTAGTTTTCTTCCGTTTTCGATTCATGGATTCAATCATGTACCAAACTACGTGAGTTTATTTATTTAATTTATTCAGTCCTTATTCGTTTTTTATGATCTTTAATTTATTTTGTATCGTTCTATGATTTTGATGCTATGATGTGAATTAGATCGAGAGATCAGTTTGCTATTGATACGTTTACAACATACGGAAGTTGCGTAGACTAGATCACCATAGAAAGATAGGATTTTTAATCATTAATGATGACAAATTAATTGGTTAATTATCTAGGTTGTTAGATTCTAAAATACGAGAGTTAACCTGAATCTACACCGAGTTTTGTTTGGTAAATCGATCTCAACATTCGGAAGATGAGAGATTGATAAATTGGACTCACTAAGGACTTAGGAATTCATAGCTTGAGAAATAGATTCACTAAGGAATTAGGGGTTTGTGTCTCGTGTAAAGGTGAAACCACAATTTGAATTAAAATCATGAGAAGAACTAGGATTGAAATCACTTGGCTTGTGCACTGTTTGATCCCATGTATCTTTAGTTTATGTTTTTATTATTTGTTATAGGTTAGATTTATTGTAGTTGATTTATTTGTTCTTTCGTTTATTCATTTTCCTAAGTAACAATCGAAAGGAATTAGTGAAATTAGATTCAACACCCCAATTCCCTGTGGATCGACCCTGTACTTACCCTACTATGCTATCAACTACCCGATATTTGGTCGGTTAGGAGTTAGTTTGCATGTTAAGTATAGGTTTATAAATTTTCTTTTGTTTTTATGATGCAAAATCCTCCCAACAGTTGTTAGATTCTAAAATACGAGAGTTAACCTGAATCTACACCGAGTTTTGTATTGAAAATCAGTTTCAACTTACGAGAGAGTAGAGATTGATAAATTGGATTTACTAAGGAATTAGGAATCCGTAGCTTGAGAATAAATTCACTAAGGAATTAGGGGTTTATGTCTCGTGATAAGGTGAAACCACAAACTGAATTAAAATCATGAATTGAACTAGGGTTGAGATCACATAGGTTTGTACTTGGTTTGATCCCATGTTTCCTTAGGTTAGTTTGTTTATTTTATTCCTTAGGTTAGATTATTTGAATTATTTTCTGTTTTTATGTTTTGTTCTTTCGTTTCTTTTGTTTATTCGTTCTTTGAGTAGCAATTGGTAGGATTAGTGAAGTTAGATTCAACATCCCTTTTCCCTGAGGATCGATACCCGTACTTATCCAACTTTACTAGCAACTACCCGGTATTCGGCCGGTTAGGAGGTAGTTTTGCATGGTAGTATAGGTTTATAAATTATTTCTTTTGTTTAGTGATGCAAAATCCTCCGAACAAAAGTGGCGCCGTTGCCGGGGAATAGGTGTCATGTTGAATCTAGTTTTGTTAGTTCTCGATTTTGTTACATTTTATTTTTGTTTTTAATAAAAGTAGCGTATACCAAGTTGAGAGTTTTTATTTTGCCGTGTTTCGATGACCGTTAGGTTAAGAATGTGCAAAAGTTTTTTACTCAACTTGTTTTACGTGAAGTTTATATGTTTATGTGTTACCTAGTCTAACCCTTGTGCTTAATTTGATAAGGCTGCTGTGCTGTGATCTGTGTTGCTGTGTTGTGTTCATAAGTATTTAGGGTTTTGCTGTGTTTTTCCTGCTGTCTGTGCATTCTTGTTGTATGGACGAGCGTCGTTCGTTGGACGCCCGTCCGCTTCTTCATCTGCAGTGAACGAGCGTTGGGAAGTATTGGACGCTCGTCCGTTCAAATATTTTCAATCCCGTTCGATTTAAAGGACCGGACGAGCGTCTATACTTTCGAACGCCCGTCCGGTCGGTTTTCAAGGCGGACGAGCGTCCGCAAGGTGGAACGCCCGTCCGCTTCGAACGCTAAGTGAACGTTCGTCCGGGGTTCGGTCCGGTTCTAAATTTCTTGATTTTATTTTCAATGCTTTTATTTGATGTGGATTTTTCATTCGAGCTTCTGTGGCTAATTGATTTTTACATAGATGCCCTGAACTTATATGTTTTTACCTTTCCATCTATGAATCCATGTTAGATAATTGATCAATTCCTTATATATGATTCATCTAGGCATGTTATAGTGACTGTCGGTTCTCGTAAGCTATAACTCGTTCTTATGGTTAATTAGTAGCTAATGTCGGTTCCCGTATGCTACATACCGCTCCGATGAATCTTTTAAGCTTTTAAGACTTACGTGCTTCCTTTGTTTTTATAGTTCATATGGGTAGCTACTGTCGGTTTTCCGTATGCTACGTCCTTTCTCCATATGAGTTATACCCGTTTAGATAGATGATCGTTGGTTTCCATAAGTCTATCACTTTCGATAAGTCTTAAGGCGCGTCGGCACTAGTGACAAGACTCGTCGTTTATCGTAACCCGTCATTATGTGGTAGACGTTTATATATATGTCGTGTTGCATATAGTGGGCTAGTTTTCTTTCTTTTATTTTATTTTCTTTTTTGCATATCATTTAAATGCATTTCATTTAGTTGCATTTCATATAGTTGCATTGTTTTTCTATTTTTCCTTTTATTTTTCTTAAGTGTGGTCACTGTCGGTTTTCGTAATACCACCTAGTTTATTTTTCTTTTTGAGTGTAGTTAACTGTCGGTTTCCGTAATACTACCTCGTTTTTATTTTATTTTTAGGATTTTTCACGTAGATTGCATTGTAATGCATTTTCATATAGTTGCACCTAGCCTACTATTTTGTAATATTTCATGTATATGTTCCATCTTTATTTGAGCTTAATCTGAAAATTCTTTGACTTCTCTTCCTTGTGCTTTATATATTATATTCCCCTTTGTCCCCGAGATACTTCCGTGTTTTTCAAGTGTGCGGGATATTAGCGTTTGTGAGCCGTAGATGAATTCGCTTTTCCGGTGGATGGTCCACGCTTCATCGTTTCTTCGGCATTTCGGATCCGGAGTATGCCCACTTCCGGAATTGCCACATTCGAACGACAATCAGCTAAGTTTTCTTTTTCTTTTTATTTCTGTACAACTTGAGGGCAAGTTGCAGTTTAAGTGTGGGGGAGGGGATGGTTTATGTGTATCTACAGTCATTTGCTTAATCTGTTATATTTCTATGAAAAAGTGCTAAATTTTTCAAAATTTTTGTTTCGTCCCGAGTAACATTTCAATTGCATGCTAGTTTTATAATCTGGCACCCTTTAGTTGTTATCAGTAGTCATATTATGTTCTAAGAATAGGTTTAGTAAGTCGATACTCACTTGAACCTTCATTTCACGAACCTATTAGATGAAGAGCCAAATATAGAATAGTTTCCGGTTAGTTAAAGGAAAGTTAATTCTTGATACGTATAACACTTACTTAGCATTGATGAAAGTTAAGAATTCGTACTATACTCACAAGCTAGAATCTCGCACCTTAGTGTTTTGAAAACTTTAAGAGTCTTGAATGTGTTAGAAATATATTTGACCGAGAGTTTCCAAAGAGTTTGAAAAATATAAAAATATATATATATCTATAAATAATAAATGAATAAAATTTCTTTGCGGGAATTTTGTTTATATCTATCACCTCGAGTCCATTTGGATACTGCCCCAATTGGGGAGTGTGGTTTACCTTGGACAAGATAAGGGATTGAGTGATCTCGGGGTGACCGCCTCTAATGTAGGGGAGTGTGTTATACTTTTGAGACGCGACGATAGAAAATATAAAATATACGCTTTTTTGGAATTCTAAGTCAAGTTGATCTAAACCCGTAGAGACCCGAAAGGTATTTTCTTGGTACTAAGCAAAGGAATTTAGTTGTGAGTTAGTTACTATGTTCTTGGTAATTAGTTTTTGTTAGGTAAGTGTCAGTAGATAGAATGAAGTTTTCGTTTAGTTGACCGGATAACTCGTTAGTGCTTGATGTATTATATCAAGAGAGGATCGGTGGAAGTTTAGTAGGTTCTCGTACACACATCACCGAGTGAGGTCGATTTGCTTGAATACTAGCTTGTCATGATTTTGACTATATCTCGTGTCGTTATGTGGATTCTTGATGGTATGTTCTTGTTTTGTTTTGCTCGGGACGAGCAAAAGATAAGTGTGGGGGAGTTGTTAAGGGTCAATTTGTAGTGTTTTATAAGGATATATTTTATATCAATATCCCCCGTAAATGGATGTTTTTCATAGAAATCGAGCTTATAATCGATTAATTGAGTAAATAGTGTTTTTAATAGGTTAAT
Organism: Gentiana straminea; assembly: GCA_036785695.1. NCBI lineage: Eukaryota > Viridiplantae > Streptophyta > Magnoliopsida > Gentianales > Gentianaceae > Gentiana > Gentiana straminea. Next base: position 6,903,425 of record JAVUPR010000299.1, on the reverse strand, counting down.
CGCAAAATGTAACGATTTATGTGCTTAAATTGGGATTTTATGTTATTTTGGGATTGTGTTACGCTTTGGTATATTTTCCTATGTTATAGATACATATTTTGGCATGCAAGAGGATTAAATGATGAGGTTTTGCATGGAAGAGAAGTGAAATGGAAGGAAGATGGAGATAAAGCTTGGAATGAAGCTTCCAAGCAGCCGAACTTCCGATGCAGTTCTTGATATGATATACACTGATTGGACTCTCGACCTCAAGAGAAGATTTGTAGGGCTTGAAGAGAGGATTCTACAGGATTTTGAATCACTTCATTCCGACTTATGAGGCCCGAGATATGAGCGTTACAAGTTTGGATGCTGTTGCTGAATTCGAGTGGAAAATCCCGAAAACGACTCGTAATACGACGGGCTAGTCAAAAAGGCGTTTTCTGAAGAAGAGTCCTTAATGAAAGTTGTAGAGTTTTCCGAGAGCTTAATTATGACATTCGGATCATAATTTTTGGAGGTCTACAACTCAAGATATGAATTTTAGAAATCTCCTACCTAAATTAGGATTAATCCAAATTCGCATTTTTCATGCATTGCTTCACCGACATACTTTGTTACCCTAATTGTCTCCCAAACGCCTCTCTTTTCCTATATATATGCGAGCATGTATTGAAAACATATATCCCAATAATTCCCATAATCAAATATTTCACCGCAAATTAGCAAACAAAGGCGGCAACTTGGCTACAAGGCCGGTCACCCGAGCCTTGTGCTCGGGTGATCCGGGGTTAGATTAGATGTCGTTTTTCTTCCGTTTTCGATTCATGGATTCAATCATGTACCAAACTATGTGAGTTTATTTTTAATTTATTCAATCCTTATTTATTTTTCATGATCTTTAATTTATTTTGTATCGTTCTATGATTTTGATGCTATGATGTGAATTAGATCGAGAGATCGCCTTGCTATTGATACGTTTACAACATACGGAAGTTGCGTAAACTAGATCACCATAGAAAGATAGGATTTTTAATCATTAATGATGACAAGTTAATTGGTTAATTATCTAGGTTGTTAGATTCTAAAATACGAGAGTTAACCCGAATCTACACCGAGTTTTGTATTGAAAATCGCCTTCAACTTACGAGAGAGTAGAGATTGATAAATTGGATTTACTAAGGAATTAGAATCCGTAGCTTGAGAATAAATTCACTAAGGAATTAGGGGTTTATGTCTCGTGATAAGGTGAAACCACAACCGAATTAAAATCATGAATTGAACTAGGGTTGAGATCACATAGGTTTGTACTTGGTTTGATCCCATGTTTCCTTAGGTTAGTTTGTTTATTTTATTCCTTAGGTTAGATTATTTGAATTATTTTCTCGTTTTTATGTTTTGTTCTTTCGTTTCTTTTGTTTATTCGTTCTTTGAGTAGCAATTGGTAGGATTAGTGAAGTTAGATTCAACATCCCTTTTCCCTGAGGATCGATACCCGTACTTATCCAACTTTACTAGCAACTACCCGGTATTCGGCCGGTTAGGAGGTAGTTTTGCATGGTAGTATAGGTTTATAAATTTTCTTTTTTTTTAATGATGCAAAATCTCCCCAACACTCTTTTAGCATCACATCTATATAGTTAAACTATAATCTAACAGCAGTTAAATCTATCACAATAGATTTTTATTTCTAAAATAAGAACTGCTAATCCAAGTGCTTTCGTAAAGACCTTGAACTACCAAACATTAATTGACTGTGACATGGGGTATTAATTCTCGAGAGAGATATCCAATACCTTACTCAAAAATCATAACACACTCCCACTATCTATCATGCACATTGGGCATATACTTCTTTTGACTAAATCAAACTCCTTTGATTATCAAACAAAGATATCGTCTAGAGAAACTTGTTTGAGTCCATAAATGGATCTCGTGGGCTCACATATCATGTCATCGTCTATGAACATCGGGTTTATTGCCCAACGTCTTCAACACTATCATATAGCCTTGATACGAAGTTATAACAAGCATAGTCTGAATAGAACTGGGCTCAGCTGGCAGAATAAAGATAATTACAAGCTATACACCATTTACCCTTCAGCTGTCACTATCGCCTTATGGTAATCATATTACTATCCATATCAGCCTTTCAGGGACATTCCCCTTAGGTAAGATAGACTAGGTTCACAACCTGGTTGTCACTGATGGAATCTAATTCAGATATTATGGCTTCTGGCCATATCTCTCAATCTTGCCTTTTAAACATTCTTTCATAAGTCATGAGATATTCATTCATCAAGATGAACATACTAGCAGCCTTTTTAGGCCTGAGGTTATCTACAGACTTACAGAACTTTTGTGTGCACTGAGCTGTGTTCTACACCTCATCGCTATGCAGCGTCTGCTCATGTTCCAATGGTTGAATATATCTTTGTGGTTCTCAAACTCTTTTGAGATCTTATTTACTCCCACTGTCTCTTTTGGAAGTAACACTTCCTCTAGAAAACAACATGTTTGAAGACAAACATTTTGCTCCGCGGACAAGTAAATAATATCTAGCGTACTTGCTAAGATACTCAACAAAGTCGCATATGTCGTACTAGGCTCCAAGCCTTTCTGAGTTTTCCTATGACAACTTCAAATCATCGGTTAAGATAGATTTGACATCATCCTCTTCCGTATCTAATTTGGAATTTATTCAACCTTTATTCTTTGAAACTCGCTAAGTATAAGGGCACTATCTTGAAACTGGTAAGGGATACTTTGCATGGCTTGCATCACACCTTTATCATATAAAGTGTTGTTTCCATTTTTGGAACAAAATCTAATTGCGTAACCCAAAGATGGTATCCTTCAAGGGAGAATCTTATTCCTTTCAGACGACTTCTGAAAGACCCTTCAGGTATTAATTACTTCAATCCAATTGAAGATTAATTCCTAAGTAGCTCGTCAATCTCATATTCGTACTAGCTCAAACTTTTCGGTCTTTCCGAATTGTTGTACTTCAATAAGTGCATTCAACTATTTCTAAAAATAGTCATAGAGATTAACAAAAAATTATTTGTGGGTTTAATTTGTCATAAGCCAACAAACATCGGTATGTTTAGGCTTTAGACAATTTTTCTAAATTTTATAACCTTTTCATAAGAGGGTATTTTAGTCATCTTTAGATAAGATACGTATCACCCACATGATTCATAATCACATGGTTCAGACATCATCTAAATGACATTTGATTATACGTTTCTCTTCTAGAGAGTCGACATCTAGAACAACTACAAATATCAAGGATAACAGTCATACAAATATTTAGTTGAGATCTCATCACATATATCAACTATATAGTGACATCAATCTAGTATGTTAGATTTAGTGACCTTCCAACTTTATCGAAATAACATTTATTCTGTGCGATTGAATATGTCTACTAAATCCTAACAAATAACTAAAAGTATGTTCTTCTTAAGAACCGGAGCATAATAACAATATTTAGTTCCCTGATCAGTTTACTAGATCCAGAACGTGGTAAGTGTTACAACGTTTGCTTCACCTTCCATATCCGTATTTAATCTTTCTAATTTAATCACACTCGTGAGATATCATATATCTTAGAGTTGACTTTGAACTTAGAAAGATTTATCTCAACTCACTTGCCTAGAATAGAAACCTTAATAAGTTCTCTATTTAAGCACATCCCCTAACTTTCCTTTTTAATCATTCAAGCACTTGTAAATATTTCTTAGTGTAATCTTCATAAGACTTAAGAAAGATCACAAGAGATTTGTCTTTAATTTCCTTTCATAAAGAAATCTAAACTTTATCAAACAAGCTTCACTTAAACTTTTGAATCGTATTCAAAACATTGACTATTTAATTAACCTTTAAGCAATTAAAGAATTAAGTCGATGCTTAAATCTTACAATTTTGAAAACAACCATTCCAAAATTCAATCTGGTCATTCTTATCCAACGTTTGAATTAATTGTCATCGTATGACTGAATGATCATATATATTGGATCGTATCCAATATCATGAGCCTCCGCTTTTCTTTAATAATTAAAGTCTTGGAGCACTGCGCATTGAATATGTAGTCTCCTTGTCTCTAACTACTATAACGGGGTTGCTCGCATCATTGCTTTTCTTTTTTAAAAGGATTAAAATTTGCTTAACCATTTTGAGAACGTTTCTCAAACAAATTATAATTTGGTTTTACTAATCGAGAATATAAACATAAATATAAAGTTTGCTAAAAACTACACATAAAATGAAAATAAAATAGTGTTGTTGTTTATACACGCAAAATCAAAATGGTCTTTTGGTTTATGATTTTGCTCCCACTAGTCAACTACTCCCAATTGACTTTCAAGAATTGTCCAAAATTCTTTAGTGGCTGAGATCCAATCTAGTTACTTGATTCCCAACGGAGGTCGATCAATCAAGATAATTTCAAAAGATAGGTAACGCTTTACCAATTACATCACTATGTAATTCTCAGTGGTTGACTAGTTAACTCTTTGGCGATACACATCACTATGTGTTAGTCAACCCCTTGTCTCTAAAGTCAGACGGCCCTGACGGTGGCCAATCACCGAAAGACTCTAATCAAGTCATAACCCAATATTCACGAGATCTCATACGATCATATCTCTATAACGACGATATACCCGAGGTAGGTCAACTCCCGGCGGTGGTCGATCTGTTGGATCCGAACAAGGGCTCTTCACCGTCATTATAATATTGGGAGACAATATTTCGACTTGATTTTTGTTGTGGAAGTATTTATGTACATTAATTCACTTAATTTTAATTACGGTCTCATTAAATATATCTATCTCTATAGACATACATCCTACAAATTTATCTAGATCGTGCCTAGTCATGCATCTATCGTATCATATAAAATAAATACAAGCACAAAATAAATAAATGCGTAAAGTAACCGGTATGATCATGGACGTTTCCTAGGTGCGGTTTCGAATACAAACGACGAAACCGCGGGTCACAATCTAAGGTAGCCGCAACCGCCAATAGATCTTTAATGCGCCATTCTCCAACGGGATCTTTATTCTTCTTTCTTTGATCTCCGTCTTCTCGCTCCATTCTTGCTACATTTAATTCTATCTAATAAAATAAAAACACCCGCCGCACACGGAGGGGCCAATGGAATGGGATAAATGCGTAAAATAAACTAGGTCACGTTCTTCATAACGGCCTATGACAATTTTTTAAACCAACGGAGAAATTAAATCATTCACATCTATCCTATTGGTCGAGTCCATGATCAATCGGGGTCCATATAATCATATTATATCTACTATATCTAATCCATACAATAACATCTTATGAAAAAGATAAATTAACATTTAACTACTTGCGTCTTAATTAATCAATTAACATTTAATCTATTAAATAATTTTATTCAATCAATTAACTAATTAACATTTAATTAGTCAAATGATTTTAATAGAAATAAAATTAGCTATTAATTTTAAACGATTTTAATTAATTAGAACTATTTTAAAAATAAATCAAAATTAAAATTAAATCTCTTTTGTTTCTTTCATTTTGATTGTTAATCAAAATGGATGCCTTTGGTTTCCTAAACCAAAAGGCATCTCCCTTGACCCTTTCCAAAATCAAAATTTTGAAAAGGCCTAGGCCTAATCCTTTTCCAAAATCAAATATTTTGAAAAGTGTCTAGGCCTATTCCAAACAAAATTTGGAAATGCCAATATTTTGGTTAATATGTTCCGTCACTTTCCAAAATCAAAATTTTGGAAGTGGCCTTCAGCCAGCCTTTTCCCAAATCAAATATTTGAAAAGGGCCAGACCAATTCCAAATAAAGTTTGGAAAGACCATTATTATTTTAATGTCATGTGGCATCCCAATGACCCAAACTATTTGAACCATTGGTTAGCCATATTACACAACTAAACAAAAGAAGAATTATCAATCACAACTATGAACCATATTGAATCACAAAATACACAAAACAAAATTTAGGGATCCACCACCTTTGACCAAGCCAACCGACGCCGGAAGCATGTTGCCCCGCCGCTTTCGCCGCCGACCGGCCGCCGATGGTGGTGCCGCCGCCGCCGGCCGAGCACCACCGGATCCTTTCTTTTTCTTTTTATTTTCGTGTATCGATTTGCTAATCAAAAATCTTTCATCTTTTAATTATGTAATTTAAACGATAAAATTAACTACGCAAATTAACAACATGCTTATAGCTTAAGCTCGAAGCTCTCTGATACCACCGTTAGGAAATCTACGAGGGAATGCAATGAATTTAAAATTTATTTCCTATCGACCCAAGATCGACTTCGTTTAAGTAATAAACAAATAATCTAAGTAGACGGTGGTTACCTTGGTTGACCTAAAAGATCGACGCTTTGACCGTCTATGGAGAGTAGTTCGCATGAGCCGCCCAAGTGTTCGGCCTCTACCGCTAGTCCACACGAACACGCCGGAATCCCATCATGGGTTGCTATTGGAAAACTCCGATTGCTAGACCGGCTTTTTCTCCTCTCCAACTCTCTATAGGATGCTCTCTATTTTACACAAGAACTATTAATTCTTGGAATTGTGATGTACAAAAGAGTTTGAGACCCACATCCTATTTATAGTAGAAGGTGGCGCCCCATATGTATGGAGGAGAAGAAAACATTTTCCCAATAAAATAAGAAAAATATAATTCATTGATTTACCTCATTTATTATAATATCTTATATTAAATAAATCTAGGATATTGTCAATATCTTATATTGAATATTTTCAAGATATTGTCAATATCTAATATTGACTATCTTTATTATATAACCATAAATCAATTTACACATGTGTGTCAATCTATATATATTAATATTTAATATTAATACATAATATAATGTCAAGAATCACTACATGCACTTTCACGTGTATTAGCACATACACATAAATGTGCGCATACATATATATATATATATATATATATATATATATATATATATATATATATATATATATATATATATATATATATATATATATATATATATATATATAACATGATTAATATTAATATAATACTATGATTAATTAATTCACAAAATACATGTGTATCAATATACATAATAATTTCGACATAAACATATCTAATATATGTATATTTAATTAATCAACATAATTAATATCTAGTATTTAATTTATTCATAATAAATAAACACCACAATATTAATTTACCACTATAACATTTATAGTCTCGAGATAAACTTTCCTTATTTGGTTATCATCTATAACCACATTTTAATCCGGCTAGATGTTCATATGTGTGTGACCCGATAGGCTTCCGAATATGTTGGCCGTAGACATAAAGTGCAAATTACGAAAATGCCCTTCATGCCTAACGATCACGGGATAGCGTCTAGCAACACACCGTGACCCAAATCATCGGAAGAGTCAAATGCAATGACTACTACCTTTCATGTTAAACAGTTACCGTGTAACTTACAATCCTATCGTTGTAATAATATCCATACGGTCATACGTCGAGTGTCAAACATTAACGACCGTATCTTATAATCTGGATATCATGCTCTCTCGAAGTAACTCATTTACTCTCACTTTGCAAAGATTCACGAGAGTAAGACATTCTTTATAAGAAGGCCCTTTCGTATAATCACCCTTACCGATAGGGTTCGCGATTTCCGACGACCAAACATGTATACTCCGCATGCTTCAAGATCACACCCAATCACTATCGCATGATCTCCCCGTGGCTAGGGGAAACCTCAATAGTGTCAAAGCATGACAATCCACACCGTGATGCCATGTAGACTCCGGTCCTAAGGATAATTACACAACCACCACATAGTGTGACACTTAATGTAAGTGGGTCAGTCTAACGTACGCATTCTCTAATACTCGTCCACGTACAGTCCAAGTGTCTCTACACTTCGATAGATGAGATCTATCCCTGCCCTTAAAGACAGAAGACATCTAATACGTGCTAGCCTATTCGTACTATCAATGCCCCGTTTAATAGTACATCACCTCGTAGACATTTAAGTATCAAACTTATTTAAAATGATTAGAGATCTCATCAACCATAATCGCCTATCATGGTTTCTATCACAGCTTAATATTAAGGACGTTAACAATTCATAATTGGTTCCCTAAAAGAACATATATATATATATATATATATATATATATATATATATATATATATATATATATATATATATATATATATATATGACAACATAAAAGCCATTTAATATATGCATAAACATAAAGAAATAGTAGAAATGATCCGACTCCGGTCGGATCCGATCCAACCCGATCGGGTTTAGACACTATTTCAACAAGATTCCCCGTAGACTTTGTGGTGCTAGACATGGAAGCTAACCACGATGTTCCACTAATCTTAGGAAGACCCTTCCTAGCCACGAGCAAAACATTGATAGAAGTTCATAAGGGTGAGCCGATTTTGAGAGTGAATGAGGACAAAGTAGTGTTCAATGTGATGAATTCAATGAGATATGCCCAAGATTGAGGAGAAGCGTGCTACATGCTAGATGCCATAGACGAGCTAGTTTTGGAATTATATCAAGAAGTGGCACTAGACCCTAAAGTAGCGCAGACTTTACTCCCGAAAGATGAGGAAAGTTATGAGGAAACCCGGTACGGGTGTAACGAAGGTCAAGTGCGAGAAATAGAACAATTATCTTCTCGTGGATTTAGGAGGAACTATTCATAGACCTTCGTGGCACAAGTCCCTTGACCTACAATTGACTCGGTAAGCTATTAAGATCATCATTAGAGGAGCCACCAAGGGACTTAACGTTAAAACCTTTGTCATCTCACCCGAAGTATGTATACTTACAAGATGATACCCTTCCCCTTATAATTTCAAATTATTATCACCTTTAGAGGAGGAGAAACTTTTAAGAGTACCGAGAGAGCATAAGGGAGCATTTGGGTGGACGATCACGTACATTAGAGGAATAAGCCCATCGGTGTGCATGCATAAGATCTCTCGTGGACCCCGAAAGAAAGCGAGCTCAACCTCAAAGGAGATTGACGCCACAACCGAAGGATGTTGTTAAGGAAGAGATCATAAAGATGTTGGATATGGGAATCGTTTTCCCAATTACGTACAAAGGAGTGGGTAAACCCGATTCATGTGGTGACCAAGAAAGGAGGATTCACTGTCCACCTAATGAGTTTGATGAGTTGATCCCTATGAGACTAATTAATGGACATCGATTTTGCATAGACTTCAGGAAACTGAATGATGCAACTCGTAAACATCATTTTCCCTACCATTCATTGATCAGATGTTGGAAAGATTAAGCGGTCATTCATTTTATTGTTTCTTAGATGGATATTCTTGTTATTATCATATCCATATTGCCCCCAAAGACCGAGAGAAAACAACTTTCACATGTCCCTACGGAACTTTTGCGTACAATCGCATGCCTTTTGGGTTATGTAATGCACCTGCAACTTTCCAAAGGTGCATGATTTCATTATTTGCAGACATGGTGGAGGATTTTTTGGAGATTTTCATGGATGATTTCTGTGTATTTGGAGATAGCTTTGACAAGTGCTTGGATAATTTGAGTAAAGTGTTGAAGAGATGTGAAGAGACCAACCTTGTACTTAATCTGGAAAAATGCCATTTCATGGTTACGTAAGGAATAGTGTTGGGTCATAGAATTTCAAAGAAAAAATTGGAAGTTGATAGAGCAAAGATAGAGGTGGTAGAGAAATTACCCCCTCTCGTCAAACTTAAAGACATTGCGAGCCTTTCTTGGCCATGCCGTATTCTATATGAGGTTTAATAAGGACTTCTCTAATGTTTCTAGACCTTTGACGGAATTCCTTGCGAAAGATGTACCTTTCGTTTTGGAAAAGAATGCAAGAAAGAATTCAACACATTGAAGCAAATGCTTATAACAACCCCACTTCGGTAGCACCGATTGGAACAAACCTTTTGAGCTTATGTGTGATGCAAACGACACGGCAAATTGGAGCACCTCGGGACAAAAAGAGGATAAAATATTTAAGCCTATCTATTACGCCGCCGTACCCTTAACAAAGGCTCAGAGGAATTATGCCACTACAGAGAAGGAACTCTTAGCTGTCATCTTTGCATTTGACAAGTTTCAACCTTATCTGATAGGATCGAAAGTCACTGTATTCACTGACCATGCAGCTTTGAGATACCTTCTAACCAAGCAAGACTTCAAGCCAAGATTGTTGAGATGGATTCTACTCTTACAAGAGTTTGATGTGGAAATCAAAGATAAAAAGGGATCTGAGAACCAGGTGGCTGATCACCTGTTGAGATTAACTTTGCTGGAAGAAGAGCAACCGACTAAGATCAGGTAGAGCTTTCCTGATGAACAATATTTTGCCGTCTCGGGGTAGCTCGAGTTGAATCTCGTACCCGACATAATACATCAAGAGTGGGCAAGGTATACCCTTGGTTTGCCAATATTGTGAATTATCTAGCAGGAAGATACCTACCATCAGAATTCAATAATGCAGATAAGAAGAAGTTTTTCACGTATCTGAAGCATTACCATTGGGACGATCCCTACCTATACAAATTGTGCCCTGATACCATTCTTAGGAGATGCGTCCATGATGACGAGATTCTAAGTATTTTGCACACGTGTCATTCTAGAGAAGTTTCTGGAGGTCACTATGGGCCCAATAAGACGGCAAAGAAAAGGTATTGCAAAGGGGATTCTATTGGTTAACAATTCATAAATCGCTTACGAGTTTACAAGAGCCCGTCATTCCCGTCAAATGACCGGAAATATTTCTAAGCGGAATGAGATGCCACCGTAGAGTATCTTAGAAGTGAAGTTATTCGATGTAATGGGGAATTGATTTTGTCGGGCCATTCACATCGTCGAATCAAATCGTTACATCCCGGTAGCGCTGATTATGTTTCCAAATGGGTGGAAGCAAAGAGCTTCACCTACTAATGATTCCAGGGTTGTCCTGAGATTTCTTAAGAAAATCATTTTGAGAACGAGGAGTTGTATGCTTAGGTATTTGGATGCAAACCTGAGTATTGTTGACTACACTGATTCTGATTTTTGTCGGATTAAGGATGATCGTGAATCGATCTCAGGCTTAGTGTTTACTCATAGTGATGGAGCTATAGTCTGGAGCAATCCAACACCGCCAATATGACTCTCGTTAGTCGAATACAAAGTAGCTTTCGGAGCAAATGCCCAAAGAGGTCGCGTGGCTTGAGAAGTTCGTTGCCGGACCGGGAAGTGATTCCAGTGTCTCGACGAGCCGATACCATTTTTCTATGAAAACAAGCTTGAGAGGTAGCTCATGCAAATGTTCTTCGCAAATACAAGAGGTCAAAAGCATATTGAGAGACAAGACTAGCCGCCGTACGTACCGTGCATGAGGCGAAGTTTTCGGTCCTAAAGATCGCCTCGAGCCGACAACCTAGCCGATCGCTTACTAAGTCGCATGGCATCAATTGTCACCGATAAGCACTTGGCGGGTATAAATTTGGGAGATATGTCTCATCGCCTTTAGAGCAAGTGGGAGAATGTTGTGAATAGAAAGAATAAGGGCCCGAAAGACAATTGTTGCTAGTGTGCCCGAAAGACAACTATTGCTTGTCCTTACGGGCAAGTGGGAGATTGTTGGAAGTAGCGCCCGAAAGACAATTTATGTAATTGTTTTTATAATTAATAAATGACATTTATTCTCATCTTATTATTTGCTTTGTGCTTATATCTTATACACTGTTGAAAACCCCAAGTCGTATCATATGTAGCCATATAACTTAGTGTGTGTCATACATGAGGATTAAATTTATGGTGATACACTTGAACAAATATTCCGTGGTGAACTTAATCAAAGTATGGGGTCTATTGATTAAACCACCATTAATGCGTCCGTAACACTTTATGGTGTGGCCGTCTTATCCGGACCGTCGATATTGGTTATCTAAGTGGGGCATTTATATATGATGAGAGTCATATAGATCGGACCGATTTAATCTATGTTTCTCATATATTTCCGTGATTGAGAAATCTTATTAAATCACAAGATGATCATATATGGATTAACCTTAATCCCGAAGTGAATACGTACTCCTACTTGTTTCAAGAAAGGGTTTGATGTGTTCGTTAAGGATCGCTAAGAGGCGCGGTCCGAATCACTTTCACATTGGCACTATTCCGAATAAGTGAGAAGTGTGTGTCTCACGTATATGGAATCCATTCCTTCCCGCGGGGGTAGAAAAACAATCCCCTTATTTGTTAATCCTAGAAACCGATCGATCCGCGGAGTTCGTATTGGTTATGAACTAATTGATCACTAGTGGGTTAATGATAAATAAGGATAAGATGTATTGAAGAAGGTTTACCGAAATAATCCCGCTTCATTACGGATAGTCTATGAGGGTTGGTTTATATGTAATGATTATATCAATGGACACTTATCGACTCAACTCGACGTTTTGAGAATAAGTTATATCTAGAATCGATAGAGTTCAGTTTCGGATTTATGGTGGCGTAATTCCGGATTTAGTAAGTTGAGTAAAAATATTATGTTCGATGAATATTTTATTCAATTTATTGTAGCTACTGGTTATAGGTCCATGGTCCTCGGGTTGGCTCCTAACACGCGAGTGTTTTCTCGTTTTATGGAACCTCGAGAATAAATTAAATAGTTGGTCTATTTAATTAATATTAAATATTATTTATTTGGTAAATAATATGTAAAATAGAAAAGACATTTTCTATTAAATTAATGATGAAAATGGCGCCACATTGTGGATAAGTTAGGAAAATAAATTTTCCTAGATTATGTCACATATGTAATTAATTAATTATCTATTTGTTGGGTAATTAATGGAAAAATAAGAGATTTATTTTTTGGGAATTATCTCTTATCTTTTGGCAAATATCTTTTCCTTGTGGGAATAGGTAATTGTGGTGTGAAAAGGATAACTCTCTTGACTAATTATTTTCCTATTTAAAGAGAGTTCCTCCTAGCACAAAGATACACACAAATTGCGCCACACTTGGAAAAAAAGGAGAGAAAAATTAGTTTCTTGTTCTAGTCATTAAGAGAAGAAAAACCTACGGTTTTTCTCGGTGCATATTCGAAGAGGTTCTCCGGCGAGGATCGACGTCCACCGCTCATCGCTAAGATACAATCCGGAAGATCGCGGCTTCTTTACTATCGATGTACTACTCATCTTAAATAAGGTAAATCTTCAACCTTCTCATAGTTATATTAATTATCTATGTAGATCATATCGTAGTAAAATCGCATGGGAATTTATTCGTAGCTTCGCCTCGTGCAAGATCGATGGCCTCGATCGGTGCCGTGAATCATCAATGAGGACGACACGTGGCATAGTTCGGGTCGGCTATCATCAATGGGGCTCCACCGCACCGAGCACCACCAAGAAGATACGAAACACTATTAAGTAACAAAGTGCTTTTGCAACGGTATATAATAATCAATCCTAGGATTGTATCATAATCTTGATACAATCTCCGGAGACGGCATTGGGGGTTCGATCGGCGGGAGTTGTTGAAGCCGGCATGTTGGAAGAGGCAATGGACGAAGCCACGAGATTCCTTTTCCGGTCAAATTGAAAAACGTGAAGAAGATAAAAATAGAGATGACGTAATTTTATCCGACAAGTGTTATTTTATGTGTTCTAAATGCCAAATTAAGTCCATAAATGATCCTTATGTATAAACAATTTCAATAAATAATGTTTGAAATAATATATATGCATAGTTTTTTAATATTATTTGAGGGGTATATTAGTCATTTCGCATAGAAATTTGAGTGGGGTCATGGACCCCCGACCCATGTGCGTCCGCCCCTGATAAAACCCATCATCAAATAGAAGTTGTGCAGGCCGGTGTACATGTGGTTGGTGGAGTTTATTAAGATTTAAAATATCATAATTGACTGATGATATGTATCTATCTATATATATATATATATATATATATATATATATATATATATATATATATATATATATATATATATATATATATATATATATATATATATATATATATATATATATATATATATACCACGAACCCGTGCATAATGCACGGGTGATAAACAAGAAAAGACAATTTAAATACATCATGTATGCATAAATACAATTAAAATATGTCAAATTGGAAATAAGCACTCAAAACAAAACATTATTCATTAGAAGAATAGCTTCAATACAACATGACAAAAAATCCCACACAACAATACATGAACACCTTCCGCTCAACAGGAACCTCAACCTGCACGTATGACATGGCAACCCTCCTCTTCGCAACTTGTTAAATTTAATGTTGATGCTTCTTTATATTGGAGTTTCAAAAACTATATTGGAGTTTCAAAAACTTTTCTTATATTTAAAAGCTTTTGGGCAGCGGATAAGTCCCTTCTTAAAAGTTGTTTCAAAGTAGATTATGCACACACAGAGTATAAATATAATGCAGTAAAGAAATACTGTAAAGTAAAGTGCTGTATGTAAATGAACACAAGGTTTATAGTGGTTCAGGGTGGTGTAATCCCTTAATCCACTCTTCTCCTGTGATGATTGGAGGAATTCACTATTGACTTTCACCAATACAATAGTGTGATTGTCCTTGGCTACTCAAGCTTCACAATCTCCAAGACTATCACTCCCTAGCTACAAAAGCTTCAAGTTGACTCACTCTTCTACACTTCTCCTTGAGAACAAATCATTCAAAGATCTATCACCAAAACACAACTCATTCTCGACTTCTTTGATTCAATTGCTTGAGATGTGTGAATTTGAGAAATTCACCAAACTTGATCAGTACGTACTAGAATGATTCTCGATTGAGGTCTTGATAATTCTAAACTTGATCTTCTCGATTGAGCAATGTGAGTTCAAAAGAAGGCAAGAGAATTTTGCGAGTTTCAAGATTTCTTCGTCCTTTTTTCAATTATTGTATTTCTTCTCTCGCGCGTTGCCTTTTATTTATAGCCATGATCTCTTTGATTTGAAAATTCGTCCGTTGGCTATTTAATGCCGAGAATAATCCTTGATTTAATTCTTGATTCCTCCTTGATTTTATTCTCCTTGATTTCGTTGATCCGGATTTTATTCAATCGTTCTTCGTAAAATCCGTCCTTGATTGATCCCGCATTAATTGCTTGATTTGCTTATTTTCCACGTTCCGAATAAAATGCGTACTACATATTTGACTTTGTTGTTTAAGTTGTTGCTTGACCGGCTTAGTGAATTTTTTTCCTTTGCTTTTGAGATCCTCTTCACTATTCTTCTTGATAGTCACCAAGAGAGCTTTTACTTAGGCGTTTTGTCGTTTTCTTTATTTCTTTGAGTTTCCAAGTATGCTTGTACTTCACTCGATTCTTTATTTGTGTGAGATTAGTGTACACCATATTAAAAGAATAGATTTCATCACTTGAAATATATCTTAGACTTATCCAAGGTTATCACGTACTTCCCTAGTTATAAGTCGGCCTATATGTCTTCACTTGACACCGCCGGTACTTGGCCGCCTTTACTCGCCGATCTTCTCGTCTTTCACTTAGCCATCCTACCAAATAAGTACAAGACTTGTCCGACCGAACTTATACAACATGTCGACTCGAGTAAAGACTTCCCTAGTTATAAGTCACTCCATATGTCTTCACTTGACACCGCCGGTACTTGGTCGCCTTTACTCTACCGATCTTCTCGTCTTTCACTTAGCCATCCTACCAAATAAGTACGACTTGTCCGACCGAACTTATACAACATGTCAGACTCTGAGTAAAGACTAATACAAATATTTCTAACTTATTTCAGGCTTGCTATTAGCTAGTATGGCCATCATCAAAACAAGTAAAATGTTCCTAACAATTTCCCCATTTTGGTGATGCCAAAACCCTCATAAGCAAACATGTTTTCGTATGATAAAAGGAATAAAACTCAACAATTTTATTCATCCATGAAGGGTATAAGATAATCAAGAAATCAAGGATAGTATCATATTACAACTACGATTTATTTAGATTTTCCTTGTACCTCTTGAACTTTGTAGTTTGAATCCATTTCTTGTCTTTCCAATCAATCTCGGGAACTTCCATTTCCAATACTCCAATGCAAACATTGTAGGAAAGACCTCGTAAAGCCTTTTTGTCGAAGACCCTATTGAAATCGCCATAGTCTCATGTGTCGTTGGCTCTCCAAAGTATTTTTCCAATCTACTCTTTGATTCAGCAATGGATGGGTCTGCAAACTTCATATCCTTGTACATTACCCGTTGTTGCTGGGATTCAATCTGCCCATTGGTTTGAAATGTTTTACCATGTTGTTGAAGTCCACCCGTCCTTCACTAGACAACACCTCTCGACCCTTAGCAAGCGAGAGATACCGATTGATTTGGTCTCGTCGTTTGAGCCAGTGTGCTCATTTCTTTGCTCCTTGCTTTAAGGATGCATACTCTCATATTACTTCATTGTAAATTTTTTCCATATCTACTACCAGATCATCATCTTGAAAACTAAGCCACTCGCCCATGCTTCATCTTATGACTTGTTTGGATACACAGTATTCTTGAACTCGAAGAATTCTTTAACATTTTCTAGAACGGTCGCTTCCTTTTCTTGTTTGTTTCGTACTTGGTGAAGTGCCTTTTCCGACTGTAGAAACTTCCAAAGAAGGTGTCCGTGTCCACCGCCACGCCTTTGTTGGTGCCGGACCGATGGTGGCTTCCCGAACTTCTTTGTTGACTAGATCCAGGCCTTTGCTGATTTCCTGGTCTGTCATCATCTCTTCTTTCTACTTGGAAGGGAAGTCCAAGACAAGCTTCATTTTTAGCTTTTTCCCTTTCCTCCAATGCTTTATTCTCGTCGTTCTTCACCTCATCTCTTACTCTTAGTTCTCTCGTCTCTGATCTTAGTCGCTCCTCTCGTAAAATGTGGGGGTTGATGACGGTTAAAATAGTCTA
Organism: Gentiana straminea; assembly: GCA_036785695.1. NCBI lineage: Eukaryota > Viridiplantae > Streptophyta > Magnoliopsida > Gentianales > Gentianaceae > Gentiana > Gentiana straminea. The sequence continues at coordinate 6,886,448 of JAVUPR010000299.1, read as the reverse complement.
ACATACAACATCAACATTCTATCCATTATGAGCTAAGAAAAGTTGTTTCGACCTATAAATATGAGCCATTTGAGGTGAATAGCATATGTCGGGTTTGTGAGTCGAGAAATCCGCACTTAGCGTTTATTTTCCTTGTTTCGATATTATTTCATGCATTATTTGATGATTTTCAAGATACGAAATATTGGGCTGAGCAACATGGATGAATCTGGAGTGGACTGAACGAAAGGAATGGGCCTAGGGCATTCCAGAGCATTCCAAGTTAATTCGGATGAAGAAAAAGGACGAAAATACCCTCGGTAACCCGGAGGCGGTGCTGACTTACCGAGAGTCCATATCCTTCCGAAACACGTTTTCTTGACGAGGAGTAGAACTAGATGTTTCTAAGTCGGTTTAGATAGCTATAAATAAGAGGCTTCGCCTCAGAACACAAGTGTACAATTTTCGAGACAAATATTATGCAATAATAGTTCATTGTTCTTTATTTTATTTATTTTATGAGTTCTGGTCGGAGAGACGACGGAGTCGCTGCCTAGAGAGAGATCTGAGGGAGATCTACGCTCGTCTTCGAGGGTATGATTTTCTGTCTTTTCCAAGATGTAGATCTATCGTTGTTCTATTCGACTAGTATGTTTTAATTGCTTATTCAGTTTAATTATGTAGTAGTTAGTTTATTTTACCCTATGTGTTATAGATCTGATTTGTTGGTGAAAAAATCATGAAATAGCGATTACGTTCTTCATAACTGCGACGGTCTATATCACTAGATCTGAATACCTAGTAAATTACTAATTCATGATAATCGGCGCCCGCTACGTTGATCGATAGATTTAATTTACATGTTTTTAGCCTGATCAACTAATTGCATGTCATCGTAAACTAGCATGAAATACGAATAGTGAAGTGCTATGTTTGGACATTATCTAGAATGGACCCTAGGAACGTGCTGATCAATGTCGACAGCTGTATAGGCGGGTTTGCGGTATGAGTTAGCGCTCAATATCGACAGCTCTAGTTCTTTATGCGTATGGGCTATTACGGACCAATTAAGGAGGGTAGCTTGCGTATAGATTGCCTACTACCATTGTCGGAGTAGATAGGGTTAGTGAGTTGTACCCGTAGCCGAACATTGAATAAATTCACCAATAGGAGGATCGTTGCACGTACGGGGGGAAATAACTTATTACTCATAATTGAACTAATAGATTAGAAACTCTAGTTTGTTTCATTGAACTTGCATAATCTTGCTAGTTGATTGTTACCAATTTTACTACTGTCTATATTATAGTTGGTCGTATACCATTATCGTGACAAGCTCAATCTTGGTAATTAGACGTTCTTACGAGTATCTCGTGGGATCGACCTTGACTCCCGCACTCTACTATGATTGACCTAGCCCTATTGTTAGTAAGTGCTTTGCACGCGATCAAGATTTTCTGGCGTCGTTGCTGGGGACTCGTGTCAAGAATACTTTTTATTTAAGATTGAGTTTTATGTATATATTTGAGTTTTTTTTATAGTCTGTTAATACTAGAGTCGTACGTAGCCGCCCGTTAAAATCTAGAAAAAAAAATAGCAGCCGGTTTACCGAGGGTCTAAATTTTGGCAGAATCGTTTCTGTTAGTTTCGCGTCGAGACAGTAGTCAGAGTCTGTATTTTTGAGTCTGCCAGGCGTGTGTAACAGCCGGTGAGGCAAGTCACTGACCTTTTTACTTTCATTTTGTGTCTTGTAGTACGCTACACAAAGTTCAGCAGCCAAACTAGAGAGATTCATACCTGAGATTGAAAAGTTTGCTAGACAAAAGAGAAAAGAAACTCGAGAGAGATCTGTTAGGTCCGGCGGACGACGTGGTTTCGAACGAAGGAGATCACAAATGAGAGGGAAGAAGAGATTCCACCTTAGGAAGATACGTAAATCAACATGGCACAGAACGGACGTAATGGAGTAGAGTTGTGGTACAAGCGGATAGAGAACTCTACGCAGTTTTGCAATGCCAACGATTGCGCAATTCGTGCTGCCGATTGTTCAAATTTCGAGGATGCACTTTCGAGGTATTTCACCCGAAACCAAATGTGATTCAAATGGTGACTAACTACACCACCTTTCATGGAGTAATGAATGAAGATCCTAGTGTACACGTCACCAAATTTCTAGAGATAGTCGCACGGTCAAGCCAACAGAGTGCCCGAAGATAATATAAAGTTGAAATTGTTTCCATTCACTCGAAAGACAAAGCGAAGATATGGTTATTGTCTCTAGACCGGGATCGATCCAAACTTGGACCGATCTCGTTGCAAAAGTTTATGAATAAGTACCGCCCACCCGCAAAGTCATTACGTATGAGATAAGACATTATGAACTTCAAGCAAAGACCCACTAAAACCTTTGAAGAAGCATGGGAAAGATTTAAGGAAGCACGTACGAGATGCCCACACCAGATATCACTTTGCCCGTACGAATGCATAGATTCTATCACGGATTACGGCCAAGTGAACAAATAAGAGTCGATGCATCAAGAAATGGATGTTTTGCGTTGCTATCGCTGAAGAAGGTGAAGAAAAGTTGGAGCAAATCGCACCGACAAGTCAATGGGGAACACACCAAACGGAAACGGCCAAAGTAGTCAAGGCGTATTTGAAGAAGATACTTCTCAAAAGATCTTATACCAAATAATGGCAATGAATGAAAAGATAGATGCATGCAAGACCGCATAGCCAAGGTTGAAAAAGTTCAAGAAATTGAAGCGACCAACACCGAGGAAGTGAACTATATAGGAGGCAAGGAAATCCTTATGGGGGCGGATATTGCCCAGTGTTCTCACGACCATCCCGGTTTTAGACCGAGTGACCCCGCCGAGAGGTATAGACAAAGTGATTCAACCAAAGGAGAGAGACCGAGACAAGCCGGTGGATTCATGCCTCAATTCAACAAGTCCAAGGGTCGGGAAGCACCATGGATAAAATGAGCTCAACCGTGATCGACACGGTCAATCAACTTACGAAATCCATGACCGAATTGAATACAAACTTCACCACTTATTGTATACAAGACCGACCAATCAAGAAGCCTTAGTGCGTAAACCGTCCGCACCAAGTGGGGCAAAGGTGCTGCGTAACAAGTGTCACCCGTCCTCCGGGAGGATTGCCAAGTAATACCGCGAAGAATCCAAAGGACGTGAATGCAATCATGACTAAAGCGGAAAGGAATCGCCGGGCCGCTTATACCAACCGTCCAGGAAGAATCGTAAAGCGCCGCAGCGAGAACGCAACAGAACCGGAGAAAAAGAGGGGGCGGTAAACCGGGACACTACTCCGGTAAACCGGGAGTCTGAAACTTCAGCAGACAAGCAAGCAGAGCAGCAGCAGTCAGCAGGTAAGTCTTCACGAACTGTAACTATCAATCCTGCTGCTTTACCCTATCCCTCTAGGAAATATAAGCCGAATAATGATGATGCGCGCTATAAAAAGTTTATAGAGATGTTTAAAAAGTTGTAATTGAATATACCTTTGGTAGAAGCTCTGGACGGAATGCCAGAGTATGCAAAATTCTTGAAAGAAGCAATCTCTACCAAAAAGGAAGTTATTAGACCTTAAGACTATATGCCTTAACAGGAATGCTCGGCAGCTTTGCAATGCAACCGCTCCTAAGTGTAAAGATCCCGGGAGCTTCCTCATACCATGCACAATTAGAGGAGTATGCCTAAATAAAGCATTGTGTGATCTCGTAGCTAGTGTCAATCTTATGCCACTCTCCATCTTTCATAAGTTAGGCATGAAAGAGCTGAATGAAACATCTATAACCCTTCAATTAGCGGATAGGTCTATGAAGCAACCTTGTGGAGTGGTGGAGGATGTTTTGGTGAAAGTTGATAAGTTTGTATTTGTTAGGAAATCTACGCGGGAACGCAGCGGAATTTAAAATTTATTTCCTATTGACCCAAGATCGACTTCGTTTAAGCAATAAACAAATAATCTAGTAGACGGTGGTTACCTTGGTTGACCTAAAAGATCGACGCTTTGACCGTCTAAGGAGAGTATTTCTGCATAGAGCCGCCAAAGTGTTCGGCCTCTACCGCTAGTCCATATGAACATCCCGCCGGAATCCCATCATGGGTTGCTAATGGAAAACTCCGGTTGCTAGACCGGCCTTTTTCCCCTCTCTCAAACTCTCTATAGATGCTCTCTATTTTACACAAGAACTATTAGCTCTTGGAATTGTAATGTACAAAAGAGCTTTCCTTATTTGGTTATCATCTATAACCACATTTTAATGCGGGTAGATGTTCATATGTGTGTGACCCGATAGACTTCCGAATATATTGGCCGTAGACACAAAGTGCAAATTACGAAAATGCCGTTCATGTCTAACGATCACGGGATAGCGTTTAGCAACACACCGTGACCCCCAATCATCGGAAGAGTCAAATGCAATGACTACTACCTTTCATGTGAAACAGTTACCGTGTAACTTACAATCCTATCGTTGTAATAATATCCATACGGTCGTACGTCGAGTGTCAAACATTAACGACCGCATCTTATAATCTGATATCATGCTCTCTCGAAGTAACTCATCTACTCCCACTCTACAAAGATTCATGAGAGTAAGATATTCCTTATATGAAGGCCCTTTCGGATATTCACCCCTACCGATAGGGTACGCGATTTTCGACGACCAAACATGTATACTCCGCATGCTTCAAGCATCACACCCAATCACTACCGCATGATCTCCCCGTGGCTGGGGAAACCTCAATAGTGTCAAAGCATGACAATCCACACCGTGATGCCATGTAGACTCCGGTCCTAAGGATAATTACACAACCGCCACATAGTGTGACACTTAATGTAAGTGGGTCAGTCTAACATACGCATTCTCTAATACACGTCCACGTACTGTCCAAGTGTCTCTAAACTTCGATAGACGAGATCTATCTCTGCCCTTAAAGACATAAGACATCTAATATGTGCTAGCCTGTTCGTACTATCAATGCCCCGTTTAATAGTACATCAGCCTAGAGACACTTAAGTATCAAACTTATTTAAAGTGATTAGAGATCTCATCAACCATAATCGCCTATCATGGTTTCTCTATCACAGTTTAATACTAAGGACGTTATCATATAAAAATTCATAATTGGTTCCCTAAAAGAACATATATATATATATGACAACATAAAAGCCATTTAATATATGCATAAACATAAAGAAATAGTAGAAATGATCCAACCCGGTCGAATCCGGTCAAACCCGATTGGGTTTAGCACACTATTTCAAAAATCTCCCACTTGGCCTAAAACCAATCACTCGCACACACAAGACCAAGTTGAAACACAAGAATCTCATGCAATACTCGCAACCAGCTCTAGCCATGAATCGATTGCTATCCGTGGGGACTCAGACTATCTTAATATCATGTTCCAAATGACCAAGTCAAAGGAACCGCATCAACACACACATGAATCTCTGACGAGACCCTGGTCCTTGCTTCAAGCAATGAATCCACTTACTATATCAACTATATAGAAAAGGTGGAAGAACCGTATAAGGTTCAAGAATGAACCTTCTAGATCCATGTACTGCTCCCACTGCGTCTCCAAGGCACTACTGTGTTTTGGCCTAATTGTAGAATTTACAGTGACCCAAAGCTAAGAACATTTCCAAATTTCACCGTATCACTTAATCAAAGTGACTACAAACCCAGATCGTAGCTCCCACTCGCATTTATAAGACTCAGATAAACGTCCGTATATCTATGTTTATTTAATTCCAAGTTTCAACAACCGGGAAACTTTCCTTAACTTGTTTAAGGATATTCGACATCTCGCTTTAATCACTTTCATACTAGCTCATTACTCTTCATGGAGTGTGAACCTCTAGCATAACTTTTATGATGGATCTTATTGCGTAGCAAAGGGAACCTTCCATAAGTATCATCTTTCACCTTATCTTTAGGACAAACTTCCTAACATAGATAGATCTCGAGAACACCGGCAGCGTATCCCCCGTCGCAATCTATGCTAAACTCTTTGTTAAGGGTCAATTTGTAGTGTTTTATAAGGATATATTTTATATCAATATCCCCCGTATATGGATGTTTTTCATAGAAATCGAGCTTATAATCGATTAATTGAGTAAATAGTGTTTTTAATAGGTTAATCGCAAAATGTAACGATTTATGTGCTTAAATTGGGATTTTATGTTATTTTGGGATTGTGTTACGCTTTGGTATATTTTCCTATGTTATAGATACATATTTTGGCATGCAAGAGGATTAAATGATGAGGTTTTGCATGGAAGAGAAGTGAAATGGAAGGAAGATGGAGATAAAGCTTGGAATGAAGCTTCCAAGCAGCCGAACTTCCGATGCAGTTCTTGATATGATATACACTGATTGGACTCTCGACCTCAAGAGAATATTTGTAGGGCTTGAAGAGAGGATTCTACAGGATTTTGAATCACTTCATTCCGACTTATGAGGCCCGAGATATGAGCGTTACAAGTTTGGATGCTGTTGCTGAATTCGAGTGGAAAATCCCGAAAACGACTCGTAATACGACGGGCTAGTCAAAAAGGCGTTTTCTCGAAGAAGAGTCCTTAATGAAAGTTGTAGAGTTTTCCGAGAGCTTAATTATGACATTCGGATCATAATTTTTGGAGGTCTACAACTCAAGATATGAATTTTAGAAATCTCCTACCTAAATTAGGATTAATCCAAATTCGCATTTTTCATGCATTGCTTCACCGACATACTTTGTTACCCTAATTGTCTCCCAAATCGCCTCTCTTTTCCTATATATATGCGAGCATGTATTGAAAACATATATCCCAATAATTCCCATAATCAAATATTTCACCGCAAATTAGCAAACAAAGAATGCCGCAACTTGGCTACAAGGCCGGTCACCCGAGCCTTGTGCTCGGGTGATCCGGGGTTAGATTAGATGTCGTTTTTCTTCCGTTTTCGATTCATGGATTCAATCATGTACCAAACTATGTGAGTTTATTTTTAATTTATTCAATCCTTATTTATTTTCCATGATCTTTAATTTATTTTGTATCGTTCTATGATTTTGATGCTATGATGTGAATTAGATCGAGAGATCGCTTTTATTGATACGTTTACAACATACGGAAGTTGCGTAAACTAGATCACCATAGAAAGATAGGATTTTTAATCATTAATGATGACAAGTTAATTGGTTAATTATCTAGGTTGTTGTTAAGGGTGATTTTATGTGATTTATACCGTTATATTTCGTAACGATTTCTCCCATAATCTGATAAATTGCATAGAAAAGTAAGTGCTTATTAGATTTATTGAGCAAACGAGTTTTAAATGTGTTTAAATGCAAAATCGAGATATTTACGTGATTTTATCGGTGTTTTATGTTTATTCGTATGATGTTACATTTTGCATGTTTCTATCATGTTGTTAGGTACGTTTTCATGATGAGTAAGGAGCTTAAACGATGATCACATGAAGATGGAAGAGTTGAAAGATGTTTAAGTGAAGAATCATTGAAGAAACCGGAACCAGGCACTTCATGGGGATTTTGTCCACACTTATAGGCACTTTCAGGGAAAGTTGTCTTGATGAAAGTTGTAGAGGATTGAAATAGCTTTCCAACGCATGTTGAATCACCTCATTTGGAGCCCTAGAAGTGAAGTTATGAGCAAAATACTGGAGCAAGGTAGTGGACGGGCGTCCATAAAAGTGAACTGGCGTCCAGAATCGTATTTTACATTCAGAGAGTTCAAACGCGTTCTGAACGAGCGTTCTTTCTCCGTTCATAGAGGCTGGACGAGCGTCCAAGATAGTGGACGGGCGTCCTAGCACCGCCTTAGCCTAAACCGACCTAAAAATCTATAAATAGGCGCGATTTCTCAAACCCTAGACATACAATTTTCGAACCCTAAACCCTAGGGGCAGCTTGGCTGCGTTTTTCCTTCAGTTTTTCTCTAGTTTTATGCACTTAAACTTCTAGATTAGATTAGATAATTTCATGTACTTTTATTCATCAATTCGAGTTGTCAAGAAGATGCTAAGAGGCTAAACCCTCTTTGAACAAGCGTTGTGAAGCCTTCCTTCAACCATTCAAGCTTTGATTCGTGATTAATCCGTGAGTATCTATTTCAAGTTCGTTTCTTTTATCATGTTTTGTATGTTTTATTGCATGTTTAATCGAAAGATGCTTGCTTTGATGATTGGTTATGTGACGAGAGTCATGTCAACCCTAGATCACCATGATAAAAGAATAGATCTTCGATCTAACTAAAACGAGAGTTATTAGATTGATTTTCTAGATTAGAAATTGAAAGATTTCACGCCTAGGTTAGAAAGACGTAATCTTTAACATCGAAAGATAAAAGATTAGAAAACGAACTCGTCTACGAGAGTAGGAGTTTATGCCTTTGATTAGGTGAATCACGACTTGAGTAGAGATCACGAATTAATCCGAGTTAGGATTGAATGTTGATAGGATAGGTGGATCAATTGCTTGTTCGTTCGTTATAATTTGATTTTAATCCTTAAAACTTGAATTGTTTAGCTTTAGCTTACTTTTCTGTACTTTAGTTTAGTTTTTATCGCTTTCAATCTTGCCTAGCATCGGAGCAATCCTCTCGTCTAGTTACTTTTTCTCGCATATTTGTTTAGGTTAGTTATTCACAAGTCTTATAACTCTCGTTTTGTTGGGGAGATTTTGCATCATTAAAACAAAAGAAAATTTATAAAACCTATACTACCATGCAAAACTACCTCCTAACCGGCCGAATACCGGGTAGTTGCTAGTAAAGTTGGATAAGTACGGGTATCGATCCTCAGGGAATTGGGCTGTCGAATCTAACTTATTAATTCTTCTTTATTAACCTAAACCTAAACTTAAACGGAAAAGTGAACTGGACAGAGGATTGTTAATCCAAAGCCAAGAAGGATAATTGCGAACCAAAATAAATAAAACTATAACTACGAAAAACAATAAACTAACTAACGAACATGATAATGATTGAAGTAAATCAACATGAAACAAATCATGATCCACCATCCCGCAACCCTTAATTTTCTCCCTAGATTATCTTATAATGATTTAATTCAAGTTGTGGTTTCACCTATCAAACGTATGAATTCCTACTTTCGTAGATGAATTCGCCTATCAATCTCTATCTTTCGATTTACGGAGATTAACGCATCATAAAATAAACCAAGGTGCAAGATTTTCTAGATCTAACAACCTAGACATTCAACCTATCAACTTTCGTTTGATATAGATCAAAACGTCTATTCTTTCCTATGGTGATCTCGCGTTTACACCGACTTTCGTCCTACGGTAAACATCAATCGCAAACATCTTTCGATATAAATTTGCAATAACAAATAATCATAGAAAAGATACGAACTTGGAATTTAAACTTACAAGATATCCAGAGAAAGAAAGTAAAAACGCTGCAAAAAGATATCCATGGCTGCTCCATGTTTATTCAACCTCAAAACATCATCATGGTTCAAGAAACGAAGGAGAAACAAACAAAATAAAAGACCTAATCTAACCCCGATCACCCGAGCACAAGGCTCGGGTGATCGGCCTTGAAAGCTCCCGCAAAGCGGCTGTCGTCTCGTGTAATTTTCGTATGAAAAATCTGATGTAATTAGGGTTGGAATCGCAGCTGCTTTTATAGAAAAATCAAGTCGGTTGCTACAAGAAAGGTGCCGGACGCCCGTCCATAATGTCGGACGCCCGTTCACTATTTTCAGCAACAGCATCCAAACTTGTAACGCTCATATCTCGGGCCTCGTAAGTCGGAATGGAGTGATTCAAAATCCTGTAGAATACTCTCTTCAAGCCCTACAACTCTTCTCTTGAGGTCGAGAGTCAAATCAGTGTATATCATATCAAGAACTGCATTGGAAGTTCGTCACTACCCGGAATCCTGATTTTCCGACATTTATCTTGCTCGATTTCTTTCCTTATATCTTTCAATCTTCCATAACTTTGATTGATCCTTTCCAAGCACGAATTTGGCTCTCTAAAATCCTCTCTTCCATCATCAATGAGTATCTACAACAATAGGAAAACATACCAAAGCGTAACGTATTTCCAAAATAACATAAAATCATCATTTAAGCACATAATTCGTTACGTTTTGCAATTAACCTCTTAAAAACATCATTTACTAAATATTTCGATATAAAGCCCTACTTCTATGAAAATAATACATATATGGGGGAAATTGATATAAAATATATCTATAAAAATCATACAATTTGACCCTGAACAACACCCCCACACTTAAACTTTTGCTCGTCCCGAGCAAAACAAAACAAGAACATACCATCAAGAATCCACATAACCTGACACGAGATATAGTCAAAATCATGACAAGCTAGTATTCAGCAAATCGACCTCACTCGGTGATGTGTGTGCAGAACCTACTAAACTTCCACCGATCCTCTCTTGATATAATACATCAAGCACTAACAGTTATCCGGTCAACTAAACGAAAACTTCATTCTATCTACAGCACTTACCTCACAAAAACTAATTACCAAGAACATAGTAACTAGCTCACAATTAAATTCCTTTGCTTAGTACCAAGAAAATACCTTTCGGGTCTCTACTGGGTTTAGATCAACTTGACTTAGAGTTCCAAAAAGCGTACATTTTATATTTTATATTTCCTATCGTCGCGTCTCAAAAGTATAACACACTCCCCTACATTAGAGGCGCCACCCCGAGATCACTCAAACCCATACCGTCCAAGGTAAACCACACTCCCCAATTGGGGCGATCCAAATGGACTCGAGGTGATAGTTACAAACAAAATTCCTGCAAAGAAATTTTATTCATTTATTATTTATAGATATATATATATTTTTCAAACTCTTCGGAAACTCGCGGTCAAATATATTTCTAACACATTCAAGACTCTCAAAGTTCTCAAGAACACTAAGGTACTGAGATTCTAACTGTGAGTATAGCACAAGTTCTTAACTTTCATTAATGCTAAATAAGTGTTATCTGCATCGAGAATTAACTTTCCTTTAACTAACCGGAAACTATTCTATATTTGGCTCTTCATCTAATAGGTTCGTGAAATGAAGTTCAAGTGAGTATCGACTTACTAAACCTATTCTCGTAACATGATATGACTACCGATAACAACTAAAGGGTGCCGATTATAAAACTAGCATGCAATTGAAATGTTACTCGGGACGAAACAAAATTTTGAAAATTTTGCACTTTTCATAGAAAATTATAACTAATATGAGCAAATGAAAGTAGATACACATAAACCATCCCCTCCCCCACACTTAAATTGCAACTTGTCCTCAAGTTGTGCGTAATGAAAAAGAAAAAGAAAACTTAGCCGATTGTATGCCGAAAGGGAGCTATTCTCGGAAGTGTTTCGAACCAAATCCAAAAATTCCCGACGAACTCGCAGACCGTGGACCATCCACCGGAAAACTGATATCATCTGAAAACTCACAATAGCTAATGCAAATACCCTGCACACTTGACAAACATGAAATACCTCGGGGATAGGGGGAAGATAACATATAAAGCACAGGAAAGGAAGTCTAGAGAATTTTTAGATTAAGCTCATATAAAGATGGACATATACATGGAATATTACAAAATAGTAGGGCTAGGTGCAACTATATGAAAATGCATTACAATGCAATCTACATGATATGCAATCCTAAAAATAAAAAAAAATGAATAAAAATAAATTCGACAGTGCTCAGCCGAGCAAAGTTGGTCCGAAACCCTACAAAGGACTACGGCCCGTGCGTAAACAAAATAAAAACGAGGTAGTATTACGGAAACCGACAGCTAACTACACTCAAGAAGAAAAAAATAAAAGAAAATAGAAAAACAATGCAACTAGATGACATGCAACTAAATGATATGCATCTAAGTGATATGCAAAAATAAAAGAAAATAAAAGGAAGAAAACTAGCCCACTATATGCAACACGACATATATATAAACGTCTACCACATAATGACAAAGTTACGATAAACGACAAGCGTCAAGCCACTAGTGCCGACGCGCCTTAAGACTTATCGAAAGTGATAGACTTATGGAAACCAACAAATCATCTATCTAAACAGTATAACTCATATGGAGAAAGGACGTAGCATACGGAAAACCGACAAGTAGCTACCCATGTATGAACTATAAAAACAAAGGAAGCACGTAAGTCTTAAAAGCTTAAAAGATTCATCACAAAGCAAGATGTAGCATACGGAAACCGACATTAGCTACTAATTAACTATAAGAACAAGCTTATAGCTTACGAGAACCGACAAATACTATAACATGCCTAGATGAATCATATATAAGGAATTGATCAATTATCTAACATGGATTCATAGATGGAAAAATAAAATCACATAAGTTCGTGACATCTACGTAAAATTAATCACCACGAAGCTCGATTAAAAACATCCAAGTCAAATAAAGCATTAAAAATCGAATAAATAAAAACTTTGGAACCTCGGTCGTAGGTTGGACGCTCGTCCATACAACAAGAATGCACGACAAAGAAAAACACAAAGAAAACCCTAAATACTTATGAACACAACACAAGAATACGTATCACAAAGACAAAGAAATTTTTATCAAATTAAGCACAAAAATGGGTTAGACTAGGTAACACATAAACATATAAACTTCACGTAAAACAAGTTGAGTAAAAAACTTTTGCACATTCTTAACCCAACGGTTATCGAAACACGGCAAAATAAAAAAACCTCAATTTATTCAACGCTACTTTTATTGAAAAACAAAAACAAAAAACACGTAACGAAATAGAAAAATTAATTCAATTAGATTCAACAAAACACCGATTCCCCGGCAACGGCGCCACTTTCCAAACAAATAACTTGAAATGAGGACATGTTGTTATTTAAGTGTGGGGGAGGGGAATGATCGCTATGTATCTACCATTTTCTTAATATATGATGTTTTTGTGCAAAATGGGGGTTTAATTTTTGAAATTTTTTCGACACTTTTGTTTTTGTTTTGTCCCGAGTAGGCAATACACGTTTTTGTTCGGTTTGTTATAGTCATTGATGCTGTATACCATATTTTTAGTGAGTTAGTTGTTTCACCAAGATTTATTTTCCACGTGCCATAGTGAATGATGAGCTAATTTATAAAGCTATACCCCGTTTGGATTAGTAATTTTTGATTTTCTTATAAGTCATGTGCTTAGTGCTACGTATGTATCGTGAGATTTATGATAGTTTGTATTTAGTTCCGTAGTATGTTATACTGTGAATATCTAGACGTTTGAATGTGATAAGTAACACGGAGCTAATGTCAATTAAAAAGATAAGTTAGAAGTTGAATTAATATGAATCTATCAATTTCAGTACCTAGATACTGAAGTTATGCCTAGATACTGAGTTCGTCGGGAATTTTTGGATTTGGTTCGAAACACTTCCAGAATAGCTCCCTTTCGGCATACAATCAGCTAAGTTTTCTTTTTCTTTTTCATTCTGCACAACTTGAGGACAAGTTGCAATTTAAGTGTGGGGGAGGGGATGGTTTATGTGTATCTACTTTCATTTGCTCATATTAGTTATAATTTTCTATGAAAAGTGCTTCAATTTTCAAAAAATTTTGTTTAGTCCTGAGTAACATTTCACTGGCATGCTAGTTTTATAATCTGGCACCTTTAGTTGTTATTAGTAGTCATATCATGTTCTGAGAATAGGTTTAGTAAGTCGATACTCACTTGAACTTCATTTCACGAACCTATTAGATGAAGAGCCAAATATATAATAGTTTCCGGTTAGTTAAAGGAAAGTTAATTCTCGATGCAGATAACACTTATTATGATTAATGAAAGTTAAGAACTTGTGCTATACTCACAGCTAGAATCTCGCACCTTAGTGTTCTTGAAAACTTTAAGAGTCTTGAATGTGTTAGAAATATATTTGACCGAGAGTTTCCAAAGAGTTTGAAAAATATAAAAATATATATATCTATAAATAGAAATAAATGAATAGAATTTCTTTGCGGGAATTTTGTTTGTAACTATCACCTCGAGTCCATTTGGATACTGCCCCAAATGGGGAGTGTGGTTTACCTTGGACAAGAAGGGATTGAGTGATCTCGTGGTGACCGCCTCTAATGTAGGGAGTGTGTTATACTTTTGAGACGCGACGATAGGAAATATAAAATATAAAATATACGTTTTTTTTTGGAATTCTAAGTCAAGTTGATCTAAACCCAGTAGAGACCCGAAAGGTATTTTCTTGGTACTAAGCAAAGGAATTTAATTGTGAGCTAGTTACTATGTTCTTGGTAATTAGTTTTTGTGAGGTAAGTGCTGTAGATAGAATGAAGTTTTCGTTTAGTTGACCGGATAACTGTTAGTGCTTGATGTATTATATCGAGAGAGGATCGGTGGAAGTTTAGTAAGTTCTGCACACACATCACCGAGTGGGGTCGATTTGCTGAATACTAGCTTGTCATGATTTTGACTATATCTCGTGTCAGGTTATGTGGATTCTTGATAGTATGTTCTTGTTTTGTCTTGCTCGGGGCGAGCAAGGTTTAAGTGTGGGGGAGTTGTTAAGGGTGATTTTATACGTTTTATAAGGATATATTTTATATCAATATTCCCCATATATGGATGTTTTTCATAGAAATCGAGCCTTATATCGAGATATTGAGTAAATGGTGTTTTTAATAGGTTAATTGCAAAATGTAACGATTTATGTGCTTAAATTGTGATTTTATGTTATTTTGGGATTGTGTTACGCTTTGGTATATTTTCCTATATTGTAGATACATATTTTGGCATGCAAGAGGATTAAATGATGAGGTTTTGCATGGAAGAGAAGTGAAATGGAAGGAAGATGGAGATAAAGCTTGGAATGAAGCTTTCAAGCAGCCGAACTTCCGATGCAGTTCTTGATATGATATACACTGATTTGACTCTCGACCTGAAGAGAAGATTTGTAGGGATTGAAGAGAGGATTCTACAGGATTTTGAATCACTTCATTCTGACTTATGAGGCCCGAGATATGAGCGTTACAAGTTTGGATGCTGTTGCTGAATTCGAGTGGAAAATCCCGAAAACGACTCGTAATACGACGGGCTAATCAAAAAGGCGTTTTCTGAAGAAGAGTCCTTAATGAAAGTTGTAGAGTTTTCCGAGGGCTTAATTATGACATTCGGATCATAAATTTTGGAGGTCTACAACTCAAGATATGAATTTTAGAAGTTTCATTCCTAAATCCATAATATTCAGCCGACTTACAATTAATCCAGCCGACCTAATTGGAAAAGTGGAAATTTCAGCCGACATTAAACAAACAGCCGCCTTACCTCCTATTTATATACAGCGCATGCATGAACCCTAATATCTCATATTATTACAATTTATTCATACAAACCGCAATTTACTACAACAAGAAATTTTCCGCAACTTGGCTTTCAAGGTCCGGTCACCCGAGCCTTGTGCTCGGGTGATCCGGGGTTAGATTAGATGTAGTTTTCTTCCGTTTTCGATTCATGGATTCAATCATGTACCAAACTACGTGAGTTTATTTATTTAATTTATTCAGTCCTTATTCGTTTTTTATGATCTTTAATTTATTTTGTATCGTTCTATGATTTTGATGTTATGATGTGAATTAGATCGAGAGATCGCCTTGCTATTGATACGTTTACAACATACGGAAGTTGCGTAGACTAGATCACCATAGAAAGATAGGATTTTTAATCATTAATGATGACAAATTAATTGGTTAATTATCTAGGTTGTTAGATTCTAAAATACGAGAGTTAACCTGAATCTACACCGAGTTTTGTTTGGTAAATCGATCTCAACATTCGGAAGATGAGAGATTGATAAATTGGACTCACTAAGGACTTAGGAATTCATAGCTTGAGAAATAGATTCACTAAGGAATTAGGGGTTTGTGTCTCGTGTAAAGGTGAAACCACAATTTGAATTAAAATCATGAGATGAACTAGGATTGAAATCACTTGGCTTGTGCACTGTTTGATCCCATGTATCTTTAGTTAATGTTTTTATTATTTGTTATAGGTTAGATTTATTGTAGTTGATTTATTTGTTCTTTCGTTTATTCATTTTCCTAAGTAACAATCGAAAGGAATTAGTGAAATTAGATTCAACACCCCAATTCCCTGTGGATCGACCCTGTACTTACCCTACTATGCTATCAACTACCCGATATTTGGTCGGTTAGGAGTTAGTTTGCATGTTAAGTATAGGTTTATAAATTTTCTTTTGTTTTTATGATGCAAAATCCTCCCAACAGTTGTTAGATTCTAAAATACGAGAGTTAACCTGAATCTACACCGAGTTTTGTATTGAAAATCAGTTTCAACTTACGAGAGAGTAGAGATTGATAAATTTGATTTACTAAGGAATTAGGAATCCGTAGCTTGAGAATAAATTCACTAAGGAATTAGGGGTTTATGTCTCGTGATAAGGTGAAACCACAAACTGAATTAAAATCATGAATTGAACTAGGGTTGAGATCACATAGGTTTGTACTTGGTTTGATCCCATGTTTCCTTAGGTTAGTTTGTTTATTTTATTCCTTAGGTTAGATTATTTGAATTATTTTCTCGTTTTTATGTTTTGTTCTTTCGTTTCTTTTGTTTATTCATTCTTTGAGTAGCAATTGGTAGGATTAGTGAAGTTAGATTCAACATCCCTTTTCCCTGAGGATCGATACCCGTACTTATCCAACTTTACTAGCAACTACCCGGTATTCGGCCGGTTAGGAGGTAGTTTTGCATGGTAGTATAGGTTTATAAATTATTTCTTTTGTTTAGTGATGCAAAATCCTCCGAACAAAAGTGGCGCCGTTGCCGGGGAATAGGTGTCATGTTGAATCTAGTTTTGTTAGTTCTCGATTTTGTTACGTTTTATTTTTGTTTTTAATAAAAGTAGCGTATACCAAGTTGAGAGTTTTTATTTTGCCGTGTTTCGATGACCGTTAGGTTAAGAATGTGCAAAAGTTTTTTACTCAACTTGTTTTACGTGAAGTTTATATGTTTATGTGTTACCTAGTCTAACCCCGTGCTTAATTTGATAAGGCCGCCGTGCCGTGATCCGTGTTGCCGTGTTGTGTTCATAAGTATTTAGGGTTTTGCTGTGTTTTTCCCGCCGTCCGTGCATTCTTGTTGTATGGACGAGCGTCTCGTTCCGTTGGACGCCCGTCCCGCTTCTTCATCCGCAGTGAACGAGCGTCGGGAAGTATTGGACGCTCGTCCGTTCAAATATTTTCAATCCCGTTCGATTTAAAGGACCGTACGAGCGTCTATACTTTCGAACGCCCGTCCGGTCGGTTTTCGGGCGTACGAGCGTCCGCAAGGTGGAACGCCCGTCCGCCCGAACGCTAAGTGAACGTTCGTCCGGGGTTCACCCAGGTTCTAAATTTCTTGATTTTATTTTCAATGCTTTTATTTGATGTGGATTTTTCATTCGAGCTTCGTGGCTAATTGATTTTTACATAGATGCCCCGAACTTATATGTTTTTACCTTTCCATCTATGAATCCATGTTAGATAATTGATCAATTCCTTATATATGATTCATCTAGGCATGTTATAGTGACTCGTCGGTTCTCGTAAGCTATAACTCGTTCTTATGGTTAATTAGTAGCTAATGTCGGTTCCCGTATGCTACATACCGCTCCGATGAATCTTTTAAGCTTTTAAGACTTACGTGCTTCCTTTGTTTTTATAGTTCATATGGGTAGCTACCGTCGGTTTTCCGTATGCTACGTCCTTTCTCCATATGAGTTATACCCGTTTAGATAGATGATCGTTGGTTTCCATAAGTCTATCACTTTCGATAAGTCTTAAGGCGCGTCGGCACTAGTGACAGCACTGTCGTTTATCGTAACCAGTCATTATGTGGTAGACGTTTATATATATGTCGTGTTGCATATAGTGGGCTAGTTTTCTTTCTTTTATTTTATTTTCTTTTTGCATATCATTTAAATGCATTTCATTTAGTTGCATTTCATATAGTTGCATTGTTTTTCTATTTTTCCTTTTATTTTTCTTAAGTGTGGTCACTGTCGGTTTTCGTAATACCACCTAGTTTATTTTTCTTTTTGAGTGTAGTTAACTGTCGGTTTCCGTAATACTACCTCGTTTTTATTTTATTTTTAGGATTTTTCACGTAGATTGCATTGTAATGCATTTTCATATAGTTGCACCTAGCCTACTATTTTGTAATATTTCATGTATATGTTCCATCTTTATTTGAGCTTAATCTGAAAATTCTTTGACTTCTCTTCCTTGTGCTTTATATATTATATTCCCCCTTGTCCCCGAGATACTTCCGTGTTTTTCAAGTGTGCAGGATATTAGCGTTTGTGAGCTGTAGATGAATTCAGTTTTCCGGTGGATGGTCCACGCCATCGTTTCTTCGTGCATTTCGGATCCGAGTATGCCCACTTCCAGAATTGCCACATTCGAACGACAATCAGCTAAGTTTTCTTTTTCTTTTTATTTCTGTACAACTTGAGGGCAAGTTGCAGTTTAAGTGTGGGGGAGGGGATGGTTTATGTGTATCTACAGTCATTTGCTTAATCTGTTATATTTCTATGAAAAAGTGCTAAATTTTTCAAAATTTTTGTTTCGTCCCGAGTAACATTTCAATTGCATGCTAGTTTTATAATCTGGCACCCTTTAGTTGTTATCAGTAGTCATATTATGTTCTAAGAATAGGTTTAGTAAGTCGATACTCACTTGAACCTTCATTTCACGAACCTATTAGATGAAGAGCCAAATATAGAATAGTTTCCGGTTAGTTAAAGGAAAGTTAATTCTTGATACAGATAACACTTACTTAGCATTGATGAAAGTTAAGAATTCGTACTATACTCACAGCTTAGAATCTCGCACCTTAGTGTTTTGAAAACTTTAAGAGTCTTGAATGTGTTAGAAATATATTTGACCGAGAGTTTCCAAAGAGTTTGAAAAATATAAAAATATATATATATCTATAAATAATAAATGAATAAAATTTCTTTGCGGGAATTTTGTTTATATCTATCACCTCGAGTCCATTTGGATACTGCCCCAATTGGGGAGTGTGGTTTACCTTGGACAAGTAAGGGATTGAGTGATCTCGTGGTGACCGCCTCTAATGTAGGGGAGTGTGTTATACTTTTGAGACGCGACGATAGAAAATATAAAATATACGCTTTTTTGGAATTCTAAGTCAAGTTGATCTAAACCCGAGAGACCCGAAAGGTATTTTCTTGGTACTAAGCAAAGGAATTTAGTTGTGAGTTAGTTACTATGTTCTTGGTAATTAGTTTTTGTTAGGTAAGTGCAGTAGATAGAATGAAGTTTTCGTTTAGTTGACCGGATAACTCGTTAGTGCTTGATGTATTATATCAAGAGAGGATCGGTGGAAGTTTAGTAGGTTCTCGTACACACATCACCGAGTGAGGTCGATTTGCCGAATACTAGCTCGTCATGATTTTGACTATATCTCGTGTCGTTATGTGGATTCTTGATGGTATGTTCTTGTTTTGTTTTGCTCGGGACGAGCAAAAGATAAGTGTGGGGGAGTTGTTAAGGGTCAATTTGTAGTGTTTTATAAGGATATATTTTATATCAATATCCCCCGTAAATGGATGTTTTTCATAGAAATCGAGCTTATAATCGATTAATTGAGTAAATAGTGTTTTTAATAGGTTAATCGCAAAATGTAACGATTTATGTGCTTAAATTGGGATTTTATGTTATTTTGGGATTGTGTTACGCTTTGGTATATTTTCCTATGTTATAGATACATATTTTGGCATGCAAGAGGATTAAATGATGAGGTTTTGCATGGAAGAGAAGTGAAATGGAAGGAAGATGGAGATAAAGCTTGGAATGAAGCTTCCAAGCAGCCGAACTTCCGATGCAGTTCTTGATATGATATACACTGATTGGACTCTCGACCTCAAGAGAATATTTGTAGGGCTTGAAGAGAGGATTCTACAGGATTTTGAATCACTTCATTCCGACTTATGAGGCCCGAGATATGAGCGTTACAAGTTTGGATGCTGTTGCTGAATTCGAGTGGAAAATCCCGAAAACGACTCGTAATACGACGGGCTAGTCAAAAAGGCGTTTTCTGAAGAAGAGTCCTTAATGAAAGTTGTAGAGTTTTCCGAGAGCTTAATTATGACATTCGGATCATAATTTTTGGAGGTCTACAACTCAAGATATGAATTTTAGAAATCTCCTACCTAAATTAGGATTAATCCAAACCGCATTTTTCATGCATTGCTTCAAATTTCGACATACTTTGTTACCCTAATTGTCTCCCAAATCGCCTCTCTTTTCCTATATATATGCGAGCATGTATTGAAAACATATATCCCAATAATTCCCATAATCAAATATTTCACCGCAAATTAGCAAACAAAGCGCCGGCAACTTGGCTACAAGGCCGGTCACCCGAGCCTTGTGCTCGGGTGATCCGGGGTTAGATTAGATGTCGTTTTTCTTCCGTTTTCGATTCATGGATTCAATCATGTACCAAACTATGTGAGTTTATTTTTAATTTATTCAATCCTTATTTATTTTTCATGATCTTTAATTTATTTTGTATCGTTCTATGATTTTGATGCTATGATGTGAATTAGATCGAGAGATCGCTTGCTATTGATACGTTTACAACATACGGAAGTTGCGTAAACTAGATCACCATAGAAAGATAGGATTTTTAATCATTAATGATGACAAGTTAATTGGTTAATTATCTAGGTTGTTAGATTCTAAAATACGAGAGTTAACCCGAATCTACACCGAGTTTTGTATTGAAAATCGCTTCAACTTACGAGAGAGTAGAGATTGATAAATTGGATTTACTAAGGAATTAGGAATCCGTAGCTTGAGAATAAATTCACTAAGGAATTAGGGGTTTATGTCTCGTGATAAGGTGAAACCACAAACCGAATTAAAATCATGAATTGAACTAGTGGTTGAGATCACATAGGTTTGTACTTGGTTTGATCCCATGTTTCCTTAGGTTAGTTTGTTTATTTTATTCCTTAGGTTAGATTATTTGAATTATTTTCTCGTTTTTATGTTTTGTTCTTTCGTTTCTTTTGTTTATTCGTTCTTTGAGTAGCAATTGGTAGGATTAGTGAAGTTAGATTCAACATCCCTTTTCCCTGAGGATCGATACCCGTACTTATCCAACTTTACTAGCAACTACCCGGTATTCGGCCGGTTAGGAGGTAGTTTTGCATGGTAGTATAGGTTTATAAATTTTCTTTTGTTTTAATGATGCAAAATCTCCCCAACACTCTTTTAGCATCACATCTATATAGTTAAACTATAATCTAACAGCAGTTAAATCTATCACAATAGATTTTTATTTCTAAAATAAGAACTGCTAATCCAAGTGCTTTCGTAAAGACCTTGAACTACCAAACATTAATTGACTGTGACATGGGGTATTAATTCTCGAGAGAGATATCCAATACCTTACTCAAAAATCATAACACACTCCCACTATCTATCATGCACATTGGGCATATACTTCTTTTGACTAAATCAAACTCCTTTGATTATCAAACAAAGATATCGTCTAGAGAAACTTGTTTGAGTCCATAAATGGATCTCGTGGGCTCACATATCATGTCATCGTCTATGAACATCGGGTTTATTGTCCAACGTCTTCAACACTATCATATAGCCTTGATACGAAGTTATAACAAGCATAGTCTGAATAGAACTGGGCTCAGCTGGCAGAATAAAGATAATTACAAGCTATACACCATGTACCCTTCAGCTGTCACTATCGCCTTATGGTAATCATATTACTATCCATATCACCTTTCGTGGACATTCCCCTTGGGTAAGATAGACTAGGTTCACAACCTGGTTGTCACCGATGGAATCTAATTCGATATTATGGCTTCGGCCATATCTCTCAATCTTGCCTTTTAAACATTCTTTCATAAGTCATGAGATATTCATTCATCAAGATGAACATACTAGCACCTTTTTAGGCCCGAGGTTATCTACGTACTTACGTAACTTTTGTGTGCACCGAGCCGTGTTCTACACCTCATCGCTATGCAAATACCGCGCTCATGTTCCAATGGTTGAATATATCTTTGTGGTTCTCAAACTCTTTTGAGATCTTATTTACTCCCACTCGTCTCTTTTGGAAGTAACACTTCCTCTAGAAAACAACATGTTTGAAGACAAACATTTTGCTCCGCGGACAAGTAAATAATATCTAGCGTACTTGCTAAGATACTCAACAAAGTCGCATATGTCGTACTAGGCTCCAAGCCTTTCTGAGTTTTCCTATGACAACTTCAAATCATCGGTTAAGATAGATTTGACATCATCCTCTTCCGTATCTAATTTGGAATTTATTCAACCTTTATTCTTTGAAACTCAGTTAAGTATAAGGGCACTATCTTGAAACTGGTAAGGGATACTTTGCATGGCTTGCATCACACCTTTATCATATAAAGTGTTGTTTCCATTTTTGGAACAAAATCTAATTGCGTAACCCAAAGATGGTATCCTTCAAGGGAGAATCTTATTCCTTTCGTACGACTTCGAAAGACCTTCGAGTATTAATTACTTCAATCCAATTGAAGATTAATTCCTAAGTAGCTCGTCAATCTCATATTCGTACTAGCTCAAACTTTTCGGTCTTTCCGAATTGTTGTACTTCAATAAGTGCATTCAACTATTTCTAAAAATAGTCATAGAGATTAACAAAAAATTATTTGTGGGTTTAATTTGTCATAAGCCAACAAACATCGGTATGTTTAGGCTTTAGACAATTTTTCTAAATTTTATAACCTTTTCATAAGAGGGTATTTTAGTCATCTTTAGATAAGATACGTATCACCCACATGATTCATAATCACATGGTTCAGACATCATCTAAATGACATTTGATTATACGTTTCTCTTCTAGAGAGTCGACATCTAGAACAACTACAAATATCAAGGATAACAATCATACAAATATTTAGTTGAGATCTCATCACATATATCAACTATATAGTGACATCAATCTAGTATGTTAGATTTAGTGACCTTCCAACTTTATCGAAATAACATTTATTCTGTGTGATTGAATATGTCTACTAAATCCTAACAAATAACTGAAAGTATGTTCTTCTTAAGAACCGGAGCATAATAACAATATTTAGTTCCCTGATCAGTTTACTAGATCCAGAACGTGGTAAGTGTTACAACGTTTGCTTCACCTTCCATATCCGTATTTAATCTTTCTAATTTAATCACACTCGTGAGATATCATATATCTTAGAGTTGACTTTGAACTTAGAAAGATTTATCTCAACTCACTTGCCTAGAATAGAAACCTTAATAAGTTCTCTATTTAAGCACATCCCCTAACTTTCCTTTTTAATCATTCAAGCACTTGTAAATATTTCTTAGTGTAATCTTCATAAGACTTAAGAAAGATCACAAGAGATTTGTCTTTAATTTCCTTTCATAAAGAAATCTAAACTTTATCAAACAGTTCACTTAAACTTTTGAATCGTATTCAAAACATTGACTATTTAATTAACCTTTAAGCAATTAAAGAATTAAGTCGATGCTTAAATCTTACAATTTTGAAAACAACCATTCCAAAATTCAATCTGGTCATTCTTATCCAACGTTTGAATTAATTGTCATCGTATGACTGAATGATCATATATATTGGATCGTATCCAATATCATGAGCCTCCGCTTTTCTTTAATAATTAAAGTCTTGGAGCACTGCGCATTGAATATTTAGTCTCCTTGTCTCTAACTACTATAACGGGGTTGCTCGCATCATTGCTTTTCTTTTTTAAAAGGATTAAAATTTGCTTAACCATTTTGAGAACGTTTCTCAAACAGTCATAATTTGGTTTTACTAATCGAGAATATAAACATAAATATAAAGTTTGCTAAAAACTACACATAAAATGAAAATAAAATAGTGTTGTTGTTTATACACGCAAAATCAAAATGGTCTTTTGGTTTATGATTTTGCTCCCACTAGTCAACTACTCCCAATTGACTTTCAAGAATTGTCCAAAATTCTTTAGTGGTGAGATCCAATCTAGTTACTTGATTCCCAACGGAGGTCGATCAATCAAGATAATTTCAAAAGATAGGTAACGCTTTACCAATTACATCACTATGTAATTCTCAGTGGTTGACTAGTTAACTCTTTGGCGATACACATCACTATGTGTTAGTCAACCCCTTGTCTCTAAAGTCAGACGGCCCTGACGGTGGCCAATCACCGAAAGACTCTAATCAAGTCATAACCCAATATTCACGAGATCTCATACGATCATATCTCTATAACGACGATATACCCGAGGTAGGTCAACTCCCGGCGGTGGTCGATCTGTTGGATCCGAACAAGGGCTCTTCACCGTCATTATAATATTGGGAGACAATATTTCGACTTGATTTTTGTTGTGGAAGTATTTATGTACATTAATTCACTTAATTTTAATTACGGTCTCATTAAATATATCTATCTCTATAGACATACATCCTACACATTTATCTAGATCGTGCCTAGTCATGCATCTATCGTATCATATAAAATAAATACAAGCACAAAATAAATAAATGCGTAAAGTAACCGGTATGATCATGGACTTTTCCTAGGTGCGGTTTCGAATACAAACTAACGAAACCGCGGGTCACAATCTAAGGTAGCTGCAACCGCCAATAGGATCTTTAATGCGCCATTCTCCAATGGGATCTTTATTCTTCTTTCTTTGATCTCCGTCTTCTGCTCCATTCTTGCTACATTTAATTCTATCTAATAAAATAAAAACACCCGCCGCACACGGAGGGGCCAATGGGAATGGGATAAATGCAGAAAATAAACTAGGTCACGTTCTTCATAACGGCCTATGACAATTTTTTAAACCAACGGAGAAATTAAATCATTCACATCTATCCTATTGGTCGAGTCCATGATCAATCGGGGTCCATATAATCATATTATATCTACTATATCTAATCCATACAATAACATCTTATGAAAAAGATAAATTAACATTTAACTACTTGCGTATTAATTAATCAATTAACATTTAATCTATTAAATAATTTTATTCAATCAATTAACTAATTAACATTTAATTAGTCAAATGATTTTAATAGAAATAAAATTAGCTATTAATTTTAAACGATTTTAATTAATTAGAACTATTCTAAAAATAAATCAAAATTAAAATTAAATCTCTTTTGTTTCTTTCATTTTGATTGTTAATCAAAATGGATGCCTTTGGTTTCCTAAACCAAAAGGCATCTCCCTTGACCCTTTCCAAAATCAAAATTTTGAAAAGGCCTAGGCCTAATCCTTTTCCAAAATCAAATATTTTGAAAAGTGTCTAGGCCTATTCCAAACAAAATTTGGAAATGCCAATATTTTGGTTAATATGTCTGGCCACTTTCCAAAATCAAAATTTTGGAAGTGGCCTAAGCTAGCCTTTTCCCAAATCAAATATTTGAAAAGGGCCTAGACCAATTCCAAATAAAGTTTGGAAAGACCATTATTATTTTAATGTCATGTGGCATCCCAATGACCCAAACTATTTGAACCATTGGTTAGCCATATTACACAACTAAACAAAAGAAGAATTATCAATCACAACTATGAACCATATTGAATCACAAAATACACAAAACAAAATTTAGGGATCCACCACCTTTGACCAGTCAACCGACGCCGGAAGCATGTTGCCCCGCCGCTTTCGCCGCCGACCGGCCGCCGATGGTGGTGCCGCCGCCAGTCGGCCGAGCACCACCGGATCCTTTCTTTTTCTTTTTATTTTCGTGTATCGATTTGCTAATCAAAAATCTTTCATCTTTTAATTATGTAATTTAAACGATAAAATTAACTACGCAAATTAACAACATGCTTATAGCTTAAGCTCGAAGCTCTCTGATACCACTGTTAGGAAATCTACGAGGGAATGCAGCGGAATTTAAAATTTATTTCCTATCGACCCAAGATCGACTTCGTTTAAGTAATAAACAAATAATCTAGTAGACGGTGGTTACCTTGGTTGACCTAAAAGATCGACGCTTTGACCGTCTATGGAGAGTAGTTCTGCATAGAGCCGCCCAAGTGTTCGGCCTCTACCGCTAGTCCACACGAACACGCCGGAATCCCATCATGGGTTGCTATTGGAAAACTCCGATTGCTAGACCGGCTTTTTTCTCCTCTCCAACTCTCTATAGGATGCTCTCTATTTTACACAAGAACTATTAATTCTTGGAATTGTGATGTACAAAAGAGTTTGAGACCCACATCCTATTTATAGTAGAAGGTGGCGCCCCATATGTATGGAGGAGAAGAAAACATTTTCCCAATAAAATAAGAAAAATATAATTCATTGATTTACCTCATTTATTATAATATCTTATATTAAATAAATCTAGGATATTGTCAATATCTTATATTGAATATTTTCAAGATATTGTCAATATCTAATATTGACTATCTTTATTATATAACCATAAATCAATTTACACATGTGTGTCAATCTATATATATTAATATTTAATATTAATACATAATATAATGTCAAGAATCACTACATGCACTTTCACGTGTATTAGCACATACACATAAATGTGCGCATACATATATATATATATATATATATATATATATATATATATATATATATATATATATATATATATATATATATATATATATATATATATATAGTCAACATGATTAATATAATACTATGATTAATTAATTCACAAAATACATGTGTATCAATATACATAATAATTTCGACATAAACATATCTAATATATGTATATTTAATTAATCAACATAATTAATATCTTGTATTTAATTTATTCATAATAAATAAACACCACAATATTAATTTACCACTATAACATTTATAGTCTCGAGATAAACTTTCCTTATTTGGTTATCATCTATAACCACATTTTAATCCGGCTAGATGTTCATATGTGTGTGACCCGATAGGCTTCCGAATATGTTGGCCGTAGACATAAAGTGCAAATTACGAAAATGCCCTTCA
Organism: Gentiana straminea; assembly: GCA_036785695.1. NCBI lineage: Eukaryota > Viridiplantae > Streptophyta > Magnoliopsida > Gentianales > Gentianaceae > Gentiana > Gentiana straminea. The sequence continues at coordinate 6,859,366 of JAVUPR010000299.1, read as the reverse complement.
TGCCTAACGATCACGGGATAGCGTCTAGCAACACACCGTGACCCCAATCATCGGAAGAGTCAAATGCAATGACTACTACCTTTCATGTTAAACAGTTACCGTGTAACTTACAATCCTATCGTTGTAATAATATCCATACGGTCATACGTCGAGTGTCAAACATTAACGACCGTATCTTATAATCTGGATATCATGCTCTCTCGAAGTAACTCATTTACTCTCACTTTGCAAAGATTCACGAGAGTAAGACATTCTTTATAAGAAGGCCCTTTCAGATAATCACCCTTACTGATAGGGTTCGCGATTTCCAGACGACCAAACATGTATACTCCGCATGCTTCGATATCACACCCAATCACTATCGCATGATCTCCCCGTGGCTAGGGAAACCTCAATAGTGTCAAAGCATGACAATCCACACCGTGATGCCATGTAGACTCCGGTCCTAAGGATAATTACACAACCACCACATAGTGTGACACTTAATGTAAGTGGGTCAGTCTAACGTACGCATTCTCTAATACTCGTCCACGTACAGTCCAAGTGTCTCTACACTTCGATAGATGAGATCTATCCCTGCCCTTAAAGACAGAAGACATCTAATACGTGCTAGCCTATTCGTACTATCAATGCCCTGTTTAATAGTACATCAGCCTAGAGACATTTAAGTATCAAACTTATTTAAAATGATTAGAGATCTCATCAACCATAATCGCCTATCATGGTTTCTATCACAGTTTAATATTAAGGACGTTAACAATTCATAATTGGTTCCCTAAAAGAACATATATATATATATATATATATATATATATATATATATATATATATATGACAACATAAAAGCCATTTAATATATGCATAAACATAAAGAAATAGTAGAAATGATCTGACCTGGTCGGATCCGATCCAACCCGATTGGGTTTAGGACACTATTTCAACAGTATTCCCTGTAGACTTTGTGGTGCTAGACATGGAAGCTAACCACGATGTTCCACTAATCTTAGGAAGACCCTTCCTAGCCACGAGCAAAACATTGATAGAAGTTCATAAGGGTGAGCTGATTTTGAGAGTGAATGAGGACAAAGTAGTGTTCAATGTGATGAATTCAATGAGATATGCCCAAGATGGAGGAGAAGCGTGCTACATGCTAGATGCCATAGACGAGCTAGTTTTGGAATTATATCAGCAGTGGCACTAGACCCTAAAGTAGCAGAGACTTTACTCCTGAAAGATGAGGAAAGTTATGAGGAAACCTGGCATGGGTGTAGCGAAGGTCAAGTGCGAGAAATAGAACAATTATCTTCTGTGGATTTAGGAGGAACTATTCATAGACCTTCGTGGCACAAGTCCCTTGACCTACAATTGACTGGTAAGCTATTAAGATCATCATTAGAGGAGCCACCAAGGGACTTAACGTTAAAACCTTTGTCATCTCACCTGAAGTATGTATACTTACAAGATGATACCCTTCCCCTTATAATTTCAGCATTATTATCACCTTTAGAGGAGGAGAAACTTTTAAGAGTACTGAGAGAGCATAAGGGAGCATTTGGGTGGACGATCACAGACATTAGAGGAATAAGCCCATCGGTGTGCATGCATAAGATCTCTGTGGACCCTGAAAAGAAAGCAGTAGCTCAACCTCAAAGGAGATTGACGCCACAACTGAAGGATGTTGTTAAGGAAGAGATCATAAAGATGTTGGATATGGGAATCGTTTTCCTAATTACAGACAGTGAGTGGGTAAACCCGATTCATGTGGTGACCAAGAAAGGAGGATTCACTGTCCACCTAATGAGTTTGATGAGTTGATCCCTATGAGACTAATTAATGGACATCGATTTTGCATAGACTTCAGGAAACTGAATGATGCAACTCGTAAACATCATTTTCCCTACCATTCATTGATCAGATGTTGGAAAGATTAAGCGGTCATTCATTTTATTGTTTCTTAGATGGATATTCTTGTTATTATCATATCCATATTGCCCCCAAAGACCGAGAGAAAACAACTTTCACATGTCCCTATGGAACTTTTGCGTACAATCGCATGCCTTTTGGGTTATGTAATGCACCTGCAACTTTCCAAAGGTGCATGATTTCATTATTTGCAGACATGGTGGAGGATTTTTTTGGAGATTTTCATGGATGATTTCTGTGTATTTGGAGATAGCTTTGACAAGTGCTTGGATAATTTGAGTAAAGTGTTGAAGAGATGTGAAGAGACCAACCTTGTACTTAACTGGGAAAAATGCCATTTCATGGTTACAGAAGGAATAGTGTTGGGTCATAGAATTTCAAAGAAAAAATTGGAAGTTGATAGAGCAAAGATAGAGGTGGTAGAGAAATTACCCCCTCTGTCAAACTTAAAGACATTGCGAGCCTTTCTTGGCCATGCCAGATTCTATATGAGGTTTAATAAGGACTTCTCTAATGTTTCTAGACCTTTGACGGAATTCCTTGCGAAAGATGTACCTTTCGTTTTGGAAAAGAATGCAAGAAAGAATTCAACACATTGAAGCAAATGCTTATAACAACCCCAATTCTGGTAGCACCAGATTGGAACAAACCTTTTGAGCTTATGTGTGATGCAAACGACACGGCAGTTGGAGCAGCCCTGGGACAAAAAGAGGATAAAATATTTAAGCCTATCTATTACGCCAGTCGTACCCTTAACAGTGCCCGGAGGAATTATGCCACTTCTGAGAGAAGGAACTCTTAGTTTGTCATCTTTGCATTTGACAAGTTTCAACCTTATCGATAGGATCGAAAGTCAACGTATTCACCGACCATGCGGCTTTGAGATACCTTCTAACCAAGCAAGACTTCAAGCCAAGATTGTTGAGATGGATTCTACTCTTACAAGAGTTTGATGTGGAAATCAAAGATAAAAAGGGATCGAGAACCGGTGGCGATCACTGTTGAGATTAACTTTCTTTGGAAGAAGAGCAACCGACTAAGATCGGGTAGAGCTTTCCCGATGAACAATATTTTGCCGTCTCGGTGGTAGCTCGAGTTGAATCTCGGACCCGACATAATACATCAAGAGTGGGCAAGGTATACCCTTGGTTTGCCAATATTGTGAATTATCTAGCGAGGAAGATACCTACCATCGAATTCAATAATGCGGATAAGAAGAAGTTTTCACGTATCCGAAGCATTACCATTGGGACGATCCCTACCTATACAAATTGTGCCCCGATACCATTCTTAGGAGATGCGTCCATGATGACGAGATTCTAAGTATTTTGCACATGTGTCATTCTAGAGAAGGCGGAGGTCACTATGGGCCCAATAAGACGGCGACAAAGGTATTGCAGTGTGGATTCTATTGGTTAACAATTCATAAATCTGCTTACGAGTTTACAAGAGCCTGTCATTCCTGTCAAATGACCGGAAATATTTCTAAGCGGAATGAGATGCCACTGTAGAGTATCTTAGAAGTGGAGTTATTCGATGTATGGGGAATTGATTTTGTTGGGCCATTCACATCGTCAGAATCAAATCGTTACATCCTGGTAGCAGTTGATTATGTTTCCAAATGGGTGGAAGCAGTAGCTTCACCTACTAATGATTCCAGGGTTGTCCTGAGATTTCTTAAGAAAATCATTTTGAGAACGAGGAGTTGTATGCTTAGGTATTTGGATGCAAACCTGAGTATTGTTGACTACACTGATTCTGATTTTTGTCGGATTAAGGATGATCGTGAATCGATCTCAGGCTTAGTGTTTACTCATAGTGATGGAGCTATAGTCTGGAGCAATCCAACACTGCCAATATGACTCTGTTAGTCGAATACAAAGTAGCTTTCGGAGCAGCTAAAGAGGCTGCGTGGCTTGAGAAGTTCGTTGCTGGACCGGGAAGTGATTCCAGGTCTCGATGAGCCGATACCATTTTTCTATGAAAACAGTTGAGAGGTAGCTCATGCAAATGTTCTTCGCAGTCACAAGAGGTCAAAAGCATATTGAGAGACAGTACTAGCTGCTCAGACAGACCGTGCATAGAGGCGAAGTTTTCGGTCCTAAAGATCGCCTCGAGCCGACAACCTAGCTGATCAGTTTACTAAGTCGCATGGCATCAATTGTCACTGATAAGCACTTGGCGGGTATAAATTTGGGAGATATGTCTCATCAGCTTTAGAGCAAGTGGGAGAATGTTGTGAATAGAAAGAATAAGGGCCCGAAAGACAATTGTTGCTAGTGTGCCCGAAAGACAACTATTGCTTGTCCTTACGGGCAAGTGGGAGATTGTTGGAAGTAGCGCCCGAAAGACAATTTATGTAATTGTTTTTATAATTAATAAATGACAGATTTATTCTCATCTTATTATTTGCTTTGTGCTTATATCTTATACACTGTTGAAAACCCCAAGTCGTATCATATGTAGCCATATAACTTAGTGTGTGTCATACATGAGGATTAAATTTATGGTGATACACTTGAACAAATATTCCGTGGTGAACTTAATCAAAGTATGGGGTCTATTGATTAAACCACCATTAATGCGTCCAGAACACTTTATGGTGTGGCCGTCTTATCTGGACCGTCGATATTGGTTATCTAAGTGGGGCATTTATATATGATGAGAGTCATATAGGACTGGACCGATTTAATCTATGTTTCTCATATATTTCCGTGATTGAGAAATCTTATTAAATCACAAGATGAACATATATGGATTAACCTTAATCCTGAAGTGAATACAGACTCCTACTTGTTTCAAGAAAGGGTTTGATGTGTTCGTTAAGGATCGCTAAGAGGCGCGGTCCGAATCACTTTCACATTGGCACTATTCTGGAATAAGTGAGAAGTGTGTGTCTCACAGATATGGAATCCATTCCTTCCTGCGGGGGTAGAAAAACAATCCCCTTATTTGTTAATCCTAGAAACTGATCGATCCGCGGAGTTCGTATTGGTTATGAACTAATTGATCACTAGTGGGTTAATGATAAATAAGGATAAGATGTATTGAAGAAGGTTTACTGAAATAATCCCGCTTCATTACGGATAGTCTATGGAGGGTTGGTTTATATGTAATGATTATATCAATGGACACTTATCGACTCAACTCGACGTTTTGAGAATAAGTTATATCTAGAATCGATAGAGTTCAGTTTCGGATTTATGGTGGCGTAATTCCGGATTTAGTAAGTTGAGTAAAAATATTATGTTCGATGAATATTTTATTCAATTTATTGTAGCTACTGGTTATAGGTCCATGGTCCTCGGGTTGGCTCCTAACACGCGAGTGTTTTCTCGTTTTATGGAACCTCGAGAATAAATTAAATAGTTGGTCTATTTAATTAATATGAAATATTATTTATTTGGTAAATAATATGTAAAATAGAAAAGACATTTTCTATTAAATTAATGATGAAAATGGCGCCACATTGTGGATAAGTTAGGAAAATAAATTTTCCTAGATTATGTCACATATGTAATTAATTAATTATCTATTTGTTGGGTAATTAATGGAAAAATAAGAGATTTATTTTTTGGGAATTATCTCTTATCTTTTGGCAAATATCTTTTCCTTGTGGGAATAGGTAATTGTGGTGTGAAAAGGATAACTCTCTTGACTAATTATTTTCCTATTTAAAGAGAGTTCCGCCTAGCACAAAGATACACACAAATTGCGCCACACTTGGAAAAAAAAGGAGAGAAAAATTAGTTTCTTGTTCTAGTCATTAAGAGAAGAAAAACCTACGGTTTTTCTGGTGCATATTCGAAGAGGTTCTCCGGCGAGGATCGACGTCCACCAGTCATCGCTAGAAGATACAATCCGGAAGACTGCGGCTTCTTTACTATCGATGTACTACTCATCTTAAATAAGGTAAATCTTCAACCTTCTCATAGTTATATTAATTATCTATGTAGATCATATCGTAGTAAAATCGCATGGGAATTTATTCGTAGCTTCTGCTGTGCAAGATCGATGGCCTCGATCGGTGCTGTGAATCATCAATGAGGACGACACGTGGCATAGTTCGGGTCGGCTATCATCAATGGGGCTCCACCGCACCGAGCACCACCAGCAAGATACGAAACACTATTAAGTAACAGGCTTTTGCAACGGTATATAATAACAGTCCTAGGATTGTATCATAATCTTGATACAATCTCCGGAGACGGCATTGGGGGTTCAGATCGGCGGGAGTTGTTGAAGCCGGCATGTTGGAAGAGGCAGTCGGACGAAGCCATGAGATTCCTTTTCCGGTCAAATTGAAAAACGTGAAGAAGATAAAAATAGAGATGACGTAATTTTATCCGACAAGTGTTATTTTATGTGTTCTAAATGCCAAATTAAGTCCAAAAATGATCCTTATGTATAAACAATTTCAATAAATAATGTTTGAAATAATATATATGCATAGTTTTTTAATATTATTTGAGGGGTATATTAGTCATTTCGCATAGAAATTTGAGTGGGGTCATGGACCCCCGACCCATGTGCGTCCGCCCACGATAAAACCCATCATCAAATAGAAGTTGTGCGAGGCCGGTGTACATGTGGTTGGTGGAGTTTATTAAGATTTAAAATATCATAATTGATATGTATCATCTATATATATATATATATATATATATATATATATATATATATATATATATATATATGATATGTATATATATATATATATATATATATATATATATATATATAACCACGAACCCGTGCATAATGCACGGGTGATAAACAAGAAAAGACAATTTAAATACATCATGTATGCATAAATACAATTAAAATATGTCAAATTGGAAATAAGCACTCAAAACAAAACATTATTCATTAGAAGAATAGCTTCAATACAACATGACAAAAAATCCCACACAACAATACATGAACACCTTCCGCTCAACAGGAACCTCAACTTTGCACGTATGACATGGCAACCCTCACTCTTCGCAACTTGTTAAATTTAATGTTGATGCTTCTTTATATTGGAGTTTCAAAAACTATATTGGAGTTTCAAAAACTTTTCTTATATTTAAAAGCTTTTGGGCGCGGATAAGTCCCTTCTTAAAAGTTGTTTCAAAGTAGATTATGCACACACGAGTATAAATATAATGCGATAAGAAATACGTAAAGTAAAGTCTTTATTATGTAAATGAACACAAGGTTTATAGTGGTTCAGGGTGGTGTAATCCCTTAATCCACTCTTCTCCTGTGATGATTGGAGGAATTCACTATTGACTTTCACCAATACAATAGTGTGATTGTCCTTGGCTACTCAAGCTTCACAATCTCCAAGACTATCACTCCCTAGCTACAAAAGCTTCAGTGACTCACTCTTCTACACTTCTCCTTGAGAACAAATCATTCAGCATCTATCACCAAAACACAACTCATTCTCAGACTTCTTTGATTCAATTGCTTGAGATGTGTGAATTTGAGAAATTCACCAAACTTGATCAGGTACAGACTAGAATGATTCTGATTGAGGTCTTGATAATTCTAAACTTGATCTTCTCGATTGAGCAATGTGAGTTCAAAAGAAGGCAAGAGAATTTTGCAGAGTTTCAGTACTTTCTGTCCTTTTTTCAATTATTGTATTTCTTCTCTGCCAGTGCCTTTTATTTATAGCCATGATCTCTTTGATTTGAAAATTCGTCTGTTGGCTATTTAATGCTGAGAATAATCCTTGATTTAATTCTTGATTCCTCCTTGATTTTATTCTCCTTGATTTCAGTGATCCGGATTTTATTCAATCGTTCTTCAGAAAATCCGTCCTTGATTGATCCTGCATTAATTGCTTGATTTGCTTATTTTCCACGTTCTGAATAAAATGCAGACTACATATTTGACTTTGTTGTTTAAGTTGTTGCTTGACCGGCTTAGTGAATTTTTTTCCTTTGCTTTTGAGATCCTCTTCACTATTCTTCTTGATAGTCGGCCCGGTAGAGCTTTTACTTAGGCGTTTCTTTGTTTTCTTTATTTCTTTGAGTTTCCAAGTATGCTTGTACTTCACTGATTCTTTATTTGTGTGAGATTAGTGTACACCATATTAAAAGAATAGATTTCATCACTTGAAATATATCTTAGACTTATCCAAGGTTATCACAGACTTCCCTAGTTATAAGTCAGTCTATATGTCTTCACTTGACACTTCTGGTACTTGGCTGCCTTTACTCTGCTGATCTTCTGTCTTTCACTTAGCCATCCTACCAGTCAAGTACAGTACTTGTCTGACTGAACTTATACAACATGTCAGACTCTGAGTAAAGACTTCCCTAGTTATAAGTCAGTCCATATGTCTTCACTTGACACTGCTGGTACTTGGCTGCCTTTACTCTACTGATCTTCTGTCTTTCACTTAGCCATCCTACCAGTCAAGTACAGTACTTGTCTGACTGAACTTATACAACATGTCAGACTCTGAGTAAAGACTAATACAAATATTTCTAACTTATTTCAGGCTTGCTATTAGCTAGTATGGCCATCATCAAAACAAGTAAAATGTTCCTAACAATTTCCCCATTTTGGTGATGCCAAAACCCTCATAAGCAAACATGTTTTCGTATGATAAAAGGAATAAAACTCAACAATTTTATTCATCCATGAAGGGTATAAGATAATCAAGAAATCAAGGATAGTATCATATTACAACTACGATTTATTTAGATTTTCCTTGTACCTCTTGAACTTTGTAGTTTGAATCCATTTCTTGTCTTTCCAATCAATCTCGGGGAACTTCCATTTCCAATACTCCAATGCAGTATTGTAGGAAAGACCTCAGAAAGCCTTTTTGTCGAAGACCCTATTGAAATCTGCCATAGTCTCATGTGTCAGTGGCTCTCCAAAGTATTTTTCCAATCTACTCTTTGATTCAGCAATGGATGGGTCTGCAAACTTCATATCCTTGTACATTACCCGTTGTTGCTGGGATTCAATCTGCCCATTGGTTTGAAATGTTTTACCATGTTGTTGAAGTCCACCTGTCCTTCACTAGACAACACCTCTGGACCCTTAGCAGTGAGAGATCCTGATTGATTTGGTCTGCTGTTTGAGCAAGGTGCTCATTTCTTTGCTCCTTGCTTTAAGGATGCATACTCTCATATTACTTCATTGTAAATTTTTTCCATATCTACTACCAGATCATCATCTTGAAAACTAAGCCACTCTGCCCATGCTTCATCTTATGACTTGTTTGGATACACAGATTCTTGAACTCTGAAGAATTCTTTAACATTTTCTAGAACGGCTGCTTCCTTTTCTTGTTTGTTTCTGTACTTGGTGAAGTGCCTTTTCTGACCAGAGAAACTTCCAGCAGTGTGTCTGTGTCCCTTCTTGCTCTTGCCTTTGTTAGTCTTGGACCGATGGTGGCTTCTGAACTTCTTTGTTGACTAGATCCAGGCCTTTGCTGATTTCCTGGTCTGTCATCATCTCTTCTTTCTACTTGGAAGGGAAGTCCAAGACAAGCTTCATTTTTAGCTTTTTCCCTTTCCTCCAATGCTTTATTCTGCTGTTCTTCAGCCTCATCTCTTACTCTTAGTTCTCTGTCTCTAGATCTTAGCTGCTCCTCTGTAAAATGTGGGGGTTGATGACGGTTAAAATAGTCTAACATACAACATCAACATTCTATCCATTATGAGCTAAGAAAAGTTGTTTCGACCTATAAATATGAGCCATTTGAGGTGAATAGCATATGTCGGGTTTGTGAGTCGAGAAATCTGCACTTAGCGTTTATTTTCCTTGTTTCGATATTATTTCATGCATTATTTGATGATTTTCAAGATACGAAATATTGGGCTGAGCAACATGGATGAATCTGGAGTGGACTGAACGAAAGGAATGGGCCTAGGGCATTCCAGAGCATTCCAAGTTAATTCGGATGAAGAAAAAGGACGAAAATACCCTCGGTAACCCGGAGGCGGTGCTGACTTACCGAGAGTCCATATCCTTCCGAAACACGTTTTCTTGGATGAGGAGTAGAACTAGATGTTTCTAAGTCGGTTTAGATAGCTATAAATAAGAGGCTTCGCCTCAGAACACAAGTGTACAATTTTCGAGACAAATATTATGCAATAATAGTTCATTGTTCTTTATTTTTATTTTATGAGTTCTGGTCGGAGAGACGACGGAGTCGCTGCCTAGAGAGAGATCTGAGGGAGATCTACGCTCGTCTTCGAGGGTATGATTTTCTGTCTTTTCCAAGATGTAGATCTATCGTTGTTCTATTCGACTAGTATGTTTTAATTGCTTATTCAGTTTAATTATGTAGTAGTTAGTTTATTTTACCCTATGTGTTATAGATCGATTTGTTGGTGAAAAAATCATGAAATAGCGATTACGTTCTTCATAAGCTGCGACGGTCTATATCACTAGATGCGAATACCTAGTAAATTACTAATTCATGATAATCGGCGCCCGCTACGTTGATCGATAGATTTAATTTACATGTTTTTAGCTTTGATCAACTAATTGCATGTCATCGTAAACTAGCATGAAATACGAATAGTGAAGTGCTATGTTTGGACATTATCTAGAATGGACCACTAGGAACGTCTTGATCAATGTCGACGGTTTGTATAGGCGGGTTTGCGGTATGAGTTAGCGCTCAATATCGACGGCTCTAGTTCTTTATGCGTATGGGCTATTACGGACCAATTAAGGAGGGTAGCTTGCGTATAGATTGCCTACTACCATTGTCGGAGTAGATAGGGTTAGGAGTTGTACCCGTAGTGAACATTGAATAAATTCACCAATAGGGAGGAATTTGTTGCACGTATGGGGGAAATAACTTATTACTCATAATTGAACTAATAGATTAGAAACTCTAGTTTGTTTCATTGAACTTGCATAATCTTGCTAGTTGATTGTTACCAATTTTACTACTGTCTATATTATAGTTGGTCGTATACCATTATCGTGACAAGCTCAATCTTGGTAATTAGACGTTCTTACGAGTCTCTGTGGGATCGACCTTGACTCCCCAGTACTCTACTATGATTGACCTAGCCCTATTGTTAGTAAGTGCTTTGCACGCGATCAAGATTTTCTGGCGTCGTTGCTGGGGACTCGTGTCAAGAATACTTTTTATTTAAGATTGAGTTTTATGTATATATTTGAGTTTTTTTTATAGTCTGTTAATACTAGAGTCGTACAGAGTCAGTTCTGTTAAAATCTAGAAAAAAAATAGCAGCCGGTTTACCGAGGGTCTAAATTTTGGCAGAATCGTTTCTGTTAGTTTCACGTCGAGACAGTAGTCAGAGTCTGTATTTTTGAGTCTGCCAGGCGTGTGTAACAGCCGGTGAGGCAAGTCACTGACCTTTTTACTTTCATTTTGTGTCTTGTAGTACGCTACACAAAGTTCGACGACCAAACTAGAGAGATTCATACACGAGATTGAAAAGTTTGCTAGACAAAAGAGAAAAGAAACTCGAGAGAGATACGGTAGGGTGGCGGACGACGTGGTTTCGAACGAAGGAGATCACAGCGAGAGGGAAGAAGAGATTCCACCTTAGGAAGATACAGAAATCAACATGGCACAGAACGGACAGAATGGAGTAGGAGTTGTGGTACAAGCGGATAGGAGAACTCTACAGAGTTTTGCAATGCCAACGATTGCGCAATTCGTGCCAGCGATTGTTCAGCCTGAGGATGCAGCTGAGGTATTTCACCCGAAACCAAATGTGATTCAAATGGTGACTAACTACACCACCTTTCATGGAGTAATGAATGAAGATCCTAGTGTACACGTCACCAAATTTCTAGAGATAGTCAGCACGGTCAAGCCAACAGGAGTGCCTGAAGATAATATAAAGTTGAAATTGTTTCCATTCACTCTGAAAGACAAAGCGAAGATATGGTTATTGTCTCTAGCACTTGGGATCGATCCAAACTTGGACCGATCTGTTGCAAAAGTTTATGAATAAGTACGCCCACACCGCAAAGTCATTACGGATGAGATAAGACATTATGAACTTCAAGCAAAGACCCACTAAAACCTTTGAAGAAGCATGGGAAAGATTTAAGGAAGCACAGACGAGATGCCCACACCAGGATATCACTTTGCCCGTACGAATGCATAGATTCTATCACGGATTACGGCCAAGTGAACAAATAAGAGTCGATGCATCAAGAAACGGATGTTTTGCGTTGCTATCGAGTTGAAGAAGGTGAAGAAAAGTTGGAGCAAATCGCACGACAAGTCAATGGGGAACACACCAAACGGAAACGGCCAAAGTAGCTGAAGGCGTATTTGGAGAAGATACTTCTCAAAAGATCTTATACCAGCTAATGGCAATGAATGAAAAGATAGATGCATGCAAGACCGCATAGCCAAGGTTGAAAAAGTTCAAGAAATTGAAGCGACCAACAACGAGGAAGTGAACTATATAGGGAGGCAAGGAAATCCTTATGGGGGCGGATATTGCCCGGGTTCTCACGACCATCCTGGTTTTAGGCGAGTGACCTGTTTGAGAGGTATAGACAAAGTGATTCAACCGGTGGAGAGAGACCGAGACAAGGCTGGTGGATTCATGCCTCAATTCAACAAGTCCGGTGGTTGGGAAGCGACCATGGATAAAATGAGCTCAGCGTGATCGACACGGTCAATCAACTTACGAAATCCATGGTGAATTGAATACAAACTTCACCACTTATTGTATACAAGGCCGACCAATCAAGAAGCCTTAGTGCGAAAGCGTCGCACCAAGTGGGGCGCGGGTTGCGAACAAGTGTCGGCCCGTCCTGCGGGAGGATTGCCAAGTAATCTTGCGAAGAATCCAAAGGACGTGAATGCAATCATGACTAGAAGCGGAAAGGAACTGCATGGGCCAGTTATACCAACTGTCCAGGAAGAATCGAAAGCGATCGGCCGGCGAACGCGGCGAGATCGCGGAGAAAAAGAGGGGGCGGTAAACCGGGACACTACTCCGGTAAACCGGGAGTACGAAACTTCGACGGACAAGCAAGCGAGCGACGCGGCGGTCGGCGGGTAAGTCTTCACGGCTGTAACTATCAATCCTGCTGCTTTACCCTATCCCTCTAGGAAATATAAGCCGAATAATGATGATGCGCGCTATAAAAAGTTTATAGAGATGTTTAAAAAGTTGTAATTGAATATACCTTTGGTAGAAGCTCTGGACGGAATGCCAGAGTATGCAAAATTCTTGAAAGAAGCAATCTCTACCAAAAAGGAAGTTATTAGACCTTAAGACTATATGCCTTAACAGGGAATGCTCGGCAGTTTTGCAATGCAAACTGCCTCCTAAGTGTAAAGATCCTGGGAGCTTCCTCATACCATGCACAATTAGAGGAGTATGCCTAAATAAAGCATTGTGTGATCTCAGAGCTAGTGTCAATCTTATGCCACTCTCCATCTTTCATAAGTTAGGCATGAAAGAGCTGAATGAAACATCTATAACCCTTCAATTAGCGGATAGGTCTATGAAGCAACCTTGTGGAGTGGTGGAGGATGTTTTGGTGAAAGTTGATAAGTTTGTATTTGTTAGGAAATCTACGCGGGAACGCAGCGGAATTTAAAATTTATTTCCTATTGACCCAAGATCGACTTCGTTTAAGCAATAAACAAATAATCTAGTAGACGGTGGTTACCTTGGTTGACCTAAAAGATCGACGCTTTGACCGTCTAAGGAGAGTATTTACGCATAGAGCCGCCAAAGTGTTCGGCCTCTACCGCTAGTCCATATGAACATCCCGCCGGAATCCCATCATGGGTTGCTAATGGAAAACTCCGGTTCTAGACCGGCCTTTTCCCCTCTCTCAAACTCTCTATAGGATGCTCTCTATTTTACACAAGAACTATTAGCTCTTGGAATTGTAATGTACAAAAGAGCTTTCCTTATTTGGTTATCATCTATAACCACATTTTAATGCGGGTAGATGTTCATATGTGTGTGACCCGATAGACTTCCGAATATATTGGCCGTAGACACAAAGTGCAAATTACGAAAATGCCGTTCATGTCTAACGATCACGGGATAGCGTTTAGCAACACACCGTGACCCCCAATCATCGGAAGAGTCAAATGCAATGACTACTACCTTTCATGTGAAACAGTTACCGTGTAACTTACAATCCTATCGTTGTAATAATATCCATACGGTCGTACGTCGAGTGTCAAACATTAACGACCGCATCTTATAATCTGGATATCATGCTCTCTCGAAGTAACTCATCTACTCCCACTCTACAAAGATTCATGAGAGTAAGATATTCCTTATATGAAGGCCCTTTCGGATATTCACCCCTACTGATAGGGTACGCGATTTTCGGACGACCAAACATGTATACTCCGCATGCTTCAGTATCACACCCAATCACTACCGCATGATCTCCCCGTGGCTAGGGGAAACCTCAATAGTGTCAAAGCATGACAATCCACACCGTGATGCCATGTAGACTCCGGTCCTAAGGATAATTACACAACCGCCACATAGTGTGACACTTAATGTAAGTGGGTCAGTCTAACATACGCATTCTCTAATACACGTCCACGTACTGTCCAAGTGTCTCTAAACTTCGATAGACGAGATCTATCTCTGCCCTTAAAGACATAAGACATCTAATATGTGCTAGCCTGTTCGTACTATCAATGCCCTGTTTAATAGTACATCAGCCTAGAGACACTTAAGTATCAAACTTATTTAAAGTGATTAGAGATCTCATCAACCATAATCGCCTATCATGGTTTCTCTATCACAGTTTAATACTAAGGACGTTATCATATAACAATTCATAATTGGTTCCCTAAAAGAACATATATATATATATATATATATGACAACATAAAAGCCATTTAATATATGCATAAACATAAAGAAATAGTAGAAATGATCCAACCCGGTCGAATCCGGTCAAACCCGATTGGGTTTAGCACACTATTTCAAAAATCTCCCACTTGGCCTAAAACCAATCACTCGCACACACAAGACCAAGTTGAAACACAAGAATCTCATGCAATACTCGCAACCAGCTCTAGCCATGAATCGATTGCTATCCGTGGGGACTCAGACTATCTTAATATCATGTTCCAAATGACCAAGTCAAAGGAACCGCATCAACACACACATGAATCTCGACGAGACCACGGTCCTTGCTTCAAGCAATGAATCCACTTACTATATCAACTATATAGAAAAGGTGGAAGAACCGTATAAGGTTCAAGAATGAACCTTCTAGATCCATGTCTTGCTCCCACTGCGTCTCCAAGGCACTACTGTGTTTTGGCCTAATTGTAGAATTTACAGTGACCCAAAGCTAAGAACATTTCCAGCTCACTGTATCACTTAATCAAAGTGACTACAAACCCAGACTGTAGCTCCCACTCGCATTTATAAGACTCAGGATAAACGTCTGTATATCTATGTTTATTTAATTCCAAGTTTCAACAAACTGGGAAACTTTCCTTAACTTGTTTAAGGATATTCTGGACATCTGCTAGAATCACTTTCATACTAGCTCATTACTCTTCATGGAGTGTGAACCTCTAGCATAACTTTTATGATGGATCTTATTGCAGTAGCAAAGGGAACCTTCCATAAGTATCATCTTTCACCTTATCTTTAGGACAAACTTCCTAACATAGATAGATCTTGAGAACACTGGCTAGCAGTATCCCCTGTCGCAATCTATGCTAAACTCTTTGTTAAGGGTCAATTTGTAGTGTTTTATAAGGATATATTTTATATCAATATCCCCCGTATATGGATGTTTTTCATAGAAATCGAGCTTATAATCGATTAATTGAGTAAATAGTGTTTTTAATAGGTTAATCGCAAAATGTAACGATTTATGTGCTTAAATTGGGATTTTATGTTATTTTGGGATTGTGTTACGCTTTGGTATATTTTCCTATGTTATAGATACATATTTTGGCATGCAAGAGGATTAAATGATGAGGTTTTGCATGGAAGAGAAGTGAAATGGAAGGAAGATGGAGATAAAGCTTGGAATGAAGCTTCCAAGCAGCCGAACTTCCGATGCAGTTCTTGATATGATATACACTGATTTGACTCTCGACCTCAAGAGAAGATTTGTAGGGCTTGAAGAGAGGATTCTACAGGATTTTGAATCACTTCATTCCGACTTATGAGGCCCGAGATATGAGCGTTACAAGTTTGGATGCTGTTGCTGAATTCGAGTGGAAAATCCCGAAAACGACTCGTAATACGACGGGCTAGTCAAAAAGGCGTTTTCGAAGAAGAGTCCTTAATGAAAGTTGTAGAGTTTTCCGAGAGCTTAATTATGACATTCGGATCATAATTTTTGGAGGTCTACAACTCAAGATATGAATTTTAGAAATCTCCTACCTAAATTAGGATTAATCCAGCCGCATTTTTCATGCATTGCTTCAGCCGACATACTTTGTTACCCTAATTGTCTCCCGGCCGCCTCTCTTTTCCTATATATATGCGAGCATGTATTGAAAACATATATCCCAATAATTCCCATAATCAAATATTTCAGCCGCAAATTAGCAAACAGCAGCGGCAACTTGGCTACAAGGCCGGTCACCCGAGCCTTGTGCTCGGGTGATCCGGGGTTAGATTAGATGTCGTTTTTCTTCCGTTTTCGATTCATGGATTCAATCATGTACCAAACTATGTGAGTTTATTTTTAATTTATTCAATCCTTATTTATTTTCCATGATCTTTAATTTATTTTGTATCGTTCTATGATTTTGATGCTATGATGTGAATTAGATCGAGAGATCAGTTTGCTATTGATACGTTTACAACATACGGAAGTTGCGTAAACTAGATCACCATAGAAAGATAGGATTTTTAATCATTAATGATGACAAGTTAATTGGTTAATTATCTAGGTTGTTGTTAAGGGTGATTTTATGTGATTTATACCGTTATATTTCGTAACGATTTCTCCCATAATCTGATAAATTGCATAGAAAAGTAAGTGCTTATTAGATTTATTGAGCAAACGAGTTTTAAATGTGTTTAAATGCAAAATCGAGATATTTACGTGATTTTATCGGTGTTTTATGTTTATTCGTATGATGTTACATTTTGCATGTTTCTATCATGTTGTTAGGTACGTTTTCATGATGAGTAAGGAGCTTAAACGATGATCACATGAAGATGGAAGAGTTGAAAGATGTTTAAGTGAAGAATCATTGAAGAAACCGGAACCAGGCACTTCATGGGGATTTTGTCCACACTTGTAGGCACTTTCAGGGAAAGTTGTCTTGATGAAAGTTGTAGAGGATTGAAATAGCTTTCCAACGCATGTTGAATCACCTCATTTGGAGCCCTAGAAGTGAAGTTATGAGCAAAATACTGGAGCAAGGTAGTGGACGGGCGTCCATAAAAGTGAGCGCGTCCCGAGAATCGTATTTTACATTCAGAGAGTTCAAACGCGTTCTGAACGAGCGTTCTTTCTCCGTTCATAGAGGCTGGACGAGCGTCCAAGATAGTGGACGGGCGTCCTAGCACCGCCTTAGCCTAAACCGACCTAAAAATCTATAAATAGGCGCGATTTCTCAAACCCTAGACATACAATTTTGTAACCCTAAACCCTAGGGGCAGCTTGGCTGCGTTTTTCCTTCAGTTTTTCTCTAGTTTTATGCACTTAAACTTCTAGATTAGATTAGATAATTTCATGTACTTTTATTCATCAATTCGAGTTGTCAAGAAGATGCTAAGAGGCTAAACCCTCTTTGAACAAGCGTTGTGAAGCCTTCCTTCAACCATTCGGTTTTGATTCGTGATTAATCTGTGAGTATCTATTTCAAGTTCGTTTCTTTTATCATGTTTTGTATGTTTTATTGCATGTTTAATCGAAAGATGCTTGCTTTGATGATTGGTTATGTGATGAGAGTCATGTCAACCACTAGATCACCATGATAAAAGAATAGATCTTCGATCTAACTAAAACGAGAGTTATTAGATTGATTTTCTAGATTAGAAATTGAAAGATTTCACGCCTAGGTTAGAAAGACGTAATCTTTAACATCGAAAGATAAAAGATTAGAAAACGAACTCGTCTACGAGAGTAGGAGTTTATGCCTTTGATTAGGTGAATCACGACTTGAGTAGAGATCACGAATTAATCCGAGTTAGGATTGAATGTTGATAGGATAGGTGGATCAATTGCTTGTTCGTTCGTTATAATTTGATTTTAATCCTTAAAACTTGAATTGTTTAGCTTTAGCTTACTTTTCTGTACTTTAGTTTAGTTTTTATCGCTTTCAATCTTGCCTAGCATTGGAGCAATCCTCTGTCTAGTTACTTTTTCTGCATATTTGTTTAGGTTAGTTATTCACAAGTCTTATAACTCTCGTTTTGTTGGGGAGATTTTGCATCATTAAAACAAAAGAAAATTTATAAAACCTATACTACCATGCAAAACTACCTCCTAACCGGCCGAATACCGGGTAGTTGCTAGTAAAGTTGGATAAGTACGGGTATCGATCCTCGGGGAATTGGGGGCATCGAATCTAACTTATTAATTCTTCTTTATTAACCTAAACCTAAACTTAAACGGAAAAGTGAAGCTGGACGAGAGGATTGTTAATCCAAAGCCAAGAAGGATAATTGCGAACCAAAATAAATAAAACTATAACTACGAAAAACAATAAACTAACTAACGAACATGATAATGATTGAAGTAAATCAACATGAAACAAATCATGATCCACCATCCCGCAACCCTTAATTTTCTCCACTAGATTATCTTATAATGATTTAATTCAAGTTGTGGTTTCACCTATCAAACGTATGAATTCCTACTTTCGTAGATGAATTCGCCTATCAATCTCTATCTTTCGATTTACGGAGATTAACGCATCATAAAATAAACCAAGGTGCAAGATTTTCTAGATCTAACAACCTAGACATTCAACCTATCAACTTTCGTTTGATATAGATCAAAACGTCTATTCTTTCCTATGGTGATCTCGCGTTTACACCGACTTTCGTCCTACGGTAAACATCAATCGCAAACATCTTTCGATATAAATTTGCAATAACAAATAATCATAGAAAAGATACGAACTTGGAATTTAAACTTACAAGATATCCGGAGAAAGAAAGTAAAAACGCTGCAAAAAGATATCCATGGCTGCTCCATGTTTATTCAACCTCAAAACATCATCATGGTTCAAGAAACGAAGGAGAAACAAACAAAATAAAAGACCTAATCTAACCCCGATCACCCGAGCACAAGGCTCGGGTGATCGGCTATAAAGCTCCCGAAAGCGGCTGCATGCATGTGTAATTTTCGTATGAAAAATCTGATGTAATTAGGGTTGGAATCGCAGCTGCTTTTATAGAAAAATCAAGTCGGTTGCTACAGTAAAGGTGCCGGACGCCCGTCCATAATGTCGGACGCCCGTTCACTATTTTCAGCAACAGCATCCAAACTTGTAACGCTCATATCTCGGGCCTCGTAAGTCGGAATGGAGTGATTCAAAATCCTGTAGAATCCTCTCTTCAAGCCCTACAACTCTTCTCTTGAGGTCGAGAGTCAAATCAGTGTATATCATATCAAGAACTGCATTGGAAGTTCGTCACTACCCGGAATCCTGATTTTCCGACATTTATCTTGCTCGATTTCTTTCCTTATATCTTTCAATCTTCCATAACTTTGATTGATCCTTTCCAAGCACGAATTTGGCTCTCTAAAATCCTCTCTTCCATCATCAATGAGTATCTACAACAATAGGAAAACATACCAAAGCGTAACGTATTTCCAAAATAACATAAAATCATCATTTAAGCACATAATTCGTTACGTTTTGCAATTAACCTCTTAAAAACATCATTTACTAAATATTTCGATATAAAGCCCTACTTCTATGAAAATAATACATATATGGGGGAAATTGATATAAAATATATCTATAAAAATCATACAATTTGACCCTGAACAACACCCCCACACTTAAACTTTTGCTCGTCCCGAGCAAAACAAAACAAGAACATACCATCAAGAATCCACATAACCTGACACGAGATATAGTCAAAATCATGACAAGCTAGTATTCAGCAAATCGACCTCACTCGGTGATGTGTGTGCAGAACCTACTAAACTTCCACCGATCCTCTCTTGATATAATACATCAAGCACTAACAGTTATCCGGTCAACTAAACGAAAACTTCATTCTATCTATAGCACTTACCTCACAAAAACTAATTACCAAGAACATAGTAACTAGCTCACAATTAAATTCCTTTGCTTAGTACCAAGAAAATACCTTTCGGGTCTCTACTGGGTTTAGATCAACTTGACTTAGAGTTCCAAAAAGCGTACATTTTATATTTTATATTTCCTATCGTCGCGTCTCAAAAGTATAACACACTCCCCACATTAGAGGCGGTCACCACGAGATCACTCAAACCCATACTGTCCAAGGTAAACCACACTCCCCAATTGGGGCAGTATCCAAATGGACTCGAGGTGATAGTTACAAACAAAATTCCTGCAAAGAAATTTTATTCATTTATTATTTATAGATATATATATATTTTTCAAACTCTTCGGAAACTCGCGGTCAAATATATTTCTAACACATTCAAGACTCTCAAAGTTCTCAAGAACACTAAGGTGCGAGATTCTAGCTGTGAGTATAGCACAAGTTCTTAACTTTCATTAATGCTAAATAAGTGTTATACGCATCGAGAATTAACTTTCCTTTAACTAACCGGAAACTATTCTATATTTGGCTCTTCATCTAATAGGTTCGTGAAATGAAGTTCAAGTGAGTATCGACTTACTAAACCTATTCTCAGAACATGATATGACTACTGATAACAACTAAAGGGTGCCAGATTATAAAACTAGCATGCAATTGAAATGTTACTCGGGACGAAACAAAATTTTGAAAATTTTGCACTTTTCATAGAAAATTATAACTAATATGAGCAAATGAAAGTAGATACACATAAACCATCCCCTCCCCCACACTTAAATTGCAACTTGTCCTCAAGTTGTGCGGAATGAAAAAAAAAAGAAAACTTAGGCGATTGTATGCCGAAAGGGAGCTATTACGGAAGTGTTTCGAACCAAATCCAAAAATTCCCGACGAACTCGATGGCGTGGACCATCCACCGGAAAAGCGATATCATCCGAAAACTCACAATAGCTAATGCAAATACCACCGCACACTTGACAAACATGAAATACCTCGGGGATAGGGGGAAGATAACATATAAAGCACGGAAAGGAAGTCTAGAGAATTTTTAGATTAAGCTCATATAAAGATGGACATATACATGGAATATTACAAAATAGTAGGGCTAGGTGCAACTATATGAAAATGCATTACAATGCAATCTACATGATATGCAATCCTAAAAATAAAAAAAAATGAATAAAAATAAATTACGACGGAGCTCGGTGAGCGGGTTGGTGCGAAACCCTACGGTGACTACGGCCCGTGCAGAAACAAAATAAAAACGAGGTAGTATTACGGAAACCGACAGTTAACTACACTCAAGAAGAAAAAAAATAAAAGAAAATAGAAAAACAATGCAACTAGATGACATGCAACTAAATGATATGCATCTAAGTGATATGCAAAAATAAAAGAAAATAAAAGGAAGAAAACTAGCCCACTATATGCAACACGACATATATATAAACGTCTACCACATAATGACAGGTTACGATAAACGACAGTGCTGTCACTAGTGCCGACGCGCCTTAAGACTTATCGAAAGTGATAGACTTATGGAAACCAACGATCATCTATCTAAACGGTATAACTCATATGGAGAAAGGACGTAGCATACGGAAAACCGACGAGTAGCTACCCATATGAACTATAAAAACAAAGGAAGCACGTAAGTCTTAAAAGCTTAAAAGATTCATCACGGCGGTATGTAGCATACGGAAACCGACATTAGCTACTAATTAACTATAAGAACGATTATAGCTTACGAGAACCGACGATCACTATAACATGCCTAGATGAATCATATATAAGGAATTGATCAATTATCTAACATGGATTCATAGATGGAAAAATAAAATCACATAAGTTCAGGACATCTACGTAAAATTAATCAGCCACAGAAGCTCAGATTAAAAACATCCAAGTCAAATAAAGCATTAAAAATCGAATAAATAAAAACTTTGGAACCTGGTCGTAGGGTTGGACGCTCGTCCATACAACAAGAATGCACAGACAGCAGGAAAAACACAGCAAAACCCTAAATACTTATGAACACAACACAGCAACACAGATCACAGCACAGCAGCCTTATCAAATTAAGCACAGGGGTTAGACTAGGTAACACATAAACATATAAACTTCACGTAAAACAAGTTGAGTAAAAAACTTTTGCACATTCTTAACCCAACGGTTATCGAAACACGGCAAAATAAAAAAACCTCAATTTATTCAACGCTACTTTTATTGAAAAACAAAAACAAAAAACACGTAACGAAATAGAAAAATTAATTCAATTAGATTCAACAAAACACCGATTCCCCGGCAACGGCGCCACTTTCCAAACAAATAACTTGAAATGAGGACATGTTGTTATTTAAGTGTGGGGGAGGGGAATGATCGCTATGTATCTACCATTTTCTTAATATATGATGTTTTTGTGCAAAATGGGGGTTTAATTTTTGAAAATTTTTCGACACTTTTGTTTTTGTTTTGTCCCGAGTAGGCAATACACGTTTTTGTTCGGTTTGTTATAGTCATTGATCTTTGTATACCATATTTTTAGTGAGTTAGTTGTTTCACCAAGATTTATTTTCCACGTGCCATAGTGAATGATGAGCTAATTTATAAAGCTATACCCCGTTTGGATTAGTAATTTTTGATTTTCTTATAAGTCATGTGCTTAGTGCTACGTATGTATCGTGAGATTTATGATAGTTTGTATTTAGTTCCGTAGTATGTTATACTGTGAATATCTAGACGTTTGAATGTGATAAGTAACACGGAGCTAATGTCAATTAAAAAGATAAGTTAGAAGTTGAATTAATATGAATCTATCAATTTCAGTACCTAGATACTGAAGTTATGCCTAGATCCTGAGTTCGTCGGGAATTTTTGGATTTGGTTCGAAACACTTCCAGAATAGCTCCCTTTCGGCATACAATCAGCTAAGTTTTCTTTTTCTTTTTCATTCTGCACAACTTGAGGACAAGTTGCAATTTAAGTGTGGGGGAGGGGATGGTTTATGTGTATCTACTTTCATTTGCTCATATTAGTTATAATTTTCTATGAAAAGTGCTTCAATTTTCAAAAATTTTTGTTTAGTCCTGAGTAACATTTCAACGGCATGCTAGTTTTATAATCGGCACCTTTAGTTGTTATTAGTAGTCATATCATGTTCTGAGAATAGGTTTAGTAAGTCGATACTCACTTGAACTTCATTTCACGAACCTATTAGATGAAGAGCCAAATATATAATAGTTTCCGGTTAGTTAAAGGAAAGTTAATTCTCGATGCAGATAACACTTATTATGATTAATGAAAGTTAAGAACTTGTGCTATACTCACAGTTAGAATCTCAGTACCTTAGTGTTCTTGAAAACTTTAAGAGTCTTGAATGTGTTAGAAATATATTTGACCGAGAGTTTCCAAAGAGTTTGAAAAATATAAAAATATATATATCTATAAATAGAAATAAATGAATAGAATTTCTTTGCGGGAATTTTGTTTGTAACTATCACCTCTAGTCCATTTGGATACTGCCCCAAATGGGGAGTGTGGTTTACCTTGGACGATGAGGGATTGAGTGATCTCGGGTGAGCGCCTCTAATGTAGGGGAGTGTGTTATACTTTTGAGACGCGACGATAGGAAATATAAAATATAAAATATACGTTTTTTTTTGGAATTCTAAGTCAAGTTGATCTAAACCCGAGTAGAGACCCGAAAGGTATTTTCTTGGTACTAAGCAAAGGAATTTAATTGTGAGCTAGTTACTATGTTCTTGGTAATTAGTTTTTGTGAGGTAAGTGTTGTAGATAGAATGAAGTTTTCGTTTAGTTGACCGGATAAGCGTTAGTGCTTGATGTATTATATCGAGAGAGGATCGGTGGAAGTTTAGTAAGTTACGCACACACATCACCGAGTGGGGTCGATTTGCTGAATACTAGCTTGTCATGATTTTGACTATATCTCGTGTCAGGTTATGTGGATTCTTGATAGTATGTTCTTGTTTTGTCTTGCTCGGGGCGAGCAAGGTTTAAGTGTGGGGGAGTTGTTAAGGGTGATTTTATACGTTTTATAAGGATATATTTTATATCAATATTCCCCATATATGGATGTTTTTCATAGAAATCGAGCCTTATATTGGATATTGAGTAAATGGTGTTTTTAATAGGTTAATTGCAAAATGTAACGATTTATGTGCTTAAATTGTGATTTTATGTTATTTTGGGATTGTGTTACGCTTTGGTATATTTTCCTATATTGTAGATACATATTTTGGCATGCAAGAGGATTAAATGATGAGGTTTTGCATGGAAGAGAAGTGAAATGGAAGGAAGATGGAGATAAAGCTTGGAATGAAGCTTTCAAGCAGCCGAACTTCCGATGCAGTTCTTGATATGATATACACTGATTTGACTCTCGAACTCAAGAGAAGATTTGTAGGGCTTGAAGAGAGGATTCTACAGGATTTTGAATCACTTCATTCTGACTTATGAGGCCCGAGATATGAGCGTTACAAGTTTGGATGCTGTTGCTGAATTCGAGTGGAAAATCCCGAAAACGACTCGTAATACGACGGGCTAATCAAAAAGGCGTTTTCTGAAGAAGAGTCCTTAATGAAAGTTGTAGAGTTTTCCGAGGGCTTAATTATGACATTCGGATCATAAATTTTGGAGGTCTACAACTCAAGATATGAATTTTAGAAGTTTCATTCCTAAATCCATAATATTCAGCCGACTTACAATTAATCCAGCCGACCTAATTGGAAAAGGGAAATTTCAGCCGACATTAAACAAACAGCCGCCTTACCTCCTATTTATATACAGCGCATGCATGAACCCTAATATCTCATATTATTACAATTTATTCATACAGCCGCAATTTACTACAACAGCAGCCGCAACTTGGCTTCTCAAGGCCGGTCACCCGAGCCTTGTGCTCGGGTGATCCGGGGTTAGATTAGATGTAGTTTTCTTCCGTTTTCGATTCATGGATTCAATCATGTACCAAACTACGTGAGTTTATTTATTTAATTTATTCAGTCCTTATTCGTTTTTTATGATCTTTAATTTATTTTGTATCGTTCTATGATTTTGATGCTATGATGTGAATTAGATCGAGAGATCAGTTTGCTATTGATACGTTTACAACATACGGAAGTTGCGTAGACTAGATCACCATAGAAAGATAGGATTTTTAATCATTAATGATGACAAATTAATTGGTTAATTATCTAGGTTGTTAGATTCTAAAATACGAGAGTTAACTTTGAATCTACACCGAGTTTTGTTTGGTAAATCGATCTCAACATTCGGAAGATGAGAGATTGATAAATTGGACTCACTAAGGACTTAGGAATTCATAGCTTGAGAAATAGATTCACTAAGGAATTAGGGGTTTGTGTCTCGTGTAAAGGTGAAACCACAATTTGAATTAAAATCATGAGATGAACTAGGATTGAAATCACTTGGCTTGTGCACTGTTTGATCCCATGTATCTTTAGTTTATGTTTTTATTATTTGTTATAGGTTAGATTTATTGTAGTTGATTTATTTGTTCTTTCGTTTATTCATTTTCCTAAGTAACAATCGAAAGGAATTAGTGAAATTAGATTCAACACCCCAATTCCCTGTGGATCGACCCTGTACTTACCCTACTATGCTATCAACTACCCGATATTTGGTCGGTTAGGAGTTAGTTTGCATGTTAAGTATAGGTTTATAAATTTTCTTTTGTTCTTATGATGCAAAATCCTCCCAACAGTTGTTAGATTCTAAAATACGAGAGTTAACCTGAATCTACACCGAGTTTTGTATTGAAAATCAGTTTCAACTTACGAGAGAGTAGAGATTGATAAATTGGATTTACTAAGGAATTAGGAATCCGTAGCTTGAGAATAAATTCACTAAGGAATTAGGGGTTTATGTCTCGTGATAAGGTGAAACCACAAAGCTGAATTAAAATCATGAATTGAACTAGGGTTGAGATCACATAGGTTTGTACTTGGTTTGATCCCATGTTTCCTTAGGTTAGTTTGTTTATTTTATTCCTTAGGTTAGATTATTTGAATTATTTTCTGTTTTTATGTTTTGTTCTTTCGTTTCTTTTGTTTATTCGTTCTTTGAGTAGCAATTGGTAGGATTAGTGAAGTTAGATTCAACATCCCTTTTCCCGAGGATCGATACCCGTACTTATCCAACTTTACTAGCAACTACCCGGTATTCGGCCGGTTAGGAGGTAGTTTTGCATGGTAGTATAGGTTTATAAATTATTTCTTTTGTTTAGTGATGCAAAATCCTCCGAACAAAAGTGGCGCCGTTGCCGGGGAATAGGTGTCATGTTGAATCTAGTTTTGTTAGTTCTCGATTTTGTTACGTTTTATTTTTGTTTTTAATAAAAGTAGCGTATACCAAGTTGAGAGTTTTTATTTTGCCGTGTTTCGATGACCGTTAGGTTAAGAATGTGCAAAAGTTTTTTACTCAACTTGTTTTACGTGAAGTTTATATGTTTATGTGTTACCTAGTCTAACCCCTTGTGCTTAATTTGATAAGGCCTTGTCTTTGTGATACGTATTCTTGTGTTGTGTTCATAAGTATTTAGGGTTTTGCTTTGTGTTTTTCTCTTTATCTGTGCATTCTTGTTGTATGGACGAGCGTACGTTACATGTTGGACGCCCGTCCGGTTCTTCATCTGCGGTGAACGAGCGTTGGGAAGTATTGGACGCTCGTCCGTTCAAATATTTTCAATCTGTTCGATTTAAAGGACCGGACGAGCGTCTATACTTTCGAACGCCCGTCCGGTCGGTTTTCAAGGCGGACGAGCGTACGCAAGGTGGAACGCCCGTCCGGTTCGAACGCTAAGTGAACGTTCGTCCGGGGTTCGGTCCGGGTTCTAAATTTCTTGATTTTATTTTCAATGCTTTTATTTGATGTGGATTTTTCATTCGAGCTTACGTGGCTAATTGATTTTTACATAGATGCCACGAACTTATATGTTTTTACCTTTCCATCTATGAATCCATGTTAGATAATTGATCAATTCCTTATATATGATTCATCTAGGCATGTTATAGTGGTTGTCGGTTCTCGTAAGCTATAAGCTTGTTCTTATGGTTAATTAGTAGCTAATGTCGGTTCCCGTATGCTACATACCGCTCCGATGAATCTTTTAAGCTTTTAAGACTTACGTGCTTCCTTTGTTTTTATAGTTCATATGGGTAGCTACGTCGGTTTTCCGTATGCTACGTCCTTTCTCCATATGAGTTATACATTTAGATAGATGATTTGTTGGTTTCCATAAGTCTATCACTTTCGATAAGTCTTAAGGCGCGTCGGCACTAGTGACAAGACACTTTGTCGTTTATCGTAACTGTCATTATGTGGTAGACGTTTATATATATGTCGTGTTGCATATAGTGGGCTAGTTTTCTTTCTTTTATTTTATTTTCTTTTTGCATATCATTTAAATGCATTTCATTTAGTTGCATTTCATATAGTTGCATTGTTTTTCTATTTTTCCTTTTATTTTTCTTAAGTGTGGTCACTTGTCGGTTTTCGTAATACCACCTAGTTTATTTTTCTTTTTGAGTGTAGTTAGCTGTCGGTTTCCGTAATACTACCTCGTTTTTATTTTATTTTTAGGATTTTTCACGTAGATTGCATTGTAATGCATTTTCATATAGTTGCACCTAGCCTACTATTTTGTAATATTTCATGTATATGTTCCATCTTTATTTGAGCTTAATCGAAAATTCTTTGACTTCTCTTCCTTGTGCTTTATATATTATATTCCCCCTTGTCCCCGAGATACTTCCGTGTTTTTCAAGTGTGCAGGATATTAGCGTTTGTGAGCTGTAGATGAATTCGTTTTCCGGTGGATGGTCCACGATCTACTTGCTTTCTTCAGGCATTTCTGGATCTGGAGTATGCCCACTTCCAGAATTGCCACATTCGAACGACAATCAGCTAAGTTTTCTTTTTCTTTTTATTTCTGTACAACTTGAGGGCAAGTTGCAGTTTAAGTGTGGGGGAGGGGATGGTTTATGTGTATCTACAGTCATTTGCTTAATCTGTTATATTTCTATGAAAAAGTGCTAAATTTTTCAAAATTTTTGTTTCGTCCCGAGTAACATTTCAATTGCATGCTAGTTTTATAATCTGGCACCCTTTAGTTGTTATCAGTAGTCATATTATGTTCTAAGAATAGGTTTAGTAAGTCGATACTCACTTGAACCTTCATTTCACGAACCTATTAGATGAAGAGCCAAATATAGAATAGTTTCCGGTTAGTTAAAGGAAAGTTAATTCTTGATACAGATAACACTTACTTAGCATTGATGAAAGTTAAGAATTCGTACTATACTCACAGTTAGAATCTCAGTACCTTAGTGTTTTGAAAACTTTAAGAGTCTTGAATGTGTTAGAAATATATTTGACCGAGAGTTTCCAAAGAGTTTGAAAAATATAAAAATATATATATCTATAAATAATAAATGAATAAAATTTCTTTGCGGGAATTTTGTTTATATCTATCACCTCGAGTCCATTTGGATACGCCCCATTGGGGAGTGTGGTTTACCTTGGACGATAAGGGATTGAGTGATCTCGGGGTGATTGCCTCAATGTAGGGGAGTGTGTTATACTTTTGAGACGCGACGATAGAAAATATAAAATATACGCTTTTTTGGAATTCTAAGTCAAGTTGATCTAAACCCGGTAGAGACCCGAAAGGTATTTTCTTGGTACTAAGCAAAGGAATTTAGTTGTGAGTTAGTTACTATGTTCTTGGTAATTAGTTTTTGTTAGGTAAGTCTTGTAGATAGAATGAAGTTTTCGTTTAGTTGACCGGATAATCTGTTAGTGCTTGATGTATTATATCAAGAGAGGATCGGTGGAAGTTTAGTAGGTTACGCACACACATCACCGAGTGAGGTCGATTTGCTGAATACTAGCTTGTCATGATTTTGACTATATCTCGTGTCAGGTTATGTGGATTCTTGATGGTATGTTCTTGTTTTGTTTTGCTCGGGACGAGCAAAAGATAAGTGTGGGGGAGTTGTTAAGGGTCAATTTGTAGTGTTTTATAAGGATATATTTTATATCAATATCCCCCGTAAATGGATGTTTTTCATAGAAATCGAGCTTATAATCGATTAATTGAGTAAATAGTGTTTTTAATAGGTTAATCGCAAAATGTAACGATTTATGTGCTTAAATTGGGATTTTATGTTATTTTGGGATTGTGTTACGCTTTGGTATATTTTCCTATGTTATAGATACATATTTTGGCATGCAAGAGGATTAAATGATGAGGTTTTGCATGGAAGAGAAGTGAAATGGAAGGAAGATGGAGATAAAGCTTGGAATGAAGCTTCCAAGCAGCCGAACTTTCGATGCAGTTCTTGATATGATATACACTGATTTGACTCTCGACCTCAAGAGAAGATTTGTAGGGCTTGAAGAGAGGATTCTACAGGATTTTGAATCACTTCATTCCGACTTATGAGGCCCGAGATATGAGCGTTACAAGTTTGGATGCTGTTGCTGAATTCGAGTGGAAAATCCCGAAAACGACTCGTAATACGACGGGCTAGTCAAAAAGGCGTTTTCTGAAGAAGAGTCCTTAATGAAAGTTGTAGAGTTTTCCGAGAGCTTAATTATGACATTCGGATCATAATTTTTGGAGGTCTACAACTCAAGATATGAATTTTAGAAATCTCCTACCTAAATTAGGATTAATCCAGCCGCATTTTTCATGCATTGCTTCAGCCGACATACTTTGTTACCCTAATTGTCTCCCGGCCGCCTCTCTTTTCCTATATATATGCGAGCATGTATTGAAAACATATATCCCAATAATTCCCATAATCAAATATTTCGGCCGCAAATTAGCAAACGGCGGCGGCAACTTGGCTACAAGGCCGGTCACCCGAGCCTTGTGCTCGGGTGATCCGGGGTTAGATTAGATGTCGTTTTTCTTCCGTTTTCGATTCATGGATTCAATCATGTACCAAACTATGTGAGTTTATTTTTAATTTATTCAATCCTTATTTATTTTTCATGATCTTTAATTTATTTTGTATCGTTCTATGATTTTGATGCTATGATGTGAATTAGATCGAGAGATCAGTTTGCTATTGATACGTTTACAACATACGGAAGTTGCGTAAACTAGATCACCATAGAAAGATAGGATTTTTAATCATTAATGATGACAAGTTAATTGGTTAATTATCTAGGTTGTTAGATTCTAAAATACGAGAGTTAACCTGAATCTACACCGAGTTTTGTATTGAAAATCAGTTTCAACTTACGAGAGAGTAGAGATTGATAAATTGGATTTACTAAGGAATTAGGAATCCGTAGCTTGAGAATAAATTCACTAAGGAATTAGGGGTTTATGTCTCGTGATAAGGTGAAACCACAAACTGAATTAAAATCATGAATTGAACTAGGGTTGAGATCACGTAGGTTTGTACTTGGTTTGATCCCATGTGTTTCCTTAGGTTAGTTTGTTTATTTTATTCCTTAGGTTAGATTATTTGAATTATTTTGTTTTTATGTTTTGTTCTTTCGTTTCTTTTGTTTATTCGTTCTTTGAGTAGCAATTGGTAGGATTAGTGAAGTTAGATTCAACATCCCTTTTCCCGAGGATCGATACCCGTACTTATCCAACTTTACTAGCAACTACCCGGTATTCGGCCGGTTAGGAGGTAGTTTTGCATGGTAGTATAGGTTTATAAATTTTCTTTTGTTTTAATGATGCAAAATCTCCCCAACACTCTTTTAGCATCACATCTATATAGTTAAACTATAATCTAACAGCAGTTAAATCTATCACAATAGATTTTTATTTCTAAAATAAGAACTGCTAATCCAAGTGCTTTCGTAAAGACCTTGAACTACCAAACATTAATTGACTGTGACATGGGGTATTAATTCTCGAGAGAGATATCCAATACCTTACTCAAAAATCATAACACACTCCCACTATCTATCATGCACATTGGGCATATACTTCTTTTGACTAAATCAAACTCCTTTGATTATCAAACAAAGATATCGTCTAGAGAAACTTGTTTGAGTCCATAAATGGATCTCGTGGGCTCACATATCATGTCATCGTCTATGAACATCGGGTTTATTGCCCAACGTCTTCAACACTATCATATAGCCTTGATACGAAGTTATAACAAGCATAGTCGAATAAGCGGGCTCGGTTTGGCGAGAATAAAGATAATTACAAGCTATACACCATGTACCCTTCAGCTGTCACTATCGCCTTATGGTAATCATATTACTATCCATATCAGCCTTTCAGGGACATTCCCCTTAGGTAAGATAGACTAGGTTCACAACCTGGTTGTCACTGATGGAATCTAATTCAGATATTATGGCTTCTGGCCATATCTCTCAATCTTGCCTTTTAAACATTCTTTCATAAGTCATGAGATATTCATTCATCAAGATGAACATACTAGCGACCTTTTTAGGCACGAGGTTATCTACGGACTTACGAGACTTTTGTGTGCACCGAGCGTGTTCTACACCTCATCGCTATGCAGCGTCTGCTCATGTTCCAATGGTTGAATATATCTTTGTGGTTCTCAAACTCTTTTGAGATCTTATTTACTCCCACTGTCTCTTTTGGAAGTAACACTTCCTCTAGAAAACAACATGTTTGAAGACAAACATTTTGCTCCGCGGACAAGTAAATAATATCTAGCGTACTTGCTAAGATACTCAACAAAGTCGCATATGTCGTACTAGGCTCCAAGCCTTTCTGAGTTTTCCTATGACAACTTCAAATCATCGGTTAAGATAGATTTGACATCATCCTCTTCCGTATCTAATTTGGAATTTATTCAACCTTTATTCTTTGAAACTCAGTTAAGTATAAGGGCACTATCTTGAAACTGGTAAGGGATACTTTGCATGGCTTGCATCACACCTTTATCATATAAAGTGTTGTTTCCATTTTTGGAACAAAATCTAATTGCGTAACCCAAAGATGGTATCCTTCAAGGGAGAATCTTATTCCTTTCAGACGACTTCTGAAAGAACCTTCAGGTATTAATTACTTCAATCCAATTGAAGATTAATTCCTAAGTAGCTCGTCAATCTCATATTCGTACTAGCTCAAACTTTTCGGTCTTTCCGAATTGTTGTACTTCAATAAGTGCATTCAACTATTTCTAAAAATAGTCATAGAGATTAACAAAAAATTATTTGTGGGTTTAATTTGTCATAAGCCAACAAACATCGGTATGTTTAGGCTTTAGACAATTTTTCTAAATTTTATAACCTTTTCATAAGAGGGTATTTTAGTCATCTTTAGATAAGATACGTATCACCCACATGATTCATAATCACATGGTTCAGACATCATCTAAATGACATTTGATTATACGTTTCTCTTCTAGAGAGTCGACATCTAGAACAACTACAAATATCAAGGATAACAGTCATACAAATATTTAGTTGAGATCTCATCACATATATCAACTATATAGTGACATCAATCTAGTATGTTAGATTTAGTGACCTTCCAACTTTATCGAAATAACATTTATTACGTGTGATTGAATATGTCTACTAAATCCTAACAAATAATCGAAGTATGTTCTTCTTAAGAACCGGAGCATAATAACAATATTTAGTTCCCTGATCAGTTTACTAGATCCAGAACGTGGTAAGTGTTACAACGTTTGCTTCACCTTCCATATCCGTATTTAATCTTTCTAATTTAATCACACTCGTGAGATATCATATATCTTAGAGTTGACTTTGAACTTAGAAAGATTTATCTCAACTCACTTGCCTAGAATAGAAACCTTAATAAGTTCTCTATTTAAGCACATCCCTAACTTTCCTTTTTAATCATTCAAGCACTTGTAAATATTTCTTAGTGTAATCTTCATAAGACTTAAGAAAGATCACAAGAGATTTGTCTTTAATTTCCTTTCATAAAGAAATCTAAACTTTATCAAACAGTTCACTTAAACTTTTGAATCGTATTCAAAACATTGACTATTTAATTAACCTTTAAGCAATTAAAGAATTAAGTCGATGCTTAAATCTTACAATTTTGAAAACAACCATTCCAAAATTCAATCTGGTCATTCTTATCCAACGTTTGAATTAATTGTCATCGTATGACTGAATGATCATATATATTGGATCGTATCCAATATCATGAGCCTCCGCTTTTCTTTAATAATTAAAGTCTTGGAGCACTGCGCATTGAATATGTAGTCTCCTTGTCTCTAACTACTATAACGGGGTTGCTCGCATCATTGCTTTTCTTTTTTAAAAGGATTAAAATTTGCTTAACCATTTTGAGAACGTTTCTCAAACAGTCATAATTTGGTTTTACTAATCGAGAATATAAACATAAATATAAAGTTTGCTAAAAACTACACATAAAATGAAAATAAAATAGTGTTGTTGTTTATACACGCAAAATCAAAATGGTCTTTTGGTTTATGATTTTGCTCCCACTAGTCAACTACTCCCAATTGACTTTCAAGAATTGTCCAAAATTCTTTAGTGGCTGAGATCCAATCTAGTTACTTGATTCCCAACGGAGGTCGATCAATCAAGATAATTTCAAAAGATAGGTAACGCTTTACCAATTACATCACTATGTAATTCTCAGTGGTTGACTAGTTAACTCTTTGGCGATACACATCACTATGTGTTAGTCAACACCTTGTCTCTAAAGTCAGACGGCCCTGACGGTGGCCAATCACCGAAAGACTCTAATCAAGTCATAACCCAATATTCACGAGATCTCATACGATCATATCTCTATAACGACGATATACCCGAGGTAGGTCAACTCCCGGCGGTGGTCGATCTGTTGGATCCGAACAAGGGCTCTTCACCGTCATTATAATATTGGGAGACAATATTTCGACTTGATTTTTGTTGTGGAAGTATTTATGTACATTAATTCACTTAATTTTAATTACGGTCTCATTAAATATATCTATCTCTATAGACATACATCCTACACATTTATCTAGATCGTGCCTAGTCATGCATCTATCGTATCATATAAAATAAATACAAGCACAAAATAAATAAATGCGTAAAGTAACCGGTATGATCATGGACTTTTCCTAGGTGCGGTTTCGAATACAAACTGACGAAACCGCGGGTCACAATCTAAGGTAGCTGCAACCGCCAATAGGATCTTTAATGCGCCATTCTCCAATGGGATCTTTATTCTTCTTTCTTTGATCTCCGTCTTCTGCTCCATTCTTGCTACATTTAATTCTATCTAATAAAATAAATACACCCGCCGCACACGGAGGGGCCAATGGGAATGGGATAAATGCAGAAAATAAACTAGGTCACGTTCTTCATAACGGCCTATGACAATTTTTTAAACCAACGGAGAAATTAAATCATTCACATCTATCCTATTGGTCGAGTCCATGATCAATCGGGGTCCATATAATCATATTATATCTACTATATCTAATCCATACAATAACATCTTATGAAAAAGATAAATTAACATTTAACTACTTGCGTCTTAATTAATCAATTAACATTTAATCTATTAAATAATTTTATTCAATCAATTAACTAATTAACATTTAATTAGTCAAATGATTTTAATAGAAATAAAATGAGCTATTAATTTTAAACGATTTTAATTAATTAGAACTATTCTAAAAATAAATCAAAATTAAAATTAAATCTCTTTTGTTTCTTTCATTTTGATTGTTAATCAAAATGGATGCCTTTGGTTTCCTAAACCAAAAGGCATCTCCCTTGACCCTTTCCAAAATCAAAATTTTGAAAAGGCCTAGGCCTAATCCTTTTCCAAAATCAAATATTTTGAAAAGTGTCTAGGCCTATTCCAAACAAAATTTGGAAATGCCAATATTTTGGTTAATATGTCTGGCCACTTTCCAAAATCAAAATTTTGGAAGTGGCCTAGGCCTAGGCCTTTTCCCAAATCAAATATTTGGAAAGGGCCTAGACCAATTCCAAATAAAGTTTGGAAAGACCATTATTATTTTAATGTCATGTGGCATCCCAATGACCCAAACTATTTGAACCATTGGTTAGCCATATTACACAACTAAACAAAAGAAGAATTATCAATCACAACTATGAACCATATTGAATCACAAAATACACAAAACAAAATTTAGGGATCCACCACCTTTGACCAGTCAACCGACGCCGGAAGCATGTTGCCCCGCCGCTTTCGCCGCCGACCGGCCGCCGATGGTGGTGCCGCCGCCAGTCGGCCGAGCACCACCGGATCCTTTCTTTTTCTTTTTATTTTCGTGTATCGATTTGCTAATCAAAAATCTTTCATCTTTAAATTATGTAATTTAAACGATAAAATTAACTACGCAAATTAACAACATGCTTATAGCTTAAGCTCGAAGCTCTCTGATACCACTGTTAGGAAATCTACGAGGGAACGCAGCGGAATTTAAAATTTATTTCCTATCGACCCAAGATCGACTTCGTTTAAGTAATAAACAAATAATCTAGTAGACGGTGGTTACCTTGGTTGACCTAAAAGATCGACGCTTTGACCGTCTATGATTGAATATTTTCTATCTTTATTATATTATCTTTATTATAAATAAATCAATTTACACATGTGTGCAAATCTATATATATTAATATTTGATATTAATACATAATATAATGTCAAGAATGACTACATGCACTTCCACGTGTATTAGCACATACACATAAATGTGCGCATACATATATCAATATATATATATATATATATATATATATATATATATATATATATATATATATATATATAGTCAACATGATTAATATAATAATATGATTAATTAATTCACAAAATACATGTGTATCAATATACACAATAATTTCAACATACACATATCTAATATATGTATATTTAATCAATCAACATAATTAATATCTTGTATTTAATTTATTCATAATAAATAAACACCACCATATTAATTTACCACTATAACCTTTATAGTCTCGAGATAAACTTTCCTTATTTGGTTATCATCTATAACCACATTTTAATCCAGCTAGATGTTCATATGTGTGTGACCCGATAGGTTTCCGAATATGTTGGCCGTAGACACATTTCATGTTAAACGGTTACCGTGTAACTTACAATCCTATCGTTGTAATAATATCCATACGGTCATACGTCGAGTGTCAAACATTAACGACCGTATCTTATAATCTGGATATCATGCTCTCTCGAAGTAACTCATTTACTCTCACTTTGCAAAGATTCACGAGAGTAAGACATTCTTTATAAGAAGGCCCTTTCAGATAATCACCCTTACTGATAGGGTTCGCGATTTCCAGACGACCAAACATGTATACTCCGCATGCTTCAGTATCACACCCAATCACTATCGCATGATCTCCCCGTGGCTAGGGGAAACCTCAATAGTGTCAAAGCATGACAATCCACACCGTGATGCCATGTAGACTCCGGTCCTAAGGATAATTACACAACCACCACATAGTGTGACACTTAATGTAAGTGGGTCAGTCTAACGTACGCATTCTCTAATACTCGTCCACGTACAGTCCAAGTGTCTCACACTTCGATAGATGAGATCTATCCCCGCCCTTAAAGACAAGAAGACATCTAATACGTGCTAGCCTATTCGTACTATCAATGCCCCGTTTAATAGTACATCGGCTAGAGACATTTAAGTATCAAACTTATTTAAAATGATTAGAGATCTCATCAACCATAATCGCCTATCATGGTTTCTATCACGGTTTAATATTAAGGACGTTAACAATTCATAATTGGTTCCCTAAAAGAACATATATATATATATATATATATATATATATATATATATATATATATATATATATATATATATATATATATATATATATATATGACAACATAAAAGCCATTTAATATATGCATAAACATAAAGAAATAGTAGAAATGATCGACCTGGTCGGATCCGATCCAACCCGATTGGGTTTAGGACACTATTTCAACAGTATTCCCTGTAGACTTTGTGGTGCTAGACATGGAAGCTAACCATGATGTTCCACTAATCTTAGGAAGACCTTTCCTAGCCACGAGCAAAACATTGATAGAAGTTCATAAGGGTGAGCTGATTTTGAGAGTGAATGAGGACAAAGTAGTGTTCAATGTGATGAATTCAATGAGATATGCCCAAGATGGAGGAGAAGCGTGCTACATGCTAGATGCCATAGACGAGCTAGTTTTGGAATTATATCGGCGGTGGCACTTTAGACCACTAAAGTAGCAGAGACTTTACTCTGAAAGATGAGGAAAGTTATGAGGAAACTTGGCATGGGTGTAGCGAAGGTCAAGTGCGAGAAATAGAACAATTATCTTCTGGATTTAGGAGGAACTATTCATAGACCTTCGTGGCACAAGTCCACTTGACCTACAATTGGTAGGTAAGCTATTAAGATCATCATTAGAGGAGCCACCAAGGGACTTAACGTTAAAACCTTTGTCATCTCACCGAAGTATGTATACTTACAAGATGATACCCTTCCCTTATAATTTCGGCATTATTATCACCTTTAGAGGAGGAGAAACTTTTAAGAGTACTGAGAGAGCATAAGGGAGCATTTGGGTGGACGATCACAGACATTAGAGGAATAAGCCCATCGGTGTGCATGCATAAGATCTCTGTGGACCCTGAAAAGAAAGCAGTAGCTCAACCTCAAAGGAGATTGACGCCACAACTGAAGGATGTTGTTAAGGAAGAGATCATAAAGATGTTGGATATGGGAATCGTTTTCCCAATTACAGACAGTGAGTGGGTAAACCCGATTCATGTGGTGACCAAGAAAGGAGGATTCACTGTCCACCTAATGAGTTTGATGAGTTGATCCCTATGAGACTAATTAATGGACATCCATTTTGCATAGACTTCAGGAAACTGAATGATGCAACTCGTAAACATCATTTTCCCTACCATTCATTGATCAGATGTTGGAAAGATTAAGCGGTCATTCATTTTATTGTTTCTTAGATGGATATTCTTGTTATTATCATATCCATATTGCCCCCGAAGACCGAGAGAAAACAACTTTCACATGTCCCTATGGAACTTTTGCGTACAATCGCATGCCTTTTGGGTTATGTAATGCACCTGCAACTTTCCAAAGGTGCATGATTTCATTATTTACAGACATGGTGGAGGATTTTTTTGGAGATTTTCATGGATGATTTCTGTGTATTTGGAGATAGCTTTGACAAGTGCTTGGATAATTTGAGTAAAGTGTTGAAGAGATGTGAAGAGACCAACCTTGTACTTAATCGGGAAAAATGCCATTTCATGGTTACGAAGGAATAGTGTTGGGTCATAGAATTTCAAAGAAAAAATTGGAAGTTGATAGAGCAAAGATAGAGGTGGTAGAGAAATTACCCCTCTCTGTCAAACTTAAAGACATTGCGAGCCTTTACGGGCCATGCCGTATTCTATATGAGGTTTAATAAGGACTTCTCTAATGTTTCTAGACCTTTGACGGAATTCCTTGCGAAAGATGTACCTTTCGTTTTGGAAAAGAATGCAAGAAAGAATTCAACACATTGAAGCAAATGCTTATAACAACCCCAATTCTGGTAGCACCAGATTGGAACAAACCTTTTGAGCTTATGTGTGATGCAAACGACACGGCAGTTGGAGCAGCCCTGGGACAAAAAGAGGATAAAATATTTAAGCCTATCTATTACGCCAGTCGTACCCTTAACAGTGCCCAGAGGAATTATGCCACTACAGAGAAGGAACTCTTAGCTGTCATCTTTGCATTTGACAAGTTTCAACCTTATCTGATAGGATCGAAAGTCACTGTATTCACTGACCATGCAGCTTTGAGATACCTTCTAACCAAGCAAGACTTCAAGCCAAGATTGTTGAGATGGATTCTACTCTTACAAGAGTTTGATGTGGAAATCAAAGATAAAAAGGGATCTGAGAACCAGGTGGCTGATCACCTGTTGAGATTAACTTTGCTGGAAGAAGAGCAACCGACTAAGATCAGGTAGAGCTTTCCTGATGAACAATATTTTGCCGTCTCAGTGGTAGCTCGAGTTGAATCTCAGACCCGACATAATACATCAAGAGTGGGCAAGGTATACCCTTGGTTTGCCAATATTGTGAATTATCTAGCAGGAAGATACCTACCATCAGAATTCAATAATGCAGATAAGAAGAAGTTTTTCACGTATCTGAAGCATTACCATTGGGACGATCCCTACCTATACAAATTGTGCCCTGATACCATTCTTAGGAGATGCGTCCATGATGACGAGATTCTAAGTATTTTGCACATGTGTCATTCTAGAGAAGCTGGAGGTCACTATGGGCCCAATAAGACGGCAGCAAAGGTATTGCAGTGTGGATTCTATTGGTTAACAATTCATAAATCTGCTTACGAGTTTACAAGAGCCTGTCATTCCTGTCAAATGACCGGAAATATTTCTAAGCGGAATGAGATGCCACTGTAGAGTATCTTAGAAGTGGAGTTATTCGATGTATGGGGAATTGATTTTGTTGGGCCATTCACATCGTCAAAATCAAATCGTTACATCCTGGTAGCAGTTGATTATGTTTCCAAATGGGTGGAAGCAGTAGCTTCAC
This sequence comes from Gentiana straminea, assembly GCA_036785695.1. Classification (NCBI taxonomy): domain Eukaryota; kingdom Viridiplantae; phylum Streptophyta; class Magnoliopsida; order Gentianales; family Gentianaceae; genus Gentiana; species Gentiana straminea. The sequence goes on along the minus strand of JAVUPR010000299.1, from coordinate 6,819,627 downwards.
CTACTAATGATTCCAGGGTTATCTAAGTGGGGCATTTATATATGATGAGAGTCATATAGGACTGGACCGATTTAATCTGTGTTTCTCATATATTTCCGTGATTGAGAAATCTTATTAAATCACAAGATGATCATATATGGATTAACCTTAATCCTGAAGTGAATACAGACTCCTACTTGTTTCAAGAAAGGGTTTGATGTGTTCGTTAAGGATCGCTAAGAGGCGCGGTCCGAATCACTTTCACATTGGCACTATTCTGGAATGAGTGAGAAGTGTGTGTCTCACAGATATGGAATCCATTCCTTCCTGCGGGGGTAGAAAAACAATCCCCTTATTTGTTAATCCTAGAAACTGATCGATCCGCGGAGTTCGTATTGGTTATGAACTAATTGATCACTAGTGGGTTAATGGTAAATAAGGATAAGATGTATTGAAGAAGGTTTACTGAAATAATCCCGCTTCATTACGGATAGTCTATGGAGGGTTGGTTTATATGTAATGATTATATCAATGGACACTTATCGACTCAACTCGACGTTTTGAGAATAAGTTATATCTAGAATCGATAGAGTTCAGTTTCGGATTTATGGTGGCGTAATTCCGGATTTAGTAAGTTGAGTAAAAATATTATGTTCGATGAATATTTTATTCAATTTATTGTAGCTACTGGTTATAGGTCCATGGTCCTCGGGTTGGCTCCTAACACGCGAGTGTTTTCTCGTTTTATGGAACCTCGAGAATAAATTAAATAGTTGGTCTATTTAATTAATATGAAATATTATTTATTTGGTAAATAATATGTAAAATAGAAAAGACATTTTCTATTAAATTAATGATGAAAATGGCGCCACATTGTGGATAAGTTAGGAAAATAAATTTTCCTAGATTATGTCACATATGTAATTAATTAATTATCTATTTGTTGGATAATTAATGGAAAAATAAGAGATTTATTTTTTGGGAATTATCTCTTATCTTTTGGCAAATATCTTTTCCTTGTGGGAATAGGTAATTGTGGTGTGAAAATGATAACTCTCTTGACTAATTATTTTCCTATTTAAAGAGAGTTCCTCCTAGCACAAAGATACACACAAATTGCGCCACACTTGGAAAAAAAAGGAGAGAAAAATTAGTTTCTTGTTCTAGTCATTAAGAGAAGAAAAACCTACGGTTTTTCTGGTGCATATTCGAAGAGGTTCTCCGGCGAGGATCGACGTCCACCAGTCATCGCTAGAAGATACAATCCGGAAGACTGCGGCTTCTTTACTATCGATGTACTACTCATCTTAAATAAGGTAAATCTTCAACCTTCTCAAAGTTATATTAATTATCTATGTAGATCATATCGTAGTAAAATCGCATGGGAATTTATTCGTAGCTTCTGCTGTGCAAGATCGATGGCCTCGATCGGTGCTGTGAATCATCAATGAGGACGACACGTGGCATAGTTCGGGTCGGCTATCATCAATGGGGCTCCACCGCACCGAGCACCACCAGCAAGATACGAAACACTATTAAGTAACAGGCTTTTGCAACGGTATATAATAACAGTCCTAGGATTGTATCATAATCTTGATACAATCTCCGGCGACGGCATTGGGGGTTCAGATCGGCGGGAGTTGTTGAAGCCGGCATGTTGGAAGAGGCAGTCGGACGAAGCCATGAGATTCCTTTTCCGGTCAAATTGAAAAACGTGAAGAAGATAAAAATAGAGATGACGTAATTTTATCCGACAAGTGTTATTTTATGTGTTCTAAATGCCAAATTAAGTCCAGAAATGATCCTTATGTATAAACAATTTCAATAAATAATGTTTGAAATAATATATATGCATAGTTTTTTAATATTATTTGAGGGGTATATTAGTCATTTCGCATAGAAATTTGAGTGGGGTCATGGACCCCCGACCCATGTGCGTCCGCCCCGATAAAACCCATCATCAAATAGAAGTTGTGCAGGCCGGTGTACATGTGGTTGGTGGAGTTTATTAAGATTTAAAATATCATAATTGACTGATGATATGTATCTATATATATATATATATATATATATATATATATATATATATATATATATATATATATACCACGAACCCGTGCATAATGCACGGGTGATAAACAAGAAAAGACAATTTAAATACATCATGTATGCATAAATACAATTAAAATATGTCAAATTGGAAATAAGCACTCAAAACAAAACATTATTCATTAGAAGAATAGCTTCAATACAACATGACAAAAAATCCCACACAACAATACATGAACACCTTCCGCTCAACAGGAACCTCAACCTGCACGTATGACATGGCAACCCTCCTCTTCGCAACTTGTTAAATTTAATGTTGATGCTTCTTTCAATGGTACAACGGCTGCAGTTGGAGGGATCCTTAGAGATTCACGTGGTGATATTCTCAATGCTTTTTCAAGGAAGCTGGAAGGTGGGTATGACGTGAACACGGGAGAAGCACTTGCGATTTATCATGCGATTTTCCTAGCTATTACTTGGGTTTTTTTTGATGTAATTTTCGAGGAAGATTCTCTTACTATCATTCAAAAACTCAACTCGGATGCTCTAGATTTATCACAGGTGGGAAGCATCATCGAAGACTGTCGCAATATGCTTTTGTGTTTTTCATATTTTGAATTCTCTTTTGTAAAAAGGTCGGGTAATATCACAGCTCATCTTTTAGCTAAGGAAGGTCTAAGTTTGGTAGGAAACAAAACTTGGGGATTATCCCCTCCTATGCATGTAATCTCAGCTTGTATGATGGATAAAGTCTAATAAAGAAGTTTTTCCCTTAAAAAAAACAATACATGAACATTTTAAATAAAATGAAAATAATGCCTCTTGATACACGATTTCTTACCTCGAATCCGAACAGCTAATCCATTTATTGAAACGCCGTATCTCTATTTCCCTATAACAATACTATGTTTTTATCATTAAAAATCCTACAAAACAACTCTCTAATTCCCTATAACAATGCAATAGAAGCAGCCTAGAAATATAAATTTTATCTTAAATATTTACCATTTTCACCGAGACGACCGTTGCATTTCTCTATTCTTCATCAATTTGATATACACTTCTTGAGTTAGGGTGATTTTATTACTTTTCTTTTCTTTCTTTCTTTCACTCTGAACCCTCTTAGAATAACTAAACTATTTGTTTTTAGCACTCAATTATACTTATATGAAAGTTGTTCTCCATTATAAGAACATACCCTCGATCCAAATAACAATTCGTATGAGTTAGCCAGATTGTATGACTTGTCCATATGCAAACGAACAGTCCACTTTACTCCACTAAAGCTTCCTTCACCTTTCTCAACCCATGTTTCAAACAAATCCTCCGCACAATAAGGAAATATAAAAACACTATTCCTTACTATCTTCACAGAAACCACATCTTTTGCCAATTTTCAGCACATGAAAACAAAAGTTTTCATTTAAAAAAAAAAGTGTCTAAACAAGATCAAACAACAAAGTTAATCAATTAGAGGCAACCGTAATGAATAAAAGTAAGGATAAATGAATACAAACAACAAAGTTATGTAGTTTTGAACTATGAGCCTCCAAAAAAAAAAAAGTCACAACAAAGTGCCCAAACAGTTTTGCACTATTGATCATGATGGTGTGGGACTTGGTGATTCATATTGTTCCCATAATGATCAATGGTGTAAAAGTTTATTATGACACTTTGTTGTGACCCAACCATTTTTTTGGAAGTATCACTAAAAGTGTGTTGTGATAATTTTGTTGTCGAACAAATATTTTCCTTAAAAGATCACTTGCCAAGAAAAATTAGGATAAATAGACATGCGAACGATGAACGAATAATTAACAACAGGCTATCGTGTCATACACATATCAACATTCCTTTGCTCAATAATATGGTGAAATCATTAAAACAATTTAAATACGAACAATCAATCAGTCAAGAGAAACTACAAAACATACTACACACCTGAAAATCACTCCCAAATTCAATGCAATAAAAGAAATTTTGGAACAAAAAAAAGTCAGTCGACATGATGGTTTTAGAAGAAAACACAATTAAACAGAAGAAACGAATGAATACCCTATACATGATTGAACGCTATATATTTATAGGTAAAATCAGTACAACGATTTATGTAAATAGTAAAATGACAACATATGTAAGAAAACACAAAGAATAAAGAAACAGTAGGTATGTACGGTTGGACACACCGCTGCTTCTTCTCCATCGCGGTCAATTGCGATAACTCCCTCCTCGACAAAACAGCAGAAAAATAATAACAAAACTAAAGCGTGAAGAATCACATGGATGTTTGAATTTTGCTACATGATCTGGTTATCAACATTGAACAGCCGGTTAAAGATTTTTATTGGAAAAACGAAATGCGGTTGAAGGCCCACACCTATCTTCCATGCATGTACTCACCAAAACGAATCCCTGTAAACGATTAGTGAACCAAATGAAAAAAAATGAGATAATCCAAAAGTAACTCAACAAAACGAATCCCTGTAAACGATTAGTGAACCAAATGAAAAAAAATGAGATAATCCAAAAGTAACTCAACAGGGAATAAGTTGATTCAAACAGTTTTCTATCAACCCAAACAAAAGGTAATGGAGAAACACAAGACAAGTTGTACTATTCATGCGGTTAAAAAGGCAATCAAGCACACCTGAAAATCACTCCAAATATCTGCTGCATCACACCCGAAAAAGTGGATAAATACGAACAATCAATCAGTCAATAAGAACAGCTAACAGGTGATCGTCTATGTATTTTAACTACAAACCATAAGACATATTTTCAAAAACAAAAACACACGCATATATGTATATATATTAATGTCTATTTTTACGGTGATAAATATTTAAACTAGACAAATGATACTTTGTATGGATCTTCTAAATATTTTTATAGAAGATCCATACAATGAAATATTTGTGAAAACTAATTTTTGTCACTCAAAAGAAATATATATATATATATATATATATATATATATATATATATATATATATATATATATATATATATATATATATTTCAAAAATGTTTGAAAATAGTAAAAACTTGAATCTGTAAATTCTTTTAGATTGCGGCAGATATAGAGTATGGTGTGCAGAATCTGTTGAATACAGATCATGTTAACAGATTTTGATGCAGCTGTATATTGCATATGGGGTCAGTCTGGTTAGCCAGTTCATGCATTGCCCTACTGAGCAACATTGGGATGCTGTGAACAGGATACGAGGTACTTGAAATCCACTCCCGGCCAAGGCCTACATTTCACCAAGTCTGCCGAGAGATCTATCAAGGTCTACACCGATGCGATTGGGGGTATCGTCACATCAGAGACGGAAGGTCTACTACGAAGCTCTTGTTCTTCTTATGTATGGGGAAATCTTGTCACCTGGAGGAGCAAGAAACAACCTACGTCTCCCGAAGCGTCTTGAAAGGCTGCCGAACTCGGGGCACTAGTTTTGGGAATTTGTGAAGCTCTATGGATAAAAAGGGTCCCGACGAACTTCGGCGGCCTATTCGACACCTATCACACTCTCGTGACAATAATTCGGCATTATGCATGGCGAGAGGATCCGGTCCATCATGATAAAACCAAACATGTGGACATTGACAGACACTTCCTGAAGGAGAAGATTGATGCCAAGATTATTCAACTCCAGTATGTTCCCTCAGCAGACGAGAATGCTGATATTCTCACCAAGGCCATTCCACCACTTATGTTCAAGGATTTGAGTAGCAAACTTGGCTGTATAAACATATACAACCCAGTTTGAGGGGGGTGTGGAAATATTACATATCAAATAGTATGTAATATTTATTTATTTTCGTGTATACATTATTTGTACACTTTAGTTGTAAAAGGACATATTAATTGTGGTACATATAAACAATTAATATGTCAAACTCTAGTTGCTTTATGTCATAGACATACTTTTACTTTTTACATGCATGCTTGCCGCCCATCTAGTGGCCGCCCAAGCTAGCTAGTATCTCCCATCAATTGTAACTATTTATACTTCTTCCATTTGATGAATAAACTAAGTTGAAGTTTACTCAAGTATTATTTACTTTCTCAAACTCTCTTCAATAATGTTATTAGGCTAGATCTAATAACTAGCCAAAGTTATGTAATTGTTTTATTTCGATCTTTCCAGTAAAGGAGTGCTGTCTAAGTAAAATTGATTAAAATTGAGTTAATTGAATCTTTTTCTATTCTGAAACGTATTGATAATATTCGGATTGACGTAATTAACCAAGATGAATCGCACCATATAACCTAACGATGAACTGACCAGAGAAGTTGGGATATGAGATAAAAGATAGAAAAACCAGAGGGTAAAATTGGCCGTGCGAAAGCGTGACTACGGAATCCTATTTCCTACCCGGGGGCAGATTTGTCTTGGGAAAGATGGATCTTGTTAAAATTGTGCTCAAGATCGTAATAATGTTAAAATCAACAATTTAATTGAAACTAACACCAGAAAGTTAAATCGATCCGCCTGACAACCGGAGCCTTTTGAATAACATCGGCCGTCTGACAAATGGAATAACCTCTTTTATCCGGGGTAGATTTGTACTCGGTACCTGTTCAGACTAACTGAGATTAGCATGGGACAGTTGTGGAGATTGAACTGATGACAATGACATATGACAATTTCATACGCTCGTGTGAGAAGGAATTGTTAACCTCAGGAGTACACCGTTTCATTTACTCAATTGGACTTATTATGTAAGGAAAGATCGAGCGCATTCCGTCTACTGAAAAGATCGTATAAATCAATTATATAAACTTTGGCTAGTTCTATATATTGGTATCTATATATTTATATCTATATATATATTTTGCAATTTATGTACATCTATATATATTATATTAGAATAACTTTTAAATTACGCATTTATTTTATGGGAAATTAAGGATAAGGACACAATCTGAAATATTATTAAGCAACAGGACAACTACATATTTTTTATAGGGAGAAGGACAACTGTATAATTTTTATAGCGAGAAGGACAAACAGTGAATCCCGAAAATCAGTGAATCTCTTTGCGGTTTAGATCGAGTTAATAACAGCTCTTTGGTGTTTAACCACACTTAGAAGAATTACCAAGTTCCCTGAGGATTTGACACTCTGACTCACCATACTAGCACTACAGTTTGACCCGATACACTGTCGGTTAAGGACTGGTATTAGCACTAGAAAAGGCCACGTCAAGAACGAGGAGTTGTATGCTTAGGTATTTGGATGCAAACCTGATTATTGTTGACTACACTGATTCTGATTTTTGTCGGATTAAGGATGATCGTGAATCGATCTCAGGCTTAGTGTTTACTCATAGTCATGGAGCTATAGTCTGGAGCAATCCAACACTGCCAATATGACTCTGTTAGTCGAATACAAAGCAGCTTTCGGAGCAGCTAAAGAGGCTGCGTGGCTTGAGAAGTTCGTTGCTGGACCGGGAAGTGATTCCAGGTCTCGATGAGCCGATACCATTTTTCTATGAAAACAGTTGAGAGGTAGCTCATGCAAATGTTCTTCGCAGTCACAAGAGGTCAAAAGCATATTGAGAGACAGTACTAGCTGCTCAAACAGACCGTGCATAGAGGCGAAGTTTTCGGTCCTAAAGATCGCCTCGAGCCGACAACCTAGGCCGATCGCCTTACTAAGTCGCATGGCATCAATTGTCACGATAAGCACTTGGCGGGTATAAATTTGGGAGATATGTCTCATCGGCTTTAGAGCAAGTGGGAGAATGTTGTGAATAGAAAGAATAAGGGCCCGAAAGACAATTGTTGCTAGTGTGCCCGAAAGACAACTGTTGCTTGTCCTTACAAGCAAGTGGGAGATTGTTGGAAGTAGCGCCCGAAAGACAATTTATGTAATTGTTTTTATAATTAATAAATGACAGATTTATTCTCATATTATTATTTGCTTTGTGCTTATATCTTATACACTGTTGAAAACCCCAAGTCGTATCATATGTAGCCATATAACTTAGTGTGTGTCATACATGAGGATTAAATTTATGGTGATACACTTGAACTAATATTCCGTGGTGAACTTAATCAAAGTATGGGGTCTATTGATTAAACCACCATTAATGCGTCCAGAACACTTTATGGTGTGGCCGTCTTATCTGGACCGTCGATATTGGTTATCTAAGTGGGGCATTTATATATGATGAGAGTCATATAGATGGACCGATTTAATCGTGTTTCTCATATATTTCCGTGATTGAGAAATCTTATTAAATCACAAGATGATCATATATGGATTAACATTAATCCTGAAGTGAATACAGACTCCTACTTGTTTCAAGAAAGGGTTTGATGTGTTCGTTAAGAATCGCTAAGAGGCGCGGTCCGAATCACTTTCAAATTGGCACTATTCTGGAATGAGTGAGAAGTGTGTGTCTCACAGTTATGGAATCCATTCCTTCCTGCGGGGGTAGAAAAACAATCCCCTTATTTGTTAATCCTAGAAACTGATCGATCCGCGGAGTTCGTATTGGTTATGAACTAATTGATCACTAGTGGGTTAATGGTAAATAAGGATAAGATGTATTGAAGAAGGTTTAATGAAATAATCCCGCTTCATTACGGATAGTCTATGGAGGGTTGATTTATATGTAATGATTATATCAATGGACACTTATCGACTCAACTCGACGTTTTGAGAATAAGTTATATCTAGAATCGATAGAGTTCAGTTTCGGATTTATGGTGGCGTAATTCCGGATTTAGTAAGTTGAGTAAAAATATTATGTTCGATGAATATTTTATTCAATTTATTGTAGCTACTGGTTATAGGTCCATGGTCCCCGGGTTGGCTCCTAACACGCGAGTGTTTTCTCGTTTTATGGAACCTCGAGAATAAATTAAATAGTTGGTCTATTTAATTAATATTAAATATTATTTATTTGGTAAATAATATGTAAAATAGAAAAGACATTTTCTATTAAATTAATGATGAAAATGGCGCCACATTGTGGATAAGTTAGGAAAATAAATTTTCCTAGATTATGTCACATATGTAATTAATTAATTATCTATTTGTTGGAAAATTAATGGAAAAATAAGAGATTTATTTTTTGGGAATTATCTCTTATCTTTTGGCAAATATCTTTTCCTTGTGGGAATAGGTAATTGTGGTGTGAAAAGGATAACTCTCTTGACTAATTATTTTCCTATTTAAAGAGAGTTCCTCCTAGCACAAAGATACACACAAATTGCGCCTCACTTGGAAAAAAAAGGAGAGAAAAATTAGTTTCTTGTTCTAGTCATTAAGAGAAGAAAAACCTACGGTTTTTCTGGTGCATATTCGAAGAGGTTCTCCGGCGAGGATCGACGTCCACCAGTCATCGCTAGAAGATACAATCCGGAAGACTGCGGCTTCTTTACTATCGATGTACTACTCATCTTAAATAAGGTAAATCTTCAACCTTCTCATAGTTATATTAATTATCTATGTAGATCATATCGTAGTAAAATCGCATGGGAATTTATTCATAGCTTCTGCTGTGCAAGATCGATGGCCTCGATCGGTGCTGTGAATCATCAATGAGGACGACACGTGGCATAGTTCGGGTCGGCTATCATCAATGGGGCTCCACCGCACCGAGCACCACCAGCAAGATACGAAACACTATTAAGTAACAGGCTTTTGCAACGGTATATAATAAAAGTCCTAGGATTGTATCATAATCTTGATACAATCTCCGGCGACGGCATTGGGGGTTCAGATCGGCGGGAGTTGTTGAAGCCGGCATGTTGGAAGAGGCAGTCGGACGAAGCCATGAGATTCCTTTTCCGGTCAAATTGAAAAACGTGAAGAAGATAAAAATAGAGATGATGTAATTTTATCAGACAAGTGTTATTTTATGTGTTCTAAATGCCAAATTATGTCCAGAAATGATCCTTATGTATAAACAATTTCAATAAATAATGTTTGAAATAATATATATGCATAGTTTTTTAATATTATTTGAGGGGTATATTAGTCATTTCGCATAGAAATTTGAGTGGGGTCATGGACCCCCGACCCATGTGCGTCCGCCCCTGATAAAACCCATCATCAAATAGAAGTTGTGCAGGCCGGTGTACATGTGGTTGGTGGAGTTTATTAAGATTTAAAATATCATAATTGACTGATGATATGTATCTATATATATATATATATATATATATATATATATATATATATATATATATATATATATATATATATATATATATATATATATATATATATATATATATATACACGAACCCGTGCATAATGCACGGGTGATAAACAAGAAAAGACAATTTAAATACATCATGTATGCATAAATACAATTAAAATATGTCAAATTGGAAATAAGCACTCAAAACAAAACATTATTCATTAGAAGAATAGCTTCAATACAACATGACAAAAAATCCCACACAACAATACATGAACACCTTCCGCTCAACAGGAACCTCAACCTGCACGTATGACATGGCAACCCCCTCTTCGCAACTTGTTAAATTTAATGTTGATGCTTCTTTCAATGGTACAACGGCTGCAGTTGGAGGGATCCTTAGAGATTCACGTGGTGATATTCTCAATGCTTTTTCAAGGAAGTTGGAAGGTGGGTATGACGTGAACACGGGAGAAGCACTTGCGATTTATCATGCGATTTTCCTAGATATTACTTGGGTTTTTTTTTATGTAATTTTCGAGGGAGATTCTCTTACTATCATTCAAAAACTCAACCCGGATGCTCTAGATTTATCACAGGTGGGAAGCATCATCGAAGACTGTCGCAATATGCTTTTGTGTTTTTCATATTTTGAATTCTCTTTTGTAAAAAGGTCAGGTAATATCCCAGCTCATCTTTTAGCTAAGGAAGGTCTAAGTTTGGTAGGAAACAAAACTTGGGGATTATCCCCTCCTATGCATGTAATCTCAGCTTGTATGATGGATAAAGTCTAATAAAGAAGTTTTTCCCTTAAAAAAAACAATACATGAACATTTTAAATAAAATGAAAATAATGCCTCATGATACACGATTTCTTACCTCGAATCCGAACAGCTAATCCATTTATTGAAACGCCGTATCTCTATTTCCCTATAACAATACTATGTTTGTATCATTAAAACTCTTACAAAACAACTCTCTAATTCCCTATAACAATGCAATAGAAGCAGCCTAGAAATATAAATTTTATCTTAAATATTTACCATTTTCACCGAGACGACCGTTGCATTTCTCTATTCTTCATCAATTTGATATACACTTCTTGAGTTAGGGTGATTTTATTTCTTTTCTTTTCTTTCTTTCTTTCACTCTGAACCCTCTTAGAATAACTAAACTATTTGTTTTTTGCACTCAATTATACTTATATGAAAGTTGTTCTCCATTATAAGAACATACCCTCGATCCAAATAACAATTCGTATGAGTTAGCCAGATTGTATGACTTGTCCATATGCAAACGAACAGTCCACTTTACTCCACTAAAGCTTCCTTCACCTTTCTCAACCCATGTTTCAAACAAATCCTCCGCACAATAAGGAAATATAAAAACACTATTCCTTACTATCTTCACAGAAACCACATCTTTTGCCAATTTTCAGCACATGAAAACAAAAGTTTTCATTTAAAAAAAAAGTGTCTAAACAAGATCAAACAACAAAGTTAATCAATTAGAGGCAACCGTAATGAATAAAAGTAAGGATAAATGAATACAAACAACAAAGTTATGTAGTTTTGAACTATGAGCCTCCAAAAAAAAAAAAGTCACAACAAAGTGCCCAAACAGTTTTGCACTATTGATCATGATGGTGTGGGACTTGGTGATTCATATTGTTCCCATAATGATCAATGGTGTAAAAGTTTATTATGACACTTTGTTGTGACCCAACCATTTTTTTGGAAGTATCACTAAAAGTGTGTTGTGATAATTTTGTTGTCGAACAAATATTTTCCTTAAAAGATCACTTGCCAAGAAAAATTAGGATAAATAGACATGCGAACGATGAACGAATAATTAACAACAGGCTATCGTGTCATACACATATCAATATCACGCAGAGAAGTCTTCTAGATCAGAAATAACTATGCTGGTATACCAAAACTTAAGTAATCATGTCTAACTTCAACAAAATGAATTTGGTCATTCCAATTTCAGTTCTTGGCATCATCATCTTGTGCAAATTTCAAAGTCGAGCATTAATCTAATTTTTTTAGCCGTTAAAATGATCATGTAATGAAAATTAAAATGGTAAGTGCAACACCACCCACACATGTTCATCTATCTATACACTATAAACATTCTCATTTCATGTATGCTCAATCTTCCCAAAAAAACATTGCAAAACAAAATACGAAGAACCTCAAATAAAGAAACTGTAAAATGCAATAGATTATGAAATGGTGATAAAACAGAAAATAGATGTTAATGTCATAAAATAAATCTAAAAACTTCTACCACTATCCTGGCGGGAGCTTTGTCAATATACCACTATTGACAAGCCCAATTTCAAGCCATACCACTCCATTGTCGATATACCACTCCCATTTTCGCGTTTTAGGTGTTTTTAAAACCAAACTAAACCCTAATTGGAAAGGGGGAACCCAATAGGGGAAGGGTGTACCTTAAGATCGTGCACATTTGTGAAAAAAATAGGAGAAAAACGCGTTCCAAAATTATTTTTTTTTGCCTTGGGTGGTATATCCACAAATTCACCCAAAAAATGGTGGTAGTCCAGAAAAAATCCCCTATCTCCTGGCTGCTTCTAAACATAAGGCTTGACATTAAACCTCTCCAAACAACTTCTAAACATAAGGCTCATCATTAAACCTCTCTCGATTGCAGTGGTTTGAAATCGTCAAATACACCTCCTCTATCGGCACTTGCTTAGTCTTTGAAATAAAGAAAAAGAAGAATTTGGAAGGAGGAATCTTTCCAAGTTCTGTAATTTTGAATCAAAACAAATACGGTCGGGAGGAGATCCAAGTAAGCATCGTGCTAGAAAATGTCATGACAAAAAGAAGTGAAACACATTTTTATTTACTTGAATAGGAAAATCATCTTAATCAACGCTCAATAGGTAGGGGCTCTATATCAAGTGTTCAATGCCTGAAATGGTTGATCTATAAGAGCTCTCTGTTTGGCAGCGTCAACATCACCATAACCGGAAAGCTCTACAATCTTTCACCTCAACATCAAATGAATTATATGATATCATTGCAGATTCATAAAATTATGCTTCAGTGATAGACAATATTGAATAACAAACTAATTGTCATTGGGAAATAATGTGTGTACAATAGGTTTATATAGAGAGCCAACAAGGCTATAATCGTAAAATACAAAATAATGTAAATAATATAATCTAATACGCTCCCTCAAGCGGACGGAGGTGAGCGAAGTCCAAGCTTGGAAACAAGTGAAGAAAAAGATAACCGTGGCAAGGGCTTGGTGAGAACATCGGCCACCGGTGCACGCGGCGACGACACGAGCAACACGAACAAGACCACGCTCAACATGCTCACGAATAAAGTGATAGTCAATGGCCACGTGCTTCATGCGTGAGTGAAAAACCGGGTTGGCACTGAGACGAAGCGCTCCTAAATTGTCACAAAAAATCACTGGCGTGGAGGTAACGGTAAAACCGAGATCAGCAAGCAGATAAGTCAGCCAGGCAACTTCGGCGGCCGTATCTACAACACACCGGTACTCAGCTTCGGTGGAAGAACGAGAAACTGAGTGTTGCTTCTTGGAGCTCCAGGAAATGGCATTTTTGCCCAAGAAGAAAATATAAGCAGAAGTGGAAGTGTAACATGGCACATACTCAGAGGACACGGGGTCGCGATAGCCAGCGTCCCTGTTACCTGCCCAATCAGAATCCGAAAACGCATGCAAGGCCAGAGGGGAATCCCGATATAACTATAAACCCATAGTAGGAGTGCCAGACAAATAACGCAGAAGACGTTTGACAAGCATCCAATGATACTCTGTCGGTGCATGCATAAACTGGGAGAGCTTATTAACCGCAAGGCGAATATCAACTCTCGTAAAGCATAAGTGCGCAAGGCACCCAAAACCCGACGATGCGAGTCGGATCGGAATAAGGGGGAGAAACAATGGGATCACCGGAAAAGGCATCAGCTGGCATAGGCATGGAAACTGCCTTAGAGTCCTCTATGTGAACCTAAGAAAGCAGCTCACGTGTGTACCTGGTCAGCGTAAGTAACATACCAAGGGCAGAATGAGTGACCTCAACTCCCAAAAAATACGAAAGGGGACCAAGGTCCTTAATAGAGAACCGAGAGCCCAACTGATCAATAACACTCTGAACCTGCTCACTGGAGCTACCTGTAACAATGATGTCATCGACATATACCAAGATAAAAGTAATGCTGATAGATGTGCGATAAAAAAATAAAGAAGGATCAGCCGCAGAGTTAACAAAACCCATGGTAAGAACAAAGGACTTAAGCTCATGGTACCAAGCCCGAGGTGCCTGCTTAAGACCATAGATCGCCTTGCGAAGTTTGCACACAAAGGTGGGTTTCGTAGCATCCTCAAACCCGGGTGGTTGAGACATATACACATCTTCAGCTAGTGTCCCCTGTAGAAAGGCGTTATTGACATCGAGTTAGCGAAGAGACCAACTGATGAGAGAAAAATACACCCACTAAAATATTGGTCCCCGGCAACGGCGCCAATTTTTTTTATGAGCGAAAAATTCATCCACTAAAAATACATTTATAAAGACTCGCAACTGTGGGTAAACTAACTCTCTAACTGGCAGAGTACCAGGTCGATTGCTAGGATAGCTACAGGAGTACGAGGTCGTCCCAAGCGAACGTGATTCTTAGTCTAGGCGATCAAAGTTTTAAGTGGAGTGTTTATACTAATGCGAAAAATAAATTTTAACTAACGAGATTAACTAGGTGATTAAAAAGCATAGCCGAGCCATGATCCAACAGGTTATCTCCCCACAGGAAAAACTTGATAAGGAGTGTGTTTTATCGATTCGGTTCATATGATATTCACGGGAGTCAACTCTTTATTCTTGCGTTAAGATCGAACGGCTCTCACTTAACCCCCACACTAGGTTTATTAACCCTCCTTTAGAGAGCTAACTCGCCTAACATGGTTGACCGGAATAAAAAGCCGTTGAAAAACCTCACAAAAACATAATTTTAACGTATCACTTAGGTTGCCAATCTAACGATTAAGACTATGGTTTAGTGATTTTAAAACATGTTTCGCACATCTCGTAAAAATAAGAATTTCACTTAGGCATAGTCCGGATATCTGTCACTTAGATTGTCAATCTAACAATCGGGACTATGATTAGTGATATCCATATCTCACATCTCACCGCAAAATACATTTATAAGCTCGATGTAACCGTGAACAAAGTTGTCAATTTTATTCAAAGTTATTAAAATGATCAAAACAAGTTTAAAACATGATTTTATCATAAAAACGTTAAATTAAGCACAACACAACTCCATCTCGTTTCCCGAGGGTTGATTTCACCCGTTTTCACATAATTCGGCTATGTTTATATTTAGCTATTCATTATAACGGAAAAGAAAATTATATCATATATATATATATAAGTGCATAAAACATAAATATAGATATATATATATATATATATATATATAGATCTATAGATATATATATATATATATATATATATATATATATATATATATATATATATATAGATACTTATATATATATATACTACAAAATGAAAAGAACAAGAATGAAAGAACGGAATTAAAATTATATTAAAACGATAACTAATCGGGTTATTACACCGACATTATAACTACATATATATCTAATTTATAGGCCCCTTAAAACATAAATAAAAGAAGGGAAAAGATGAAAGGAGGTTGGGGAAGAAGAGGGGCAGCGTCCTCTGTTTGCTGTGCTCTGCTATATATAGGAAAATAGGGGAGCCGGATCGATCCGGATCGGTGCCGGATCGATCCGAACTTATCATCATTACTAATCATTACTGATCACATGCAGCGGAGAAATTTATATATTAAACTTCTAAAATTCATATCTCGAGTTGTAGACCTCCAAAAATTATGATCCAAATGTCATAAATAAGATCTCGGAAAACTCTTCAACTTTCATGAAGGACTCTTCTTCAGAAAACGCCTTTTTGATGGGCCATTCCCATTACGTGTCGTTTTACGGCATTTTCCCTAATACAAATCAATTAGCCACTTGACCACCATTTGAGTTGTAGAAATCCGATTGACTTGATTCAAAATCCATTGGAAAGCTTTCTTGAAGATCTACAACTTTTATTAAGAAAACTTCTTCAGAAAACGTCGTTTTGATGAGCCATTTCCATTACGTGTCGTTTTACGACATTTTACTGATACGAATCGATTAGCCACTTGACCATAACTTGAGTTGTAGAACTCCAATTTACGTGATTCAAAGTGCGTTAGAAAGCTTATGTGAAGATCTACAACTTTAATTAAGAAGTCATCTCCTGAAAATGCCTCTAAGCTGGGTCAAATCTCCGTCGAAAATATGTAACGATTCAAGTACTTAGGAAAAACGACCCTTTTGAACTCGTAAGCTTGTGGCACCTTCTTCTAACCCTCTAAACACCTCTTTAAGGGCTCAAAACATGTCGTTACGTAGGATCTTGGTCTACTTATGATTCTGCAATAAATCACCAAAATACCAAACGTAAATCCGACACGACACTCCGGTTACTAAACCGGTACAAAAACTAATAAAAACACATAAAAACACGATATTTTATAAAATAGTCACGACTTATACATTTTTATGAAACTAAGGAATTAATGATTTAAAATGATATAAAAATGCTCAAAATGATATTAGAAACGGGGTGAAATGTTATGAAAATAACAGTGAATTTTTCCGTTATCACAACCCCCCACTTAGCTTTTGGTCGTCCTCGAACAAAACAAGCGATAAAATAAAATGAATGAGGAAAAATTCATGAAGATGTAAAATATAAAGGCCAACCAGATGATGTAACCAATCGAATCATAACCACACGTTAACCTTAATATAAATGTATAACAGAGTGTGTGTGTGTGTGTGACAAGCCTTTTCAATTTCCACTATCCTCTCTTGAATAAATCAAGCAAACGCACAAATATCCATTCAGACAGTCCTAATGACTTTCCTAGGTATAGGTAGTAACAATTCCACACAACGTCCTCCCGTGTACTTATTAGGATAATCCCTAAAGCATATCATTCAGTTTATACTGGGGATAGTTAGAAGATAACTTCTCTTTTGTTTTTTTTTTTTTTTTTTTTTTCATAGAATACTAACATATCCGAACTCATTGCCAAAATCGACTATATTTCAAGCGTCATGAGGTGAGATCGAATACATTAATACCTATCTAACTCTCTTTTTTTTATTTTTTTTTTTTTTTTTTTTTATGTGTAGCATATGCCCTCATTCCCAGCAATAGGATGTTTCGTGATAACACCCTAGCCGGACTACTATCATCGGGCGGTCGGGAGCTTTTAAGCCTCATAGTGGTATAGGACGTTTCGTGATAACGCCTACTACCGCACTCAAATCATTGGTAGCTACAACCGACATATATATAGTTTATCTTATTTTGACATTCTTTCTATCACATTCAAACCTTCAGATATTCACAGTACATGTTCAGAAGTTAGGTACTAAGTTACTGCTGTTTCTAGGATAAACCACTAGAATACTGAATGGGTACAGTTTAAAATTTTTGCTTCAATATCAAAGGCTTACGTGAAGGAATTCATGTTACACAAATAAATTTGAGGTTAAAATGTACTTTCGGTTCACATTAGTTATATACATCCAAATCGATCATTACATCTTCAAATCCATGAAAAATATACCTTATACAGTTCATTTTAATCAACTCAATAATGCTCGAAAGAGAATCAAAAACTAAGGGTTTAAACACTTACTGCCATTACTAGACCATCAAGACTCTACCCCCCACTTACGATTTTGCATTATTCCCAGAGATAGAGAGAAAGACTTAGCTGATAAATCTGGCAGAAAGGTGCTATCGAATCCCGTAACAGCCATGAGAAAGCACGTCCCTAATCCCTATACCAAAACAGAAACAACCAAAACAAAGCAAACACGGGACATGGTCCTCGTGCCAAAGTATGCAACAGGGATATCGGAATAAATAAGAAAATGGCCCTGTCACGTCAGAAAATTCGATAAGCAATACATAGCACATCGCATAACAGCTTTAGATGGAAAAATAACCCACACGGGTAAAGCACAGAACATCTAAGCATATACGTATCATAGAGAGTATCACATAAGCATATATCATAGTCAAGTCAGTTATTCCTAGATTCCTTTTATTACACACAGTTTTATTAAAGCGGGAAAACTCACCACTATACTACAACGACCAGAAATTTGAAACATACTAGATCGTAAAATGAAATGTGTGAAAGAGTATTGAGTCTTTTATACCCAGATCCTCAAGGGTTTAACAACCTAAGTCCAAGAAATGAAGCATTTGAATGTTTTCTTTGTATTCTACCTCGGGATTTTCGGATAACCACCTAATCGTTCCCTTTAAATGACATTCAAACATTCATCCTGAGACTTGGTTGTGATTTGTGTTCATATTTCCTATTATATTGACTCTGTCCACATATTCTACATTAAGACTAGTCTTATCCAAATTATTATTATTAACGGGCTGCCTCCCGGTAGCGCTTTTGTTTAACGTCGTTTGCTCGACTAAATTAGTATTTACAAGTTATCAACCAAAATCAGAACTTAAGAAGATCAATAGCTTAAGAAAAATTAACAATGCGAGAACCAAAGAAATTAAATTGTCTAGAAACGTACCTCGTTTGGCTCTCGATGCCATCTCCCCCAAACGGAAAAAATCTTCTTTTATCGATCGTCGAACCATCTTCTTTTGAAAACTCCCATAAAGCTCATCCATTGGGGAGTACACAAACTGGACCGCAGAAAATTCATCCTCACAGAGTGGACGAATGTAGTAATCCGGAACCGATATATTAACTATTACCAACTCTCCCAGTGGCTTTACTAAAGATGGCCAATCAATCTCTCGCTCCTCTAACTCTGTCATCTCCAAATCTTGCACTTTTTCTTCGCAAACTGAATTATCAACCTCATTCTCACCCTGAACTTTTTCAGTGATAACATTTTCATCCCTAACCACTTCTATTGCACTTGTCTCTGCCTCTTTCACATACCTCACTAATTCAATCAATTGCCCCACCTTGTCTTGTAGATTTCTTATAGCGGAGTCAGTACTTACCTTGAACTCCTGCATGTCCAACAATCGCTCTTCCAGGCTCTGGTTCAATCGTTCTAGTTGCTCTATTTGACTGTCGGTGAAGTCTTCTTGTGGCATGGGGGAAAACTGATCATATTGACTTTGATTCATCGGAGGTGAGTAGTAGTCTTCTTGCCATTCCAGACACTGATCAGATGGCTGAATATGGTTGAAGCTATCAACGTGCTGAGTATGAACACTGTAATCCTGATAAGCATTAGGGTTAGGACGACCCTCGTAATATGGTGGCTCATTACTCGAATAACCAAAATTCTGATCCTGATATGCATTAGAGCACTTATAATCCCATGAACCTTGGTTATTTTGCTGTTGATATTGAGGCTCAGACACGAACTGTTGTTGATAAGGTTGGTAGGGGTATTGTTGTTCAGCTGAGTAGTTTTGATTGAAAAATCCATCCATTTAAGCTCAATCTGCAAGACCTCAGAAAACAACAATAAAACAATAAAATTTTTCTTTTTTTTTTGTTTTTTCGTTTTTTTTTTTCTTCGTAAACACACGATATTTAGACCCCTCAAAAAGTTATGGTTGCCGAAGGCCCTAATCCCCAGTTTTAGCCAGACTTACAAGATATCACCCTCCGAAAAGGCTAAGTACCAAAGTCGTATTCAAACCGAGTTCAGGACAATATCACTTCAGCATCCATAGCTCTTTGTCGACATCTAAATAAAACAAGAAAATAAAAACCTAGGCCCAAGCCTTCGGTTCACTTACAAGATATCACAACAATATCACACATTTCCCCGGCAACGGCGCCAATTTTTTGATGAGAGAAAAATACACCCACTAAAATATTGGTCCCCGGCAACGGCGCCAATTTTTTTGATGAGCGAAAAATTCATCCACTAAAAATACATTTATAAAGACTCGCAACTGTGGGTAAACTAACTCTCTAACTGCCAGAGTACCAGGTCGATTGCTAGGATAGCTACGGGAGTACGAGGTCGTCCCAAGAGAAATGTGGTTGTGAGTACCAAAGCGAACGTGATTCTTAGTCTAGGCGATCAAAGTTTTAAGTGGAGTGTTTATACTAATGCGAAAAATAAATTTTAACTAACGAGATTAACTAGGTGATTAAAAAGCATAGCCGAGCCATGATCCAACGGGTTGTGTGTTTTATCTCGATTCGATTCATATGATATTCACGGGAGTCAACTCTTTATTCTTGCGTTAAGATCTCGAACGCTCTCACTTAACCCCCACACTAGGTTTATTAACCCTCCCTTTAGAGAGCTAACTCGCCTAACATGGTTGACCGGAATAAAAAGCCGTTGAAAAACCTCACAAAAACATAATTTTAACGTATCACTTAGGTTGCCAATCTAACGATTAAGACTATGGTTTAGTGATTTTAAAACATGTTTCGCACATCTCGTAAAAATAAGAATTTCACTTAGGCATAGTCCAGATCTGTCACTTAGATTGTCAATCTAACAATCAGGACTATGATTAGTGATATCCATATCTCACATCTCACCGCAAAATACATTTATAAGCTCGATGTAACCGTGAACAAAGTTGTCAATTTTATTCAAAGTTATTAAAATGATCAAAACAAGTTTAAAACATGATTTTATCATAAAAACGTTAAATTAAGCACAACACAACTCCATCTCGTTTCCCGAGGGTTGATTTCACCCGTTTTCACATAATTCGGCTATGTTTATATTTAGCTATTCATTATAATGGAAAAGAAAAATATATCATATATATATATATATAAGTGCATAAAACATAAATATAGATATATATATATATATATATAGATCTATAGATATATATATATATATATATATATATATATATATATATATATATATATATATATATATATATATATATATATAGATGTAGACACTTATATATATATATATACTACAAAATGAAAAGAACAAGAATGAAAGAACGGAATTAAAATTATATTAAAACGATAACTAATCGAGTTATTACACCGACATTATAACTACATATATATCTAATTTATAGGCCCCTCAAAACATAAATAAAAGAAGGGAAAAGATGAAAGGAGGTTGGGGAAGAAGAGGGGCAGCGTCCTCTGTTTGCTGTGCTCTGCTATATATAGGAAAATAGGGGAGCCGGATCGATCCGGATTGGTGCCGGATCGATCCGAACTTATCATCATTACTAATCATTACTGATCACATGCAGCGGAGAAATTTATATATTAAACTTCTAAAATTCATATCTTGAGTTGTAGACCTCCAAAAATTATGATCCAAATGTCATAAATAAGATCTCGGAAAACTCTTCAACTTTCATGAAGGACTCTTCTTCAGAAAACGCCTTTTTGATGGCCATTCCCATTACGTGTCGTTTTACGGCATTTTCCCTAATACAAATCAATTAGCCACTTGACCACCATTTGAGTTGTAGAAATCCGATTGACTTGATTCAAAATCCATTGGAAAGCTTTCTTGAAGATCTACAACTTTTATTAAGAAAACTTCTTCAGAAAACGTCGTTTTGATTAGCCATTTCCATTACGTGTCGTTTTACGACATTTTACTGATACGAATAGATTAGCCACTTGACCATAACTTGAGTTGTAGAACTCCAATTTACGTGATTCAAAGTGCGTTGGAAAGCTTATGTGAAGATCTACAACTTTCATTAAGAAGTCATCTCCTGAAAATGCCTCTAAGCTGGGTCAAATCTCCGTCGAAAATATGTAACGATTCAAGTACTTAGGAAAAACGACCCTTTTGAACTCGTAAGCTTGTGGCACCTTCTTCTAACCCTCTAAACACCTCTTTAAGGGCTCAAAACATGTCGTTACGTAGGATCTTGGTCTACTTATGATTCTGCAATAAATCACCAAAATACCAAACGTAAATCCGACACGACACTCCGGTTACTAAACCGGTACAAAAACTAATAAAAACACATAAAAACACGATATTTTATAAAATAGTCACGACTTATACATTTTTATGAAACTAAGGAATTAATGATTTAAAACGATATAAAAATGCTCAAAATGATATTAGAAACGGGGTGAAATGTTATGAAAATAACAGTGAATTTTTCCGTTATCACCAACCAAAGGAAACTGCAATACTAAGAACAAGGCAGATTGTAACAGGTTTAACAACAGGACTAAAAGTTTCGAAGTAATCCAAACCATGGCGTTGTGTAAACCCTTTGGCAACCAGCCGAGCCTTGTATTTATCAATCGAGCCATCCGGTTTCCGTTTAATTCGGAAAACCCACTTACAACCAACTATATTTAAACCATCAGCAGGGGGAACTAAAGACCACGTGTCATTGCGAAGAAGCGCACTATACTCATCAGACATGGCAACACACCACTGCGGACACTTTGCAATGCCTCGCTTGGGTTGAGGGCTCCGTGTCTAGGTAGCGATTGTGAAGTTGAGCTTGAAGGTTAAAGGGTTGACGAGGTTTGTAGATTTTATTTTGAGAACGAGTGGTCATGGGATGGTGCGGGCGGGGGGGGGGGAGGAGGGGGTGGAGGCGGCGGAGTGGGGGACGAGGTGGAAGGAGATGAGATGGGAGTGGGGGAAGAATAAGAATCACTGGGATAGTTGGAGTGGGGAGAGACAGGAGAAAATGAGGAGGGGGAGTTTGCGGCTGGCTCATAAATGCCCACGGTTGGTGTATGGTCCGTGGGGGTGGTGGAAGGACAGGAACAGCCGCTGTTTCGTAGGAAGAAGAGGGAAGGAGGGCAGTTAAAGGAGGTAATGAAGAGTCAGAGGAGATGCTAGCAAAGGGAAAAATGTCCTCCACAAACCTAACATCACGTGAAATATGCATACGGGACCCAGAGATGTCATAGCAAAGGTAAGCGCTTTGTGTGAGGGCGTAACCAAGAAATATACATGGCTTGGATGTAGGCGCAAGCTTGTGCGGGTTGTAGGGTTTAAGCCACGGATAGCAAAGGCAGCCGAAGACGCGAAGCTTAGAATAATTGGGGGGCTTAGAGAATAGCTTGAGGTGTGGTGAAAGCATATTAAGATTTTTTGTGGGCATGCGATTAATGAGGTAAACCGCGGTATTAATGGCATAGGACCAATAGGTAACTGGTATTTTGGCATGGGCAAGAAGGGTGAGGGCGGTTTCAGCGATATGCAAGTGCCGGCGTTCAGAGATGCCGTTGTGCTGCGGGGTGTAAGTGGGAGAAGTGAAATGAGAGATGCCATGCTCAGAGAGAAAAGGACGTAACTTTATGTACTCAGTGCCATTATCAGAATAGAGGATTTTGATAGGGGCATCTAACAGTTTTTCTACATAATGCTTGAATTTAATGAAAGTATTATATACGTCAGATTTACATGCAAGCGGGTATATCCACATGTACCGAGTAAAATGATCAACAAACGAACATAATATTTAAAACTATCAACGAGTAAACAGGAGACGACCAAATGTCAGAATAAATAACTTCCAATGGTTGAGAAGTAGACAGTGTAGAATCCGAAGAAGGGAGCCTGTGGCTCTTATTACACAAACAAGAATCACAAGAAGAATGGGAAACCGTAGATAATTCTAAAAAATTATTGTTTGCAAGATTTTGAATAATGGGAAAAGCGGGATGACCGCGGTGGAGATGCCAAGTGGCGAGCGAGGCTTTGGAAGCGAGAGAAGGCAAAGAGAGCTTTGGAGGACCACACATAGGCTCCATCACTGACTTGTCCTTGGTGGAGGCATTTGCCAGTCTTCAAGTCCTTCACCAAAAACGAATCAGATAAGAATTCAATAGACACGAAATTATCTTGGCAAAATTTACGGGCGTATAATAAGTTACGAGAAAGAGAAGGTACACAAAGCACATGATTTAATTTGAAAGAAGAAAGAGAGGTAGAGTCAATGTGTGTGATAGCCAAAGAACTACCATCACCAATGACTATACGATCCATACCTTGGTAGGGGGAGTGAAGAGAAAGTAAATTGAGTTCCTGTGTCATATGATGAGAGGCACCACTATCAAGCATCCAAGTAGCAGAAGGATCAGAGTACTGCAGAGTAGAGCTGGAAGGAGCAGTTTGGGCAACATGGGCATGGGGCGGCTGAGGTGGCCGAGGGGTTCCTTGGTTGCGGGGTGGACGTGGAAGATTATTGTAGAGAGGATAAACGGTGCAACAAGTGGCAACATGACCCTGGATACCACAGAGTTGGCAGAAGCCTTGATAGCCTTTGGAGGGACGGGCAGAGGTAGTTTTGGATGAGTGATTGGGGGTAGGGCCGTGCTGTTGGGGTCTCGGGTAGGGGGAGGGAGCTTGTGGCAGGATAGGGGGAGGGGGCCGAGGTAGGCTGGCGATAGGGAGAATAGGGCTGTATTGGCCGGAACATGCATGGGACGGGGTGAAGGGTAGGCAGGGAAAGCAGTATACGCAGGGGGTGGAACAGACGGACTTTGTAAAAGTGACGCTTCATGCATTAGCAATATTTCATGTAACAATGGCATAGAGATAGTGTCATCACGAGCTTGAATGGCACTCACAAGATCCTTAATTATATTCACTACCAAGATTTTTTAAGATTATTTCAACTAAGTCATCATCGGGTACTTTAGCATCTAGAGACGCGAGATCATCCGCAACAGTTTTAACGGCAGTGAAGTATTGAGAGATTGACATTGTACCTTTGGTAATGGAATTTAAACGCAGTCTGACATGTCGAATACGACCCTTACTCTGTTTCCCATACGTGTCGAGAAGAGTGTCCCAAGCTTGTTTCGAATTTGTCGTGTGCTGAATCGTAGCGATAAATTCTTTATCAACCGAACCCAAAAGCAAATTGTGGATTAAGGCATCTTGTTGTATCCAATGCAAGTGAGCCGCATTGATCGTAACCTCACCAGCCGCAGACGGAATTGTTGGTGGCGGCATGGGTGAAGCACCGGTCACATAACCGAGGAGACCGTGACCTGTGAGTAAAGTGGTCAATTGAAGCTTCCAAGCCGTGAAATTTTTGCCATCGAGTTTTGTAGGAGCATTGACAGCAGGATTAAGAGAGATAACGGTGGTGGGGGCTGCGGCCGCGGCGATCACGATAGCGAGCGCCGGAAGGCTGCGAGAGGTGGCCGAGTGGACGAGAGGTGGCGGAGGAGGTTGCCATAGCCGCCGTACGCTTGGCGGCGAGAAAAGAAAAAAAAAAAAAAAGAACAAGGCTGGCGGCGGCGGCTAGAAGAAAATTTTTAGGGATCAAATAGCTCTGATACCATGATAGACAATATTGAATAACAAACTAATTGTCATTGGGAAATAATGTGTGTACAATAGGTTTATATAGAGAGCCAACAAGGCTATAATCGTAAAATACCAAATAATGTAAATAATATAATCTAATATTCAGAAAGAAAAGGAAAATTTTCTGAAAAATTAAAGGGAAATAAAACTAAAAGATAAGGCAAAGAACATTACAGAAAGACGTTAAAACTTGTCATATGGAGAACCATTTCAAGCCAAATCCTTTTACCACAGATGTAGTATGTTTTGTAATTTCCATTGACGGTGCAAAACTTGTCCCATTCACAACCACTTATCCATAAAACCTTACTTGAGTTTACACATTCCTTTGCTCAATAATATGGTGAAATCATTAAAACAATTTAAATACGAACAATCAATCAGTCAAGAGAAACTACAAAACATACTACACACCTGAAAATCACTCCCAAATTCAATGCAATAAAAGAAGTTTTGGAACAAAAAAAAGTCAGTCGACATGATGGTTTTAGAAGAAAACACAATTAAACAGAAGAAACGAATGAATACCCTATACATGATTGAACGCTATATATTTATAGGTAAAATCAGTACAACGATTTATGTAAATAGTAAAATGACAACATATGTAAGAAAACACAAAGAATAAAGAAACAGTAGGTATGTACGATTGGACACACCACTGCTTCTTCTCCGTCGCGGTCAATTGCGATAACTCCCTCCTCGACAAAACAGCAGAAAAATAATAACAAAACTAAGGCGTGAAGAATCACATGGATGTTTGAATTTTGCTACATGATCTAGTTATCAACATTGAACAGCCGGTTAAAATTTTTTATTGGAAAAACGAAATGCGGTTGAAGGCCCACACCTATCTTCCATGCATGTACTCACCAAAACGAATCCCTGTAAACGATTAGTGAACCAAATGAAAAAACATGAGATAATCCAAAAGTAACTCAACAGGGAATAAGTTGTTTCAAACAGTTTTCTATCAACCCAAACAAAAGGTAATGGAGAAACACAAGACAAGTTGTACTATTCATGCGGTTAAAAAGGCAATCAAGCACACCTGAAAATCACTCCAAATATCTGCTGCATCACACCCGAAAAAGTGGATATCTGAATACGAACAATCAATTAGTCAATAAGAACAGCTAACAGGTGATCGTCTATGCTCAATAACACACAATAAAGGGAAAAAAAAATAGATAAGAAGGAGATATGTGAATATATATAAGATCTAGATTCATAAGAGAAAACATATTAGGCAATACCAATGTTTGTAATTTGTCTTCACATTCACACAACCATTAGATAACCATGAAATAAATCCACGACACTCCGTATACTTGCTATCCTCCTTCACTACAAAAAAACGTGTTTAAAGGAACAACACAGTCGTCCCTGGAAAATATTTATTGGGACGACATTGTCGTCCCATAAAATGAATTCAAAAATAGTCAAACTTTTTGACGGATTTTTTGAAGGGAAACTTTAAAGGGACGACAATGTCGTCCTAATAAATACAATATTAACCCCACGTTGCCAGCTTGGAATTCCACGTAGCCAGGCCTAGTTAAAGGGACGACATTGTCGTCCCATTAAACCTTTTCTAGAAAATAATATGTTATATGAGAAAATATATTAGATTTTGTTTTTAGGGACAACATTTGTCGTCCCTTT
Organism: Gentiana straminea; assembly: GCA_036785695.1. Taxonomy (NCBI): domain Eukaryota; kingdom Viridiplantae; phylum Streptophyta; class Magnoliopsida; order Gentianales; family Gentianaceae; genus Gentiana; species Gentiana straminea. The sequence continues at coordinate 6,792,348 of JAVUPR010000299.1, read as the reverse complement.
AAAGTAAAAAAAAATATTCCAGAAAATTATATGTTATACGAAACAATAATACTTTTCTTTTGTTTTTAGGGACGACATTTGTCGTCCCTTTAAAAGCAATTAAATGTTTTTTGAATATAAAACGTTGTGTTAATAAATAAGATTCACTTTTTTATAAAATTCTCCTTTAAGGGACGACCATGTCGTCCCTTTAAATAAAAACAATTTGTTAATATGCATATTCTAATAAGCATTGGTTTAAAATATAAAATACATTATGTTTTATAAAAATTCCTTTGTCGAACGATAATATACAAGTGATTCTGATAGTACTATGTACTATAGATCGCACTTCGTTATCGAGCGATTGATTTGATGAATCTGTATTGCCCTACAAGACCATGCCCAGTATAAATCGGCCTTATGTTCTCACAATCATTAAAACAATTTAAATACGAACAATCAATCAAAGAGAAACTACAAAACATACTACACACCTGAAAATCACTCCCAAATTCAATGCAATAAAAGAAGTTTTGGAACAAAAAAAAGTCAGTCGACATGATGGTTTTAGAAGAAAACACAATTAAACAGAAGAAACGAATGAATACCCTATACATGATTGAACGCTATATATTTATAGGTAAAATCAGTACAACGATTTATGTAAATAGTGTAAGAATTATCATTTAGTAAAAGATAATTATATGTGGCCCTTAAGTTATTAATAATTATGTTGGTAAATAAATTATTGGTTTATTATCTAATTAAGGGTATTATGGGAAATCCTATGATGGTTAGGGTTTTCACTCCGGAATATTCCATAATGCTTTAGGTCCCTAGTCTTGCCTATATATAGACTGCCTGTGTACCATCGGTTGGTGATGATATAGAAAATAGGCATAGACCAGAAGACCTAATAGCACCATATGCTAGACCAGAAGACCTAATAGCACCATATGCCACCACTGTGCGTATGGAGTTCTCCTTTTCTGTTCTAGGGTTTGGATCCTGGCGGCAAACTGAGACGGAGTCGAATAACAATGGATGTAGGAACGGTCCTGTTGATTTCTTCCGCTTCCGCTTATTCAGGTAATCTGAATCTATCATTTTCTATCATGTGGTATCAGAGCAAGGTTATAATTCATGTTATTCGAACTATATGAATTATTCTTTGTCATCGTCACTGAATAATCGTACGTATGGTGTAGATTTTACCGTTTTGCAGTATTCTGAAAACCAATAATATCCCAAGGTGATGATTTCGTTATTTTATTTAGAACTGGATGGATTGGTTGATTCGGTCACCGGATTATTGTTTCCCGGCGGACCTCAACCATGAAATCGAATTGAGAATCACCATTTGTCGTCAACACCGCCGCCATCGCCACCATAAGCGGTGGTTGTTGCTAAATCGACGGCCACGTCAAGGCTACGTTGGTAGCCATCTTCACCGACTTACGATTATCATCCTTGTCGGACCACCATTGGGTGTGGTTGCGTTGGCACTATTAAAAAAAAAAAAGGGGGGGGGGGACATGATGAAGACGATTGGGAGACCGATACAGCGGCGGCGGCATGATTTGGGTGCCGTTGGTTTCACTCTCGGCCACTTGTGGAATTGTGTTTTCATCTTCAGGTTGAATGCATCGGTTGTCGGCGGGATTAGGTTTTCCTTTTGGGCCATTGGGCCACTTTAATTAATTTGAGTACAGTATATATATATATTTTGGATGCTGTCGTTCTAATACTCATTGATGTCACCACATCTAATTTGAAGATTTAATTCTCTGGGTGATTAATACATTACGTGTCACATAAATAAATAAATAAGATGATTTATCACATTTATAGATGATAAATAGTGATACATAAAGAATACGTCACATAAAGTTAAAGTGGCTATTGATTTTGATCATTTTATAATAGCAATTTATTTTGCTTTGGTTTTGTGTACATTTGTGTGTACGCCTTTTGTGGTATTTTGAATAGAATCTTTTAATATAGATACTGGGGTAAGGAATGGCAGTAGCTATTTTAGGATTGAATTATTCTTCCTTTTAGTTAGTATATCAATATTATTTGTCTTTAAATGTGTACATCGATGCGCATATAATTTGCTAATATTAATTTGGAAGATTATGCTGATCGATCATTTCATTCCATATGCATAACTATCTATCACAGTTAGTAGGTGATAAGTGGTGATGCATAATGAATTTTGTCACATAATATTTAGTGATTAAATCAAGACATGTTAATGTTGTAATAATTTTATTGTGGAAAAAGATATGCATATTTGAACAATATTTAATTTCATATGTTTATGTCAAACATAAGATCTAGTTGACTTATGTAAAGTTGTCAATATTTAGAATGTCATTGGTGTCGAATGTTGGGTGTAGCCACATCAGCCTGACATGATGATGCATAACAGTTTTGATCACATTATGTGGAGTGATTGAAAATTCGTCGATATTCTTTTAAATTGACAAAAGGTTCAATTAAATGGTGTATCGACATAAGAAATACATTTGTATTTACCCTTATTTAGTAACTTCTAAAATATGCCATGTCATACGGTCGATTTTGAGTGTAGCCACAGCAGCTCAATGGTTGACAAAAGACTTAATCACATATTGTTAGTGATTAAGATGACGAAATTGATCGCATCATGTTAGGGATCAATTTAATACATATTTTAGCTGCAATTAAGGGTTGATTGACATATATGAGTGAACCATATCTTGTTTGTGCATTTGGTGGAACCTAATAATTAACTAGTTTGATTAATTAATGTTGTAGTATTTCCATATCGTTATTGAAATACATAGTTTGATTGTTTGTATTAAATGGAGAGACTATATAATAAAACCGTATGTGTCACATTCAGATATTACTTTTCTTGCATCTCTCGGAGTAGCCACGGCATCCGGAATGCATGAGAAGTAATGCGACGATTAATCACATAATGTTTACGATTACATGAGTGACTCATACATTTCGGACCAATTAGTTCATTCGGATAATGCCCGGCCCCACAGGGGAGGCAATTATCTTTATGAGACTAATTGAAATAAGATGGAAATTAGCATAAAGATGAGGAGATTTATCTTATGCCCACAGGTACAGATGGTCTCACTCTATACAGTTAATTCTCCAGTCTTATTATTTATGATAGTAAATTCTATGTAGTGATTACAGCCTCTACCCACAGGAAGGCCGTGAATTTACTTTTAATCGAATTAACATTGGTTGATTCTGTCTAAGGCAACTCATATGATTGATTTCGGAATGCATTGGTCAGGATCTTGTAATTCGTATGGGTGCTCCACCACTCACTACGGAATCACATTTATCAACTGATGGGTTGATTTATGAGCATTTTAGCGAATCAATCGCTTATGTTGGTGCTCTTAAAATAAAATTTAACCATTTTTGAAATGCATTTCCATTAAGGATAAAGTTTATTTTGACCACCCTAATGTTAGAGTTGTCCTCAATGACATATAATAAAATTGTTCAGTACGTACTTCTCATAATAGAAATTGGGTTATTAGTGTTGGTTTGTAGATCATTTTGGATTACTAATATTATGATTTTTTTATGGTCTTGGGTGATTTCTATTTGTGATAGTGTAATTAAATACATTTGTCATGTTCAGAGTGTTCATAATTTTATGAACATAGAGAAACACGTGGTCTATAGTGTATTTGATCATTTGTATTCTGGCATGATGAGTGAATTTTGTGAGACATATAAGGAATATCGTATTGTCTCATTTTAAGAAATTACACTTAGAGGTAATCTTGTTCCTATTAGTTTTGGTTAGGGACATTAAAGTATGTTATCTCATGGTACGGAAATTGCTATGTGTTAGATCTCATATTTAGTTGTGATATTAGGTGAAGTGTTTCATATCTTTACTTCACAATGTCAATTGTACGTAGGTCAAATTTTCATCATTAGATGAAATTATGAGGCTATCATCTTTTGGATAGTGAATCTCTCGTGCTCAACTTAAGATTTCAAATCTTTATTCTGTGGAGCATGATAGCCTCTTAAGTTATGTCTAACCTACATTAGATAGTTGACATCAATGAATATATCACCGTTTTTTGACATATGAAGTGGCGATATACTTCTCTAAGGTAAACTAAAGTTGTGGTGGGTTGTAGGGCTTAATAGCTTTATTTATCACCATGACTTGAGTTTGTCGGGTTTGTATAGGGCAAACCATTAAATTTACTCGTTATGTCGAATTTTAGATGAGATCATGATATAATTAGTGTCTTTGTTCAATATTTTGGATGGCTTGAGTATTCGTCTCATATTTTGATATCATCCATTATTGTGGCTTCTTATCCTTACTAAAGCTTATATTGTCCACAATGTTTTTATGACTGAGGGTAAAGTATGCTATTTATGATAGTATAGAACAAAAGACATTTATGGCAGGAAAAATATATGTCATTTTCTCCTTGAATGATCCAATCACACTTATTTGTACCATCGTGTGATTGAGTGGGAGAATCCCGTCAAAAATGACATTTATTAGTATCCTAAGGAGTTAAAATTTATTTGAACATTGTGTAATATTGTTAGATTCTCTTCAAGGTTGTCATTTTGACAACATTATGTTGTGGAAAGAATCATGCTGAAACATTACACATTCGGATTTGACCTTGGTGTGACTAGAGTTTATGACTCTTGATATGTAATTTTGGTCAAATGAAGTGTTCATATGCAAAAAGATATTTTGATAGATTCATTGGAATCAGAAGAGCTTGATCACATATTCTAACATAATGTGAAGTTAGAAACCATAAGGATTTTGGGAAATGCTAATTGAGTGAGAGTGATTGTTCTAAGTGATTAATAATAAGGTGAATTGCATCATTCTCGCATTTCATTGAAGAGCTTAATTGATTCTAAATGGAATATGTTATACTTCATATTAAGAGAGTCAATTATAGATTGATCACATGTTGAGGACAATCACATATGGTATCTACTCATTTACAAACCACTAATTACGTAAAACAAAGTGAGAGTAAATTTCTCGATTATTAAAACCTGATTCTATTTGAGTTGTGTGCATTAATCTATCTGACAATTGGTTGGATGAATTAGTTCTTATGAACATTATTATATTATGAGCATTGTTACATCCTGAGAAAATTCATGTTTGTACTAGTCTTTTGTTATTCATTATAGAGTTCCATATTGATGATTGAATAAATCACTTGGGAACTCATTCTTGTTATGATGAGCAAAATAATGCTAGATTTGTTGTTGAGAATTTTCTCTATAAGGAACTTAAGATTATCAATTCTTCTATACAAGCTTCGAAGAATTTTGTGCCCGTTTTGTTGATTGTAGCTCATGATAGAAATATGGTTTATTTAACCATTATAGTGGTTGTCATTTGTGTGATTAACCACTGAAATGTACACAACATGTGTTGGAGAACAAAAGCACTGAATAATTGTTTTCGGTTAGCAAGTATTTATATGGATTTTATAAGCTTCTGATTTGTTATACTGGTTTACATTGTAATGATGTTTTCGACCGAAAGGGAGTATTAACCATATTTTGTTAGAGCTATACTTATGATAAATAGTTTCCTTTAAAGTATATGTTGTATGATTTTGGCGAATCTCATATCGATATAAGAGGTTCAATGAGATCATCTATGTCGATCTCGTTAAGCTTGCATCAACTACCTTTAAAGGTGAACTTGTGTATTGATTAGAGTAGCTCATTTTTAATAACCGAAAATTTTGTGTAGTTAAGACACAGGCTTTATGAGTTTTGGCCTATGGTTGTTGATCGATGCTGCTTCTGGCCAAATTTTTGACACATCGCATCCTCACTCATATGAGGAATGATTCTGATGATGAAATTAGCAAATCGACATTTATGGGACACGTTGTCAGAGGTAAGCTAGCTATAAGACGAGTGTCAAGTAAGTGGAATAATATGAGAATATAGATTGTGTATTTTGCCGGCTTATGTTATCGCACAATCATATTGTACTCGTATTTGACTTATTGACACATAAAGATGATTCGTCTGAACTCTCTGAAATTTGTCAAAATAGACATCATAGTGATGTAGCAATTACATGAAAGTGCACCGAGTTCATGTGTGAGTGAATCAAATTGGATTCTGGGACCCCGAATGACATATTGATTAGCTCATTCATAAAAGGTTTACTTGGTCAAGTTGATATTGCACATTGTAATTTTGGAAGGGAGTGTTTGTTTTATTGAGCATAACCGCCATAGTTCTTGTGTAAGTATTGATCGGTTGAAGTTGTGTTAATAAACCAAAGAGTGACATTTTGAGCATGCAAATCCGTTGTCATTCATTAATGATGTGCCAACATAACTTTTCGGGCCAAGTGGGAGAATGTAAGAATTATCATTTAGTAAAAGATAATTATATGTGGCCCTTAAGTTATTAATAATTATGTTGGTAAATAAATTATTGGTTTATTATCTAATTAAGGGTATTATGGGAAATCCTATGATGGTTAGGGTTTTCACTCCGGAATATTCCATAATGCTTTAGGTCCCTAGTCTTGCCTATATATAGACTGCCTGTGTACCATCGGTTGGTGATGATATAGAAAATAGGCATAGACCAGAAAACCTAATAGCACCATATGCCACCACTGTGCGTATGGAGTTCTCCTTTTCTGTTCTAGGGTTTGGATCCTGGCGGCAAACTGAGACGGAGTCGAATAACAATGGATGTAGGAACGGTCCTGTTTATTTCTTCCGCTTCCGCTTATTCAGGTAATCTGAATCTATCATTTTCTATCAAATAGTAAAATGACAACATATGTAAGAAAACACAAAGAATAAAGAAACGGTAGGTATGTACGATTGGACACACCATCGCTTCTTCTCCGTCGCGGTCAATTGCGATAACTCCCTCCTCGACAAAACAATGAGAAAAATAATAACAAAACTAAGGCGTGAAGAATCACATGGATGTTTGAATTTTGCTACATGATCTGGTTATCAACATTGAACAGCCGGTTAAAATTTTTTATTGGAAAAACGAAATGCGGTTGAAGGCCCACACCTATCTTCCATGCATGTACTCACCAAAACGAATCCCTGTAAACGATTAGTGAACCAAATGAAAAAACATGAGATAATCCAAAAGTAACTCAACAGGGAATAAGTTGTTTCAAACAGTTTTCTATCAACCCAAACAAAAGGTAATGGAGAAACACAAGACAAGTTGTACTATTCATGCGGTTAAAAAGGCAATCAAGCACACCTGAAAATCACTCCAAATATCTGCTGCATCACACCCGAAAAAGTGGATATCTGAATACGAACAATCAATCAGTCAATAAGAACAGCTAACAGGTGATCGTCTATGCTCAATAACACACAATAAAGGGAAAAAAAAATAGATAAGAAGGAGATATGAGAATATATATAAGATCTAGATTCATAAGAGAAAACATATTAGGCAATACCAATGTTTGTAATTTGTCTTCACATTCACACAACCATTAGATAACCATGAAATAAATCCACGACACTCCGTATACTTGCTATCCTCCTTCACTACAAAAAAACGTGTTTAATGGGACAACACAGTCGTCCCTGGAAAATATTTATTGGGACGACATTGTCGTCCCATAAAATGAATTCAAAAATAGTCAAACTTTTTGACGGATTTTTTGAAGGGAAACTTTAAAGGGACGACAATGTCGTCCTAATAAATACAATATTAACCCCACGTTGCCAGCTTGGAATTCCACGTAGCCAGGCCTATTTAAAGGGACGACATTGTCGTCCCATTAAACCTTTTCTAGAAAATAATATGTTATATGAGAAAATATATTAGATTTTGTTTTTAGGGACAACATTTGTCGTCCCTTTAAAGTAAAAAAAAAATATGGAAAATTAGGGATAAGGACACAATCTGAAATATTTTTAAGTAACGGACAACTACATATTTTTTATAGGGAGAAGGACAAGCTGCATAATTTTTATAGCGAGAAGGACAAACAGGTGAATCCCGAAAATCGGTGAATCTCCCAGGTGAATCCCGAAATCGGTGAATTTCGACGGTGAATTTCGACAGGTGAATCCCGAAAATTAGTGAATTTCGACGATGAATTTTGAAAATTAGTGAATTTCGACAAAGTGAATTTCGTCGGTGAATTTAAACGGTGAATTTCGAACACAAGTGAATTTCGACAGTGAATAAATAATTTTGTCCTTCATGCAAAAGTTTCAAAAAACTGTCCTTCTACTCAATTGATGAAATATTTTTGTCCTTCTCCCTCATTCCCCCATAAAAATATTCCAGAAAATTATATGTTATACGAAACAATAATACTTTTCTTTTGTTTTTAGGGACGACATTTGTCGTCCCTTTAAAGGCAATTAAATGTTTTTTGAATATAAAACGTTGTGTTAATAAATAAGATTCACTTTTTTATAAAATTCTCCTTTAAGGGACGACCATGTCGTCCCTTTAAATAAAAACAATTTTTTAATATGCATATTCTAATAAGCATTGGTTTAAAATATAAAATACATTATGTTTTATAAAAATTCCTTTGTCGAACGATAATATACAGGTGATTCTGATAGTACTATGTACTATAGATCGCACTTCGTTATCGAGCGATTGATTTGAATCTCGGGGTTCGTTAACGAGCGATTGATCTCAATCCCGAGATCCGAAATCGATTACGTGATTTCAAACCGATATCTTTCCTTACAGATCATTCTGATAGTACTATGTACTATAGATCGTCAGTTCGTTATCGAGCGATTGATTTGAATCTCGGGGTTCGTTAACGAGCGATTGATCTCAATCCCGAGATCCGAAATCGATTTCAAACCGATATCTTTCCTTACAGATCATTCTGATAGTACTATCTACTATAGATCGTCGGTTCGTTATCGAGCGATTGATTTGAATCTCGGGGTTCGTTAACGAGCGATTGATCTCAATCCCGAGATCCGAAATCGATTAAGCGATTTCAAACCAATATCTTTCCTTACAAATCATTCTGATAGTACTATCTACTATAGATCGTCAGTTCGTTATCGAGCGATTGATTTGAATCTCGAGGTTCGTTAACGAGCGATTGATCTCAATCCCGAGATCCGAAATCGATTAAGTGATTTCAAACCGATATCTTTTCTTGAATATCAGATCGAATTTGTTGGGGTTTGTTGGAGTGAAAGCTAGGAGATTTTGGGAGATAAAGGGTTTTTTTTTTAAGCAACCAAAGATATTTTGGGAGAGATAAGGCGGAGTTGTTTGCAGGGTTTGCGGAAAGGATTGTTAGTTACCGGGTATAAGCCGGGTCATTTTGTAGGTATGGGCGAAAATAGCGAGCAATTGGGTTAAAACTGCTGATCTTTATATTATAATATAGATATAGATATCCGTCAACTTTCACCGGTTATTATAAATGGAAAATTAGGGATAAGGACACAATCTGCAATATTATTAAGCAACAGGACAACTACATATTTTTTATAGGGAGAAGGACAACTGCATAATTTTTATAGCGAGAAGGACAAACGAGTGAATCCCGAAAATCGGTGAATCTTCCTAGTGAATCCCGAAATCGGTGAATTTCGATAGTGAATTTTGACAACGAATCCCGAAAATCGGTGAATCCCGACAATGAATTTTGAAAATTAGTGAATTTCGACAGTGAATTTCGGCAGTGAATTTAAACAGTGAATTTCGAACACAAGTGAATTTCGATAGTGGATAAATAGTTTTGTCCTTTATGCAAAAGTTTCAAAAGACTGTCCTTCTACTTAATTAATGAAATATTTTTGTCCTTCTCCCTCATTCCCCCTATTATAAAATGTCTAACATCCATGAGGAATTATCGACGGATAAAATGTCAAACATCTTACCACTGGGAATTATTAAATAGAAAACTCTTAGTATAATGTATGAAACGATAAAACCGCCATCATGAAATAGAAGTTGCATGTGCAGGGTAGACTGGATCGTGGTGTGTGATTGGTGGAGTTTATTAAGATTTAAAATATCATAATCGACTAATGCAAGTACAGATGGTATGTATCTGAATATATATATATATATATATATGGACACATGATCGAGAAGACCCTGCTGGAATGAGTGAAAAGTGAAAACTCAAAGTGATCGAAGATGGATTTCACAACTCTGGAAATGGCTTCTGATCATTACGTCCTCGGTATTGGCGCCCTTGTGTTAACGACCACTGTTTTGCTCCTCATCATCATGTTCGGCTTCAACAACAGAACTTCAAAGTACTCGCGCGGGGGATTAAAACTTCCTCCAGCTCCATATGGTTGGCCTGTGGTTGGTAACCTATTCAACATAGATAGAAAGAAACCTCATATTGCTCTATCCAATATCGCACAATCTCTTGGACCCATCTTCTCCCTAAGATTCGGGACCAAGTTTGTGATAGTTGCCTCAAGCCCTGAAGCTGTTCGGGAAGTCTACAAATACAATGACAAGGAATTATCTGGTAGGTTTCTTCTTGGGTTGAGTGATTTGATTCCCGAAGTGAAAACATCTGTTATTGTGATGGCTACCAAATGCGATAAACATTGGAGATCTCTGCGGGCAATGAGCCACAATCAACTTTTCTCCTCCCAAGCTTTGGACTCTCACTCTCACATGAGAATGCACAAGGTACGTAATATGTACTCCCTCCGTCTCTATCTATAAATTATTTTTAGACGAGAATGCACCAGGTTTATATTTACGTTGACTATTTCTATTTGAAAGAGGTGACGTGGGATTATTTTGGAAGCATTTTTCTTTTTTTTACCACCGACGTCTTAATTAATTACCAGTATACCGCATTATTAATCTATCACACGATCTTTTCGAAAATTGATTCTCGAGTATAAGGAAAATTTTATGGTGATCAATGACGAACAAACTTAATGGACATTTGTCATCATTAGGGTGACACTACACACACACACACACAAAAAAAAAAAAAAAAAAAAAAAAAAAAAAAAAAAAAAAACACTTTCCCGACCGTACTTATTTTTTTGTCACCATAAAGCATTAATTGTGACAATGTCTTTGTCACAAAAGACCCAAAAATTCATCACTAGAAACACTGACATTAGTGTCTCTTATCAGATTCTCTACTTTACAGACTTCAACACCATTTTCATCTGCTTTACAGAATCTCTACACTGGGTCAATTGCATCAGAATCTTTACTGTACAAGATTAACTACAAACCATATTTTCAAAAACAAAAACACACGCATATATGTATATATATTAATGTCTATTTTTACGGTGATAAATATTTAAACTAGACAAATAATACTTTGTATGGATCTTCTAAATATTTTTGTAGAAGATCCATACAATGAAATATTTGTGAAAACTAATATTTGTGAAATATTTGTGAATACAGATCATATTAACAGATTCTGATACAGCTGTATATTAGACGGATCTGGAGAGTTAGAATCTGTTAAATACAGATTTACCATCTCTTACAGATTCTACTGCAAATGCTCTAAATGGTTTTTGTCACCAAAGAGTACAAATGCATATTTCATCTGATACTTAATATTGACAAACACTTTGTCACTAGGAGTAATATTTTTCTTAAAATTAATTAAATAAAAATATTAATAAATAAACATATATATAATAAAATTGAAACATTAGTGACAGGTTCCAACCTTAACCAAAAGATGAGTATCTTTGTGCTATTCAGTCTATATATACATACATATGTGTATATATATACATTTACATTATATACGTATACAACTTTCCATTAATATTTCCAAAAACTGTAGGTGAGGGAAATGATAGAGCATCTGGGGTCAAAGGAAGGAGAAGTAGTTAAGATTGCAGATTTTATTTTTGCAACAATACTAAACTCCCTGTCTATGGCAATGACATCCAAAGATATCATTCAAAACTGGGAAAACATCGGGAAAGCAAAGTTGCATTCCAAAAAGCTTCTATTTTTCGCAATTCCAAGACTCGGAGATTTATTCCCTCTACTGGCTGGCTTCGATTTTGGTGCTAAACAAAGGATCAATGACTATTTTGAAATGTGCACAGACCTTTGGGGAGACATTTTAGCTGAAAGGAGACGCCAAGGACGACAAGATGGCGGCGGCGAAAAAGGAAGCCCTCCAGATTTTCTGGATTCCATGATAAACCATTCATGGGACGATGTTCAAATCTATAGCCATCTCATCGTATGAATTCTCTTTCTTTTTTTTTTCTTTACAAGGAAATTATTTAGCGAGTCTTTATTTGCGCGCATCAATCTGAAAATAAAAAAGGTTCGTTAATATATACTTAATTGCAGGAGCTTTTTGCTAGTGTTGAAACCATGACGACAACAAGTGAGTGGGCGATAGCCGAACTGACAAGAAATCCTCAAGTCCTTGTACGACTCCGAGAAGAAGTTGATGAAGCAATGGGAAAAAGAAATCATGTTCTTCCGGCCGAAAGTGACCTCGGTATGCTACCTTTCTTACAAGCATGCGTGAAAGAGACATTTAGGCTGCATCCACCCCTCCCATTCCTTGTGCCTCGTGTTGCTGTAGAAACTTGCAAATTGATGGGTTACGATATTCCAAAAGGAAGTTTGATTGTAACAAATGCATGTGCACTGGGGCGAGATCCCGAGACTTGGGATGACCCCAATAGCTTCAAACCTGAGCGTTTTCTAGGAAAAAGTCAAAGTATGGACGTGAAGGGAACCAATTTTGAACTTTTGCCCTTCGGTGGTGGCAGAAGGATTTGTGCTGGATACCCGTTGGCCATTAAACAGATTCAATTGCTTCTTACATCAATTGTGTACTCGTTTGATTGGTCTATTCCGGGAAAAATCGACCAAACAGATATTGATATGGAGGAAATGCTCAACATTGTCCTTTTGCCAAAAGAGAAGCCTATGAAACTGATTTTAAAGAAGCGACGGGACTTCAAGAACATGTAATTACTACCACTAGTGATCAACCAATCAACGTGCTTGGAAATTTCATGAATAACACGAACATCCATCAGTGCAGTGTGTTCTATATGTGTTTGTCTGAGTCAATGTAATTTCACTTCTAATTAATGATGTATGATGAAATATGCATACTTTTTTCTTCATCTATATGTATGTACGTTATTCGATATTTTCCCATAAATTGATGCAACCAAATATCATGATTTCTTTTCCTTCATGTTCTTATCTCCTCATGTCGCCTTCCTCATCCCTTCTTTCCTGTGTCTTAAAAAGACACACAAATCTTTCAAAAAAAAAAGACACACAAATCCTAGTCGTGTTCTTCTCCTTGCATCTTCATCATGTCTGATATATCAAACCCGACCAAAGCCCGTGGATCCGAGGCCTAGCCCATTAAAGGATAAAGCCCGTGGCCCGCCTAGTCCACCTCGCCATAATCCGGATCAAGTCGAAGGTAATCCAGCTTCCCTATACGATTCTTATCATTTGGCTGATGACAATGGATGACGATCAGATAACATCCTGCTTAACACTCAACGGCTCGGACAAATCCCACTTGCCTAGGCAATAATAACAGTTACATGCGAAGAAGCTCGTAGCGGCATCAACACAAGCCCGCCTACCGCTAGCTCGCCCGCGACCCTGTACTGTAACTTAAGTATTATTTGTACATCGTAAATGCCTTGTAAACACCAACTGTACATATATAAATAGAGGTGTCCCCTCACACACCAGAACTACATCATTTGGCTTGATCCCTTACACTAGGGTGCTTAGGCAACCACCTCGGCACAGCCATAATCCACCCCTAAAAACTCACCCTTTTTTATTTATTTGTGATACTTGATATTCATATGGATCTTCATATTGTTCTTGAGATAAAATGACAAAAACTAGATAAATCACACATAATCAGTCAGATATTCACCGCATCATCCGTTTGTGATAATTTTGACATTATTAGTTGGCTCCGTTACCGGGAAAACTACACTTTTCATCTTTTTTTCCGGTCAGATCTGAGGTTCACGGCGGTTTGGACGATCTGAAACCGTTTTTTCTGGTTTTCAGGTTGAACCTTCGTCGGAATCTTCATCCGGATTGCTGGTCCTAGAGAAGGGTGAGAATATAGTCAGAGGGTGGGTGAATGACTATATTGGAGTTTCAAAAACTTTTCTTATATTTAAAAGTTTTTGGGCAGCGGATAAGTCCCTTCTTAAAAGTTGTTTCAAAGTAGATTATGCACACACAGAGTATGAATATAATGCAGTAAAGAAATACAGTAAAGTAAAGTGTTGTATGTAAATGAACACAAGGTTTATAGTGGTTGAGGGTGGTGTAATCCCTTAATCCACTCTTCTTCTGTGATGTTTGGAGGAATTCACTATTGACTTTCACCAATACAATAGTGTGATTGTCCTTGGCTACTCAAGCTTCACAATCTCCAAGACTATCACTCCCTAGCTACAAAAGCTTCAGTGACTCACTCTTCTACACTGCTCCTTGAGAACAAATCATTCGGCAGCTATCACAAAAACACAACTCATTCTCACAAAATATTTTGTTAACAAGTATTTTGGTGTGTAATCATGCACGTAATTTTGATAAGAAACTAGAACTTAGAATGTATATCTTTCGAGGCGAAATAGAAGGGTGTTTTTAGTCAAAGTTAGGGATGACGGTCCTGGCATTTCTTTGACTCGACCATAGCCAAATGGCCTTCCCGAACGTAATTTCCACCTGTCCCCATCTCAGCCTTTGTAGAGTGGTGTGACTCCACTCGAAAATAGCCATTCGTGATTAACCTCATTATAATCCGACCCTTAACCTAATTTTGGTCTACATTCCCATGGTATCCCGCAAGCTTAGCAAGTTTCTATGTATTGTGTGGTGATGACTTTGGAGTTAAGAGTTGGATGATGTCAGTAAAGTGACTGAAACTCTACATTTTGGTGGAACCAATCTGAAGACTCAGCTGAGTGATGGTCAGCTGAGAAGTGTATTCAATTCCGTGCATCGGTAGGGTGGAGTCTACCGAGGCATCCGTCGACCAGGTACTTGTCGGCGGGGGGTGAAAGGCTGCTGAGTACTCGAATACAGCAGGGTCCCACATCTGCCAATTCTGTTATGTGACAGCTATACAGTGTCATTAAAAGGAGGACACGTGTAGGGGTATTTATGGTGCTTCAGACAAAGATTCCTTGCGGCTAGGGTTTAGGGATTTGTGCCTATAAATACGGTTGTTGTCTCATTGTCCGTGTATGTTGAAATCGTAAAAATTTGATGTATGATAAAAATATAACCATATTATATGACTTTTTATATCGTATTTACGATAATATCGTATAAATTCTATAAAAATATATCTAAAAACACATAAAAATCGAAATCGTTATAAATAGATATTATCGTTATAATTTTAGTAAAACTTATAGTTTTTATGATCAAAATTACTGTGGCTCGTGTTTTTGAATTTGTTTCAGGGTACGTGTGATGGAAAACTGAAGGATTAAAACCGAAACAGTAAGAAACGGAAGAAAGATATTTTTCAAGATCCGGCCCGAACCGAAAAAACCCGGCCCGAGCCGGAATCTCTCTGCCACCAGCACATGGGGACATCGGGGAGAGAATCTCCACGCGTAGCACCGGCCCGCGCCGGTACTACACCGCCGCGCCGGCCCGCGCCGGCCTTGTGTTTCACTCTATAAATACTCCTCATTTGCGGCTGATGGAGTTGTACCAATATATATATATATATCACTTCTATATATATATATATATATATATATATATATATATATATATATATATATATATATATATATATATTATCTTAATCTAGTTTGTAGTTATGTAAATACCGTAAACGACACTCTGTCGAAATAATAATGTAGTATAAGTATCGTTTTAGTACTTAGAAGGATTATCAAGGCTCGTTGTTGCTAAAGGAGTTGTTATTTCCGGAGAATACGGCTCTGACGCTACAATCGTAATCTGGTAACTTTTTAATGTATTTATGTTTGTTTGTTGTTATTAGTATCTATCTATTAGTTATAATGATATTAGGCTAACTCTATATCTAGCCAAGATATGAAATTGAATTAGTTTATCTTTTTAGGGAAATAGATGATGACTATGTTAAAATTGAATTAAAATCGATTATAATGAATCTTTTTCTATCTTGCAACGTATTGATAATATTCGGATTGACGTAATTAACCAAGATGAATCGCAACATATAACCTAATGATGAACGACCGAGAGAAGTTAGGATATGAGATAAAGGATAGAAAAACCGGAGGGTAAAATTGGCCGAGTGAAAACGTGACAACGGAATCCGATTTCCTACCCGGGGGCGATTTGTCTTGGGAAAGATGAATCTTATTAAATTTGTGTTCAAGATCATAATAATGTTAAAATCAATGGTTTAATTGAAACTAACACCGGAAAGTTAAATCGATCCGCACGACAACCGGAGCCTTTTGAATAACATCGGCCGTCGACAAATGGAATAACCTCTTTTATCCGGGGTAGATTTGTACTCGGTACTGTTCGGACTAAGCGAGATTAGCATGGGGCGGTTGTGGAGATTAAGCGATGACAATTTGACATATGACAATTTCATACGCTCGTGTGAGGAGGAGTTGTCTAGCTTAGGAATACACCGATTCACATATAATTGATTCACCTTAAATTAAGGAAAGATCGAGCACATCTATTTCTACTAAAAAGAGATCTTGATTCGGTGACATATTCTTGGCTAGTTTCTAATAATATTACTAGTATTTATATCTTATATATTGTATTGGTACCTATATATATTTATATATATATATATATTTGTATTTCTATATGCTTATATATATATTTTTGTATCTATATATATACTGTTTTAGTTTTATGCATTTATTTACTTGTTTTAAGGTTACTAAATAGAAAAAAAGAAAAATTGCGACTTAGATTGAGTTAATAATAGCTTCTTGGTGTTTAGCCACACTCGAATTACCATACGTTTCCACGAGGATTCGACACACGACTCACCATACTAGCACTACAATTTGACCCGATACACTTTGTCGGTTAAGGACCGGAATAGCACTAGAAAAGGCCACGTCGGCTTTACGGCGCCGTTGCCGGGGACACGACGCTAATTCATTGTGTTCGAATGGTTTCTACTTGTATTAGCTCAAAATTCTCGAGGATAAGTCAACACTCTTCTTATCACATTTCTTTTTATTTTTCGTTGGTACTTACCTTGTAGGTAAGTTACCAATTTTTTTACTTACTTGTCTTTATCAAGTTATTTTACGTTTTCGATAGTTGATGACCGAAGCGGTAAGGCCCCACTCACTCCTTATAAGCCCGACATAAATACTTACGAAAGGCGAGTTAAGAGTAGAGAGTAAACGAGGTCATACTAGTCGGGGAAATCCTGACGAATCATCATCAAATCGAGAAAAGAGAATGGCCGAAATCAGTGATGAAACACCTGAACAAGGTATTGTACATGCCCAAGGACATGGACAAAACCTTAATCAGAATCCACCAATACCAAATAATCAAAATCCTAATGATAGAAATAATCAAAATCGGAACCAGAATAATCATAATAATCCTAACCTACCAAACCCGAGACCTATCTGTGATCAGACCGTAAGAAGAAACCAGACTAATAATCCAATTCGTTTACCAAATGAAGGAGCGAATAATTTCGAAATAAAATCTCATCTTTTTGGTTTAATTGACACAAGAGCCCAATTTCTAGGAGAAGATGATGAGGATCCACATCATCATCTTTATCTTTTCGAAGAATTGTGTAATACAGCCAAAAGTCAAGGTGCTCATCGTGAATTAACAAGGATGTCTATGTTTCCTTTTTCTTTAAAAGGAAGAGCACGAGATTGGTTTATGTCACTCCCACATCATTCGTTGACAAGTTGGGAGGAGATTCAAACCGAGTTCTTAAAGCAGTATTTTACTCCTGGTAGAAATTTGGAGTTAAAGGTCGAAGTTGCTAACTTTAGACAAGGATCTGAAGAAACGCTTGGGAATGCTTGGGAGAGATTTAAGAAACTATTAAGAGCTTGTCCCGATCATGGTTATTCCTTAGATATGCAAATCCAACTTTTACGTCGTAAAGGCGAGGAAAGACTCACGTGCGGACGTTGATCATGCATGTGGTGGTTCTTTAATGATGAGTGAAGCCCAATTAGTTTACGATGCCATAGAAAAGATTTCCAAAAATAACGAGAATGTGGGAAACCGGTTCTAGCACAAGAAAAGTAGCATTTGCGGGAGAATGTACATCGAATACGGAAGTTCTAGCACACTTGGAGAATTTAAGTAGGAAATTTGATGGCTTACAAACCGGTAAGAATGCTAACTTGGAAAATAATTTAACAAATGACTACTCAAATCATGATAATGTGTCATTAGGGAAAGAAGAACCGAAGGATATTCAAGGGAGGAGGTGAGTTTTTTACAACGGCATAAGAATTTGAACAACGCGTATTCAAACTCGTTTAGTGCTATTAGAAGAGATCACCCTACTTATCGTTGGTCGAAAACCCTAGTAAGCAAGGACAACCACCGTATCCGAGTTCAATATAAGAATTCATATAGTAATCAAGTTTATCAAGGAGATACCGCGAATCGAACCTACAATCATTACCTAGATCGTATCCACAACATACTACTCAAAGTATACCGGTCACTCAAAGTTCAACTCAACTTTGAAGGAGTTGATAAATGGGAGAAATTAATGGAAAATATGATGGGTGTAGTTTCTACTCAAGCTAAAAATGTAGAAACTATGATAACTTCTATAGGGACGATCACTAAGGATATGAGTACGTTGAAAACATCCATGAGTGGACATGATACCGAAATGAGAACTATAGAAGCATCAATAAGGAATATGGAAGATCATTTGAGTAGAGAAGGAGAACGTAAAAACGGTAGACCTCCGGAGGATTACCAAGTAATACCGAAAGAAACCCGAGAGAAGTAAATCTTGTTATTACGAGAAGTAGAAAACTTTGTGGAGATACTTTGGAACGAGAAAACTCGGGAGATAATGAAGTAGAGAATGATTTAAATGGAAAAATTGAGACAAATATGGAAACCTCGGTTGAACTTGAATTTGCGATGAAGAAGAAGAAATTATTGAAGATTTCTTGAAACAAAATAGTAAAGTTGAACACGAAAGTAAGAATAAGGAATGGGTTAAAACTCCTAGGATTCTAAAAAATCCAATGGACGGTGACACGAGAACCTTATTTAAGGAACATGTTAGAGAAAACAATACGAAGAAAAGAAGGAAGATTTGCCAATAACCGAAAAAGGGAAAATCGATACAGAAGATGTTTCAAAGAAAAGATCGTATGAGAATGAAACATGGCGAACAAGTAATGCTCAAAGATTTAAGGAAAAAGGAAAAGAGGGTATAACTTCGAACCAAAGGTTATAGATTTGGAATCTTTACCTTACCCACCTAAGGATCAAATTAGAAAGATAAAAGCGATAAGAAGTATGCTCGTTTCCTTGATACTTTTCGTCATATTCATGTCAATATCCCTGTTATCGAAGCCCTAATCAACATGCCTACCTATGGAAAGTTTCTTAAAGATATCCTATCAAACAAAAAACGGTTAGAAGAATATGAGAATATATGCCTTAATGAAGAATGCTCAACGATACTCCAACATAAGTTGCCTCCTAAACTTAAAGATCCTGGTAGTTTTACAATCCCATGTGAGATTGGAGGATTTACGTTTAAGAAAGTACTATGTGATCTTGGAGCAAGTATAAATCTCATGTCTTATGAGGATTATAAGAAACTAGGCATAGGAGAGCTTACAAATACGAAATGACCCTTCGGATGGCGGATAGATCGATTAAACATCCTAAGGGAGTCATCGAGGACGTGTTGGTTAAAGTAGACAAATTTTACTTTCCGGTAGATTTTGTAATAATGGAAATGGAAGAAGGATATTCAGCGCCAATTATTCTAGGTCGTCCATTTCTAGCAACAGGAAGAACATTAATCGATGTTCAGAAAGGAGAACTGATACTAAGAGTTAACGAAGATGAAGTTTCCTTCAATATCTTCAAAGCTATGAATCATCCATACAAATCACCAGAATCGTGTTCTTTTATAGATGAGATATCTACACTCTGTGATGATCAATTGCAAGCTTATGAAGATAAGCTAGAGGAATGTTTAGCATTATCTATCTATAAAGAAGATGAAAATGATACTGAAATGAAAGAAGTGATCCTTTATCTTGATAAGGGGCTGTTTTCTAAACATCCGTGGCATAAGTATTTGGAATTAGAACTAGAAGGACCAGTTCTAAAACCTTCAGTAGAAGATCCACCAAGGAATCTAGAATTGAAACCACTTCCTACAAATCTTAAGTATGCTTTTCTTGAAACTGATAATCTACTACCGATTATTATTTCATCAACCTTAACTAATGAACAAGAAGATCAATTACTTAGAATGTTAAGAAATCATAAGAAAGCATTTGGATGGACAGTGGCAGATATTCAAGGAATTAGCCACGAGATATGCGTTCATAAGATCATCCTAAATGAGGGAGCTAAACCTTGTATTCGGCCACAACGCCGCCTCAACCCAAATTTACAAACCATTGTTAAGAAAGAGGTTATTAAGCTATTAGAAATGGGGATAATCTTTCCCATATCAGATAGTGAATGGGTGAGTCCAACTCAAGTAGTACCAAAGAAAGGAGGTTTCACGGTAAAAGAAAATGATAAAAATGAATGGATTCCGACAAGGGAAATTACGGGATATCGAATGTGTATTGATTTTAGAAAAGCTGAATGAACATACTAAGAAAGATCATCATCCACTTCCATTCATCGTACAAATGTTGGAACGATTAAGTGGACATAAATATTACTTGTTTCTTAGATGGCTATTCGGGATATTTACGAGATATTCATTGCGGTTAGCGGGAGATAGAGAAAAAACTACTTTCACTTGTCCGTATGGAACTTTTGCTTATAAACGAATGCCATTTGGTTTATGTAATGCACCGACTACATTTCGGCGATGTATGATGGCAATATTTTACGACATGGTCGAGAAATTCTTAGAAATCTTTATGGATGACTTTAGTGTTTATGGAGATTCTTTCGATGAATGTTTATCACACTTAGAACGAGTGTTACAACGCTTTGTGAAGATACCAATTTAGTATTAAACGGGAAAAATGTCACTTAATGGTATCGAAGGAATTGTTCTAGGTCATAGAATCTACGAAGTAGGTATCGAAGTAGATAAAGCTAAAGTCGAAGTAATTGAAAAGTTACCTCCACCGATCAATTTAAGAACTTTGAGAGGATTTCTCGGACATCTTTGGATTTTATAGGAGATTTATTGCGAGATTTCTCAAAAATAGCAAAGCCTCTAAGTCATTTGCTTGAAAAAGAGGTACCATTTAATTTTGATGACAAATGTATGGAAGCCTTTCGGACCCTAAAAGCGAAGTTGACTACGCACCGATCGGTGGCACCGTTTGGGATTTACCGTTTGAAATAATGTGTGATGCAAGTGATTTAGGTTGTAGGAGGCTGTCTTAGGTCAAAGATATAACAAAGTACTCAAAGCAATTTACTATGCGTCTCACACTCTAAATGCGGCTCAACTTAATTATGCAACTACGAAAAAAGAAGCTGTTGGGTTTGTAATATTTGCCTTAGAAAAGTTTAGATCGTATATTGTCGGATCTAAGGTTATTATTTATACGGACCATTCACCTTGAAGTATACGTAAGTAAGAAAGATGCTAAACCACGTCTTCTTAGATGGATTTTGTTACTTCAAGAATTTGATATAGAAATCAAGGATAAAAAAGGAAGTGAAAATGTAGTAGCGGATCATCTAAGTAGAATGGAAAATGATGAAGGAAGAGGAAATGAAATACGAGATTCATTTCACGATGAACAACTTTTTAGGATAGATACTCCCTTAACCATGCAATTATTAAAAGATAAAATACCATTAAAAGAAAATTCACCATGGTTTGGGAATATAGTTAACTATCTTACCTGTAATTACGTCCCGTCTCATTGGACTTGGCAGCAGAAAAAGAAATTCTTTTACGACTTAAAGTTTTACTATTGGGAGAAACCGAGATCTTTTCCGAAGATGCTCGGATGGAATAATCGAGAAAATGTATTCACGATAGTGAGATTTTAAGTGTTTTATCGTTTTGTCATGATCGTGAGGCGGGAGGTCATCATGGAGGATGGAAAAGCGCTTTTAAAGTTTTACAATGTGGTTTTTATTGGCCTACACTATATAAAGATGCGTATAAATATGTAAAATCTTGTAAATCATGTCAAAAATGGGGAAATATATCGAAAAAACATGAAATGCCTATGCAACCGATTTTAGAATGTGAATTATTTGATGTATGGGGTATAGATTTCATGGGACCTTTCCCTATATCATTTGGAAAAAGATTTATTCTTGTAATGGTTGATTATGTCTCGAAATGGGTAGAAGGCCGAAGCTCTTCCCACTAACGATACCAAGGTTGTGCTAAGGTTCCTTAAAAAGAATATATTTACAAGATATGGCACTCCGAGGGCTATCATTAGTGATAGAGGTTCACATTTTTGCAACCGACCATTTACTAAGATAATTGAGAAATATGGTGTAACTCATAAGCTAGGAACACCCTATCATCCGCAAACTAGTGGACGGAGTAGAGGTGTCTAATAGAGAAATTAAAAGAATCGTGGAGAAAACGAGTGGACTCAAATCGTAGAAAGCTGGGCGAAAAGACTAGATGATGCATTATGGGCATATAGAACAGCCTTTAAAACACCAATTGGTTGTTCTCCTTATAAATTAGTTTTTGGTAAATCTTGTCATCTCCCTGTTGAATTAGAACACCGAGCTTTGTGAGCTATTAAATTCCTAAATTTTGATCCTAAAGCTGTTGGTGATCATAGATTACTTCAGTTAACAGAACTGGATGAGTTTCGACTCGATTCGTATGAAAATGCTCGAATCTACAAGGAACGCACGAAAGCTTTCCATGATAAGAAAATCTATAATCGTGAGTTCCATGTAGGTGATCGAGTACTTTTGTACAATTCACGTTTAAAGTTGTTTCCGGAAAGCTTAAATCTAGATGGACGAGGTCCCTACGACGTAACTAAAGTCTATAAGTCTGGAGTTTGTTGAACTAACCGATGGGAAAACAACTTTTATAGCCAATGGCCACGGGGTAAAATTATTCGTGAAACCGAAGGGATACCTCAAACGAAGAAATATTATTGCTTAACGACCCTCCAACGGATTAAGGAAGCGAGGAATTCTAAACTCAACCGATTACGGGTACTATCTTTCTAAATTCACTTTTTAATATGCAATTTAAGTAGTTTCGTCTTTTACCGGGTAGACGTAAAAGAAGCTGGAATGCCTTTCATAGATAGAATAGAAGTTTTTATTTTGCTTTTAAAATTAGGTTTAGATAAAGATGTTGCCTTTAGAATAGAAGCCTTAGTTTCTAACTTGAACAAGGAACGATACGCGAAATCGAGAGAAAGAGATCTTTGTAATGGAAATTCAAGAAGTGCTATAAAGAGAAGGGCAAGATTTCTAAAGAGATGTAGAATTTGTGGCAAAAGTGAACATAATGGAAAATGTGGGGACAGCACAACCAAATCCCAGGATGAATGTTTGAATGTAATTAAGATGGGAACGACTAGGTGGTTATCCGAAAATCCCGATGGACAACAAAGAGAGAATTCAAACGCATCATTTCTAGGAATTAGGTTGATGGACCGTTACTATAGAAATCTCGAAGATTTAAAGATGATAGGAGTAGAATTAGATTAAATTTTATTTTTTTCTTTTATTTTTATTTTCAAAAAAAAAAAAAAAAAAAGAGTCATAAAAATTTTATGATAAACTTATGATTATATCATATATGGTTTATATGATAGAATTAAAATTTATCATACCAAAAATATTTTCTTTAAAAAGCTTTTATAAAAAATCGTAATAATTTATTTTATCATTAAATAATTTTATGATTTTATAAAAATATTTTTATGATGCAATCTAAATTATTACACAAAAAAAATAAAAATTGAAAGGAGAATCGAGTAATTACTAACGATTCGAGTCGATAGGAGTTCGATTCGATTCGTTAGCTTTATAACCTAAAAATATCACACTTTCATCTTCATCTTCCTCATTTCTTCCACCGAAAAAAAGCCGACCCCCACCCCTTTTCCCTCTCTTCAAAAATTTCATCACTTTTCACCAAATCTTCTATCCAAAATTACTTAATTAATCATCTTCTCTTCCATTCCACTCCACAAATTCATCACCATTGCATAAAAGGATAGATTTTTCAAGCAAAGCTCCTCTCTTTTCTCAACATTTCGGCGGCACCACCATCTATTCCGGCAACTACCTACTCTTTCTAGCTCTCTACGGTAACTATATATATATGTATATCAATCATTTTAATTTTTATCAAGCTTTTAGTTTTTAATTTTAATTTTATTTTTTCCTATAATTTGGTCAAAGTACTTGTTTGTGTTTGTTGTTTGTTGTTATTTTGTCATACCAAAATCGTAGATGGCCTCATCATCTAGGAGAAGCTCTAAGAAAAGAAAACCGAGATAACCCCGTAGTAGTACCGGTTCATGAACCGCGACCATAATCGAACTTGAAGAAGCCGTTTCTTTTGAAAAAACCGCTAGTATTGAAGCTAAAAATGCCTATGATGGATTTTTCAGTAAGTGCGGGGTCACTTTAGAACGTGGTATGGATTTTGACTGTTTGGGAGAAGAAGTGAAAAAAATCTTCCAAGATAGGGAATGGATGGAAATTGCGATGGAACGCACTAGTAACATAAATGTCACAATGGTAGCCGAATTTTATTCTGTTTTATCTACTTATGATAGGGCTACTCTTGATGATCTAGAAAGTATCCCTGTTGATGTATGATAAAAATATAACCATATTATATGACTTTTTATATCGTATTTACGATAATATCGTATAAATTCTATAAAAATATATCTAAAAACACATAAAAATTGAAATCGTTATAAATAGATATTATCGTTATAATTTTAGTAAAACTTATAGTTTTTATGATCAAAATTACTGTGGCTCGTGTTTTTTATATATCGTATTTACGATAATATCGTTTCTATAAAAATATATACGTGTGATGGAAAATTTTAGTAAAACTTATAGTTTAAAACCGAAACGTGTGAAAAAACGGAAGAAAGATATTTTTCAAGATCCGGCCCGAACCGAAAAAACCCGGCCCGAGCCGGAATCTCTCTCGCCACCAAAGACATGGGGACCGTCGGGAGAGAATCTCCACCGTAGCACCGGCCCGCGCCGGGACTACACCGGCCCGCGCCGGCCTTGTCCTCCACTCTATAAATACTCCTCATTTGCGGTTTGAGGAAGTTGTACCATATATATATATATATCACTTATATATATATATATATATTATCTTAATCTAGTTTCTAGTTCGTAAATACCGTAAACGACACTCTGTCGAAATAATAATGTAGTATAAGTATCGTTATAGTACTTAGAAGGATTATCAAGGCTCGTTGTTGCTAAAGGAGTTGTTATTTCCGGAGAATACGGCTCTGACGCTACAATTGTAATCTGGTAACTTTTTAATGTATTTATGTTTGTTTGTTGTTATTAGTATCTATATATTAGTTATAATGATATTAGGCTAACTCTATATCTAGCCAAGATATGAAATTGAATTAGTTTATCTTTTTAGGGAAATAGATGATGACTATGTTAAAATTGAATTAAAATCGATTATAATGAATCTTTTTCTATTTTGCAACGTATTGATAATATTCGGATTGACGTAATTAACCAAGATGAATCGCAACATATAACCTAATGATGAACTCGACCGCAGAAGTTAGGATATGAGATAAAGGATAGAAAAACCGGAGGGTAAAATTGGCCGAGTGAAAACGTGACAACGGAATCCTATTTCCTACCCGGGGGCAGATTTGTCTTGGGAAAGATGAATCTTATTAAATTTGTGTTCAAGATCGTAATAATGTTAAAATCAACGGTTTAATTAAAACTAACACCGGAAAGTTAAATCGATCCGCCTGACAACCGGAGCCTTTTGAATAACATCGGCCGTCTGACAAATGGAATAACCTCTTTTATCCGGGGTAGATTTGTACTCGGTACCTGTTCAGACTAACTGAGATTAGCATGGGGCAGTTGTGGAGATTAAACTGATGACAATTTGACATATGACAATTTCATACGCTCGTGTGAGGAGGAGTTGTCTAGCTTAGGAATACACCGATTCATATATAATTGATTCACCTTAAATTAAGGAAAGATCGAGCACATCTATTTCTACTAAAAAGGGATACTGATTCAGTGACATATTCTTGGCTAGTTTCTAATAATATTACTAGTATTTATATATTGTATTGGTACCTATTGGTATATATATATATATATATATATATATATATATATATATATATATATATATATATATATATATATATATATGTATCTATATATATATATATATTTATGTATTTATATATTTTATGCATTTATTTACTCGTTTTAAGGTTACTAAATAGAAAAAAGAAAAATTGCGACTTAGATTGAGTTAATAATAGCTTCTTGGTGTTTAGCCACACTCTGAATTACCATACGTTTCCCTGAGGATTCGACACCTGACTCACCATACGTTTCCCTGAGGATTCTATATATTATGGTCGTGAAGATGTTGTTTTGGCCTGGGCTATGGTGCATGACATTCCAATAAATCTAGGGAAGCTAATTTTTACCAAGGCATGTGATTTTGTTAAGAATAAAACTCGAGGAGGACGTATGCCGTTCCCTAATCTTATTTCTGCCTTGTGTGATCTTCATGAAGTACCAATACTACCCTCAGATAGGATTATGTCACCTTTGCTCCACTTATCGGTCGAAACTAACCGCCTTGCCTCGTCGGTAGAATCAACTACAATAATCCTAACCGCCAAAGAACATCAACAACCACCACAAACCATCTCCTATTCATACATCTCGAGTTCCTAGGCAATCCCCTCGGCCCGCATCCACTTCGGGGCCAGAATAGCCAGATAGAGGCTATGTTTCAGCATATAATTCAAGCTCAGGCTAGAACTGATGCTAATATAGCCTTAGCTTGTGAACAAAATAGGAAGTGGGCTGAAGATCTTAGGATTGGCCAAAGAGGTCACAGGGCTTTCATCAGAGATATAGATCCCAAATATGCGAGAGATTTCGCTCGTTACCCTCGTAGTCGACCGACCCATATACTATGCCGATTGGATTCCACCCGTCCCACCACCGGTTTATTCCAGGGACTATATGCCGTCATCTGTAGGACAGGGTAGTATGTTTACAGGTTCGTTTGATGCATCCATGGGCATGGGAGGAGTAACTTCAGTAGCAGATGTGACAGCAGGTCTCGGCTCGTTTGGATTGGAAGGTTCGGTGACGATGACGACGAGGCAAACTCGTGCTACATTTCAAGCTTCTACGTCAGTGGATCCACAACAGTTTAACTATGATTTTAGTACGACTCAGTCTCTCGGGGCTGATTTTACTTCTAGTATGTTTGGATCTTTTTCGGCTCATTTTGACTCATCTTATGATGAAGATGAGGATTACGATGGAGATGAGTAGTTAAGTAAACTTTTCCTATTTTACGATGTATGACGATATACTTTGGTTTGATTTTTATTTTAGACGGTTTGATGTACTCTCTGTGGTTAGTACACTACGCAGTTTTACGTTTTCCGTTGTTTCTGTATTATTAGATTTTTCCACCCCTGTTTTAGATAAAATTACATGTATTCACACTGAATTAACCTGATAAAACATCCTGAAATGCAAAAATCTGTGACCGAGCACTGTAGCACCGGCCCGCGCCGGCCTGGTGTTCTACCGACCTCATTCAGGTTGTTTCTTATCTATTTCGGCACTTCTATATAAGGAAACGAGAGGGCTCACTCCTCAAATTGCCAATTCACCTCTTTAGTCTCTCGTTTTCTTATATAGTCCGTATAAAATGTCCGATCATTCGTCGGTTAACGATTATTCTCCTCCGCATACCCCAAACTCCGTACTCCCTAATTCGCATTATCCGTTTTTCCACCCCATCCCTTATAATTATATGAATGAAGCAAATCCAAACCCTTTTTTGAGTAATTTCAACCAATCACCGGTGCTTTGGTTGAAAGAGGTCTAAATTTTAGAAAAGTGGATAATTGGGCATTCATAAGAATGGAAGCGATGGGTGGGACTATTTTTGTCGTATGCCCGGAGGAAGAATTAATGTTACAATGGTAAGAGAGTTTTACTCGGTACTTGCAGAGGCTAGTACTCTGAGTCGTTACATCTTTACCACCATTAGAAGTACCGTTGTTCCTTTTACTTCTACCATAATCAATCAAAATTTTCATATACCACCAAATCAAACATCACCCTCTAGTCATTATGAGTATCAGTGGAGACTTGACACCGCTGAAGGATTTATTAACAAATGTTCGGAATCTTATCAAGTTTTATTCCAACATTATAATAGGGATAGAGATGTCTCCACTGCCGCTTTACTTCCCCATTTGAGAACCTGGAAACGTTTCATCAATTCACGAGTTTATCCAACTGATGATTTCTCGGAAATCAGTGATGATGAATTGTTACTATTATATGCTATAACGAGCGGGGCTGTTATAGATTGGGGAATATTGATTCAAAAAGCAGCTGTTAGTTTTGCATTTGGAAGCAGACCGATCCGTCAGCCTATGCCTTTTGCATGGCTGATTTCAAGAATAAGTGTTCGTTTGGCTAGGGTACCGGAAAGAGCGACAGATGAGTACTTTCCAAATTCGCCTTCCTCAGGTAGGGCTACTACCAATCGATATTCCGGGAGGATCTTCAAGTGGAGAAAATTAGATAGTTATGATAGTTGTAAGGAATATCAAAGGTAATAATAATGGTAGAATAAATTAACTTAGAATAAATTAGTTTAATCATAACTTAGATTAACTTAGTTTTAGTTTTTTTTTTTTTAGTTTTAGTAGTATTTAGTAGTTAACTTGTACTTTTTAATATTGTAATATATTTGTTTGTGTTAATGTTTTTTTTTATTATGCTATATTATATAAACGCTAATCTATATGACACGTAACAATATTCACTAGTTATAAAAATTTATTTTAATTCCTAAACCAACTTTTTACTACTCATTACACATCGAGACGATGTCAATTCGTAAGTGGGGAGTAGAGATTGGTTAGTAAATAAAATAAATTTAATATATCAAATACTGATGCACTTAGTTTAATCAATCTTAAGGAAATAAACGAAA
Source organism: Gentiana straminea (assembly GCA_036785695.1). Lineage (NCBI taxonomy): Eukaryota > Viridiplantae > Streptophyta > Magnoliopsida > Gentianales > Gentianaceae > Gentiana > Gentiana straminea. Next base: position 6,762,935 of record JAVUPR010000299.1, on the reverse strand, counting down.
TAATATATAATCATTATAATAAAAATGACATATTTGGATAGAATAAATTTTTAATTAAGTAAAGTAATCTCGATATATTATTTCTATATTATTTATATCTATGTTAGATTTTTATCAAGATTTTAAGTATGTATACCTAGATAAATAGTATGAAATATTATTTTTTTTATGAAATGAGACAAAAGTTACTTTTAATTATAATAAAATTTTAGAATGATTTTCTTTTCAAGACAAGTATGAATTTGGAATCGGATTAGGAATGATGAGATTTTTGGCATTACTTTGACTAACTATGGCCAAATAAGCCTACCCGAACGTAATTTCCAATTTTTGTCCCCACCTCAGCCTTGCAGAGTGATCAAGACCTCACTCGAAATTAGCCATTATGATTAATTGGATATAACCGACCCTTAACTTAAATTGGTCTACATTTCCTTGAAATCCCGCAAGTTTAGTATGTACTTATGGATAGCGGTGACGACATCGAAATTCAATAAAGGTATATGCTTTGAGATTGGAATAAATATTATTCGGAAGGCAATCTGTTTTCAAAAAGTGTTATTCTCTAGAAAAAGAAAAAGTTGGAATAATTAAGTGCGATGTATCCGTACTCACCTCATGACGCTTGAAAGATACTCGATTCTGGTAATGAGTTCGGATATGTTGGTTAAAAATAAAAAAATAAATAAAAAAAAAAAAATAAAAAAAAAAAAAAAGATGAAAACAGTGTCAGGATGTTACTAATCAAGGTATTTTTTTGATCAGAAGTTGAAGGTGTAAGTACGTACGACTTGCCTCTATTTTCTTTTGATTTCCCTTTGTTATCCTTTCGATTAGCCAAACACCCTGAGCCTGAACGTTATAAGCCATTTTGCCAACTACTTGACTTAGTCCTTGATTCCGAAATTTCATATAGTGGCGATTACAAAATTTTTCTAAGTATTTTATTTTATAGTTATTAAGTAATTCATGTAGAATTTCATTTAAATAATATTTTATAACTAGTTTATTAAGTTATACACACTTTTTATTTTTTTAATAATCTTAGATAGATAAAATTAATATGATTATAATGTTGACAGCATGCGTTACTAAGTTAGAAATTTAGTCTAGAAGAACTATATTGTTTGCATTATAACATTTTATATATTATCGCTTATTTTGCTCGAGGACGATCAAAAGCTAAGTGGGGAGTAGTTGATGTATGATAAAAATATAACCATATTATATGACTTTTTATATCGTATTTACGATAATATCGTATAAATTCTATAAAAATATATCTAAAAACACATAAAAATCGAAATCGTTATAAATAGATATTATCGTTATAATTTTAGTAAAACTTATAGTTTTTATGATCAAAATTACTGTGGCTCGTGTTTTTGACTGTTTCAGGGTACGTGTGATGGAAAACTGAAGGATTAAAACCGAAACAGTAAGAAACGGAAGAAAGATATTTTTCAAGATCCGGCCCGAACCGAAAAAACCCGGCCCGAGCCGGAATCTCTCTCGCCACCAAAGACACGGGGACCGTCGGGGAGAATCTCCACCGTAGCACCGGCCCGCGCCGGTACTACACCGGCCCGCGCCGGCCTTGTGTTTCACTCTATAAATACTCCTCATTTGCGGATGATGGAGTTGTACCAATATATATATATCACTTATATATATATATATATATTATCTTAATCTAGTTTGTAGTTTCTAGTTCGTAAATACCGTAAACGACACTCTGTCGAAATAATAATGTAGTATAAGTATCGTTTTAGTACTTAGAAGGATTATCAAGGCTCGTTGTTGCTAAAGGAGTTGTTATTTCCGGAGAATACGGCTCTGACGCTACAATCGTAATCTGGTAACTTTTTAATGTATTTATGTTTGTTTGTTGTTATTAGTATCTATATATTAGTTATAATGATATTAGGCTAACTATATATCTAGCCAAGATATGAAATTGAATTAGTTTATCTTTTTAGGGAAATAGATGATGACTATGTTAAAATTGAATTAAAATCGATTATAATGAATCTTTTTCTATCTTGCAACGTATTGATAATATTCGGATTGACGTAATTAACCAAGATGAATCGCAACATATAACCTAATGATGAACCGACCGAGAGAAGTTAGGATATGAGATAAAGGATAGAAAAACCGGAGGGTAAAATTGGCCGAGTGAAAACGTGACAACGGAATCCGATTTCCTACCCGGGGGCGATTTGTCTTGGGAAAGATGAATCTTATTAAATTTGTGTTCAAGATCATAATAATGTTAAAATCAATGGTTTAATTGAAACTAACACCGGAAAGTTAAATCGATCCGCCTGACAACCGGAGCCTTTTGAATAACATCGGCCGTCTGACAAATGGAATAACCTCTTTTATCCGGGGTAGATTTGTACTCGGTACACTGTTCGTACTAACCGAGATTAGCATGGGGCGGTTGTGGAGATTAAACTCGATGACAATTTGACATATGACAATTTCATACGCTCGTGTGAGGAGGAGTTGTCTAGCTTTGGAATACACCGATTCATATATAATTGATTCACCTTAAATTAAGGAAAGATCGAGCACATCTATTTCTACTAAAAAGGGATACTGATTCAGTGACATATTCTTGGCTAGTTTCTAATAATATTACTAGTATTTATATATTGTATTGGTACCTATATATATTTATATCTATATATATATATGTATTTCTATATACTTATATATATATTTTTGTATCTATATATATCTCTGTTTTAGTTTTATGCATTTATTTACTTGTTTTAAGGTTACTAAATAGAAAAAAGAAAAATTGCGACTTAGATTGAGTTAATAATAGCTTCTTGGTGTTTAGCCACACTCGAATTACCATACGTTTCCCCGAGGATTCGACACCGACTCACCATACTAGCACTACAGGTTTGACCCGATACACCGTCGGTTAAGGACTCGGAATAGCACTAGAAAAGGCCTGGCCAACAAGAAGGTTTGCAAAGTTGTGGGAATTGGCTCGGTAAAGTTAAGGACGAGAGGATGGTAAATTTTGTACACCGAAGGATGTAAGACATGTTCCACGATGACCAAGAATTTGGTATCTCTCGCCCACTGGACGACAAGGGGTTCAATTTCAAGGGTGAATGTGGACGACCGAATGTCTTTAAAGATTCGGTTGTAGTCCTCAAAGGCATCAAGAGGGAACCTTGTATATATTACAAGGATCTATCGTATCTGCACCGTCGCTTCGTTGCATCCTCGCAGCTCACCGGTCCCTCGGAGACTCACCGTGTGCACATGAGACTTGGTCACATGGGTGAAAGGGGTATGCGGTTCTTTCTTCAGCAGGTTTTCTTGGGGGATATAAGGTTAAGAATCTGGACTTTTGTGAACATTGTGTGTTTGGGAAATTAGATAGAAGTAAGTTCGCAGCAGGGTTGCACAACACAAGGGCATCACTTGATTATATCCATTCAGACTGTTGGGGTCCATCAAAAGTTGAGTCATTGGGTAGTCACAGATATTTTGTGTCATTCATAGATGACTATTCAAGGATGACTTGGGTAGTGATGATGAAGAACAAAAGTGATGCATTCAGTAACTTCAAGTCGTGGAAGGCCCTAGTGGAGAATCGCTTAGGCAAGAAAATCAAGAAGCTTCGTACGGATAATGGTCCGGAATTCTGCCGGACGGATTTTGATTCATTTTGTGCGGTGAGGGTATTGCCGGATATCATACTGTAAGGAATACACCTCGACGAATGGTGTAGGCGAAAGGATGAATCAAACTCTACTTGGAGAGGGCAAGATGTATGCTTTCTCAAGTTTGGTTTATCAAGGAGATTTTGGGCGGGTCATTAAGACGACTTGCTACTTAATCAACGGAGTCCTCACACAGGAATCAATCTCAAGACACCATTTGAGATGTGGTCAGGCAAGCCTGCTGACTACTCAGTTCTAAGGGTTTTTGGAAGTACAGCTTACTATCATGTTAGTGAAGGGAAGTTGGAGCCAAGAAGGGAGTGTTTATGGGGTATGGTGATGGAGTGAAAGGATATAGGATTTGGTCATCAGCAGAGTCCAGAGTAATCCTCAGCAGGGATGTTGTGTTTGATGAAAATTTAAACTCATCAGTGGAGAGGTCTACTGAGTCTGAAACCAGTGCTGAATCTGATAGTGTTGAGAAACAGGTGGAGCTTTAGGTGGAGTCTACTGATATGCAACAATCAGTGGATCCAAATCAACACCATACTGATCTGGATAATGAACCAGAATCTGATCCAAGCCAGCCTACTGAGACCTCAGCAGGGCGTCATACAAACATTGATCAGCAGAGTCTAGCTGCCAGCAAGCCTAGAAGATCTAATGTTGGGATACCTCCAAGGAGATATGGATATGATGATTTGGCTGGATATGCACTCCAAGTTGCTGAAGAAGTAGAGGTTGCTGAACCTACTACTTATAGGGAAGCGGTGACATGTACAGAAGCATCCCAGTGGCATGCTGCCATGGGAGATGAAATAGAGTCATTGTTGAAGAATCAGACTTGGGAATTGGTCAAACAGCCTACTGACAAAGGAGCTGTGACTTGTAAATGGATTTTCAAGAAAAAGGAAAGAATAACAAAGGCAGAAGGGGTCAGGTATAAGGCACGTTTGGTTGCAAGAGGATTCAGTCAAAAGGAAAGGGTTGACTTTGATGAAATATTTTCACCAGTGGTCAGACACACTTCAATCAGGGTGTTACTAGCAATGGTGGCACAGCAGGATCTGGAACTTGAGCAATTGGATGTGAAAACTGCTTTTCTACATGGTGAGGTGGATAAGGAGATATACATGACACATCCTGAGGGTTTTCAAGTTCCTGGAAAGGAAAATTATGTTTGCAAGTTGAATAAATCATTGTATGGTTTGAAGCAAGCTCCAAGGCAGTGGTATAAAAGGTTTGACAGTTTTATGCTTCGAAATAGGGTTACAACGAAGTCCTTATGATCGTTGTGTATACCACGATCTATTTGAAAGATGGATCATATATCTATCTTGTTACGTATGTGGATGACATGCGATAGCCGCAAAGCAAGGAAGTCCGATGTTCAAAATCGAAGAACCTTCTTAGTCTTTGAATTTGAAATGAAGGATTTGGGTGCGGCCAAGAAAATCTTGGGGATGGAGATCCGGAGAGATAGAAGTCGAAGAAATTGTTGTTGTCTCGGCGGGGTTATGTGCGTAATATATTGGCCAAGTTTGGGATGTCTGTCGCAAAACCAATAGATACTCCTATGGCATCAAATGTTCATTTGTCCGTTTATGCTTCACGGTCGAGTTTGAAGAGAAGGAGTATATGTCAAAAGTTCCCTATGCTAGTGCGGTTGGCGATCTAATGTATGCCATGGTTTGCACTAGGCCCGATTTGGCTCGGGCGATCAATGTTGTCGACGGGTTTATGGCTCAACTGGAAAGGAACACCGGAAAGTCGTTAAAGGATATTCGGGTACCCGAGAGGTACGGTGATGTTGGTCTCATTTATGGAGGTGATATGCGGGTCCGGTCACAGTGCTACCGTGATGCGATTATGTAGGTGATGTTGACGAGTAGAAAATCAATGACTCGGTTATGTGTTTACATTGGGAAATGCGGTGGTCGGTGGAAAGCTACTCTTCGAGCTATAGTAGCCTTATCAACTACTGAAGCAGAATACATGGCTCTTACTGAAGCAGCTAAAGAGGGTATCTGGTTGAAGGGGCTAGTCAGTGATTTGGGGTTGCATCAGGATCAGGCAGAGATATATTGTGACAGTCTAAGTGCAATATGTTTAGCCAATGATCAGGTTCATCATGAGAGAACCAAACATATTGATGTCAGGTATCTTTTCTTGAGGAATGAGAAGAGCGTTGTGGTGAAGAAGATTGGCACAAAGGAGAATCCTGCTGATATGTTCACTAAATCAGTTCAGCAGAGTAAGTTCCAGCTTTGTCTGGACTTACTGAATATTCAAAGCTTGTAATCTGTTTCGGAAACTCTACGAGGCGGATCAAATGGAGTGGATGCTGTGGAGATAGTCTGGTACAAGTACATCTGGCATTGACGAATGCATCTGGTACAAGTACATCTGGTTATGCAATCTGTTTTTGACTCTAAGGAGTGTTGAAGTCAAGGTGGAGATTTGTCAGTAAAGTGACTTAAACTCTATATTTTGGTGGAACCAATCTGAAGACTCAGCTGAGTGATGGTCAGCTGAGAAGTGTATTCAATTCTGTGCATCAGTAGGGTGGAGTCTACTGAGGCATCTGTCAGCAGGGTACTGTCAGCAGGGTGAAAGGCTGTTGAGTACTCGAATACAGCAGGGTCCCACATCTGCCAATTATGTTATGTGACAGCTATACAGTGTCATTAAAAGGAGGACACATGTAGGGGTATTTATGGTGCTTCAGACAAAGATTCCTTGCGGCTAGGGTTTAGGGATTTGTGCCTATAAATACAGTTGTTGTCTCATTGTCTGTGTGTGTTGAAATCTGTAAAAATTCAGTGCATAATAAAATATCTCTTTTCTACCCGTGGTTTTTTACCTCTCCCACTGAGGGGTTTTCCACGTTAAATCTGTGTTCTTCTTGTTTCTGTTATCTCTTTTGATTGCTTTTGTTTCTGTTTCTTGCATCTGAAGTTATCTCCATCCGTTTTCTAACAGATGACATTGTTGGCATAAGTTGAGATGGTATTTTTTGAAGTTCGAAGTCCATTGGTGTATTCAAAAAAAAAAAAATCAAAAATCAAATTTTTTCCAAAAAAATTCAAAAACAAATCAAATGAAGTTCAATAAAGTTGTAAATAAACATGCAATAAATGGTGAGCCTTGGAAATCAATTTTGGAGGACAAGTTCAACAAGTCCAAGTAATGTAAGTTTGGATGATGACACAATTGAAGCGGTACTTGATCGATGAGAAGAAGGTATCGATTCTTGCTATCTTGCTTATTCTCTTTGATTTATCCTTTTATCCCTTCGATTAGCCAACTACCCGAGCCTAACGTTACAAGCCATCAAGTCCTACCCGATCTATTTTTGACTCTTTATGCCCCGATTAGTGGAGATTGATATTATTCCTAAGCCTATGGTTTGCTATAATCTATTTTGCTCGCATGATTACAACTAATATGCTTGGATAACATTTTTGATAGACTATTCACACACACACCTCGCAGCACAACTACTTATAGATTAATTAGTAGTTACATGATTCTTGACGCATTGCATCATTTACTCTATCTATTGCATCTTCCATTTGTTTGAGTATATTTCTTGTTCTAAATCGTTTTGATCGCTCCTTTTTGCACGATGATGATTAAGAACTAAGTGGGGAGTGGTCACCCTCCCTTGATACCCACCATACTTTTCTACCTCTTACTTCACATTGGAAACAATGTGTTTTTCAAGTGGGGAGTGGATATGTAGTGTGGATGTCAAATGAGTTTGATTTTCGTAACAATTCATAAAGTTTGCATCATTTTATTGACCTACATTTCTTTTTTCTCACCTTCTTGATCGAGGACGATCAAGAGCTAAGTGGTGAGTAGTTGATGTAAGTCAATTTTATGATGCATTCACTATGTCTTTAGCCCAGTTTTCCCCTGATTTTAATAGTATTTTTGCATCTTCATGCATCGATTTGCATATTTTCATAAGGATACAATAAGTAGTAGGTAGTAATAAATAAAATAGTTTTTATAGTATTTTTGGGTCATTAGGACCAATCTTTTGTAGTCGGGTTTACGCTTGATATTTTTGGCGAGTTATTGCAGGATCTTAGGTTGACCAAGCCTCGGGAGAGATGATTTTGATGTTGACAAGACGCATTTGTACGGTGCGAAGCGTCTAGCCGAAGCCACGGAGTTCTTACGGATCAATTGTCTCGAGCATTTCCACTCACAGCTGACTTAAAGTGACATTTGACCCATCTTAGAGACAGAATTCGGTTTGGACATCTTCACAAGAGTTGTAGATCTTCGAACAATATTTCCAACGCATCTTGAATCACTCAAATCGGAGGTCTACACGCAAAGTTATGGTCAATTTACTGAAGACAATGTACTACCGAACCATCTGTCGAGCCGAACTTCGCAGAGCTCGGCTCGTTATGCGTTTTTAACCATAAAAACGGGACTTTTCAACAGATTTCTCAGCTCCCCCTTCCCCCAAACCCTTAGAGCCGAAATTGCTCCATTAGTGACCTTAGGGGAGATCACTCTATCACAAAAACAAGTAATTAAAGTATATTTTGGCTAGATAATATGAATCATTGTGTTCTTCTTCAAGCTTTTTCTTTTTTCATCAATGGTGTAAGGTGACTCTTGTACTTGGAGAAGATGAAGTTGTTGAAGATGGATTTTCATGGGTAATCTTTTATTTAGCTAATTGCTCTTTAATTTCTTCTCTCTTTGAGGTAGTATTAGTTAGATTTTAATTGGATTCTTCATCTTCTTGGAATGGTGTAAAAGCCAATTTGGAGAAGATGAAGATGAAATGTAGAAATATAACCCAAGAAATGTGAATTGTGATATTGTAGTTTCTTATGATTTGTGAGAATGATTGTTTTGATTTCAAGCACTTTGTGGAATTATTTCTCATTACTTGACTTTAATGCTTGTGTTGGATTAAGCACCTAATACATGACTTAACATACTTTGTTGAGATCAAGAGAAGATACTTAGTGTGGGAAAATGGTTAATGAGACCACTTAGTAAAATCGACTAGAGATACATTCGGTTTCTAGAGTGGGGTTCACTAATCGTTGTTAGGCAACCCAATGAGTGTAATGCATATCCCTTCTTCTAGACCTATTTTAGTTAATTAGGCCGTTGAAGACATATAGAGTGGTTGTATCACGCGAGAGGAGACAATCACTAAAACTGGGTTCGCACCAATAATTTATCACAAAGTCACAAATGAATAGAGGTAGGTCGAATCATTTCTTAACGAATTATAAGTTCTACTTTATCACTTTGACCATTATCTTGACTAACCATAGATTTTATTTCGTTTCTTTTCTCTTTTGTGGCATTTAGGTGGTAAGTTGTGGAGTGACACCATGGCTCACATTTGTTTTAAAATTCATCTTTATGTTTTGCCTAAACCAAACGTGCTACTGATTTTGGTACGTAACCGGCATCCTCGTGGGAAACGACCTTGCTCACCTCTCTAAACTACAATTGACCCGGTATACTTGCCGGTGATTTTGGACACTTAGAAAATGTCGATCAATCTCCTTGATTTGAAAATTCGTCCGTTGGCTATTTAATGTTGAGAATAATCCTTGATTTAATTCTTGATTCCTCCTTGATTTTATTCTCCTTGATTTCAGTGATCCGGATTTTATTCAACCGTTTTTCATAAAATCCGTCCCTGATTGATCCTGCATTAATTGCTTGATTTGCTTATTTTCCACATTCTGAATAAAATGCAGACAACATGTTTGACTTTGCTTGTTTAAGCTGTTGCTTGACCGGCTTAGTGAATCTTTTTCCTTTGCTGTTGAGATCATCTTCACTGTTCTTCTTGATTGTCAGCCGGTAGAGCTTTTACTTAGCCGTTTTGCTGTTTTCTTTATTTCTTTGAGTTTCCAAGTATGCTTGTACTTCACTGATTCTTTATTTGTGTGAGATTAGTGTACACCATATTAAAAGAATAGATTTCATCACTTGAAATATATCTCTGATTTATCCAAGGTTATCACAGACTTCCCTAGTTATAAGTTAGTCCATATGTCTTCACTTGACACTGCTGGTTTTTGGCTGCCTTTACTCTGCTGATCTTCTGTCTTTCACTTAGCCATCCTACCAGTCTAGTACAGTACTTGTCTGACTGAACTTATACAACATGTCAGACTCTAAGTAAAGACTTATATAAATATTTCTAACTTATTTCAGGCTTGCTATAACAGCTAGTATGACCATCATCAAAACAATTAAAATTTCCTAACAATTTCCCCCTTTTTGGTGATGCCAAAACCCTCATAAGCTTGAACATATGCAAACATGTTTTCATATGATAAAAGGAATAAAACTCAACAATTTTATTCATCCATGAAGGACATAAGATAATCAAGAAATCAAGGATAATATCATATTACAACTACGATTTATTTAGATTTTCCTTGTACCTTGACGATGACAAATTATGTCACCTTAATGATTTGAGCCCTAATTTAATCTAGTGATGAACACACAAGAACCCTAATGCCAAAAAGGAACGAGGGGATGGATTTTATGTATGCGGCTGAGTCTAAGACTGTATCTCAGATTGCCTACGTATCATGTTATGTTCCAGGAATCAAGCCTTACGTAGTTCCTGGATTGGGGGTATTTATAATGACAATACTTGCCTAAACCCTAAGGTTAAGTCGGCTTGTGTTATTGTCATCTTTACCCTTAAATGGGCCTTGACCCTTGCCCAAGCTGTCGCTGTGGGTGGGCCTGGACAGCTGGCGTGGACTCTATCCTCGGTGTCGATACTGCCGACTTGCGGTGATCGACCCGAGACTCATTGTCCTACGCTGCTAGCTGGTGTGGACTCTATCCTTATGGACTTGTCATCTCACACTGCTCGGTAGTCGATAGTCGTAACCTGGAGCCGATTAGATGGCTCTAGCCTCGATCCTGGGTCTCGACATGTGTATGTTGTAGCTCATTCATAATGTGATGACCAACCGATAGACGACACGTGGAGGGAGTGCAACCCTGTATCGTCATAAGCCCCCGAGACTTGAGAGAGGTGACTCATGTTATCCGAGGTCGAGTCTGTCACCTGAATCGTCATCGAGTTGGGTTTTCCTTTGGGCGGGAAAAAGCCCGCCTTTTCACAACCTCAACTGCTTCCTGCCACGCGGCACGATACCTGGTACACAAGACGCTTCGAATCCCGTAAAAGACGCGTCATCACCTTGATTGTCGCGATTTATAAGGGGCTATAACTCCCCATCCCTCACGTCTTTTCAGTTCATTTGCAAATTGCTAGCATATAAGGAGGGAGATAGAAGTTCAAGCAAAAGCTAATTTGCCATTTTCTTCTCACAAATCCAAAACGCAAAGTAAGCCTTTTCTTTCCGTTTTGCTCATCTTTTCTGTGATTTCATTCATGTCTAGTAGTAATAGCGCAACTGAATCAGATAGGGGTAGTGAAACGCCCATTCATAGCCAATCTCCGGCACCTGTTGTCTCCGATCCTCTTCTCCGGCAAGACTCCGGCGAGCCCGCAGCTTCCTCTCCTCCTGTCCCTAACCAGCCCAAAAAACTAGTAACAAGGATGGATGGCAAGGGTGCTAAGGGGTGTCTTAGTACGTTCTCCCCTGAAGAGGTTTCTAGACTGTGTCAAAGATACAACATCTCCATCCCTCCATTCGAGGATCGGCTTCCATCTGGCCTTCATAAGTTTGCCGACGAGCCCCCAGAGGGGTTTTGTGCTGTCTACGAGAGTCAACTGGCGAGTGGATTAAGGTTTCCACTCTGTCCTGCCGTTCTTGCGATCCTCGAGCATTATGAGGTCAGTATTTCCCAGATAGCCCCGAATGGTGTTAGGACTCTGATGGGGTTCATAATAGCATGTCGAGTAGCTCAGGTCTGCTTCTCAGTGCCCTTGTTTCGATACTACTACAAGATAACTGCTACACCCGACAAGTTATGGTATTCATTTCAAAGAAGAGCCAACCGACATGAGTTCATAACCAAAGGGCCTTCTTCTCACGGGGAGTGGAAGCCTCGATTTTTCTTTCTCCGTCATGGCTCGAATAACCCCTACATAGGGCGGTGGAGGTCGAGAGACGGGAAACGGGACAAGCTTGGGAAAGATCCGGTTCTACACGAAGCTCGTCTCCCAGGTGGACATAATTTCGAGGTGTGTACTCGAGACCCGAGTCTCTTGTATCACCCGGCCCACCCGGAGGAAGGCGGGCCAATGCCATATGTGGGTCTTAACGTCCCGGATCACGAGAACCGTAGGATGTTCCCTATTTGATCGCTTTTACATATTTGTCATTTGTTGAGTCGATGACTTGTTGTTTGTTGTTCAAAAACTAACTTGTCTTTTTTATTTTGCAGTGGGGAGGTTCTCCAAGGTCACTGACCCCGACCGTATCCCCGAGTCGGCGGTCGTTGCTACTCCATCCCTCGGAGGTCGTGCTACTCCCGACTTTCCGGTGGGCGAGACCGGGCGCCTTCGACTTCCCGAGAGGGGGATGCTCCTCCACGAAGCAAACCTGCCGCCGTCGAGTCGTCTGCGTGGCTGGATCGACTGAGCTGCCTCCGACCACTGGCAACTTAACAGTCCGATTCGGTTCCCTTCGAGATGAAGACGAGAAGGAGCTTGTCGATTTGACTTTGAATGTCGAGGAGCAGGCGACACGAACAAAGAAAAGACCAACTGTTGTCGAGGTGGTGAGAGAGCAAATTCGAGAGGCAAAGAGGAAGAAGGTTGCTGAGACCTCTACCGAGTCAGGGATCGGTGTGGACTGGGTTGCCGACGATTACGCTGGTGTGGACGACAAGAACCTGTCCCTCGTACTGCGAAAGTTAAATCGTCTTGTAAGTCGATCCTTCTTTTCCTATTAACTTCTCTCGAGGCCTATGCCTTGTCCATTTTTTGATATACTCTTTATGTTCTGTAGAATACCCTTGTTGGTCGGGAGGCTACCCGACGGCTAGCCAAGACGGGGGAGTCGGCAGACGAAATCAAGAAGGAGAATGGCAGACTGCTTCAAGACAATTTCGCCAAAAGTGCTGCCCTCTCTGCTGTGGAAAAACAATACAATTCGCTGAAGCACGAGTCGGTCGCCGAACTCGAGAAATTGCAAGATAAGTTGGTGGGCTGCCGAAGCAAAGCCGGCCACTACGAACGGGAGTTGGGCCGGCTTGCGGGGAGGAAAGGCACGATCGGGGGTAGGGAGCGCTCAAGGCGGCTCGAAGACTATGAGATGTTGCTGAAAAGGCAGAAGGCTGCGGATGAAGAAGCTAGGAAGGCTCTCCGTGATCGAGATGCGCTACAGGCCGAATTGGATCAAGCGCATGCACAGGTCGAAGAGGCTAAGACCGAAGCCATCATGGAGTACCGCAAGTCGGCAAACCTCGAGGACGACTTGGAGGTGATCATGCGCGCCTCGATGATGGGCGGATATACACTTGCAGTAGATCAGGTGAGAGCGGCCATCCCGGACTTCGATATGTCAACTCTCGAGACGCCGATGTTTTACAACCCCGATTCGGAGAAGATTTACGATCGGTACATCGAAGAGTTCCAGCGAGGAGAGTCTTTGGCTATAAAGTATGCCCCTTCCACGTCTGCCCCTACCGCCGATCCGACCGCCGCTGATCCGATCCCTGCCAATACTGAGCCGACCCCGGAAGCCGACCCCTGATCTTGATAGTTTTTAAATCTTTTGTTGATTTGTAATTCAAACTTGAAGTTTTGTAATAGTATTATTTTGACAATCGACTTGGGCTGGTCTTTCGACCTGGCCGTGTTCTTATGCTTCAAATTTTTATTTGACTTTGCAATTTGTTTCTTTATCTTCTCTCTTATTGCTTTGCTCGTCTTCTTGATGTCTTCTCGATACTCGCTACTCGCTTATTTGATGTACTTGTTGTTGATATTGTGTTGCCCCCCAAGTGTATTATGAACCTTTGGTTCTTATTGCACTTGAGCTCGACTTGCTTGCCTTAGTCTTTCGCCCCTTTGGCTTATTTGACCTTAGGCTGAGCATTTTAATGTGAACTATCCCTGGTTTTAGTCTTTTTTGCCATTTAGGCTCTTTCGACCATCGACTGGGACAGGTGGCCCGACTATGCGAACCGTCCTTTGTCCAGGCCTTTTTCGCCCCTCGGGCTTATTCGGCTTTCGACTGGGACAGGTGGCCCGACTATGCGAACCGTCCTTTGTCCAGGCCTTTTTCGCCCCTCGGGCTTATTCGGCTTTCCACTGGGACAGGTGGCCCGACTATGCGAACCGTCCTTTGCTTTAGCCTTGTTTGCCTTTTGGGCTCGTTCGGCTCTTAGCTTGGACCTTTGGCCCGACCCTGCGAACCGTCTCTATCCTTTGCATTCGTCGCCCATTAGGCTAACTTTGCTTTGGCTTTATCGAGATGTCCGACCTGGGGATTTCTCTACTCGTTTTCGATTGTTTTGCCCTTAACTTTTCTGTCACATTGGACTTGTATCGTTTTGGCTATAAATCCTAACAAACACAGAAAGCATCTCGAAAAGATACAAATTTATTAGAATACTCATAAAATTGTCTCATGGACTTATTACAAGATTCATAAGTGAAAAGTAAATAAGTTCATCAAAGTAAAGCTTATCTCAAATATAATACTTCCTCAGATTGTTGGCGTGCCAATGTCGAGGAACTGTGGTTCCATCTGCTCGACCAAGTTGATAAGACCCTTTGGGGTGAACCTTCAGAATCTGATATGGGCCTTCCCAATTCGGGGTCAACTTTCCGACTGCTTCCTGTCGACTTGCTTCATTTTTCCTTAGAACCAGATCGCCAACCTTGAAGTATCTGTGTCTTACCCTCGAGTTGTAATATTGAGAGATCTTCTGCTTGTACCTTGCCATTCGGGCTGAGGCTATCTCTCTTCGCTCCTCGACATTATCCCTTTCCTGTCGGAGTTCAGGATCGTTTGTCTCAACATTGTAGGCCAGTACTCGAGGAGAGGGGACTCCGATCTCTGCGGGTATCACCGCTTCACACCCATACACTAAAGAAAAAGGGGTTTCCCCTATCGATGAATTAGGAGCTACCCTGTATGACCATAGGATGCTCGGAAGTTGAACTGCCCAATCTCGACCTTCTGCCTCCAGTCTCTTTTTTAAATCGCTGGTCGATATGGTATTCGCTGCACCATTCTCTGACTTTTCGATCTTCGAACTGGGTACCATTGTCCGAGATTAGAGCTTTCGGAATTCCGTACCTGCATAGGACGTCGACCCACAAGAATTTTTTGATGGTGGCAGCTCGGATGTCGGGCAAAGCCTTAGCTTCTACCCATTTCGTGAAGTAATCCACCGCGACGACCACGAATTTGAGATTTCCCGGGAGCTCGGGGAAGAGGTCCAACAATATCGACTCCCCACTGATCGAATGGCCACGCTGACGAGATGACGTTCATGTCTTGCGCTTGCTGATGAGAGATATTATCATGAATCTGACAAGCGTTGCACTTCTGGACTAGGTTGTTCGCATCTCGCTGCATCGACGGCCAGAAATACCCAGCTAACTTGCATTTTCGAGCCAACATTCTGGCTCCACAATGATTCCCACAGGCTCCTCTATGAATCTCTTCTAAGAGGTACTTGCCTTCACTTTCTGAAGCACATCTCAACCAGGGGCTCACAAAAGATTTTCGATACAAGATATCGTCGAAAAATGCGTATCGAGCTGATTGGAGTCGGACTTTCCTGGATTGCACCTTGTCAGATGGTAGTATTCCATCTTTGAGGTACAGAGCGATCGGGTCCATCCACGTGGCCTGCTGAGTAATCGGCTGGGCCTCCGCCTCGATGTAGCTCCTATCGGTCAATAACTCGACTAGAACCTTCTTACTCGACATGAAGTTTGATGCCAACTTGGAGAGCGCATCGGCTCTCTTGTTCTGGCTTCGGGGGACCTGCTCGAATTGAACTGTTTTGAATTTTGGTATGAGGCTTTGGACAACTGCTAAGTAATTCTTCATGGTTTCTTCCTTAGCCTAATACTCCCCTTTCACATGATTGACCACAAACTCCGAGTCACTGTAAACTGACAAATCTTCGACACCCAGCTTCAAAGCGAGCTTTAAACCAGTGATCATAGCCTCGTACTCGGCTTCATTATTCGTTGCTTTGAAGTCGAATCGAAGGGCGTAGGGGAATTCCTCGCCTTTCGGGCTTACTAGAAGGAGCCCTGCTCCTGCCCCCTCCTTACTCGATGCTCCATCGACTTGAAGAGTCCATTTTTCCTCTAGACTTTGCTTTTCTTGATCGAGCTGGATGGAGATCCCTTCAGCCAAAAAATCCGCCAAGGCCTGTGCTTTGATCGCAGTTCGAGGTACGAACTCGATGTCGTACTGAGCCATTTCTATCACCCATTTTGCCAATCGACCAGAGGTGTCGGGTTTTGCCAATATCTGCTTTAATGGTTGGTCGGTGACTACCACAATAGGATGAGCTTGAAAATAGGGCCTCAACTTTCTCGAGGCATGAACAAGACATAATGCTAGCTTCTCGGCTGGTGAGTATCGGACCTCAGGGCCATGTAATGCTTTGCTGACGAAGTATATCGGTACTTGCCCATGTACCCCTTCTTGAACTAGGACCGCACTCACCGCCTCCTCGCATACGCCGGATACACTAATAACCTTTCCCCGTCTCGAGGTGAAGTTAGGGTCGGTAAGTCGATAAATAGGCCTTCGGCTCCTCGAAGGTCGTCGACATTCATTATCCCAATGAAATGGACTGGCCTTGCGGAGTATCTTGAAAATGGTAGCGCTCGGCCGGGCGGATCTCGATAGAAATCGTTGAGGGCCGCCATTCTACCCGTGAGTCTCTCGCACTTCCTTTACATTTCGAGGTGCGGGCATATTCTTCAACGTGTCGATTTTATCCGGATTCGCTCGAATCCCGTCCTTCGAAATCATATAGCCCAAGAACTTACCCGACCTAACTCCAAAAGTGCACTTCTTCGGGTTTAATCTCATCTGCGTTTCTCTCAACACTTCGAAAACCTCTCGAGCATCGACCAGGTATTGTCTCAAAGATCGACTCTTGATAAGCAGGTCGTCTACATAAACTTCCATACATCTACCAATTTGTCTTGCGAATATCTTATTGATCGCCCCTCGGTATGTTGCCCCGAAGATTCTTTAATCCGAATGGCATGGTCACATAGCGAAGGTGCCGAATTCGTGATAAACGCTGTTTTTTCCGCATCTCGAGGATCCATTAAAATCTGATGGTATCCTTTATATGCATCTAAGAAACCAAAAACTTCAAAATCAATGGTTGAATCTACTAACCTGTCGATTTTGGGCAGCGGATACGAGTCTTTTGGGCACGCTTTGTTCAAATCTGTAAAGTCCACACACATGCGCCAACTACCGTCAGGCTTCTTGACTAAAACCGGGTTAGCTAGCCATTCTGGGTATAATACCTCTTTTACTATCTTGGCTGCTAGTAGCTTGCCGACCTCCAACTCAATAGCTTTAAGTCGATCTGACGCAAAACTTCTCTTCTTCTGTTTGACTGGCTTTTAGCCTGGTCAATCTCGAGCTTATGAACCGCGATGTCGGTGGACAGTCCCGGCATGTCGGTGGCTTTCCAGGCAAAGATGTCTCTGAACTCGATTAAAAGCTCGACCAGTGGCTGTTTTTCTTTTTCTGGGATCCAAATCCCGACTTGCACACACTGATCCTCCTCTCCTTTCCAGAGTCGGACGTTTTCGACTGCGTCACTGGAGACCCAACTTTTCTCCTCTTCTTCTTCTGGAATCAATTCCTCGACTAAGACTTGTTGAACCGCCATCTTCCCATTCATGACAACAGAGTTACAACTCCGAGCGACTTCAACGTCTCATTTTACTTCGTGGAAACCGTTCCTAGTGGGAAACTTCATACTATTATGAAAAGTCGATATGATAGCACGCGGGTCGAAGAGCGCGAGTCGTCCTAGGATAACATTGTACGCGAGAGGGAGCCTTGACCACCACATAGCTTAATTCAAGTGTCCTTCCTTTCTCGCCATCCCCAACCTGTCGTGAGTAACTTTATCGAGCCCATAGGATGGACCGCTTGCCCCCTGTAAATCCGAACGGGGAGACGCTATGGGGGCTAGATCCTTCTCTTTCAACTTCATCGCTTGAAACGCCGAGTGATATATGATGTTTACTGCACTCCCGTTATCGATACAGACTCTCGATACACGGGCTCGGCTAATAACTGACTCAATAACTAACCCTTCGCTATGACTCCTCGACTTGGGGATATCATCTCGAGGGCCGTATCCGACTTCTGTCGTGAATCTGAGCTGCTTGCGCTCTCTCGAGCTACTAGCTGGCTCTTCACTGGCCTGATCCTTATCACTTTCATCTGGACCGAAGATCGTATTGACATAGTTTACAGGTCGATTTTCTTCGTATCTGTCCCGACCAAAGTTATCTCTGTTGTTTCCTTCCCGACCTGGGGATCGATTCCTCTGATGTGACCGATCCCTTCGCCTCTGGGCATCTCGACCTCGGTTCCTGTCTTGATCGGAGTTTTTCCTCTTAAATTCCCCACGCCCTCTGGGCCCATCATACCGAGATATGTCAACAACTTCGTCTAGCTTTCCTTCCTGAATGCAGACGTCGATATCTCTCTTCAGGTCGATACAATCCTCTGTTGTATGGCCTATGTCCTCGTGAAAATCACAGTATTTGCTTGCATTCCTCTTTTCTCGAGGTTTCTTCAACGGTGGCGGTTTCCTCGCCAAGTTTTTTGAAAGCATAATCGACAACACCTCGGATCGAGGTCGATTGAGCGGGATAAAGTCCTTATCACGTGAGGGTCCCTTCTTGCCCCCACGGTCTGAGGTGGACGTGTCGATACGGTCCCAAACTGATGGCTTACTTTCGACATCCTGCCTCTTGGACTGATTCATGTTCGGACCTCGGGTGTCCTTCTTGGATTCCATCCAGTCGGATTGGGTGTGCCGCCGCACGCCTCTTCCCCTTGACGAAATCTATGCACCACATTGACACATTCGTCCATGGTATGGGGAACGTCTCTCGCTCAACTTCATGTACAACTTAGTATTACGCGGCCCCTACGAACGATGTGATCGAAGTCGGTCATCTGCGTCCTTGACTGCATGGCCTCGAGATTAAACCTCTTCAAATACTCCATTCTTGTCTCATCTTTTTGTTTGCCTCACGTTCATGAGGTGCGTGGCACTCGGATGAAACTTCTTATTGACTATAAACGCATCTCGGAACTTTCGAGCGAGCATGGCAAAGCGGAGATCGACCCCGGTCGTAGCTTCGTGAACCATTCTCTTGCTCGACCTACGAGTAGCGTCTCGAATGCCCGACGGCGCATTGCATCGGGTGCCCCATCCAACCTCATTTGAGACAGATACCTGTGGAGATGGTCCTCCGGGTCGGTGGTGCCATCATAAGATTCTATCTTTGGTATCTTAAACCCCTTGGGTTTAGGAAAGCTCTCGATCTCCTTCGTGAAGGGAGACTCGATCCACAACGAAACCTGGTTCTTTCCCAAAATTGCATTCAACTCTTCCCTGGCGCTATCATCATCCCCTCTCTGGTGTTTTTGGTGGATCTCGCGTCTCTTCCTTTCCACTGAGCTAAATGATGCGCTTATTTCGTCCCCAGGAGTCTGTTTAGGCTTGTCCACTACGTCTTTCTGGCCGCCTTCCGCCATAGCTTCTTTCTGGGCGGCGTCTGCCTGCCTTCACGCCGTAACTGCCTCGGCTATTATCCTAGACATTACCTCCAAATCTGCCCCTGCCAACTGATCCGCAAGCGCCCGATATTCTGGAGCAAGGGCTTGCTTTTCTGGTTGGTGGGTCTCCTGGACAGGGTTCAAGGCTGGATCTTTTTCCCCATGTTTCTGCTGAGGATCGTGCTGAATAAGATCCAAGGCGGGATCTTCGTCTCCTTGCATATCAGGATCGATCGGCTCGTTCATCTGGGAGCCTTGATCGGCGCTTTGGATGCAGTTTTGGATGCAGTTTTCTTGGGAGGCATCGTGTTTTTGCGTATTCAATCAATAGAAAGCCCTCCTTCTAGCGCCAATGACGATGACAAATTATGTCACCTTAATGATTTGAGCCCTAATTTAATCTAGTGATGAACACACAAGAACCCTAATGCCAAAAAGGAACGAGGGGATGGATTTTATGTATGCGGCTGAGTCTAAGACTGTATCTCAGATTGCCTACGTATCCTGTTATGTTCCAGGAATCAAGCCTTACGTAGTTCCTAGATTGGGGGTATTTATAATGACAATACTTGCCTAAACCCTAAGGTTAAGTCGGCTTGTGTTATTGTCATCTTTACCCTTAAATGGGCCTTGACCCTTGCCCAAGCTATCGGCGTGGGTGGGCACAGACGGCAGTACCGGCGTGGACTCGTCCTCGGTGTCGATCTTGCCGACTTGCGGTGATCGACCCGAGACTCATTGTCCTACGGCGCTAGGCGGTGTGGACTCTATCCTTATGGACTTGTCATCTCACACTTTGCTCGGTAGTCGATAGTCGTAACCTGGAGCCGATTAGATGGCCCTAGCCTCGATCCTGGGTCTCGACATGAGTATGTTGTAGCTCATTCATAATGTGATGACCAACCGATAGACGACACGTGGAGGGAGTGCAACCCTGTATCGTCATACCTCTTGAACTTTGTAGTTTGAATCCCTTCCATGTCTTTCCAATGAATCTCATGGAACTTCCATTTCCAATACTCCAATGCAATATTGTAGGAAAGACCTCGGAAAGCCTTTTTGTCGAAGACCCTATTGAAATCCGCCATAGTCTCATGTGTCAGTGGCTCTCCAAAGTATTTTTCCAATCTACTCTTTGATTCAGCAATGGCTTGGTCGGCAAACTTCAGATCCTTGTACATTACCCGTTGTTTCTGGGGATTCAATATGCCCATTGGTTTGAAATTTTTTACCGTGTTGTTGAAGTCCACCTGTCCTTCACTAGAACACCTCTGGCCTCTTAGCAGTGAGAGATACTGATTGATTTGGTCTGCTGTTTGAGCCAGGTGCTCCTTTCTTTGCTCCTTGCTTTAAGGATGCATACTCCCGTATTACTTTATTGTACATTTTTTCCATATCTACTACCAGATCATCATCTTAAAAACTAAGCCACTCTGCCCATGCTTCATCTTATGACTTGTTTGGATACACAGAGTCTTGAACTCTGAAGAATTCTTTAACATTTTCTAGAATGGCTGCTTCCTTTTCTTGTTTGTTTCTGTACTCGGTGAAGTGCATTTTCTGACCAGACTGTAGAAACTTCCAGCAGTGTGTCTGTGTCCACTGCTACTGCCTTTGTTGGTGCTTTGGACCGATGTTGGCTTCTTGAATTTCTTTGTTGACTAGATCCAGGCCTTTGCGGATTTCCTGGTCTATCTTTGTCATCATCTCTTCTTTGTACTGGGAAAGGAAGTCCAAGACAAGCTTCATTTTTAGCTTTTACCCTTTCCTCCAAAGCTTTCTTCTGTTCTTCAGCCTCAGCTCTTACTCTTAGTTCTCTGTCTCTAGCTCTTAGCTGCTCCTCTGTAAAATGTGGGGGTTGATGACGGTTAAAATAGTCTATCATACAGCATCAACATTCTATCTATTATGAGCTAAAAATAGTTGTTTCGACCTATAAATATGAGCCATTTGAGGTGAATAGTATATGTCGGGTTCGTGAGTCGAGAAATCTGCACTTAGCGTTTATTTTCCTTGTTTCGATATTATTTCGTGCATTATTTGATGATTTTCAGGAAACGAAATATTGGGTTGAGCAACAAGGACGAATCTGGAGTGGACTGAACGAAAGGAATGGGCCTAGGGTATTCCAGAACATTCCATGTTAAGTCGGCTGAAGAAAAAGGACGAAAATACCCTCGGTAACCCGGGAGGCGGTGCCGACTTACCGAGAGTCCAGATCCTTCCGAAACGCGTTTTCTTGGACGAGGAGTAGAACTAGATCTTTCTAAGTCGGTTTAGATAGCTATAAATAAGAGGCTTCGCCTCAGAACACAAGTGTACATTTTTCGAGACAAATATTATGCAATAAAAGTTCATTGTTCTTTATTTTATTTATTTTATGAGTTCTGGTCGGAGAGACGACGGAGTCGCCGCCTAGGGAGAGATCCGAGGGAGATCTACGCTCGTCTTCGAGGGTATGGTTTTCTGCCTTTTCCAAGATGTAGATCTATCGTTGTTCTATTCGACTAGTATGTTTTAATTGCTTATTTAGTTTAATTATGTAGTAGTTAGTTTATTTTACCCCATGTGTTATAGATCTGATTCGTTGGTGAAGAAATCATGAAATAGCGATTGCGTTCTTCATATTTGCGACGGTCTATATCGGCGCCAGCTACGTTGATTGATAGATTTAATTTACAAGTTTTTAGCCTGATCAACTAATTGCATGTCATCGTAAACTAGCATGAAATACGAATAGTGAAGTGCTATGTTTGGACATTATCTAGAATGGACCCTAGGAACATGCTGATCAATGTCGACAGCTGTATAGGCGGGTTTGCGGTATGAGTTAGCGCTCAATATCGACAGCTCTAGTTCTTTATGCGTATGGGCTATTACGGACCAATTAAGGAGGGTAGCTTGCGTATAGATTGTCTACTACCATTGTCGGAGTAGATAGGGTTAGGAGTTGTACCCGTAGCTGAACAATGAATAAATTCACCAATGGGGAGGACTGTTGCATGTGTGGGGGAAATAACTAATTACTCATAATTGAACTAATATATTAGAATCTCTAGTTTGTTTCGTTGAAATTGCATAATCTTGCTAGTTGATTGTTACCAATTTACTACTGTCTATATTATAGTTGGTCGTAGACCATTATCGTGACAAGATCAATCTTGGTAATTAGACGTTCTTACGAGTCTCTGTGGGATCGACCTTGACTCGCCAATACTCTACTACGATAGACCTAGTCCTATTGCTAGTAAGTGCTTTGCACGCGATCAAGATTTTCTGGCACCGTTGATGGGGACTCGTGTCAATAATACTTTTTATTTAAGATTGGGTTTTCTGTATATATTTGAGTCTTTTTAATTGAGTCTTTTTTATAGTCTGTTAATACTAGAGTCGTACAGAGTCGCTCTGTTAAAATCTGGAAAAAAATAGCAACCGGTTTACCGAGGGTCTACCGCGGTAAACCGAGGGTATAAATTTTGGCAGAATCGTTTCTGTTAGTTTAGCGTCGAGTCAGTAGTCAGAGTCTGTATTTTTGAGTCTGCCAAGCGTGTGTAACAGCCGCCGAGGCAAGTCACTGACCTTTTTACTTTCATTTTGTGTCTTGTAGTACGCTACACAAAGTTCAGCAGCCAAACTCGAAAGATCATACCTGAGATTGAAAAGTTTGCTAGACAAAAGAGAAAGGAAACTCGAGAGAGATCTGTTTGGCTGGCGGACAATGTGGTTTCGAACGAAGGAGATCACAGCGAGAGGGAAGAAGATATTCCACCTTTGGAAGATACAGAAATCAACATGGCACAGAATGGACAGAATGGAGCAGGAGTTGTGGTACAAGTGGATAGGAGAACTCTACAGAGTTATGCAATGCCAACGATTGAGCAATTCGTGCCAGCGATTGTTCAGCCTGAGGATGCAGCTGAGGTATTTCACCCGAAACCAAATGTGATTCAGATGGTGACTAACTACACTACCTTTCATGGAGTAATGAATGAAGATCCTAGTGTACACATCACCAACTTTCTGGAGATAGTCAACACGGTCAAGCCAGCAGGAGTGCCTGAAGATAATATCAAGTTGAAATTGTTTCCATTCACTCTGAAAGACAAAGCAAAGATATGGTTATTGTCTCTAGCACCGGGATCGATCCAAACTTGGACCGATCTGTTGCAGAAGTTTATGAATAAGTACTGCCCACCTGGGAAGTCACTACAGATGAGACAAGACATTTTGAACTTCAAGCAAAGACCCACTGAAACCTTTGAAGAAGCATGGGAAAGATTTGGGTGGTAACTTATTAAACCAGTCTCTAGCCCTCCCAGATAAGAGTGCTGGAAACGCCTTGCACTTCATTTCGTCCGGAGCATTGAACAAATGCATATGTGCTATGTACAGGTGCATATGATCATAGGGGTCCTTGGTCCCATCATACGGGCTGATTTTTAGTATCTTAAATCCTCTGGGACATGGATAAGCATCAATATATTCCGCAAAAGGTGAAGGCAAATTGAACTCGTCTTCCTCATCTTCCAATAGGGCATCTAACTCAGCCCTGGCAACATCATTTTCTTGACGAGTTCTATTCTTGATAATCCGACAACTGGACTCAGCCGCCTCTTTGTAACCGTCCTTTTCTTTTACTAGGTGGGGGTGGTTCCTCTATTGGTGGCAATTCCTCTTCTTCAAGATTTTTTGCATTTTCTCTCCCTTTTTTCACACTTTGGAAAAGAGCCTGGAACTCAGTAGCCCCCATTGCCTTCAAAGCATCCATTAGGACCTGTCTAGCCGGATCCTGTGCATCTTGTTGATTTCCCGGTTGCTTTTCGGGATTATGTTCCTGATGAATTTCCTGCAGATTTTCTACATTCTGGGTTGTACTTGCAAGATCTTTTTCTTTCTGATTTTTCTTAGGTGGCATATTGTTAACTACCCTGTAAATCTGCTGTTAGAGACAAAAAAAATGGCCCTCCTTCTAGCACCAATGATTAAACTCAGATTGAAATATAAAAGCTTTGTGGTCTTTCTTGCTCTAGGATGAAATAGAGAGTAGTATTTTATATGGGCTGAACTTGTCATAAGCTGCCTACGTATCCAAATATATATTTGGAATCAAGTCCAACCGTAGTTCAGGAGGTTATGTTTCAGAGTGGAGTTAGTGGGCAGTTACATATTCCACCCACGTCTCACGTCTATATCCTACCGTTCCTTTGTGTGCACACGGTCCTCGATCTGTCTTCTTCTGATCAGGGACCGCCCTGGCCGTCTGACCCACTTCCAGATTGGGGAATCCCCTGATGACTAACCCATATCCTGGTCCTAACCTTTCCCTGTTCAAGGACCTGGTCTGATGATTGAATTCATATTACCATCTTGAACCCTAGGTTAGATACGGTCATGACCTGCAAGTCCCATTACGGTCTGTACACCACGTGGGCATATTCGGATCACCCTCAATCACATCACCTCAAGGAAATCGAAGAAACTCCGGTGGTGGTTCTGGTTTTAGCTTGCCGATCTCCGGCAGCTAAAAGGTCAGATAATCTGGTGAGCTACTTTTTAGAATTTGAATCTGCTACAGAAGAAAAAATCGATGTCGTCGACAGTAGTAGTTGTACGGCTCCTTATTGTGTTTTATTTTATTTTCCTCTTATAATTACATTGTGATATTCTGATGCTTTGAAGTAGTTGAATGCTGTGAACCTTTTCCACAAACCTGTTGATGTAACTTTTCCTGCTAAATGCTACTACAAGCAAATAATATTTTGACATGATTTTGCCATTGGACCCAAATGGGTCCTTTTTTGTAACTTGCTGAACTTACACTTGGGCTATTCGAAGCTTTGTTCGCTTTCTTCTAAGTGAAATGAAATCTACATAATGAAATTTGGATGTTGCTTTAGATTCTAACACTGATTGCTGCTATAGTATATCATTGAAACTAACCTGCAGGAGAAAAGGAAGAATGAATGGCTAAAATTAAAAATCAGCACCAATTAAGTGTTCAACACAGCATCTCAACAATATTCTTCTCTAGCTATTAATCCAATTAATCCATAAAGGAATATAGGTTGTCGGAGTTGTTGTAAAGCTTGCCGAGTCCATGATTTTTGGCTAATCGTATACTATTAATGGTAATGATAATGATAATGGTAATATCCTCTCATGTCTGACCCTATAAACACATAGCTAAGAGCATGCATGTACATGTTGTTGTGAGGTTTGATCCTAAGTCTTGGTGCTTGTACATGACCAATTTTCAACTTATCACTTAACACCTTAACATATGAAAGCTTAGGGATGTTATAAAGCTTAAAAGCCTTTCGCGTATTGAGTCTGGGACCATTCCTCGGGCAACTGGGGTTGAGGGGAATCCCAATACAGGTATTGAAATTGCCATGGTAGATATTGAAGCTACCATTGTCAACTCTTTTGATAACCATTGAGCTAAAACTAATAGTTCTGTTGAGAACACAAATAATGGTAAGTCTGTTGTGGTTGATAATATTAGTGATCCCACAGTTTAAGGGTTGGTTTAAGGATGCATCTATGATGTTTTAAAGAAGATTGATTGTGTTGTTCACTTGGTTTATATCATTAAGCTTTCTAATACATTAGTTTTGGGGGGGTGTTACTGTGTTACTGTTAATATCACTATGTGTTGCGAGATTTTCAACCATATATACGCCAAGAATAAGGCTGAAAATTAGATTTTGGAGCAGAAAACCAAGTGTTTCAGGGTTGAAAAACTTTAATTGACTTCATGTTGTTGCCTTCTTCTACTTTGTTCAAATATACAGAAAGATGCAATGTTTTTTTTTTCAAAAAAGAATCGGTTGTAGTGTGCTTCAAACCCCATCCCTTACATTGGGAAGCATACTAATGATGATATTCCAGTCATTAATGGATAAGAAATGCAATGTATATTTGTTTTATGTGGTTAATAGTACTGAAAAGTGTAATGAGAAGTTGAAGAGGAAAACAAAATTGGTTGTGTTACTGTGATAATAAGGTGTTACTGTGTTACTGTTAATGTCGCTATGTATTCTTCGTAAAATGTGTTATTGCAGGCATATGGTGTCTTTATTTGGTTTTAATCTTTCCTTGCATTCCACTATTTGTTGTGGTGTGGTTTTGGCCTAGGTGATTGAAGGTTGTTGATTCAAATGGTGAGGCAATGTTGGTGTTTTTTTGTCTTTAGAAAAATGGAGGAGTCTGGATTCTCTATTGATGAGGCAGAGTTGCTGCTATTTAATGCATTTTCCGCTTCATACATCTTTAATGACGTTTGATGTGGTGCGGGCTTAAAGGATAAATGTCTATAGATGGTAAAACATAATGCTTGAAGAATGTTTTAGTTTCCCTGATAGGTTTTTTGATTATATCCAATAGTATTAAGCTTTTATTCTCTTTATTCCCCGGGAGTTGCATCCACATAATGCTTTCATAGATTGTTTCATCACGATATCCATCATTTTTGATAGATTGTTGTATTACGCAATGTTAATGGTGATATTTTGTTTGTTAATAAAACGTGTTACTGTTACAGTGTTAGTGTAAACACTGCGATAAAATTCGGCTTTCAAATACTACGTCAAAAGAGTATCAAATGAGCTCTCAAAATGAAGAGAGAAAAAAATATGAACTTTGGTGAAACAATTTTGATGCTCGGTATTCTAAATCAAAAGTCACGTTAATAAGAAAACGCTCCGGTTAATGCAAATATATTTTCGGCTCTTAAAATTTACGTCGGAAGGGTATCGTATAAGAGCTCAAATTGAAGAGCAAAAAAAATATGAATTTTGGTGAAAACATTTCGACGATCGAAGTTATAAATCAAAAATTACGATTGTTTAAAAAAAAATTTAAAAAAAAAAAAAGAAAGCAGCAGGTGATGAATGACTACAATCACCAGGGCCGGCCCTATGCTAAGGCCGGCGAGACCCGGGTCTTAAGCCCAATTGTGTCGGAGGGCCCAACGATACATGTTTCGCTAAAAGAAAAAAAAATCGATGTATTTAATTCGATCCAACCTAATATAATATGTTAATTTTCATTTTTGATAAAGGCCCAAATTTTTTTTACTCTAATTGATAAAGGCCCTAATAAAAAAATTTACTTGACCCAAAAAAATAGATATATACAAACAAGTTTTTTTTTATTTTATGACTTTATCTATATTATTAATTTATTATATATATATCTATATTATATAAAAAAAAAGCACACACAAAAATAAATAAAACAAACAAAAATAGATAGAACTCATTTTTCACTCCTAAGTTCCGGCCCTCCCCTTCGCATGCCGCCTTCGTTTCCCCGCTCCCCTGCCGCTTGAGCAGTTGATTTTTTTTTATTTTTTGTTTTTTGTTTTCCTTTCCTTCTTTCAATTTCCCATTCATAAATGATAAATTATATTCTCAAATTCTCAATTGAGAAGATTATGGTTAATGAAATTGACAATTCTATTTTGATTAGTGATTTCGTCTCTAAATGTGTTGCAAGAGCGATCTTGAAATAGTAATATGTAAGTATGTTTTATGTATACGTATGAATTTGGTTTTTGTTTCTAAATATGCTAGAAAAGACTACTTTGTAGGCGTGTTTTGAGACTATCAATAATGTTAGAAAAATGTGATAAAACAAAGAGAATTGAATGATCTCCAAGCGCGTATAAAACGTTTCTTTAAAGAGATGTTTTAAGATCTCTCTCGAGATTCAATGAGATACTACTTTAGAGACACAATATGTTTGTACGATGATGCTTCTAAAAAAACTTCATTATCTTTCACACCGAATGCGATGTCTCTCATATATATAGACAACGAAAAGATATTGTACATCTTCACGAAAGAACAAACCAGTTCGTCTTCAAAGGATGTGTCCCAATGAACAAGCACAACCGAAATGATGGTCCCAATGAAAAATCTCTTCTACGAAATGGTGTGTCATTCGCATAGGTCGAACCCCGTTTCTTTTCGGCGACACTTGTCGCACTCAGTGTGCAACAACACATTCAAAACAAAAATAAAAACAGACTTTGTGAATAAAATATCTAACAAATAACTTGAATTTTGTATTTACAGATGTTAAAAACGCGATAAGTATATTTTTCAAAAAAAAAAAAAAACTTCAACTAAAATGCCCACGTCGAGCGCCGACCACGACAATGAAACACGCGTTCTTAATGGGCAGGAGTAATTTTATCCGTCTGAATTTTTTTATCTTTTCTACAACTAAAAAAAGAATTTATCATATTTATTTATTTTGTAATTTTTTTTTATTCTTTTCCCTCTCTAACAAATGGGCGAGAGTGAGATTTTTTGGGGCTGTAGCTCGACCTTTTATTAAGAAGAATCCGACAATCACAAACAACTTATAACCCTGAAACACGCGTTCTTAATGGGCAGGGGTAATTTTATCCGTCTAAATTTTTTTATCTTTTAAAACTAAAAAAAGAATTTATCATATTTATTTATTTTGTAATTTTTTTTTATTCTTTTCCCTCTAACCCCCTAATTTATATCACTAACAAAACTTGAGGGCGAGAGTTTGAGATTTTTTGGGGCTGTAGCTCGAGGTTTTTTTTGTTTTTTTATTCTTTTATTAAGAAGAATCCGACCCAACCCTTAAAAAAACTTTAATTCGTTTCAAACCGACAAACTTTCTCCTCTCTCCCTTGAGTCCCTTCCTTCGACCAGCCGCTCCTCTCCTTCTCCTCACCGCTGAAGAAGACCGATCACCGTGTCGTCGACGGAGAAGACCCGTGGATTTCCGCATAGAGGAGCTCGAAGATTACATTTTATACTAGTTCGTCGCATAGAGGAGGTAATTCTTTCTGTATGCAATCCTCTATCCTTTCTACTGCATTTAATCTCTTCTTCAACCGAATTTTTCTTCTGATTTTTTTTTTTTTTTTTTTTTTTTTTCTAATACTAGTTTTTTTTCTATCTTTTTTGTATTGTTGCTGTCTCTTTTTTTTGAAAGGATATTGTTGCTACATATCAATGCGGGTGTTTCTTTGAGGAGCTTTTTATTTTTTATTTTATTTTATAATTTGTTGTTGGGATGAAAAATGTTAAAAGTGCAGCAAACGCAAATTAGGATCTTATCATAAGTACGTGGATCCGTGTATATGCTCCACCGCGCCCTTTTCAGCATAAATTTTAGAATATTAAATTCCTTTTTTGATACTTGAGTTTCGATTTAAGGCTAATTGAAGTATTTAGCATTGAATTTGTTCACTTGTGTTATAACAGGACCGTCAGGGATAAAAACGGATTGCAATAATCAATAATAAACGAGAAAGCATAAATCACACAAAAAACAATAACACAGAATTTAACGGGGTTTCCGGCAATATGCCGACTAGTCCACGGGCAGAAACGAGGAGATTATATTATCACTGGAGATTTTACAGACTCTGCAATTGCATACACAATTGTTCCTGATGCTACTGCTAACCAATGTTAACTGCTGATTCTGCAAATATTCTAGGTTACAACAAATGAGTATTTATAGTCACAAACCCTAGACTTAGCCGCCATAACTAAATACTAGCCGATTGACTAAAATACCCCAGATGTGAACTCTGCTGACTCCACCAGACATAACCTGTTGATATTTACCCTGTTGACATTGCCCTGTTGGCATACCCCTGCTGACTTGCTCAGTGACTTGCCCTGCTGAGAGGTCAAGTCACTTTTTCTAACAATTTCCACCTTGACTTGAACTCTCGTTCAAACAAATGTATAACCAAATGTACTGTACCAGATGCATTCGTCAATGCCATTTGTACTGTACCGGATTCCTCCTCTTTCTTCAGACTTAACAGCTTCATGTGTGATTCCTCCATATGAGAGTTAACTCCAGATGAGAAACCTTCAGATGAGAACCTTCCAGATTCAGATGAGATCCTCTGCATTAACGATTCAGACTTGATTGAGTTGAGAACGGATGTGATCAACGATTCGACTTGATCACCGGACAAGATGTGATTACCGGATTCGGATGTAATCACCTCGGTGAGCACACTCAACCGAGTTCTTCGATTCAACTTCAACCAAACGGATTGCGTATTCGAGTTGCGGATTCGATTCATATTTAACTCCGGATGAGAACTCCACCTCGTACATGTTCACCGGATGTGAACAAAACCAACACAAACTTTAGGTTAGACCAACAAAATTAGAGCTGCATCCTTATCTTCGATTTTAACACCAATACTCCTTAAATCAAGCAATATTTAGTTCAGCTTGTCCAGATGATCTCTCGAGAGGCATCCCTTCATGCATCTTTAATTTGCATTCCGAACTAGCAACCAAACCAAGAACCGATTGTCCGTACACGTGCCACCGCATTATGCCTTAGCTTTGATAATGCTTCATCATCAACTTGTTGTTCAACGACTTTGTCATATACCAACTCTCCAGAGCTTCGAGAGGCATCCACAACCCCCGACGTTGCTTCATCATCAACTTGAATCCTCTTCAAGCTTCGCCCAACTTCCCGGTGATAACATTATCAGACAAGCACAACAAAATCATTGAATGTGCTTTCTCCTCCGATTGGCCATCTCAGCATTTCCTGCATCCACCGATTTTGTCAATGGAGCCCAGTGCCTTAGTTTCTTCAACAGAGCACGCATCTTGAGTTGCCACAGATTGAAATTGTTCCTTCCTGTGAATTTACCAATCTCTACATCTAACCCAGACATCTTGATCTCGCCAAAGAACAAAACTTTTATCACAAAATCATAGCACCGGTGAAGGTCTTGGTGAAGATAAAATTTTGTTCAAACAGATGGTTCCCAAACAGAACCTCGGATTCCCTGATGATAACCTCACTCTGATACCAGTTTGTTATAACAAGACCGTCAGGGATAAAAACGGATTGCAATAATCAAGAATAAACGAGAAAGCATAAATCACACAAGAAAAAATAACACAGAATTCAACGTGGTTTCCGGCAATATGCCGACTAGTCCACGGGCAGAAACGAGGAAATTATATTATCACTGGAGGTTTTACAAGACTCTGCAATTGCATACGCAATTGTTCATGATGCTACTGCTAACCAATGTTAACTGCTGATTCTGCAAATATTCTAGGCTACAACAGATGAGTATTTATAGTCACAAAACCTTATGCCTAGCCGCCATAACTAAATACTAGCTGATTGATTAAATACCCCAGATGTGAACTCTGCTGACTCCACCAGACATAACCTGCTGATATTTGCCCCGCCGGCGTTGCCCCGCCGAGATTGCCCCCGCCGACATTGCCCCCGTTGGCATAGCCCCTGCTTGCATACCCCCTGCTTGCATACCCCTACTGACTTTGCTCAGCTGACTTGCTCAGCTGACTTGCCCTGCTGAGAGGTCAAGTCACTTTTTCTAACAAGTTGTGTATAAATTTTGTGGATGTTCTGTTTTCTTATATTTTAGTTTCAATCTAAAGACTAATTGAAGTATTCAGCCTAGTTGAAAAACTTGAGTCAGAATAAACGTTCAATTGAGATCTCAATTTAATTTTGTTTTGTATGCCATCACTAATGGACACAAGATTGTCATTACATGCTGTAGTCCTGTATTGATGTTTTTTTGCTGCCTAGCTACTGATACTTGCATAATTGAGTTCTACGAAGTCACATGGAAACACATCTCTGTCCTCCTTTTGACGATTGTGTCTGTCTTGTGGCTACTCAATCGTGGTAGTACTTTAAAAGTACGTCTTCCTATGAGACGGTGTTATGGGAGTAAGGGGAAGGAGCCTACTGAATCGCGATAGTTTAAGTAGGGTTGTTAGGGGTTGTTTGCGGCTATAGAGGTGGTGGCACGGCGGTGATGATAGGAGTGGAGAGGGGTGGCAGGGCCTCCATTTGAGGTGGGAAAGGTGTTTGAGTAAAAAGAAGGGGTAGGGGGGTTTTATGACATAGACATTATGCTTAGGGTATGTATATGCATTACATTTCGTTTGCTTTTTTCAACCTTACTCATGGGCCAAAACAATGCAGAATGATCTTGCGTTTTGAATCTTGTTTTGTTTGCAATTTGTGTATATCAGTACTCTTGACTTACCTAGAAGAAGGTGAATGCAAAGAATAAAAGGGCTGTTTTCAAAGTAGGATCATTTGAAGAGTTTCTTTTGGTTGGAAGTGTAAGATATATATTCATGGATGGAAGCCGGTGCACATTGCGTCATGATGATGGAAAGCAGGAGGGTGAAGAAACGGAAGAGTATGTATTAATTGATCTGGATGGTGTCTCTAACCAAGTTTGCATTCCTCCAGATGCTCCCTATGTTTTATCTGTGAGCAATATCTTTTTCTCCCCCTCTCAGAGCTTTATATCTTTATGCTCCTGCACTTTCTCAGTTGGAAATTATATATTAGCATTAAGGCTTCCTTACTGATGTAGAGTATTATTTTTATTTTTTTTCATTTTCTTTTTTCGGGTGTAAGATGCTGAAGCCAAATTTAATTTTTTTAGCTTACTTTCTGATTGACAATTGATGCAGGGATTGGACACGCTAAACCCTGTTTTGATCATTGACGATAAAATTAAACTGGTTAGTATGGGTTGTGCGTGAAAAAATGCAAAGTCTCTTATTATAAAATTGAAATTATCGATCAGCCTGCATGTTTTTTTAGGTTCTTAGAGTTGTGTTTGACGTAAAACTCTCATCCTGCACCGTGTTTGTATTACCATGTCTATATGCGTGCGTATTTAGACATGTTAATCCTGTGGGTTGTTGGGGTTTATCTGGTTATGTGCTTACTGTGTTGAATGCTAATATTTTTGCAGATTGGAGAATATGAAGAGACAATAGGAACATGTCTTGTTTTCAGTGAAACAGGTGAGCTATAAAAGAAAATGCTTGTTTACATATTTTTCTTGGGTTTCTGTGCAATTGCATACTTTTTTCTTCATCTGTATGTATGTATGTATGTATGTATGTACGTTAATCGATATTTTTTGGTAGATGGTACTGTGATTGCCCATGAAGAAACAGGACCCTCTGAAGTAAATCTGTTTTCTGAAAGATGCATTATAGACTCAAATCGAAGCCTGGATAAGGGTATCAAACCCATTGCATCTCTTCACAAGATCTTGAAGTTTCGGTTGATGACAGACGCGGATACAGAGATACTACAGACAAACAATCAAGAAAATAGCATAGATGAGTAATCTAATTTCGGACTCAAATTGATTTATCTCTCTGCACTTTGGTTTCGGTGTTGGAACTTGCCCTATGAATGATAGGGTTGTGTATATAGTCCGGTTGGGTCAGATTTTGACCGGTTTTGTAACCAAACAATTTGTTGTGGTTTTTTTAAGTTTCAAAACAGAAAACTGAACCATACTTTGAACAACAATTCTCATGCATATTTCGTGACAGATGGATCATTTGTGATAATTATGTTGTTTCTCTCGTTATACAATCGAGTTACAAATACAACGTTCCAACTGTTTTTCAATACAGTGAACACCCACACTCTAATCTGCAATTCACAAAAAAAAAATACACACACAGTATCAAACAAAGTTTACATATACAAACAAGATGGATACATACAGTGACACTATTCTATGATTTTCTCCTTGAGATAAGCCAGGATAGCCTTCGTTCCTCGATCAAGTATAGGCCTTCGTATGCTGAAATAAAGAAATCTTGAGAATATAAGCACCGTATGGAATGTAGTAATACCAGTCTCACAAAGTAAACGAATCTGGGGATGGTTAGGTAAAAGCATAAATGATATGCATACCTTCTTAATGGGTTTCCGTCGACCTTTAGTACCTGTAAACTTGTTTCAAGCAAACCCTGCAGATGAAAATATCCCATGCAAAAATTAAAAGCAGTCTAAAAGTAAAAGGTAAACATGGAAACTTAGTGAAATTCAATAATTACGTGTAAAATAAAGTGGAACACAAAGCACACACAATAAAAATAAAAAGAGAACAACAATAACATAAAGGTACATGAGATGCTAACCAGTTTCGGTGTAAGAGATGAGATGTTATTATCTGAAAGGTCAAGCTCTGTAAGGGAAGTCATCTCACTTATGCCCTGCAATTGCAAAACAATTTAAAGCTTTTAAGCCAAGTATCATAGGCTTCAAGACAAAATTTGCTCTAGCCTAAGTTTGGATGGTTTATGCTCTAGCCTAGAATCAACAACCTTGTACAGGAAGTGACTCGTTCGTACCAGCTCAGTCAACTTGTGTTGCCACCGTATTGAATTTGGGTCAAACGTAACAAAACAAGCAACTATGTTCCAAAAGGAAATGATACGTTACCTCTGGAACCAACTGAAGAGTGTTTTGGCTCAAATTTAGAATCTTCAAATGCTTTATGCTCAATATTTCTATTGGAAAGACGGCTATCTGCATTCTTCTGTGAAATTAAGGTTGCAATGTAAGACAAGTTGTAGGAAAATTCAATTCTGGATACAAACAAATATCCTAAGGATTTGCATTTCAGCATACCTCAAGTAAAGCTCTTGCAGCTCTGTTAAGCTGGAAAATGCTGGATTTTGTGGCAAACAACCAACATTTCCACTTAGATCTAGAATCTGCAGCTTGGGTGTAGCTTCAAAGGCATCTAATGGGATCTGCATCAAGCAAAATACAAAGAAGTTGATAAAATAAAAATAAAAAAAGAAAGAAAAAAAAAACAAACATATACAAGGGGTTGAATAACAGAAAAAGTAAAACACTGTATTCCCTTGAGCCCACAAAGAATCATGAATCTAGTTCTGCATTTGAATCCTCCTAGGGGAGGGGAACCGAGATACTTGCTAAGCAGAGATTATGCTTTTTCTTTCGTATTTCTTCTTCTTTTGTTTCTTGTTCTTTTTCTTTTTTTGTAATGACAAACCACCTTGAAACGCCTGATCATTTTTTTGTGTACTTTCTGTGCACCTCGACTTTCCGGTTTATATAAAGGTATGTATAAGCCTGCCCTTGCTAGAGTAAAGAAGAAGCAAAGTTTATCGAATGATGGAGAATTATAGAGAGGTGAAAACGAGTACCTGTTTAAGAGGATTATTGTCTATCTTCAAACATGAAAGTTTATGAAGAGGCTTCAAAATTGCTCCTGGCCACAATTTTATCTTGTTCTTTGACAAAATCAATGCCTGCATGTGAAACCAAGTTTTAATGACAAACGAAAAGCATCGTCTAACGTGCATTGCCCAAAGAAATTTCCACGCAATAGGCAGACCAAGAAAACAATATCAAGCTTGTGCTACACCTACAAAAACTAGGATAGTAAAACATCTGGTCATAATTTAGGGTCATGGCATATGAAAGCATCTCCAACAATGCATGGTTTTTATGTTGTATTTCAAAAGAAACTACACAAATGGCCTCTGAGTATTATACGCCAAAAACTTATACGGAATGTTTCTGGATATGCAACTAGCCAGAAGATTTATCTGTCAAGCAGTTTTCCCTGAAAAAAGAGTTGCCAGGATGGAAACGTGGTATGGTTGTTCTAAACCAGAATGCAAGTCGAGAAAGCCCGTTCTGTCCACATTTTACATTATTAAAAGATTGGAAATGTATCTAACACATTACCTCAAGGCAAACACAAGAGGAAAGTTCATTAGGCAGTTCTTCAATCGCATTATTTGACAGATCAAGTTTTGTGATTTCACTTGATTTCCATGCTTCTGATGGGACATGAGTGAACCCCAACCCAGCCATAGAAAGTTCCTGGAAAGTGCTTGTAAGTAAATACGAGAGAATCTTACGTATCCCAATAGAAAAGCATTGTAACGAGTAATATAAAACATAATGGTTTTATGCTGTTTAGACAAAGAATCTTTACTCATGAAACAGATGCATCATCAGTTATAGAACATTGTGAAACTAGCTGTAGTAGCTGAAACTTAAAGATATGTCTAGATGAGCAATGAGTGAAACAAAAAAACTATCGAAAAAGACAGTTTTTTTGGCCTAATTTGAAAATTAGGACACTAAGGGAAGATAAACAGCAAATTGAAGTGGCGCTCGCATATAAAAGTAATGATAGATGTTACCTTAGAAGTAAGAGCAAGCCGAGCTGCCATGGAAATTACTTCTTCCTTTGCTACAGGATGAGCTGAAGACTCTGCAATTTATTTATTTATCCGTAGTGTTCTTAGTATAAGTGTAAGTGAACAAAATAACTGATTTCAAAATAAAACCTGATTACGCTATGTAATCAAATGCATATGCTAGCCTCATTGTCAAAAAAATAAAAAAAATAAAAAGGTCCAACTGAGGGTTATGGACAGGGTACCTTCATCAGAGGGAAGCCTACTGCGAAGGTACTTTAGTAAAGTTGTCGTAGGTCCCGTTACCAATGAGCTAAAATAGAACAAAAGCTATTAAATAAAGGGCACACAGGAAGAAGAAAAAAAAAAGAATGGTTAAACAAAAGCTAGAAAAGAGTTAAAAACCTTCTCAGTGACTCAGTGGATTACCAGCAAGGAGAAGTTTACGCAGAGTCGTCATTAGACCTAGGACACCACAAAGTTAGAAGTATCTAGTGTAATTCTTAAATCAACATGAAAAATTATAATAAGATCAAATGTAAGATTTCATCAGATAAGAAGTTTAACAATATTAGCATTCTGTTATTGTTTAAATACAAGAAGGTTAGAAGTACATGCCGAAAAACAAAAGCTTGATTCATCATGTAGAAGAAACATTTTACGTCAAGTAATCATGGAAAAGAATTTGCTTCATCAATCAAGACCAAATGGAAGCAGAAAGCACTCCACTGATAAGAACTTGATCCAGATTAAGAAAGTGTAGGAAACTCATGAACTATTTAGCAACAGTTCAAGTTCGTTTGCCATGCAGCAATAACCTAAAACAAAAGCAAGCAAGCTATACAATTCATTTAATTTTTTCGTTTTTGTTAACCATATGACTTTTATTGATGAAAAAACTAGATACATAATCCAAGCCCAAGGGTATGACTTAACTCTGCACTACATTTAAGAAAACACGAGATTCAAGCTCCACGAGTTGCGGTCAATTCTTTAGGAAGCATTGTGTTTAGCAAGTTGCTATTTCAAGTTTTTGTGGAATATGACAATGCATAATTTAAGTCCAACAACCCCATGGAGCAAAATGTCCCGGTGACATTGCTGTGCAAAACGAACCAGGGTTGGGCTTGGATGCTATTTATTAAATGCTAACCTTACCAAGCTCAGAAGGCAAACCGGACAGTGAATTATTGGACAGATCTAACACTGAAAGGCGAAGTTTGCATGCCTCAATAGGGTACTCCTTTAACTGCAGGAAGAAATAAGTACAATGAGACTGTTTTGAGACCGTCTGATGAACAAAAACCATCAGACTATAGGCCCAAAAATGTGTGGTGCACTGATTTCAAGCCATTATTACAAAATATTTTGATGAGAGACCCCCTCAAACAAATCAAAGATTATATATGACAATGTATAAAGGACAATGTTCCTACATCAGGCGCTATATATGTACCTGATTGGAATGGAGATCAAATGTTCCTAGTTTTGTGAGTTCTCCTATCTCAACTGGTAATGAAGACAATGCATTGTTTCTGTGAAACAGGAAGAAGCTTAAGATGTGGGACGAAACTCAACAAATGAATTCGATGAAAGGACATTCAACAAATTCAAAGCTACTAAAGCTTCAAAGGTCATACTTCGAACAAAAAATTACCCCATATAGAACTCTGCTAGGGACACACAACCCTTAATTGTGCTTGGAATTGATTGTATCCCTGTAGAAATCAGACAGAGATTAACAGACTATGTGAAATTAATGTCAACCTCTTTGTATTTGATAAATGATGAAAAGAACCAATGCAATAGTTTTTCAATGGATTCTATCAGATATGACCAATACATGATCGCAAGACTCCACAAAAAATTGTTTTTAACTTACTGTTCTGATGGAGGTCGAGCCGGATCAAACGTGAAAGGCTTCCAATACTTTCGGGAATGCTCGTCAACATGTTTTTGGCTGCCAATTATTACAAGTTAATGCAGTGGTTTCAAAAGCGAATGAGGTGGGGTGGGGGGGGGGGGTGGGGGGGAAGATTCAGCAGCAAGCACAAAGAGAACTCATTACATGCATTGATCTCCGTAAGCAACGTGCATGATTCTATCATCTTCTCAGGAAGCAATACAAGCTTGTTTCCCTAGAAGAATAAGTGTCTTGCATTATTATTTCTGCCAGAAAAGACGGCTTACTTTTGAAACATTATTCAAGTTGTGAATATGAGTACCTCGACATCCAACTTCATCAGCTTAGAACAGTTGCCTAATTCTTCAGGCAAGCAGGAAATTTTATTGTTAGATGCCTGAGGACAACACAAGGTTAATTAGTCCTATTGAGAAAAGTTGAACCAAAAGTAATGTTTTATGCTAGCATCTACAAAGAAAGGGGGCAAGATGAATTTCTCTTCACTAACCTATTCATCTAGTTAACCTCCTGAATTGGTTATATATGGCAAAAACAAAAGAAATACCAAAAGAGGGGGGATGAAATCACTGGTTCTAAAGGAAAATTCATCAAAATTCCTTGAGAAATGATTGATATGATCCACATTTCTCAACAAAAATATATGGTTCCAGCAATTCCAAATAAGTGATAGTATATGTGAACCGTTACCTTCAGATCCGATAAATTAGAACATTGTCCAAGGGACCTTGGGAGATCTTTCAATTGGTTGTTTGAACAATCAAACCTATGAATTAAAGAAAATAAGAAGATGCCAGTTTTTCAGAACCTTAACTCATGTCCCTAGCAGCACCCAAAAAACTGTAATGCAGTTTCCTACTTTTTTAAATCTAAATAGGCAACATAAACTCCATTAAAGAATGATCCTTGCACAAATTTAGCACAAATTTTTCAAGAGTGTATTAAATGATGCCAGCCCACGTTTCTACATCTTACGTACATTTCAATAGGAAACATAAAATCCCCAAAAGGAATGCATAGCTGACTTACTTAACAAGAGATTCTGCTGATCCAATTTCTTCGGGAATATCTTCTAAGCAGTTAAATGACACGTCCACGGATTTCAACATGTGTAACCTGTCAAAAAAAAGGGATTATTGACATGAATTTCCCAGCATTGCAGATACAACCAATATTTAAAGACGATGATGAGGGAAGGGAGTAAGAAGACATACTCGCCGATAGCACTAGGAAGACAAGATAACTTATTATGACTGAGATTCAGCACAGACAACATAGGCAAATTTCTGATATCTTCTCTCAATGATTCAATGTCGTTATGTGCCAAAATCAGCTTCTGAAGCTCCACAGCCTGCAAATATAGAACTGACGGCATCAAACGGGCAAATCAAACTCAAGAACAAATGCCATCTTCTCTATAGCATGAAAAAAACAGGATTAGCAATACAAAATTAATTGAAATGCTTACCTCCCACCACTTCTCACCCTCACCAAGCGAATCCATACTTTGATAAACCTCATTGGGCACTTCCCTGCATAACATTCACATTGATAAAAACTACATAACCCGCGAAATAATTTCATCTTATTCATGAATTCATGGATGATACCAGAAATCCATGTAAACAAAGCTTGCATCTTGAATATAATAAAGTGAGATTCACCAACAATTAAGTATCTCAAGACTCATAAATCATGTGGATTTAAACAACATCTAAACTAATGGACGAAACTTATATATGAAATCAGCTAAAGATTCTATCATGAATAAAATAAAGTTAGATTCACGATCAATTAGCATCTAGAGATTCAAACCCATGTGGGTTTAAACAACTTGACTCCTATCCATGATCCAATGTCTTCAGCTAACCTCTTCGTGAACACAATGGAGCATTTTAATCATTTTTTAAAAAAAAATCATACAATCTTGATGGAATTCAAAAAGAAAGTTAAAAAAAAATCATAAAGAGGAAATGCATAGAAAATGAAGTAGGGTCAGACCTGAGAGAGCGGTTAGAAAGATTGAGAGAACCTGAAGTTCTTGCATCTTTAAGAATTCTATCCATAATGATGGTTATCTGTTAGTAAATAATCGATACTGGAATGAAGAAGAAATGCTCTTGAGCTCGATCTGAGCTGAGCTAGCTAAGATCTCAGATGTTGTCTTGGATGTGCTTGCGAAGAATAGGTAGTTTGAAATTTGGGAAACTTTTAGGTTGTGTTTGTTTTGGGTTGGAGTTTTTTTTTGGAGTTTTTTTTTGATAAAGTGATTGAAATAATGATTAGAAAGTTGAATGGGTAAAATAAAGTAGAATAATGATTGGTGTAGATTATGAAATGATTGGTGAAATAAAGTAGAATAATGAATAAAATAATGGTAAAAAATGTAATAAAGTTGATAAAGTGAAATGATGAGAGATGATTTAATATTTTTTATTTGTAGTTGAAGATTTGATTGGTGAGAGAATTGTAAGAAATTTTTTGTGATGTGATGTAAAAAAAAACGCCCAAAAAAACTCCGGCCAAAACAAACGGAGCCATATATTTTTTTAGAGTGTCTTTTCACGCTAAACATACACATGCTGATGGTTAGTATATGTATCGTTTTGACATTTAATACACATATTATTCTAACACAAAATGAGTCAGAAATTGTATATTATTCGGACTATGTTAGAGGCCAAGAACATTATTCCGGACCAATGTTTGTTATGAATAAAGAAACATTATTATGTACGCTTGGAAAACAATACTGACCATTTTACTGGCCGAAAAATTACGTTTTCCGAATCTATTTCAAGGTAGAATACAACCACGTCGTTATGAAAATTTCGAAAACTTATTAGACCGTTTTAGAGACTAAACATATAATATTTTCCTAATCACGTTCGGTTCAGAATAAGCTAAATTGTTTCGACCACATTTGAGTAGGCATAATGTTTCACATTCAAACCGAAATTCGGTCAAATATAGGCGTGTTAGTGAAAAAAATTAAGAGCAAAATTATAAATTAGTTACTGTGCAATAAGACAAAAAATTATGCTTAAAGACATTTTTTTTTTTTTGGCGACGTCTATCGGCACCACAGTTTCGCGTCTGGCATCTCATAAGTTACTTTTGACACCACATTGAATATTTTTATTATTTATGTACTCCAAACACCATCGAAAAAATGAAAAATTTACTTCTCATACCACGAATCTTATAAAATACAATTTAGTAATTTGATAATTAAAATGAAACATTATAATCCCCGAACTTAATTTTCACCCAAATTCATCTTCATCTTCATCTTCATCTTCATCATCAAAAAATCATCTTCATCTTCATCATCAAATTATTTCTTCAACCATCTTCATCTTCATCTTCAAAAAATCATCTTCATCACCATCATCAAAAAATTTCTTCAACCTTCTTCAATCATCTTCATCTTCTTCAATAATCTTCATCCTCTTCAACCATCTTCATCTTCTTCAACAACCTTTTCCATTACATCAAACTCATCACCCAAAAATTGATTTTCTTGAGCGTTTGATAAGATAACACTTAAACATCATTCTCAATTGCTTGAAACCCCATGAATTATAGAAAAAAATAAATATTTTTAGAGTTTTCCGACGCCTATTGGATTCTCCGACCGACATCTTGTAAAGTCAGTACGGTTGACGCTCGTGTGCAAGTTGAACGTCAATTGTGCTGATGTTTAGAATCTAGAACTTAAAATGTCATTGTTTTCAGAACGCCATCAACTTTGACGTTTCTTCAGCAAATCAGCGTCATGGCCGGTGATGGTATGGACAATAATGTCGGTTTCAATGGCGTTTCAATTAGAATCAAACGTCGCCCTAAACGACATTTCTTAGAACGTCAGCAGCACGTACCGACGTCGGAAGACAATGTTAACGACATCCACACTGACGAACAACTAGGTTACCCTAGTGATCTTTTATGATCAACACGCCATCTCATCTGACGTCGTATATGCACCGACACGTCACTGTATGCGACGTTTCAAGCACCCGGTCGTCTTCCCCATTCCTCCGATCGGCAAACGGCCGGTTCATCGAAAAATACCCAAAAAACCTCTGATTTCAACCTTATGTCTTCCAGATTTCAACCGAAAACACACTACAATGAAACAAATCGAAATGCAAATCTTCGATGATTACTCCATATGAATTACACCATTTAAACCTTCGATTTCTACCCGAAATACAAACAAAACAAGATATTTAGATGATGAGTTAAAAGTGATGATGTTCAAAGCGAATTTCCGGCAAAATTTACTTATTTTATACGTTTTATAAGGATATATTTTATGTCATTTCCCCATATCTAGGTTTTTCATATCGAGCTTTATATTGAAGTATTGAGCAAGTGATGTTTTTAATGGGTTAATTGCAAAATTGTATGACTTATGTGTAAAATTGATGGTTTTATATTGATTTGGAAGATACTACATTTTGCAATGTGTTTGATGTATTGTAGATACACAATTTCGACCAAGAAGAGAATTAAAAGAGGTTAAAAATCGGATTAATGAAGAGGAGAAGAGATAAAGATGGAATCGATTGAAGATAAAGATGAGAAGATCGATTTTTGATCCAGCTGAACTGGCGTCCAGGAGAAGATTTTTGGTTCAGAGAGTTTGGACGCGGAGTGGACGGGCGTCTGAAGCAAGTCCAAGGCATCTGGACGGGCGTCCACAATTCCGGACGGGCGTCCGCGGCCGACATGCTGAAAACCGACTTACTTTCCCTATAAATAGCAGCGGGATTTCAACCCTAAAACACACATTATTGAGACCTATTGATACACAATCATTAGGAGAAAACCCTAGGCGGCCCCCCCTTTGGGGAGGCTGGGGTTGCGAATTTTTCTTGTTTCTTTTCCGTTTTCTATTTCGTTTTGCTTTGCGTTTTATGCTCAACGCTTGGGGTGAACATGTTCAAACGATTTGAATCTTTTCCATCGTGTTTTTCTATTTCCAATCTGAGTTTATGTTGTGATTTTAATTCAAAGATGTTATCTTTTCTTTGATTATTTGTTATGCAATCGATATCGAAAGATGAATTGCTTATTGATGTTTACCGTATGACGAGAGTCGGTGTAAACCTTAGATCACCATAGGAAAGATGGGATTTTTAACCTTGACAAACGAGAGTTGATAGGTTGAATTTCTAGGTTGCTAGATTGAGAGATCTTACACCTTGTTTTGATAGCGTTAATCTTCAATATCGAGAGATGAAAGATTAATAGGCGAATTATCTACGAGAGTATGAATTCATACTTATGAGAGGTGAACCACATCTTTAATTAAATCATCACGAGACAACTTTAGAGAGGAAATTAAGGGTTGTGGGATTGGAGGAATATTTCTTTGTTCGTTGTTTAATCACCATGATCATCTTCTTGTTTACTGT
Source organism: Gentiana straminea (assembly GCA_036785695.1). NCBI lineage: Eukaryota > Viridiplantae > Streptophyta > Magnoliopsida > Gentianales > Gentianaceae > Gentiana > Gentiana straminea. The sequence continues at coordinate 6,719,114 of JAVUPR010000299.1, read as the reverse complement.
TTGTTTTATAGTTTATAGTTTAGATTTCGTTTTCGCTTTTATCCTTCCTGGCTTTGGACTGACAATCCTCTGTCCAGATTATCTTTTCGTTCTATTATATTAGGTTTAGTAATAATAGTAACAACCTTAGGAAAATTAATGAACTAGATACCCCGATTCCCTGTGATCGACTCCGGTATTAATCGATATACTACGATCCCTACACTTGAGGATTAGATGATGAGTTAAAAGTGATGTTGTTCAAAGAGAATTTCCAGCGAAATTTCCGGCCACAAATCCGGCGGTATTCTTAGGGTTGTTGAGAAGTAATGGAGAAGGGTTGTAGAAAGGGGACTAAAGTGTTTATTTTTTAAAATATGAGGGACTAAAGTGTATATTTTTTAAAAGTTTTTAAATTGATTATTTTTAGGTGGTGCCTTGAGTGATTAGGTGGTGTGAAAAAATAAATGAAAAATAATAAATTAAACCAATCTCAAGCTTTTAATTGAGTGGTTTATACCCTTAAACTATGTATTTTGATCCATTTACGATCTTAATAATTCCCGTAAAAGCTTGTCTCTTTCCGGCACCGGCTTGCCGAATGGCGCCGGTACCGGCTATCTTTTACCTTTCTCTTGTTGTTTTTTCATTTGCTTTGTGTAGATATGTCTCCGTTCTTTCATCCTTCTTAAATAATTCCATATCTGAATCTTTTTCTCTTGATTTTCCGGCGAAAATGGCGGCGTTCTTGGCCCGCGAACCTCTTCTGTTCTATTTGGAATAGAGAGTCTCTCAGCCAGTTTTTGGTCGTGGGATGTTTGTTTGGCTTGAAGAACCGGTGGCCGGCCGGAGGTGGTTCTTTCACGGTGGTTCGTTGGTTTGTGTCAAGAGAGATGGGTTTCAGGCTATGGACTGCGATGCATGTTAAAGGAGGAAAGATTTGTGTGTTTCTGTTAAGTGGTCAGTTTTCCGGGCTTCTGTCGCCGGAATCCGTTTCTTCACTCTCTCGCCGGCGATCCATGCTAATTTCAGGGGTGATAGATTGGTAGTCGGTTTTCAGATTGGTGGTCCCTGGATTTGTTTGTTGTATGTGTTTCGGATCGGGTCGGTAATAGTCGGTCTTTCCAGATTGTTTATTAGGTTTTTAGTTTCGTGTATGTCCTTTTATGCTATGAAAATGGCTAATTATTGTATTATGGTATCAAATCAAGTTCTCTATGTTGAGGCAGAATTTGGTGGAGATGGGTTATTCCCATGTCCTTTGTTTTTCGTTGCTTGTGGTGGTGGTTTCGGCTTTAGGCCGGGGTGATCCGGAATTTATCCGGCTATTTTCCGACGTTGGTCCGGTGTAACTTTGTTTGTTGTTTATTAATGAAATCTTTCGTTTTTGGTAAAAAAAAAAAAATTAATTAAAATTAAAAAAATTAACTAATTACTGTGCTTGATTTACATCTTTTATCCGTAATTAACCTTACTAAACTCTTCAACAATGGTAAACTTGTCATTCAAATTTTTTCCTCTTCACCTTCTTCCACCCAACTTCCTCCACTACCCTCACATGGAGTGTGGATCCTCTGCTATGAGAGGGATTCACAGCACTTGCTGTGATCATAGGGGAGGGGTAAAAGAGGGAATCTGAGCTGAACCTTAAGAAGAAGAGAAAAGTAAAAAGAAAAAAAAGAAACATGAAACAAAGCTTCACAGCATTCAGAGCATGAAAAAAACAAGCAGAGGATCCCAATTGCCCCCACATGCATCCCACATCGTGATACGGAAAGAAGAATCATGATGGACTTGAGCATGTCAACAAGTGAGAAAGTCTCTAATACTAAGAAACCATTTATTATTTTGTTTACTTCCTACTACCCTTAATGCATCATTCGTTCGATAAATTTCCAAACGTATTGATGCTATTCAAAGAGTTTACTAAAATAAATGATGTTAATTCACTTCCATAATATGTGCGAAATTCTCCAAAATGAATACTCGATCAATACTTTAATAATTCTTGTAGTTGTCCTTCTTTTTCCTTTTTCTTTTTTATCTACATCATTTTTTTTGTTTTTTCATTAGTTATATTATTTGTTGTCAGGTACTAAGTGAGTACAATTTTTTTTGAACTGCTAAGAGAGTACAATTAAGTCTTCATTTATTATATCCAAGATTTTTTAAATCATATTCATTGTTAAAGTCAAAACTATAAATCGCTTTCTTAATTTGTGTGATTTTTTATAATTACTTATTACGATATATGATGTGATTTATTTTGTAATTAGTAATTATTTCTAAAAGGGTAGTTTGGACTTTATACTGAAAGTGCAAAGCCCTAGATATTACTACACATATATATTCTACTCAAATGATCAATGAAAGGGATGAAAATTGACTCCAAAAATCTTTTTATGGTATCAGACCCATAACCGAAAAGGGAAAAAAAATCGTTGGTTGGTTAAGAGTTTCAGCAGAAACTTTTCGGCGACGATCGGACATTGAAATGGACTCCGATCGTAACGAAATTTGGAGGGGTTTTCTCGTAATTGTTTCATCTACATTTTTAACGTAGAATTAATTTCCCACAGCCAAGTTGTTGCGTATTGTTACAACATAAACTTTCCAACGACGATCGGGCATTGAACGGACTCCGGTTGTGACAAAATTTTGAGGGTGTTCTCGTCTCTTTATTTTCTACAATCTGAACGGTGGAATTTTTTTTGGGATGGTTCAATCTTTCTGAATCAACCCGCAACCAAATTGCTGCATTTTGATGTTTATTTGTGAGATCGACGTTTAGGGTTTCTATACTGGTGAAAAAATATCTACTGTGAACATAAAGATCATTAACTATGAGCAATCAGGGCTTTCCAATGTCACCCCACCACAATGTCAGAGCACCCTAGACCTTCTTAGTTTAGCTAAACCTAAGGACCGTTCGATAGAAGAATATCTGTGGATTATTGATACCGGGGAGACACACCACGTAACCGGCATGTTGAATGCCTTAATCGATGCTCGAGAGATCAATAGGTGCCCCGTCGGGTTGCCGGATGAACGCACGTCGCATTCCACGTGTGAGGGCAGTGTTATATTGCCAGGAAATTTGAGACTTGATAATGTGTTATACATGCCTAATTTGGCTTGGAATTTGCTTTATGTGCGTCAATTTTTGGAAACTTATGAATGTCAGGCTCACTTCACTTCTACATTATGTGTTATGCAGGACCAAGCGATGAGGAGTGTGATTGGGTGGGTGAACGTGAGGATGAACTTTTCTTTTTCCGGGGTGTTCCGAGTGCAAAGGTTTTGGTAGTGGACGGTGGGAGGTCGATGGAGTTGTGGCACCGGCGTTTGGGGCATCCATCGGAAAGGCACTTAAGAAAGTTCCGGGTGTGCATGTTTCTGGTAATTTAAATAAAAATGCTTGTGATGTTTGTTTTCGTGCAAAACAACTTAGAAAGCTTTCCTATCGGTAGTAGCCGGGCTAGTCGGATTTTTGAACTTGTTCATTGTGACCTGTGGGGACCTTACGGGACTCGGTCTACCTGTGGTGCTTCCTATTTTTTAACAATCGTTGATGATTATTCCAGATCCGTTTGAGTTTATTTGCTTTATTATAAATTGGAAGTTGATACTATGTTTTTGAATTTTGTGGCTTTAATTGAGCGACGGTTTGGTCAAAAAATTAAGCGTATTAGAAGTGACAATGGCACGAATTCCACGCTTGAATGAATATTTTAGAAAGATCGGGATTATTTTTGAAACATCTTGTGTAGGGACACCGCAACAAAATGGTCGAGTAGAACGAAAAATAAGCATATTTTAAATGTGGCTCGAGCACTTCGGTTTAGGGGACACTTACCTCTCACCTTTTGGGGGGAATGTGTAAAGGCAGCATGTTATTTGATTAATAAGACTCCGTCAAGTGTGCATAATTTCGAAACACCATATGAATGTTTATCTGGAAAATCCCCTACTTTGGATGTCATTCGTGTGTTGGGCTGCTTATGTTATACGCATGATCAGAGACATAAAGGAAATAAATTTGCCAGTAGAAGTCGTAGGTGTGTATTTCTTGGATATATGTGTGCGAAGAAGGGATGGACTTTATTTGATTTAGAAACAAAAGAGATTTTTGTTTCTCAGGACGTGAAATTTTTTTGAGCATGTTTTTCCATTATCAGAGATGGAGAAAAAAAAATGTGCCTGCAAATGAGTTGGCGAGTACGAAGGAGTTTTAAGAAGATGATATTGATCTTAACGAGTGTTAGAAAATTTACGCGGGAACACAACGGAATTTAAAATTTATTTCCTTTTACCAAGATCGACTTCGTTTAAAACATAAACACGTTAAGTAGTAGACGGTGAATACTTTGTTTGATCTAAAAGATCGACGCTTTGACCATCTACGGAGAGTAGTAGTGCGCGAGCCGTCCACGTGTCCGGTCTCTATCAATATCCACACGAGCGCCTCGCCGGAATCCTCTCTGGATAGCTACTAGAAGAACCCGGTTGCTAGACCGACATTTTCTCTCTCTCAAAACTCTCAAGAAGACTCTCTAATATTTTCTAGTAAAATATTTCTCTTGCAATTGTGATGTACCAAAGACCTAGACACTCACCTCCTATTTATAATGAAGGTGGTGTCCCATATACCCTCTAAATGCCTTGGAAAAGAGTCTTGAGTGGAGTAGAGAGAAAGAAAACATTTTACTAGTAAAATAAGGAATATAGATATTCTAGATTTATCTCATTTAATATTCAATATCTTATATTGTATATTTCCAAGATATATATATCAATATCTAATATTGAATATTTTTATTATATTATCATAAATCAATTTACACATGTATATATCACACATATATATATATATACACACATACATACATACACATACATACATATATATATATATATATATATATATATATATATATATATATATATATATATATATATCATATATATATATTACACACACATGTATATATATATAAATACATATATAATATCTAATAGCAATACATAATAATACTATGATTAATTAATTTGTAAAATCCATATTTATCTAATACACATAGACACATGTGCCCCATACATTATAAAATATGTATATTTAATTAATCAACATAATTAATATCTTGTATTTAATTTATACATAATAAATAAATACCATCATATTAATTTACCACTATAGCACTTTATAGTCGAGATAAACTTTCCTTATTCGGTTATCACTATAACCGCATTTTAGTTCGGCTAGATGTTCTTATGTGTGTCACCCGATAGGCTTCCGAATATGTTGGCCGTAGACATAAAGTGCATTTATTAAAATATCCTTCATACCTAATGATCACGAAATAGCGAACACATCGTGACCCCCAATCATCGGAAGAGTCAAATGCAATGGCTGCTACATTTCATATGAAACGGTTACAATGTAAATAGAATCCTATCGTTGTTACAATATCCATATGGTCGTATCTCGAGTGTCAATACATTGACGACCGTATCTTATAATCTGAATATCATGCTCTTTCGAAATAACTCATTTACTCTCACTTTTGCAAAGATTCACGAGAGCTAGACATTCCTTATAAGAAGGCCCTTTCGGATATTTACTCATAGTCATAGGATACGCGATTTCCGGACGAACAACATGAATCCTACGCATGCTTCAGTATCACACCCAATCACTACCGCATGATCGTCCTATGGCTGGGGGAAACCTCAATAGTGTCAAAGTATGAAAATCCACACCGTGATGTCATGAAGACTCCGGTCTCAGGATAATTACACAACCACCACATAGTGCGACACTTAATGTAAGTGGGTCAGTCTAACGTACACATTCTCTAATACACGTCCACGTACAATCCAAGTGTCTCTACACTCCGATACACGAGATCTATCACTAACTTCAATAAGATAGAAGACATCCAATACGTGATAGTCTAATCGTACTATTAATCTCATCAACCATAATCACTATTATGATTTATCTTTCACGGATTGACACTATGGACGTTATCATATATACAATATCGTAATTGGTCTGTTAAACCAACAAAAATACAATAACAGAAAGCCATATAATATATGTATAAACATAAAAAATATTAGAAATAATCCGACCCGGGTGGATCTGGTCCCACCCGATTGGGTTTAGGACACTATTTCAACAATGAGTTGTCGATTGCTGGTAGCCCACAAGCCTCCACAACCATCGATGTGGGGCCGGTTGAAGGGGGATCGTTTGAGGAGGAGGCGGGAGGAAGTGATGTCGGGGCTGGTAGCGGGTAGGCCACCGCACCTCAGTTGGAGGAGGAGGTGGCGGGTGTGATGGAGGAGATGGTGGAAATGGGAAGAGGGAAGAGAACAAAATTTCCCAATTCTCGATATAGCGAGTTTGTGACGCATATGATCATGGAAAAGGAAAGTCCTTCCGAGCATCCATCTTCTTCATCGGCTTCCTCATGTACTCATTATCTTCTTTCACATTTTGTTGATTATAAGCGGTTTTCTAATAAACATCGCAAGTACCTCACAACAATCCCTGTAGATAATCATCCTAAATCATTTAAGGAGGTTGTTAAGCATGAGGGTTGGCGTGAGGCTATGGTTGAAGAAGTTCGAGCTCTAGAAGACCAAGGTACTTGGGAGTTACAGCATTTACCTATCGGGAAAAAGGCATATGGGAGTAAGTCGGTGTATACCGAAAAATATGATGAAAATGGGACCTTGCAACGGTTGAAAGCTCGCTTAGTGGCTTTTGGGAATCATCATGTAGAAGGTATCGATTATACTGAGACATTTGCTCTAGTGGTGAAGATGGTTACGGTTCGTACATTCTTGAGTGTTGCTGCGGTCAAACGATGGGATATTCATCAGATGGATGTCCATAATGCTTTTTTGCATGGAGATTCGCAGGAAGAAATTTACATGAAAATTCCTCCAGGATTTGAGAGGAGTGGCTCGAACTTGGTGTGCAGAATGCGGAAGTCCTTATATGGCTTGACACAGGCACCGCGGTGTTGGTTTGAAAAGCTAGCATCGGATTTGAAAGAGTATGGTTATCTTCAATCATATTCTGAGTATTCTTTGTTTACATTGCATAGAGATGGAGTTCAACTTAATGTTCTTGTCTACATAGACGACATGATTATTTCCGGAAATAATAAAGTGGCCATGAATATTTTTTAAGGAATATTTGTGCAAGTGATTTAAAATGAAGGATTTGGGAGTTTTGAAATAATTTCTTGGTTTGGAGGTTGCTCGCAATGAACAGGGAATATTTTTAAACCAGAGGAATTACGCTTTGGATATTATTCATGAAGCTGGTTTACTTGGTGCCAAACCGGCTAATTTTCCGATCGAACAAAATCATAAGTTGGCGTTGGCTGAGGGAGCTTTGTTGGATGATCCAGAAAATACCGTTGGTTGGTTGGTACTTATCTATCTCGGTGTGACACGGCCTGAATAATCTTATTCCCTCCATGTCTTGTCCCAGTTTATGCAGGATCCTCGGGTTGAGCATTGGGATGCTGTTATACGGGTTGTGCGTTATCGAGGACGAAACTTGTTTTAAGGGGGAATGGATGTAACACCCCGAAAATTCAAGAAGGGTATAAACGTAAAATGGAGTGTAATTAATTATTTCCTATTTTATGTTAACCTAAAGGAAATAAATAAAAAATTTAATTTAATAATGATAAAAAGAAAAGGATTGAGTTATTTATTAATGGATTTAATTAATATATTTAAGGAAAGTAATCCCTTAATTTCTCATAATATCATCCACGACAATTTATCTGAGAAATTAGAAAAGGGGGCAACACACTAATGCTGTAAGAGCATGAGAGGAATCTTCAATCGCGCGGCTAATCCGTCAGGAATTGGTGTAGACAACAGTAGAAGAAAGTGATCAACAGAAGAAGACGATCGTTTCCATACTTTTCGTTTTCAATACGGTAAACTTTCGTTTTAGCCCTAAATCTAGAAATCTAATGTTCTTGAGGAGAAAATCTGAGTTCTTGTAGATTGGAGAGTTGCCTAATCGTAGAAATAATGTTTAAATATTGTAGGTTGCTCGGTAGGAGTGTGTGGTTCAAGAATTTAGCCATTTTTTCTTTCGTTTTCGCTTTCAAATCGCTTTTGGATTGCTAAGGTAAAAGGGTGTTCTAAACGGGTTTGTTTGGGGTTGTAATTCGTGTTAAACTTGTATTGGATTGTATATGTATATGCACGATTCTTGCCGAATAAACATTTATTTTGTACAAATGGATAAATTAAATTACAAGGGGTTAGTAGTAGTGTTTTTGATGTGATCCGTAATCGAATCAGATCCGAAATTGCCGAAGGACCGACTAAAGGTATCAATAAAACGAGCACCGCGACCCTTAGCTAACTCGTAACTAAGAACCTTGGTATGACCTCAACCCTTAGATAACCCGTATCTAAGAACCTTGGTATACGAACGCCACAAGTTATGCTCAGAACCTTGATAAGTTCTGATTCGAATACTCTACGAATAGAATACTCACAAAAAAAAGCTAGAAAGCTTTATAATAATTTCACTCAATTATTCAACTAATTGTAAAAGTTACATATGATGCATTTTTATAGGCTAGAATGAAAAACATAACTACTCCCAAAGCGATGTGGGACAAATTTAATAGAAATAAAAAATTAAAAAAAAAGAAATAAATACTAATAAAATTCTAAGAAAATCTTCCAAACTTGCAATGTGGGATAAAATTCTGCCTTCTTCCACTCTCCTTCTTTTTCTTCTTTTTCCTTTGGAAACCACCATGAATCTTTCCCGGAATCACATCAGTTTTGGTACCCAAAAAGGTGCTGAAACTGGCTTAAAAAGTCAGAATTTCGAGCTGGAAATCGTACAGATGAAAAACTGTAGAAACATGTTGCTGACACGGTAGGCGAACACCTACCATATGCATAGGCGGACGCCTATGGACATGTTTTCAGAACAAGCTCTCTGTTATTGTAGGCGAACGCCTACCACTTTGTTAGGCGGGCTCCTACCGATTCAGAGAGTTTTGAAGTTATATAGGGATGCTGGGCGGAGCCTAAAGAGCCGTAGGCGTGGGCCTAACTCCCAAAAGTGTTGTTTGGCCTATTTTCGAAGGCTATCGATATGTTATGGCCCTATGGACATAGGCCACCTCCTAAAGCAATATTTAAGAATGTTTGATTTGTTATTATCTGTATCTTGGTATGCATGCATTTGAGGGCATTATGTGTTATGTTGAAATGTCTAACTACGACTTCTGGTAGCCTTGGCTCAGCACTACAACTGAGACCCTCTGCGGGGAGAAGGTGGAAGCACCGGAAGGTGTTTGTTTAGACCTTGTGGGACATTGACATAGTAGTATTTGATCATTTTACAACGTGTTAGGTAGTGTTATTAGTTGTCTAAGACTAGAAGTCCATAAGAAGCCTTTTATATGAATGAACCAGATGGTTAAAATTAAACTCGTAAATACATAAGTGTGTGTCTGAAAGCTAAAACATCAATATTATTGGTAAGGCACGTTTTAATATCGAAGCATGGAACACTTACAATCCCCTTGAAGCTGTGTGTCAAAGGCCAATGTGTAACTCCCACACGGAACCTAAGTCCGTGCCCCTAGAGAGGTGGTTAAATGTCTTGGTGCGTATTCACCATGCAAAATGTCCTTTGATATTGATGTAACAAACGTATGTGTGTGAGGATGTACTATATGTACTTACCCCGTCTTCTTTCTTGATCCCACTCCGAGAAGATGATGTTTGTAGGTTGTTTTCGAGGCCACCGATGTTTGACCCGGAGATGTTGCAAGCGAAGTTTACTTTTCTTTATTGCATTGTAATTTGGTATAAATTCTCTTATTCATTGTAATGATAGAAATCGGTGAGTTGAGTGTATGGTTATCAAGTTGTAATGGATTTATTGTATTTGATGGTTATAGTAAGTCTTTTGATGTTGTAATAGATGCAACTTGTGTTGCTTCCGATCGTTTATTAGTTGTTTTAGTTACTCGAGTCAGTCGTTTTTGTCTTCTGTTTGTTTTTTGATGTCTGCTTACATAAGGATTACGTGTATAATTAGACTAAATCTTGATTATATGTCTGCCGGACGTTTTTTTCGGATAAAAACTCGGTATCCGGGACAATGGCGTCACACAAACAAATGAAACGAGGGCATGCCTTAGCCCAAGATGTTAAATTGAGTCAAAAGACTTAAAACCATCTAAGCTTCTTGGTATAGTTTTTTTGTAATTGAACATGAGAACACGTAAAATACGGTGAATAGTGATAATTTTTTTATAAAATAAGAAAATCATTCGACTGTCTCTATATTGTGTTTTTTTTTTTTTTGATATTTTAAGAACATCATACTAAATCTACCTATAATCGAGGAAATTATTATTTTTAAATACTGCCGTTGTGCGAGTGAGATAACGATGATAGATTTCTTTTCACGTTCGTCTGTTTCTCAAAATCTATATAAAATTTTCTATATAAAAAAAAAAAAACATATATAAAATTGAGACGGGCGAGTGCATGCATCGCAGTCGCAGAAAAAACGAGAAAAAAAACACTCTCAAGTAGTATATTTAAAGACAGTTGTTGATCAAGAAATGTGTTCCAACCATGAGCTGTTATAATGATTATATTATGTTAAATTGAGTTGATGGGATTGTGGGGTTATGAATTTACGAATATTCAATATCCGGACAGCCATTGTTAATGATTAAATTATGTTAAATTGAGCTGATGGGATTGTGGATTATGAATTTAGGAATATTCAATATCCGGACAGCCATCATCCAGGGAGGGTAATTCCCAGTCCCGCAGCTCACTCCTTGTTGTCGTTCCTCTGATTAATTTAGCTTCAAACTTCACTCTCTCCTATTTTGATTTTACCGAAAAAGAGACAGATAAGTACACTATTACTTTTCCTCGACGTTTGACTTCTTGGAACCTTACAAAGAGATCTGATAGTGATCGCATTTGTTGTTTTTCTCTTACAATATCACTTCATAGTCTTCGAAAGTTTTCATCTTTTGTCTACTTTTTCGAGGATTTCTTCAGATAAAGAAACAAATTAAGGAGCCCAGTTTTTTCTGTGACTAGTGGTGCCTTAAAGCACCATTTTTTTTTTTTGCTTTATTATTATTATTATTATTTCTTCTTCTTGCCATTTTGGGTTCACAGTAATCAAAATCCACTTGGGTTGTTCTGAATGTGTTATGTATATAGAAATTGGTGTGTAAAAGCAAAAAAAAAGTGATTTTGGTTGAAGAAGGTGGACAATGTCAGACAATGCAAAGGAATCAAGGTCACTTGCCTCGACTCCAACATGGTCTGTTGCTTCTGTATTAACCATCTTTGTTGCTGTTTCACTTCTCGTTGAACGATCCATTCATCGATTATGCAATGTGAGTTAATTAACCGTTTCTTGCATTTCAGCTTCTTCAATTTTTTTATCTCCTGCTTCAAATCATGTAATAATGTACAATGGTGATTCATTTGGTTTGGATATGTTTGCTTTGAGCATGCAAAGACAACTGACCCTTTAGGCTTCTCTACTTTTTAGTACCCTTTTTTCTGTTTGTTTGGGTGCTACTTATAAAATTATGATCTGCTTGTCAATTTATTTTTATTATTATGCTGAGGTGCTTATGGTAATACTTACAGCATTTTCTTGCAAAGATTTGCATTGAAGAATAACAAAATGCCTCATTTTACAGTGGTTGAGGAAAACTAATCGGAAACCTCTGCTTGCAGCAGTTGAAAAAATGAAAGAAGGTATTTTATAGATTGGTGATATGATTTTTCCAGTTACATATTCACTTTGATACTACTACCTGTTATTTAACTAAGTGTCTTTTTTGGTGTGTTTTGTTCTTATGTAAAACAGAGTTGATGCTTCTTGGTTTTATATCTCTACTGCTGACTGCCACAGCTAGCACTATATCCAATATTTGCATTCCATCGAAATTCTATCGAAGTGCATTTGCTCCTTGCAGCAAGAAAGAAGTTGAAGCAGAAAAACAAAATGATAGTGTAAAGCAACGGAGCCTACTGGCAATGCTTTTCTCACCACATTTGTCTAGGAGAGTGCTGCATGGCGTAAATCAGCATACCTGCAAAGAGGTATGTTAATACCGAGCATGCTTTAGTATGTTTACCTTATACAACATTTAGTACAAACACGTAGTCATTTTAGTACACTGTGTATGCTTCATGACCTTTACCTTTTTCGGTTGGAACATTTTCTACAATATGAAAGTGTTTTTGCCATGATTCTTCATATACAACATTTAGTTATACAGTCATTGTGTATCCAACGTTTGTCTTAAGTTGTGTTAAATATGCTTGCTTAGTTTTCTTTCTGGTGAAAACTTTTCGTTTTTTTCTATTTGCTCTGAACCACTTTAATGCTTTATTTTGTTTACAGAATCATGAATCATTTGTGTCATATGAAGGCCTAGAACAGCTGCATCGCTTCATCTTTGTCATGGCAGTTACGCATATAGCTTACAGCTGCTTAACTATGTTGCTGGCAATTGTGAAGGTCTCGAATTTTCTTATTATGTTACTTTAGCCTATATTCATATTGGCCCCCCATATTTCAGATTCTACTTTGATCTCAGCGTTATTGTTTTCTTCTTGATTTCACGCGACACTCAATTATTTAAAACATTTATGCACCTAAGCAATTTTCTTTGGATGAACCACGTAGTATGTTCCTGAAAATGATCATATTGAGCCTAGGTTTCAGGTGGAAACGGTTTGAATCTAAGACGTGACAGAAAACATCATTTTAGTGCTGTCAATTTCCCGAGGAGAAGATGCATGAGCAGAAATTTGCTATGACACTTCATCCTATCATGATTATGTAACAAAAACTGCTGTTTTCTGATTGCTTTCCCATCTTTAAAAGATTCACCAGTGACTTCCAGAAAGTAAACGTAATTCACTCACAACATTACTGAATTGGCCTTCATTTGTCCAGTAAATGCCACGGGATTTTAATAATTTTTTTTTAAGTTTATGAATGAAAGATTAGCAAATGATTGTGATAGTTGCATTTTTTGTGTGGTTTAATCTTATCATTGATAATCCGCCTCATGTTTACCACATTACAAAGTAATACTACCTTTGTCATCTGTTTGTGCTTTTCACACATATTAAGAAACTCAATAAATGATCCACTTTTGTATTATATGGACTAAATTGCCCTTTCTTTCTCCTACCAATAAATGTTATTGTTGTAGCAATGAATAATGGAAAAAAGGGGTAGAATGAGTAAAATAACATTAAATACTGCATTGGTTTTTGTAAAGTGACGGATAACATGGGAAAAACATGAAGTGCTAAAGTGGCCAGATAAAACGGGACTGTGATAGTAATGGAGTTTATAAATGTAAAGTATAGTAGTGTTTGGCTACCTCGTGGGGCATTTTTAGCCGAGAAGATGCTTCAGGCTGCCAAGTATTCTAATTTTCTCCCGTTAATCCACAGCCGGTTATAAGACATGATTGAATCCGTCTTCACTTATTGTATTGTTCCTTTTCCTATTAAAAAATTATTATGTTTAGTGAGTTTCTGTTTTTCTTTGTAATACACAGCTGGTTAAATGCATAGTTTGATTTGGCCAGATTCACAGTTGGAGGGACTGGGAGAATGAGGCCAATTCTGACGAGTATGATTCATTAGTTGGTAAGTTCAGATAATCCTCACTTTTGAAGATTCATCTCATCTCAGTTAACAAGACCCTTGTCAATGAAAATGAACCTAATTGTTGCCATTACCAGAAACATAAAAGATGTTCTTCTGACTTCATTGTCATAACTTATTGGAATTGTTAGAATTAGAGAAAAGCCGATTATCGTGTGTCATTTTGTAGCTCCAGAAGAACCATGCACTAAGGTTAATATAAAACTAATAAAACCGGTATCAGACATCCACAATGGTATGGAAATGAACACTTTGCTTATTTATGATGCAGAAACAACCAGAGTAAAGACGATGCAAAGGCAATCAACTTTCGTTAGAGTCCAAACATCACATCCCTTGAAAAGTAGTGTGCTTATTTGGCTGGTATGTGTTGGTCTTTTATCAAGGGATGTTATTATTCTTTTTTTACTGTCTATAGATTAAAAAAAAATCATTTAAAAATAAAATCTTTCATATATGATACTATCTTCAAACTGTGCAAATGATGTAACTTTTGATCATGTTATATAGTTTGGGTTTTTTCCTTTAGTTGTGTTCATTGGCTTGAAATTGTCAGGGGGTTTATAATCTGACTATACTTTTGTTTGTCTCCTCCTTTGGAAATACTGGTCATATAAATCTGAAGACATGTTTTATTAGGCAATTTGGGCGTTCAGTGGTTCGCCATGATTACCTAATCCTCCGCAAGGGCTTCATCACGGTATGTTGTTTCTTAAGGACAAGTTCTTGATGGATTTCAAACTCTCTCTCCGACTTTTTCTTCTCTTTTTTTTATTTTGTGCTTTTTGAAAAAAATTTAAGTTATAATCCTTTTCAGTGTCTTATATTAATCCCCAATGCTATGATATTACTTTTCTTAATTTTAGTCTCGAAATCCTTTAAAAATGCTGCATTTAGTCCCTAAAAATGCTGTATTTCATAATATAAACTGTAGGGTGGATTTCATGAGCCTTATATTTGGTTCATAGCTTATTTCTTTACTTGCTTATTGGGAGATTCTGTACATGTACAATACGAAAAGGCATTCATGTGTTGTTAATCCATGGCAGAACCACCACCTTACGTCGACATACGATTTTCACAGCTATATGATACGCTCCATGGAGGATGAGTTCCAAAGGATTGTTGGTGTGAGGTAAAGACAATCGAATTGACGACACCCTATTAATCTTTGAGCCTTATATTTAAGTTTTCTTACATATTTCCTTGGGCGTTCCTGGGCGCTCCTAGGCGCTCCTGGGCGCTCCTAGGCCCTTCTAGGCGCTCCTGGGCGACCTGGGCGCCGCCTAGGCGACCCTAGGAAATTAGGGTTCCATCTAGGAAAAAGCTTTGTAAACTAGAATTCTTCGGATCAAGTCATCCAAAGTAAAGATATTACACTCTAGAGTTTTCCCCCAAACTGTAAAAAGCTATTACTTTGAATGTTGGAACTCAAGAGACTTGTACTCAGTTAGTGTAAGGCGTCTAAAACCCTAAAACCCCTTAAAACCCTAGAACCGCCTGGGCGCCGCCTAGGCGCTAGGCGCCCCTGCAGCGTACCGACCTCGCCTAGCGATTTTTAGAACACTGATTGAACTTGTCTTGAATTTTTTGATAGTGGGCCACTCTGGGGCTTTGTCGTGGCTTTCATGCTGTTCAATGTAAAAGGTATGTCTTCTTACAACATAGGATCTAAAAAACTGAGCATTTGAATTTCTGCTCAGGCAGCCATTCAAGGCCTTCTTTTTTGACTGATGCAAATTTGCAGGATCTAATCTCTACTTCTGGATTGCACTAATCCCTGTCTCGGTATGTTGTGATTCAACTGAATTCTTGACTGTTTTGGTTGTGATGCTTCATATATCGCATGATTTTTCCAACATTTGAAAAGATACAAAAAGGGATCTTTCTCTAAGACATACCCTTTAAAACTATAAACCACTCGCTTTTTAATTTCTCATTTGAACTGATATATTCATAAAGTAATACAAAGTTCACATTGTGCGATGCCAGTTCTTGTTGTCTTCTGATACTGACACCCCCCCCCCCCCCCCCCCCCCCCCCCCCCTTTTTTTTTTTAATTAGCTTGTTCTGACTGTTGGCGCGAAGTTGCAACATGTTATAGCAACGTTGGTGTTAGAGAGTGCTCTCTCATCTGGAGCAAAGCTAAAACCACGGGATGAACTTTTTTGGTTTAAAAAACCAGAACTTATGTTGTCCTTGATCCACTTTATTCTTTTCCAGGTTTGGAAATTAAAAACCAAGAAGATTAATGAATGCCCTATTTATTTTCCACAACTGCTTATATAACTAGTGTGTGCTTTTAACTCTTTGCAGAACGCGTTTGAGCTGGCTTCTTTTTTCTGGTTCTGGGTATTCTTCCTTTCATAATTAAATAATTCTAGTAGCTGTTGGGAAGCCATACATAACGCTTATTTTTCTCGGTTTTTGTTTTTAATGAAATTGTGCTTGTTTTACAGTGGCAATTTGGGTACAACTCATGCTTTATAACGAACCACAAACTTGTGTATCTTCGGCTATTTGTCGGGTAAGAACTGCTTTTGGCAGTTATGAATGCTACAGAATATATATTACTAATAATACAATTCAGATTAGTTGAAGTTGACCTTTTACCATATCATATGTTTCCTTCGATTAGATTTGCAGGGCAGTTTCTATGCAGCTATAGTACCCTACCGCTCTACGCTTTGGTGACTCAGGTACATCAGTACACTCAAAGCATACGTATCACAATATCTCACGTATCACATTGTCTAGTATGTTTTCATGATAAGGTTAGCTTCTTATCGAACCATTCTTTTCTTTTTTCAGATGGGTTCAAACTACAAGGCGGCTGTGATTCCACAGAGAATAAGAGAGACAATCCATGGTTGGGGAAAGGCAACTAGGAGGAGGAGAAAGTTAGGGTTCTACCCTGATGATTCAACTATTAGGACAGAAACAAGCACCGTAATGTCCCTTGAAGATTACGACAACCGGTCAATCGATAGTCCTAGACTGTCGCAACATGCTGGTCCTGCAATAATAGAGTTGCAACCTCCTCCTATTGTTATAAGTAACCACCATCATTCCCCGGTTCGTAACCAAAGTGGTTCTAATCGTGGTGGTACTCCTCTACTCCGTCCTTCTGTTTCAATTTCTTCCTCGCATTCGCCTAGATTAATGTCTGAAGACTCCCCAAGATCGTACTCAATGCCAGCACGAAGGGACTAAAAAGATTTGTGCCGTATAAAGATTCAAATGTTTTAGAACGAAACTTGCAGGAAGGGCGAAAATCTCTCTTGTAGAAGGTTTGTAAGAGTGTAATAGCTTTGTTTGGTTAAGGTTTTCGTATGTACATGTTGTCCTATATCCAACCTTTTTAATAGATCATGTGTAATTATTACTAGAAGATTATCATTATTGATACTGATTGTGTATAATCATCTTATTGATCATTATTAAGACCACAGACTGAAATAACAACTTTCATCTTATTCATGTAGGCAAAAACTCTCTTTATTCAAATTAAAATGGAAATAAAATTGACCATAACGAAAAATTCGTCGGATATAGTATTTTGACTGATAAAACTACAATGATATGAGAATCATGAGCTGATCTACATGAACAAAGTGAGAAGAATTACTTCTTTTTGGAAACAAAGGGAAAAAAGTATGGATGGCCTTATTCGCCACTGTCAGCACTTGATGCAGCAGCTTCCAAACCTTCAGCAATCATTTTAGCCCGATTTTGTGCTTGCCTTTCAACAGCAACCATGTAAAGACCTGTGAACACGAAGAATACCCGAATAAGTCACAACAGCTTGAGAGACAACAAACTAGAAACATTCAAAACGCTTCATTTTGTTGAAGATGTATTTCTTAGTGTCCATCTCAATCACATTGCAAGACACTGTCTGATTAAACGATTGTTAAAGATAACCGTGAAACAATATTGGCAGGGTTTCAGCTATCTGGTGAATTATACAAACAAGCATCTGTTCATATTATGAAGTTTCTAACTTGAATCCAGATCCTCTCTAGCAAGGCTAGTGTAGTTTCTAATCGGATTCTTTGGGAAGGAATAACAAATCCGGATCCTCTCTAGCAAGGCCGGTGTTCTGATTTGTCCAGTAACATCACAAAGCACAAGGTAAGCTTACTTTTATCCCGTAAGGCAAATGCTCCGGTATGTCAGGTGAGCTTACTTTGCATAAAGCAAAGCTTAATTTGTGATGTTATTGGACAGATCACAACACCGGCCTAACTAGAGAGGATCCGGATCAGTAACATCACAAAGCACAAGGTAAGCTTACTTTTATCCCGTAAGGCAAATGCTCCGGTATGTCAGGTGAGCTTACTTTGCATAAAGCAAAGCTTAATTTGTGATGTTATTGGACAGATCACAACACCGGCCGGATCCGGATCCGGATCCGGGCTCAGGAAAAACAATATCCAGTGGAAATTAGTAAATACTGACTAGTTTGAAGTTCTCTTAATTCATAGTAAGACACAGAGACCTGATCTTTGTATATTAACTGACTGATGATACAGCTGCTGGATGATAATTGCAAAAAGCCATAAATGAGAAGAAATTTCTACAAAGGAATCAACTTTATGACTACACGAAACGGGCTATAGAATGGGTGATAATGCCTATAACTAATATAAGCAAAGACTACAAGATAAATTAACTCATGAAGGTCCCTTTCATACCAATGGCACTTCCGATTGCGCAGACCCAAAGAATCCTTGAGGACCATTTATCAGGAATAACTCTATCTCCAAGTCCCATCTTTTACCCTACAAAAGAAGTGCCAACATAGTTACCTATTATACTGAACTAAAAAAAATCTCTGGAAAAAAAACCCCCAAGGAATAGCATGTGGTTACTAAAGCATCAACTCCACACAAATAGTTTATAATACATGCTGTTTCTTAGTTAACAGAACAAGAAATATACACTTCAGTCAAATTCAAGAAGCTGAAAGACTAACTACCATTATCCAGTTTTCTTGTTGAAATAACATTACTTGAAATAACATATTTACCCGTACGTATGATCATAAACAGAAAAGTACTGATATTACAAGTTTATACAATAATAGGGCAATGTTATTGGCACCACAATGAATCTAACAGGGCACCACCACACTTCGGAAAAAAGTTCAACTTTGCAAAGGTCGAAATCTGCATTCGATCTCTCCTAAATTGACTATGAAGAGGTCGAATTTCAGTGTACTACCCCGAAAGTAGATTAAATATGGTACCAATAACAATGCCCATTAAAATATTAATCAATCAACTTGCACTGTATAATTATCTGGAGAAACAGCTACTACCTCGATTGCAAAAACTAAAATATTTTTTGAACGAATGCATCTGCAGACTGAAAATGTCAGATTTTGTGAATCATTACAGAGAAAATCAAATAAACTGAAAGCCCTTTAAACCCTAAAACGGACCTTCTTTGTCAAAGTAGAAATAAAGCAAGCGAAATGAAAGTGATTTTAACTGTAAGCATGAAGAATTTTGCTTGCTTGATTTTCTACACAGCTATAAAAATGAATGTAGATAAAAATGAATGATTTTCTACACAGCTATAAAAATGAATAACTGCAGTCTGCAGGTAGAGGAAAAACGCAGTATATAAGACCTAGTGCAACTCAACTCACCAGGAAATGCTTGTCAAAATCTATCCACCGATCAGCACTCCGGTGTCGTCAGCACTCCCTTTCAATTTTGGTTTTGTGTTTGCAACTGCATTTAACCCCAGAAATTTGATAGCTCCATCCAATAAACAATTTAATACATTTGCTTTATTATACTAATAACTAGTGAACCTGAGCCGTGCAAGGCACCGCGGGCCCAACATAAATCGTTACCAACGATAATATCAGAGAATAGATCCCGACGTGAAATAAATCGCGTAAGTTTAAACCGTAACAAATTCAAGCGCACAAGACAAAGAGAAAGAACAAAAACATATCACATTCTCTGCAAGAGGTAGCTATTACTTAGAGACGTGAAGATTGTGAATCACTTCTCTTCCAGCCCTATCAGGACCTACAAAATAAACCACAATATGATGTATCGGAGAACAATGTCATAAAGTCGATCCATTTAGCTTGAATTTTACGTAATGAAACATTATAGAAAAACAATAAGCGGACCATAACTACACAGTCAAATCTCCCGGGACACCTAATGCTTGAAAATGTGTTTCACTCATTTTCTATACGACATTTCTTTCTTATCATTAATGAATACGTCATTGATCTCGTGTTCATTCATTTGGTGAAAAAAAAAACACGTGTCAAGCGGTCTGAAAAATATAAAAAGTGATTTGGTATTCCAACGTCAATTTTAGTGAAGCTCGTACTGCAAACGGCCGTCGGTTCCACCGACGTTATGTTGTTCAAAATAATAAAAACATTTAATGTGGTGTCCACGTGGTCACATATGGACACACATTCTTGGCGCGGATATTTGTTTGGCCATATTTTTTTGTTGTTGTATTTTATAACTAAATTTGACTCATCTTCCATCGTACACTACACAGTAGAACTTCAAATCCGTCGATCTTTCCTTTTTTTCTTCTTTTCTGCACAAACTACTAACGGTACACGTTTGATAAATAAAAAAAATACACGTGTTGATGTATTTTATAGATAAATTTTGTTCATCTTCCATCGTACACTACACAGTAGAACTTCAAATCCGTCGGTCTTTCCATTTTTTTCCCTTTTCTGCACAAACTATTAACGGTACACGTTTAATAAAGAAAAAAAAGTGCACGCGTTGATGTATTTTATTGTTAAACTTGACACATCTTCCATCGTACACTACACAGTAGAACTTTAAATCCATCGGGCTTTCCTTTTTTTTTTCCCCCATTTTCTGCACAAACTACTAACGGTACACGTTCGATAAAAAAAAATACACGTGTTGATGTATTTTATAGCTAAACTTGGTCCATCTTCCATCGTACACTACACAGTAGAACTTCAAATCCGTCGGTCTTTCCTTTTTTTTTTCTTCCATTTTCTGCACAAACTACTAACGGTACACGTTTAATAAAGAAAAAAAAGTACACGTGTTGATGTATTTTATAGCTAAACTTGGTTCATCTTCCATCGTACACTACACAATAGAACTTCAAATTCGTCGGTTTTTCCATTTTTTTCCTTTTCTGCACAAACTACTAACGGTACACGTTTGGAAAAAAAAAACCCACAATGGTAAAATAAAAAAAGGAAAAAAGGAAAAAAAAAGTTACACGTGTCGGCTAAGGAGGGTGCCATATGGCCTCTTGAGGGCTCACCTCCTTAGCTTCTTATAGATATAACTAGTGGGGCTGAGGCCCTGCACCGCAGGGCCCCTGAAATAGTATTGTATGTGTACGTAGTTTGTTCGTAAAAGTAGATTGAATACATTCCCAAAAAACACAGAAGCAATCAATTGAAAATAGAGCTATTTAACAACGAAGTATACCGGAAACACGCATAAACACAACTAAGCTATCAAAACTCTTCAAATCTGAGAGTGTTGACTTTAAATGCAGAAAAACTCGGAAGCATTCATAATCCAAATTCGCAAGCAGTAAACTCAGGAAAGGTGAAGATTTCACTTACAACTCCTCAGAAACAAAAACTTCTGAAAATCACAATCTTCTGGGCGAACTTAGGAATACACCAACCGAGAGAAACATCTGAAAGCACATTGGTGTTGGGGTTGATGGGCGTAAGATCAGAGCATTGTAACCAATGAACATTGCCAACGTGGAGGTGGTAGCTTAAAATGAGTAAATGTACAGAATAGGAAATAAAAGGTTAGAAGATATATTACATGCATAAACGTGCACCTTGCAAGTAGCTACAGATAATAGCACAGCACTAATATGTTCCTAGGTGCCAGGAAACCTAAAACAGGACATAAAAACTTATAAGTTATATTACATGCATCAACGTGCACCTTGCACATAGCTGATCTGATAGGCATGGTAGAGATACTATCAGATTTCCATCATCATTTTCCTATGAATACCATGATGGATGCAAAAGAGCAAAATAAATTAACCTAGATGTTTATTTAATTTACAATCCAAAAGCTTTAAAGCACCATTAAGTGTGATCCCTAAACATGCTTCTCTTCTCCTTTGTTTTTCTTATTTGGTGACTCCACTACTTTGGGAATGACTACATCTGTTTCAGCATGGGGGATGGTGGCGAGGTCTTCTGCATTCAACGTTCCAAAGTTGATGTTTCTTTTAGCTGGAGGCATTTGGGAGCTGCTGGATTCAGCCCCTGCACATTTTTTCGCAACCTCTTCAAGAACAGTCTTTGTCGTTGGGGTAAAGAGCTGAATTTCAGGGGTAGGTGGAATCTGTGAGGCAGGGGACAAAGGTGATGTCACATGAGTTGCAGCAACAGCACTGATTGACTGAGGGTTGGGAGTTCCAGTAAGCGATGGTTTGTGGTTGTCATTGATTGCTTTTGCTTCATCCAAGGTGTAGGTCTTCAGGATGACAAACCTACGAACAGTCTCACCGCGCTTGATGTAATACTTGATAAAACAGACCACTTCAGTGTTATCCATCTCAAATAAGATATCATTCAGCAAGCGTAGTGGTATATTCAATTTTCCCTATCAATTCTGAATATTGCAGGCCACATGGCACAATTTTATTGGATGTAGATTATAAATTGATTTTTTAGACGAAATTTGGTGAAAGGATGTTGTAATGGTTATGTAAATATTTATTATAAATGGAGGAGAGAGAAATAAAAGTAGAGAGGAAAGCCAATTCTCGTCACCTGCCCCATCTCTGTATTTGCTGGGTGTTGGGATGCTGTGTATAAAATTACCGTCTACATTGATACCACTATTTTACAAAATAAATGTAGAACCCAACCATTCTGACAACTTTCATTGAACAGCCAGCCATTAACCTTTCACTACGGCTGCTCTTAGTTTGGTGATCAGAGCATGGCGGGCCAAACACTATGTTGCTGACCTTCGTTAGTCTGGGCCGGAAGAAAGAAGGCCGAGCCCAAAGCAATTAAACATTGGTAGCAGGCTGATGTAACGTAGGAAAAAAAAATAAAGGAAGGAACCAATAAAGCTTGAAAGTAAATATTATCACCCTTTGACCCGAGGTTTTTTTATTTTATTTATCAAAATCCCCTAAACCTGATCCGATTACTCATTTCTTAGCCGAATTTTCTGAAACCATGTTCTTCCATCTCATTGCCGCTTCATCCGCTTTTTCCCCACATTCAACTACCATATGACATATTAAAATGTGATACAATTGAGTCCTCCAAATTGAAACAATTTTAATAAAAAAAATCAACCAATAAAAAAAATAAAAGGAAAATGTGGGCTGGGGTGATGATAAACAGTAAAGAGGAATGGGCTAGGCTATGAACAGTAAATCGTGTACAGTTTTTTAAAAAAAAGAGCCAATAAAAAAAAAATTAAAAGGAAAATCTGGGCTGGGCTGATGATAAACAGTAAAGAGGAATGGACTGGGCTATGAACAGTAAATCGTGTACAGTTTAAAAAAAAAAGAGCCAATAAAAAAAAAAACAATTGTCACACTCTCCTTCACCCTTCTCTTCTTATTTGATAGGTAGATAGAAGATAATAATAGATAGATTATAAATACAATATATTCATTTTATCAATATCATTTTGGAAGGAATTTAAATAATTAATTAGATTTTTAATTAGTTATCCAACCCTCTTAACACCTTTTGACCTGAGGTTTTTTTTTTTTATTTATCAAAATCCCTTAAACTTTATCCGATAACTCATTTCTTAGCCGAATTTTCTGAAACCCTGTTCTTCCATCTCATTGCCGCTTCATCCGCTTTTTCCCCACATTCAATGTGAATCCTTTTGATTCTCAGTAAAATCCGGCGGCTTGTCCATTTCCTTTCGATTCTCAGTAAACTTATATTCCTTATTCCAGATAATTCCAATTCCATGG
Source organism: Gentiana straminea (assembly GCA_036785695.1). Classification (NCBI taxonomy): domain Eukaryota; kingdom Viridiplantae; phylum Streptophyta; class Magnoliopsida; order Gentianales; family Gentianaceae; genus Gentiana; species Gentiana straminea. The sequence goes on along the minus strand of JAVUPR010000299.1, from coordinate 6,695,411 downwards.
CATATGTAATATGTAACATATATAATGTGTCACATATTATTTTTTTGTATATTTACATAGCCATTAAAATCAATTAAATTTGTAATATTAATTTAAGAGACTTTAATCAATCATCCATTTTTACATTATTCCTCGGATTTTTATAGGAAATAATATAAAAAAAATTTCAATTTAAGACAAATGTATTATGTGACATATATAATTCGTCACATAAAATTTATATATCTACACCCTTCTTCTCAAAAAAAAAATCAAAAAAAAAAAAAAAATACAGTTTAAGAAAAATACACTATAGGCAGTTTAACAATATTTGTGGCCGAAATAAATTTTTTTCAGGATATTTAATATTTTATATAAACGATATGTTTTCTTACAATAAAAAAATTCATTTCAAGAATTTTAATATTTCATGTAATCGTCAAACCAAAAAATTTTAAGCATGATATAAAGATCGTGTAAGCAACATTTCGTGGCCTTATACCTTGAAAATAGTCATATCGCCGTGTACAAACGATATGTTTTTTTATGAAATTAATTTATTTTAAGATTTCATGTAAACGTCAACACAATTTATTTTGGCATGATACAAAGATCATGTTAGCAACAAGTCGTGACCTTATATTTTGAAAATAGTGATACCTTGGCTACATATATTCGCACACTAAAAAGTGATACAATTGAGTCACAGTTAAAAAAAAAAGAACTAATCTTTTCTGGACTGAGCCGATAAACAGCTAAATAAATAAAAGAACTAATATAAAAAATAAAAGAACTTTTCTGGAATGGGCGGAATTTTTTTTTTCAACTGGGCCGATTTTTGATTCGGAGTTGATCTGCTCACGTTTTTCATATAGAATCATGAACACCGAAAAAAAATAGAAGAACCAATATTTTCTGGACTGGACCGATAAACAGTTAAATAAATAAAAGAACTAATAAAAAATTTTTTTTTTTTTCTGGAATGGGTCGGCAAAAAAAAAAAAAAAGACTGGGCCGATGAACAGTAAAAACGGGGAGAGGAAAAAAAAAAACCAATCTGGGCTGGGCCATGAACAGTAACCGGTGAACAGTAAAAGAACCAATCAAAAAAATACAAGTGTCAATCCCTCCTTCACCCTTCTCTTCTTATTAGATAGGTAGATAGATAATAATATAAGATAAGATAAGAGATAAGATACTAATAAATGTCATCGGATGCGACTCGAACCCGGAATACTTAATAGCTCCATCTAATAAACAATTTTATTCATTTGCTTTTGGTATATTAAAATCTTGAAGAAAAGAAGAATATGTACCACGCACTCAACAAAAATTACAAAACGCCTATACAATCATACGGGAAACAAACTTGAAGAAAAGCAACTTCTAACTAGTTTAAGGTATTTTCAACTCCCGAGCCTTGCGAACTGCTTGTGGGAGAAACACCGTCACCGGAGGACGTGGAGCACCCGCGTGATGCACCACCTGATTCCGCCAATTCCAAACTCCCAACATGATTTCACGAAATAAAAAATCTCCACAAAGTAAGGTCTTATTTCATGTGCATATCTTAACGCAAACAATCATTCACCCAAGCACAATTGTCCATGTTACCGAAAAAAGGCAGTAATTTTTAGGGGTGAACAAAAAAACCGGAAACCAAACCAACTGGCCGAACCAACCGTTTCAAACCGAAAATACGTAAACCATGGTTTTTTGGTTGGTTTTTATATTGTAAAAAACCAAACCGTGAAAAAACAATTTGGTTTTGATTTTCTAAGATAAAAACCGGAACAGTATCTATAAATAATATATACACGAAGCAATTTAGCCCGTTTCCCCTCAATTACCCGACCCAAACCCGTAAAGAAAACATAAAATATAAAGAAAAAAACAGAAAAACAATTTTAATAACTCAAAAAATGTGCTAAAAAAAGAAATTTAATTTGCCACCATTAAATACTCAACATTACTATAATTACAAAAAACGTGACAAAAAAAAAATTTACCGCATGCATATTTTCATTTGCCATTAATAAAACAAATAATATTAATAAATTAACAAAACCATCCGCATTTAATGAAAATAAAAAATAATCCTGCATTTACTCAAAAACTATTCTGCCGCATTCAACATAAAAAATACGGCCCCTTTCATTTGCCATTAATAAAACAAATAATATTAATAAATTAAAACAAAACCAGCCGCATTTAATGAAAATAAAAAAATAATCCCGCATTTACTCAAAAAAATTGTCGCATGCTATCAATAAAAAAAAACCAGCCGCATTTCCCCAATACATATTATTCATACATATCTACTGGAATAATTCTCCCACATTTCTATATCAATACATATTATTCCCTTCATTTGCATTTCTTCCAATTCTCCATTTATTTCTTCCCAAATTACGCATTCATTCTCCCTGCAAATAAATCTATCCAGGTACATATTTTTATACAAACTATTGAAAGAGTACATGTAAATAATATATACACGAAGCAATTTAGCCCGTTTTCCTTCAATTACCCGACCCAAACCCGGCTATTTTCCAAAAAAAGAAATCAAATACGCATTTCATAAAAAATCCCGCATCAAATACGCATTTCCACAATAACTCTTATTTATTACATGATTTTTTTTGAAAAAATTATTACCTCAATTTCAGGAGAATGATTTCGCCTTAACTCTAGAATAATTCTTATTTATTACCTGATTTTTTTATATTTTTTCTAAAAAGTTTATTTCCTAAATTTTAGGAGCATGATTTCGCCTTAAGTGCCTTTTGACTGGAACACTGCCGATTCCCACTTAATACGGGATGAACAGTTTCGATACTCTTTTGATTTTTTTAGGCTACTTTTGAATTTCAAATGCCAACTAATTTTATCTCATTTTTAGACGAACATGTTGGTTTATCTATTTTCTAATTTTTATTCTTATTTATTATATTTGTTGTTTGCAGATCATATGACTATGATGTTCAATGTAAAACAGGCTTACCTTGATTCAATGTAAGTTGAAATCTCCCGATTTAACATGCTTGCGTACTATGATTATTTATGTGTTGAATGGTTATTTAAGCAAGGTTCCTTTAGGTATTACAGTGCTTTTTTGTTTTAGTGAAATCTACCATGAAATTAACGTAACGTGACAGATTACTTCTCGATGAAGATTATTTCTCCATTCTTGCTAAACGTTTGTCGGTGTTTTATTGATTATATATTTTTCGAGATTGTGACCATATAATTTCATTCCATTTTTTGGGTTGTTGAGTTGTATGTTGGAATTTATTTTCCGCATTTTGATTGTTAGTCAGACTGTGGAGTTTTATTGATCCGGCCAAGTGTTGTTGTCTTGACTAAGTTTTCACACTAAAGTTTGCAATGTATTGGATATTTGGATTAAAAAGCACATGGATGTATGAGGTATGTCGATATGTGTAGGTGTGGTTTAATGTTAATTAGTTGAAATACAAATTGTTTGTTAATTTATGCAAATGTATTGCAGTAAAATTCAATATTATTTGCGTGAAAAAGAAGGTAGATGATTGATATTGTTTTCCGTCAAGTTGCCGTCTTTCTTTTGGCCATCCATCCATCGTCTCCTGAAGGCCTTCCGACCGTTTTCGCCAAGTTTCAGAGGTACACGCCCATTCTTTGCTTGATGTTGATTCTATGTTTATAAATTTAAACCTCAGGTCTTTAGATGTAAGTGCAAATCGTTGCAGACGTTATGTACACCAGGGAGTCAATTTATTGTGGTAAGGATGCTGGTTTTATGGTGTAAATGTTTTGCCTTTTTCTTGTAATGTGGCGGTTGAGTGAAAGCGAGTTTCCTTTCATTTTTTAATTTTTTGTGTTAAAATTCTTATCCTTCCTTCTCTTTTTGGTTCAAATTCATTCCTTTTTTTTTGTTTCTAAATGAGAAAAATAGGCTGGAATTTCATATTTATTCTGTAAGTTGGTGTTATGTGAAGGTAATTTGGTTTTTTCTTGAGTAACATTTTTTCCAAATTCTTTCATTTGTATTTTTTTTTTGGCAAAACAGATTGGCTAATTCAACAGGAACTCTATTCCTAAAGGTATGATGTATCACCTTTTGGTAGTGATTCTTTGACCTTTTTATTGTTATAAGACAACGCATATGAATAGTAGACTGCATATTGTATGTGCTTACACCAAAATGGGCTTGACAGATACATTATGTTTATGTTATGGAGAAACATAGTTAGTTCCGAACTATTTTTTGGGTATTTTGTTTTATATTCTGATTTTTTGGTTATTTCCATTGTTACAAGATTCAAGTGGTCGTTTGGACAACATGATCATTATCCGAAAAATGATGTAGCGAAATTTTGTGAGAACATTGATATGAATTCTTCTTAGTCGAGTTTCCTGAAATCTAGAAGAAGAAAAAAAGTTGTCTATTCACCTTGCTATAATCAAGGAATCTACCATCACTGTTGGAAAGCATGTGCTGATTGTTTATTTAGATGGTGTGATGTTCCTCTCCTCACCATTTGGAGAGGATATCTTCGAAGTCAAGACTACTACTAATGATACACATTTGTGAGATGAGGATTATGTTAGATTAAATTATATAGTTAACTGTGTCTACAGTGTTATGGATTTGTGTAGAATGTATTTTTGATTGCTATTTTTTATGTTCTTTGAAAGCAAGTATGCTTGAGCAAGGTTTTTTTTCCCTTAAAAACATAGAGCTTTTTTTACTGACAATATATATGTTATTCACAACAACGGAGGCAGCCATCAATGAAAAATTCACCTGCAAGCCTATGCGTAACATACCCTATTCAGTTCATCTGTGCCAGTTTAAGTACTTGGTCATTTAGTTGGAAGGATTTGAAGAAAAACCTCTCAGCACGAAGAAGACAATCACCTCAACTAGGTTGGTCAAAATTGTACACTGAGGTAATTGTTATACGGATTTTGCATGAGATACATTTGACAATTTTTGCAAGGGACGAAAGTTTATATAGTACTTTTACAAAAGTTTTTTGTTTAAATAGAATTTGTACAAAAGTTTTTGGTCTATATAGTATCCTCTCCACATCCTTCTCCAAAATGATATAAAATGCCAAAAATACCCCCAAGCTTGAAAAGAAAAAAGAAAATAAAAACAAAACCCAGATTTTTTAGCACAATAATCGTCAAAATTGCTTGAAGAATTGCTTGAACTCCATCTACTGCTTCCCTTTCCTTCCTCTTTCTGGCGAGAACCACCAACGGCAACGGTATGCTATGTATTTTTATTTTCTTTTTCATTTTCTTGCTATTTCACTTTGTATAGATATCAAATGAGGGTTTGCCTAGTTAATTTATGTTGGAAGTTTACTTGTGAAGATGGCATATGTGTATTTTGTAGTATTATTCGATTTTGTGAAGATTTTGTTTTCTTTTTCCATGTAGTTATCGAATTCATTGTCGTTAACACGGTGTTGCTTTTTGCGTTGTGAGCTAGAGATTGAAAAGAATCGTTGAGGATTAGTGTGAATTGATGAAACTAATTTGAAGATTCTGGGGATTGGGGCTTCGCATTTGAAAGATTTAGCTACAGGAAAAGCCATGAGCTCATTAGAGCAAATGAATGGGAAAATGAAACTCTGTGCATGAAACTCTGTTTCAATTTGCACCTAGGTCAAATGTATTTAATCTTAGTTGTTTGCTTGCTTGCTTGCTTGATCATTTGTTGACTACAATTCCTGTTGTTTGATGATTTTGATCATTTGTTCTCTTTGATAACATCAATTTGTTGTATTCTTTGAGTTGAATTTTTGACTTTAAACCTCGTTTATTGGAACAGTATATTGTAGATGGCTAATTCGGATGCGGATACGGATGTAGTGTGATGCAAATCTGTTATTTTGTTGAATTTCAAAAGAATGGCGAAGGAATCTGGACAAGGAAATATGTGGATGACGAAGAAAACATGACTGTAATACTTGTGGGAAAATCTATTTCATATGATGAATTGTACAAAAAAGTAATTGAGAAGTTGAAAATAGATTCTATGCTATATGAATTGGAGATGCGATGTGAAAGCCATATACCGTCCAAATTTCCAGAGCTACCAATGAAGATAGATTGTTATGATTCGGTGAAGTGGCTTGTGGCGTTTTCTGATAGATCCAAGCTAAACATAACGTTGAAGAAAAAAGTTGTTGGAATTGAAGAACCTTGTGTTGTTAAATCAGGCACATCTGTAGAATGTCTTGAGGAAACTCAGAATGTTGTGATTGATGATGATGGTAGAGATGCTTGCGGTATTGACGGAGAAAGTCTTGAGGAAAATCACAATGTTGCGATTGATGATTATAATGGAGATATACTTGTAATTTTGTTGCAGCTGCTATGATGATTCACTAATTTACTTGTAATTTTGTTGCAGCTGCTGTGATGCCTACTATTTATCATGAAAACAAAGTTGAAAAGGTCCATGTATACATAACTGACAGTGGAGAGAACACGCCTTTGGCTTGGCTTAAAGTCTTTTAAGATTGAGTGATTTATATTATGTGATAGCCGTCTGGTGTTTAATAATGAGTAACGAATGCTTGTTTGGTTATTGGTTTATCTTTTTTAGCTGTTGCATTGGAAAAGTACACTGATTAGTCACCAATGTCACGATAGATCGAGGTTCGATCAAGGCGATAATGTGATCCGGGTTGATTACACATAATAAGATGTTAGATCGAGGTTCAATCAAGGCGATTACTGTGATCCGGGTTGATAACACGTAATCAGACGATAGATCGAGGTTCGCTCAAGGCGATTACTGTGATCAGGGTTGATTACACATAATAAGATGTTAGATCGAGGTTCGATCAAGGCGATTACTGTGATCCGGGTTGATAACACATAATCAGACGATAGATCGATGTTCGCTCAAGGCGATTAATGTGATCAGGGTTGATTACACATAATAAGATGTTAGATCGAGGTTCGATCAAGGCGATTACTGTGGTCAGGGTTGATTACACATAATGCCACAATAGATCGAGGTTCGATTAAGGCTATTACTGTGATCATGGTTGATTACACATAATGTCACGATAGATCGAGGTTCGCTCAAGGCGATTATTGTGATCAGGGTTGATTACACATAATGTCACGATAGATCGAGGTTCGATCAAGGCGATTACTGTGATCAGGGTTGATTACACATAATAAGATGTTAGATCGAGGTTCGCTCAAGGCGATTATTGTGATCAGGGTTGATTACACATAATGTCACGATAGATCGAGGTTCGATCAAGGCGATTACTGTGATCCGGGTTGATTACACATAATAAGATGTTAGATCGAGGTTCGATCAAGGCGATTATTGTGATCAGGGTTGATTACACATAATGTCACGATAGATCGAGGTTCGAACAAGGCGATTACTGTGATCCGGGTTGATTACACATAATAAGATGTTAGATCGAGGTTCGATCAAGGCGATTACTGTGATCAGGGTGATCAGGGTTGATTACACATAATAAGATGTTAGATCGAGGTTCGATCAAGGCGATTACTGTGATCAGGGTTGATTACACATAATGTCACGATAGATCAGGTTCGCTCAAGGCGATTACTGTGATCAGGGTTGATTACACATAATGTCACAATAGATCGAGGTTCGATCAAGGCAATTAATGTGATCAGGGTTGATTACACATAATAAGATGTTAGATCGAGGTTCGCTCAAGGCGATTACTGTGATCAGGGTTGATTACACATAATGTCACGATAGATCGAGGTTCGCTCAAGGCGATTACTATTATCAGGGTTGATTACACATAATGTCACGATAGATCGAGGTTCGATCAAGGCGATTACTGTGATCAGGGTTGATTACACATAATAAGATGTTAGATCGAGGTTCGATCAAGGCGATTCTGGTGATCGGGGTTGATTACACATAATAAGATGTTAGATCGAGGTTCGCTCAAGGCGATTACTGTGATCAGGGTTGATTACACATAATGTCACGATAGATCGAGGTTCGATCAAGGCGATTACTGTGATCAGGGTTGATTACACATAATGTCACGATAGATTGAGGTTCGATCAAGGCGATTACTGTGATCAGGGTTGATTACACATAATGTCATGATAGATCGAGGTTCGATCAAGGCGATTAATGTGATCATGGTTGATTACACATAATAAGATGTTAGATCGAGGTTCGCTCAAGGCGATTACTGTGATCAGGGTTGATTACACATAATAAGATGTTAGATCGAGGTTCGCTCAAGGCGATTACGTGATCGTGGTTGATTACACATAATGTCAAGATAGATCGAGGTTCGATCAAGGCGATTACTGTGATCAGGGTTGATTACACATAATGTCACGATAGATCGAGGTTCGATCAAGGCGATTACTGTGATCAGGGTTGATTACACATAATGTCATGATAGATCGAGGTTCGATCAAGGCGATTAATGTGATCATGGTTGATTACACATAATAAGATGTTAGATCGAGGTTCGCTCAAGGCGATTACTGTGATCAGGGTTGATTACACATAATAAGATGTTAGATCGAGGTTCGCTCAAGGCGATTACTGTGATCAGGGTTGATTACACATAATGTCACGATAGATCGAGGTTCGATCAAGGCGATTCCTGTGATCAGGGTTGATTACACATAATGTCACGATAGATCGAGGTTCGATCAAGGCGAATACTGTGATCAGGGTTGATTACACATAATGTCATGATAGATCGAGGTTCGATCAAGGCGATTAATGTGATCATGGTTGATTACACATAATAAGATGTTAGATCGAGGTTCGCTCAAGGCGATTACTGTGATCAGGGTTGATTACACATAATGCCACAATATAAGATATACACGTTCACGTAACAATAACCCTTTTTTTTTATACAAAGGAGGTCACCAGGACCTAAGGAAAGACAGAAATTAGAATATAGGCAAGCTAAGGCCTCTCATATCTTCAGCAAGAATTTCTTCAACTCTTGAAACACCATAATCCATCATTTGTCCTACTCTGGCCATGAGATCTGCCATTCTGTTTGCTTCCTTAGGTCTATAACAAATTCTCACAATCATTCTGCAATCCAACAATGTAGCAATATCATCAATGATTGCAACACAATCTTCACTCATAAAAGGTTGGAATTTTCAATTTTTTTTAAATAATAAAATGGAGAAATGTTCGATTAATCTAAAAAATATACTTCTTTATTAATTTTTCTTTGGAAAGAATATACATAAATCATGTTTTTCTATCATTAATCATTCCAAACTCATTAGACAACATTTTCTCGGCCCAATAAACAAATTTCAGTCTCTTTCACGTGATTTTTATTTATTAAAAGTGAAATGTCATTTTTTTATATCAACATTGTAATATACTTAAATAAAAATTATATTTGATATTCGTAACTTTTAAATATTAACATACCATTAAAAGGTGAAAATATCTATTCCAAAAAAAAAAAAAAAAAACATTTCATTAAAAGTAACCAATTCACTCCACACAGTTACTAAACAATTTTTAATTTTTGTTTTCACTATTAACCCAAGACTTTGGTCATTAGGTTAGGTGAGGAAAGTCTTTTTTTATTTATTTAGTGAGCGATACATTTCCGTACTTTAAAAAAATAAATAAAATAAGTCCCTTAAAAAAAGTTCCTAAGTCTGAAAAAAATTGTCATTGAGGCCTAGTTTCAATTAATTAGGCCAGAAATGAATGTAGCGCGAGGCGCTCAAGATCTCAGGTTTGAATCCCTATAGAGGCAAAATTGTCTTCCACTGTTTTTTTTTTCCTCTTTAAGAAAGTTATTCCCACAATATGAGGGTGTTAGTAGAGAATTATGGTTGTAAATAGTTATAGTTTCTTTCTTTGAACCGTAATAAAGTAAGTCAGAAAAAATTGAAAGAAATTACAAGCAATTTTCCCTTTTTGCAATCTGATGTAAATAGTTTTTTGTTTAGACATGCATAATAATGGTGGACAAATATGAACATAAGCTTAGCATTTTTATTGCAAGTGTCAAGGTTAGTTTGTCTTCTTTACTTTTTGTAATAAGTGTTGAAATTTGTTGGATTTTTAAATATGCATAACTTTTCATAATATGTTGAGGGTATGATAGGGAAAGGTAAGGATTGTATTTTTATGGACACCTTGGTTTTTGAGGCATGCGAGTACAGTGTGATACTTACGAAAAAGTTCATTCACATGTGTATTTGTAGATGCAAATGTTTTAATGGTGTTTTGGGAGGGTGTAGCGTGTAGGGGGAAGATTGAACTTCGACTGTAAAGCATGCAGGTATGACATGTTCAACCATTTTGTGCGGGGCGGTTCTGAAAATTATAACAATGTTGTAATTATATTAATCAATCATGAAACAATTTTTTTAAACATATACGTTTAAGAAGATTTCATCGTCCTTTTAAATTTTACACCATCCCGTGCATTGCACGGGTTGTTGGGTAGGGTAGGGTGAAGTGGTGGGTAAGGTAGTGTTGGGGAGATTGGGGAGGGTTGAGTAGGGTATGATAGGTTGGGGTAGTGGGTAAGGTAATGTATGGTGGTGTGGTGGGTAAGATAGGGTAAAGTAGAATGGTGGATAGGGTAGGGTTGGGTGGTGGTAGGGTACGGTGGGGTGGTGGGTTGGGTAGGATAAAGAATGATGGGGTGGTGGGAATGTAGGGTGGTATGATGAGTAAGGTAGGGTAGGGTTGGGGTGGATGAAAGTGGAGTAGAGTAGGTAATGGGTAAGTAGGTAGGATGTCGAGGTAAGATATGGTGATATCGGGTAGGGTAGGATAAGGCGGTGGGTATGATATGATAGCGGTGAGTAGGGCAGGGTGGGAAGAGAGGTATGGTGCAATGGGGTATGACGTAGGACTACCCACCCCTTTATCTGCAGGTAATCACATTGTCATACGTCTCCGTGCAATGCACGGGTTTATGACTAGTAAATAATATATAGAGGAAGCAATTTAGCCCGTTTCCCTTCTATTACCCGACCCAAACCCGGTTAAAAAAAAATTTTAAAAAGCAAAAAAAACTAAACAGCCGAATATTGGGATAATTTGTTTGTTTGGATTTAAAAAACTGCCGAATATAAAAAGAAAAGAAAAAACTAAAAAACTAATGCGCAAACCTGCTTTTTAACCCGTCTTATACACGAAGAATAATAAAAAAAAAACTAATGCGCAAACCTCTCACCACCATTTTCGGCAATCAAACAAACTCATTACTCCTCCCAATTTGAAAGCCCTAAAATCTCGCCCCTAATCTCATCAACCCCGGTTACGATTCCTCTCAACTTCAAATCGATTACAACTTCTCTTGATTTCAAAGCGTGTTTCCTCACCACGTTTCTCTCTTTCTCTCTTTTTCTCTTTTTCGTTCGCTTTTTTTTAAACGTGTATATATAACTTCTCCTCCTTATGAATGAAAAAGACGGATGCTTCTCATTTGAATGGAAACAAACGGTTGCGATGAAGGAATAAAAGAGGTTTGCAAATTCTGGTATACATATGCTTTATGTTTTGTTGTTTTGCACCATTAATTTTTTTTTTGTTTTGAATGTGTCAGAATGTCGATATATATTTCGATTCGCTTTTTTGCTTTCTTTCTTTTTATATGATAATTTCTGAATAATGATTATAGGGCGGAATATCACCAAGAACGCGACTTGATAGAGAGACAAACGGATGAGTTTAGGTTTTTCTATGATTCATTGTTTCTGTAATATGCCTTATGATCCATTGTTTTTCTATTTATAGTTTATTTGCTTTTTATTCCTAACTTGCTAGGAAAGGAAGAAATGGGAATTGCAGAGCGTGATTATCAACCGGTTTGACTGTATTGAATTCTTTGGCTTTTTCGATCACTTCTCATTGGAAGGATGAGGTGGCTTCTTGATTGATTCAGCCGGTGCTTGGTTTGCTACCATGGCTTCATGGTTGGCGAGTCTCACTTTGGCATGTGCTATTATCATCATTATTAATGTATTTGATGAATGCTTTTTTTTATGGTGTTGTGCGAGTTGAAAACAGAGTTGGATGTTTTGCTTTTGGATACGTACAGGAGAAAAAAGCAATTGGTATTTGGATCCTTATCTGAGGATGGTTTATTGAATGGTGATTTTTATAATTCTGGTGAGTTGTTTATCTTTTAGCATTCATTTAAAATTTAATGGTTCGGTAATTTCATTTCTTATTCATACTTTGTTGGAACTCTTGCGTACAAAAGTTTGAAATTTGGACAATAAAAATCTAGGGTTCGTTTTCTTTCCAACTTAAATGAAATTTTTATTCTGTATTCTCATATTAGAATTTAGCTAATGGATTAACAACTGGGGTGTTGGTCTTTCTTTAAGAGAAAAGAATTAATGGAAGGAATTAACTGGCCATTATTTCTCATGTTTTTAGCTATTCACTAATATAGTTTCTATCTTTGGGCTTATGGTTGAGTGTGTGACGCAAGCACGACTCCTTCAAAATTTTGTTGCACCTAAGAAAGTGATCTTTGCATGCCTTGCAGAATTAAGCCCAATCCTGCAGATCCATGTTTCAAGCCTCTTAAGAAGCACATCATTTTCATTTTCTTTTGGTTTTTATTATTTTGGCGTTTTCGAAAATCATATACTCTTCTCCTGTCTTTTATTTGAGGACATCAGCGTATGCCTTAAGTTGAAACTGTTTGTGGACTGAGATGATTGAGAATTTAAGAATGAGAATATATGTAGAAATGCCCGATGGTAAGTCATGCATGTTACAAAGCCTATGTTATGAATGCGAATATATTTGAGATCCAAAGTTTATCCTCATTTTGTCTTTTTTTATTTTATGTTAATTATTATCTTCAGCGGAGAATGAAACCCTGAGCAATCCCATCCTGAAATATTGGTGCAATGGTGATGGGCATCGAAGATGAATATGAAGGGGTTCCACAATTCGGTACAATTTATTTTAATTAGCAAGAAATATTGGTGCAAGTTATTTTAATTTACTATTACATTTTCTTAGTTTAAAGAAGTAGTGATATCATTCCAACAATATCATTTTTATTTTCCTTTACAATTACAGGAACTTCATCAAACATGTTGCCAATCATTTTGATGTCCCCCTCTCCGTTGTTATGTCATTGATCAGTTGATTACTTACTTCTGATGATTCTTTCTTATTGACAGTCGGGTATGAGCTTGGATTTAGACAATTATGTTTAATAACTTATATTTCTATATATATAAAGATAAAGATATATATATTTTGAGATTAAAATCTTTGATGGCTCAATGGTGCATTGAAAACGGAACAGTGACGTGTTAGAGCCGGGGGTGGTGGTGTTTTAAATAAGTGAAGTGAGGTTATTGTTACAATGTGTAAGCAAATCTGGTCATATTTCATCATTTCCCCTCTTCATTATGTTCTTCACGTTTGTTATTTCATTGGAGTTCATAGCTCTTTTTTCCTTTAATTGCTCTGATTTTTAACACAAGATTTCCTTTTTTATTTTCATATATTCTTTGTTTTTCTTTGCTACCTATGTTCCATATTTCCTTCTTCCCTAGGTTGGAGAGCTGAAAACTAGCTAATATGAAAGAACACATTCAACGTCTTCAACATCTCTCCAAAAGTTGTGCTGTCTTTGTGGGCATTGCCTGATGCTACACGTAGTATAATGAGCCCTAAATGCCGCCCCTTCTTTATATAGCACACAATCATTAGCATTAACTACAAAATATTCTATCTTTCATGTATATTTCTCTGCTATATATGTTCGTTCCGATTAATCTACTTTATTTTTATATTTATTTCACCGCGTGGAATTCAATTAGTCTGTAAGTACCGATTTTGCAAAACGTATGTATTCTTTACGAATGGATTCTATTTTTCTGTATACAGTTCTCTGCTATGTTCTTTCCGAATAATCTCTTTGATTTTTATGTATATTTCACTATGTGGAATCCAATTTGTCTGTAAGTACCGATTTTGTAAATCGTAGGTTTTCTTCCTTTTATGTTAAACTTAGAATTAGTTGAGTTGTTTTTTAAATATGTTCCTCTACGTATATTTTAGTATGTAAATGTGGTGTCTTTTGATGCTTTGATTATTGGGGATTATTGGACACCATTGTTGATTTATTGTTCATTGACAGCCTCTCATCATCGATTAAAATGAGAATAATGAAGGTGCTTTTCCGGGGACCCAGGTTTTGTAAACAATATCTTAGTTTTTTTTTTTGTTTTTTTGATTTTTTTAAAAATATTTTTATATAAGTTGAAGATTACCTCCTAATGCCCATTTTTGAACCACAAACACTACAATGACGGTACTCTCTGCGGTCTCCAACTATAGCATGATGAGTATCGCTTATAGTTTCTACTTAAAATGCTTACTTTTTGTATATTCTATAGATATGAACTTGATTTTTCTGTTGACAATTCACTTCTTTCGGTCTTGAATGCAAGTAAAATGCTCACTTTATTTGTGGATGTTATAGAAAAATAAAAGTCTGAATTAGTATTCGGAGTACTAACAATCTTCATTTCTTCTGATTTTTTATGCTTGAAGGTTGAGCCGTGTACTTTGTTAGAGGTCAAATAGCATGCCCGGATGCAGTCGGAAGGGGGATTAATAAACATGGAGCTTTATATTTCAAGATAATGTTTTGTTGAGTACACAAATTTCTCACTTGACCAGAATAAGTTAGGATGAAAAAAATCTGTGTGTAGCATAATTGTATTTGGTGGCTTGATTGTGGTGTAGTACACTCTACGGTATGCTTAAATTAATAGTAGCTGCACAACCAATCGATGGATGCATATCACTATTGGGCATTTAGAAGATGTCATTTATATTGGCAACTTTTCTATTTTTTTTTTTCACATTGTGATTTTTTGTGCGCATAAGTTCGCATTGCTCACTATTTATTCAGCAATAGAGTTGAAGGAGTCTCTTCTCATTGGTCTATTTATCATATTGTGTTCATGTTTATATACTGTAGTTAGCTTTGATTAACTTCTTAATGATTCTTTGATGTGCTCTTATTGCAGTATTAGTTTGCCTTGCTATAAATTTTCACATGAGATAGGCACTTATGTATGTGACGTGCCTAAAATAAGGGGTTTTTTTTTTATTACATCCATGTCATATGTTACTACCATGGTACTTTTGCATATATAATGCACCGGACGACTGGACTCATTTAATATAATGGTTAGGATATATATACGCAATCTTAAAAATGTTGTATATACGTTCTCAAAAAGAATGTTGTATGTACTTATTGGTTTGGTATCATTATTTCCTTTTTAGTACAGTGACAATTCTTTGATTACTCTTTTCATGGCTCGGTAGTTGCAGACAAGATAGAACGCCTCATTTATTTCACGTACGACTGTGACACAATTTTTTAATTTGTATTATATCATATAAACGTATCACCGATGTTGTGTAAGATCAACTATGTTATTTAGGTACAAGGCAAACTTTGGATTTTTTCTTCGCTTACTGATTGCAACGGAGCGCATGATTCTTTTATGATCGTATCGAAGACGTTCAATTGTCCCGTGCATTGCACGGGTTTTTACTAGTATATATATATATCAGAAGGATTAACCGTCAATTGACCCGTTTTTGACCAATTGACCCGACCCAAACCCAGCTGATTAAATAATAATAATAATAATAATAAAAATGGAAAATTAGGGATAAGGACACAATCTGAAATATTTTTAAGTAACAGGACAGCTACATATTTTTTATAGGGAGAAGGACAACCGCATAATTTTTATAGCGAGAAGGACAAACAGTGAATCCCGAAAATCGGTGAATCTCCCCGGTGAATCCCGAAATCGGTGAATTTCGACAAGAATTTCGACGGTGAATCCCGAAAATTAGTGAATTTCGACGATGAATTTTGAAAATTAGTGAATTTCGACAAGAATTTCGTCGGTGAATTTAAACAGTGAATTTCGAACACAAGTGAATTTCGACAGTGAATAAATAGTTTTGTCCTTTATGCAAAAGTTTCAAAAAACTGTCCTTCTACTTAATTGATGAAATATTTCTGTCCTTCTCCCTCATTCCCCCTAATAAAAATGACAAATAATTCGCCTTTTCGTTCTCATCCCACGTTCTTTCCTTTCTTTTCTGATGAACTTCGAAACTGCCTGCCATGTTCTCTCTCAAACTGTTCCACGCTCTTCCCCACTCCCACGATTCAATTCCTCCTACCACGTATGCACACAAACAATTGGAAGAGATGTGCTGAACCTTTCCAAACTACTGCCACGTGATTATATCTGTATAGGGTGCCCGGTTAAACATTCTTGCATTAAGTTTATGAAGTGAGAATTGACGACTTTAACTCAGTTTTGAGTCTTTGAAAGGGATCTTGAAAGAAACCAAGCTTGAAGAGGATCTTTGAGCAACTTGTTAGTTTAATTTGATCCACAAATTACGGAATAAGGATCATACCTCCAGCCATAGTATCCGATTGAAGTGTCGGTTTCACCTTGTCCAATTAGCCGCCGTCCGTTGTAGCCGCCTCCTCAATAGAAAACCCTAGCTCTTGTGCGTACAAGGGGAGGGGAAAATATTTTGCTATTTTGAGTCTTCTAGTCTCTGCCTATTACCGAAATGAATGTCTTTCCGATGGTACACAGACTCTCTTTATATAGGCGAGACAAAGGGACCCAGAAGCATATAGAATAATCTAGAATAAAAAACCGTAGCCATCATAGGTTTTTCTATAATACTTATTTATTTATTAATAAACCAATTTATTAGCCAACGATAATATTATAATAACTAGAGGGCCACATAATTATCTTAATTACGTAAATGATAATTCTTACATTCTCCCACTTGGCCCGAATAGTTATGTTAGCTCAACATTAGCGAGTGACAACAAAATTTTGCATGCCCAAAAATGCCACTCTATGGTTTATTAATATGCTTCAACTAATTGATACAAGTACAAGAACTGTGGCGGTGACGCTCTATTAATTCGAACGTTTCCTTCCGCAATTACGATGTACAATACCAACTAATCAAGCAACTCGATGAATGAACTCAACAAAAATGTCATTCAGGTCCACTCAAAATGTGTTTAAAAGAAACACTCCATAAATACATGAAACCAAAATACGCGTATAGTCATGTAACAAGAGAAAACGGTCTTATCATAATGAAAAGGTAGCAACAACGAAAATCAGAAAAACACATCAGCCAATGAGCCCCATATTGACTACATGATCCTTAAACACAGTAGGAGTCAATCCTTTCGTCATAGGATCAGCAATCATCTCAAAAGTGCTAGCATGCTCAAGGGTGATATCTCCTCTCTGAATATGATCTCTAACTACCAAATACTTTATGTCGATATGCTTAGCTCGACTTCCACTTTTATTGTTTTTAGCAAAATACACCTGCTGCTTGACTTGTCACAATAAATCTTTAATGGTCTTTCAACGAATCGACCACTTTAAGACCACGAAGAAAATTCTTCAACCATAAAGCCTGTGTAGTCGCTCCATAACAAGAGATGAACTCGGCCTCCCATAGTGGATGAAGCAACAATAGGTTGCTTCACACTTTTCCAAGATACAAGCAGCTCTGCTAATAGGAAAATGTATCCGAAGTAGACTTAAACGAGTCCTCACATCCAAGCATAATCGCATCACAATAGCCAACCATCTCCAAATGTTCGAGTGTCCGTATGTTAGCTTGAAATCCTTGGTACCTTGCAAGTACCTAAGTGTTCTCTTGGCAGCTTTCCAATGATCCATGCCAGGATTGCTTTGATATCTGCCTAACACGCCGACTGCAAAAGCAATGTCAGGTCTAGTGCAGACCTGTGCATACATAATGCTCCCAACAAGGGAAGCATAAGGAAAATTCCTCATTTGATCCATTTCCAATTCATTCTTGGGGCACTGTTTAACACTAAACTTGTCCCCTTTAACAATAGGTGAACTTATGGGTCTACAATTCTGCATATCAAACCTTTTCAAAACTCTGTCAATATGGGCCTTCTGAGATAATCCCAATGTCCTCATGGACCTATCTCTATGGATCTCAATGCCAATGACACAAGATGCCTCACCCATATCCTTCATATCAAAGTTTTGACCCAGAAACTTCTTAGTTTCATGCAGCAAACCCAAATCACTACTTGCAAGTAATATGTCATCCACATACAGTACTAGAAATACAAACTTGCTCCCACTCACTTTAAGGTATATACATTGATCCACCACGTTCTCAACAAAACCAAAAGATGAGATTACTTTGTGGAACTTTACATACCATTGACGGGAAGCTTGCTTAAGCCCATATATGGATTTCTTTAGCTTGCAAACAAGCCCTTCTCTTTTATCAAAACCTTCAAAGTTGGTACATGTATACCTCCTCATCAAGATCCCCATTCAGAAAAGCCGTTTTGACATCCATTTGATGAAGCTCTAAATCAAAATGAGCCACCAATGCCATGATGATTCTAAACGAATCCTTCGTAGAAACTGGAGAGAATGTTTCATGGTAATCAATGCCTTCTTTCTGAGTGAACCCTTTAGCCACGAGTCTAGCCTTATAACGCTCCACCTTGCCAGAAGGATCCCGCTTAGTTTTGAAGACCCATTTGCATCCCACTATAGATGCATTTTCTGGCATAGGAACAACATCCCAGACATCGTTTTTGGCCATGGATTCCATCTCCTCTTTCATGGCACCATACCAAGTGTCAGACAAAATACCATTCATGGCTTCACCAAATGATAGTGGATCGCATCAAGTCCAACATCATAGTCGACTCCTGGAGATAAACAACATAGTCATCGAAATGGCGGACCTCCTCACTCTCGAGGATCTTCTAACTCCCACTTGATCAAGCGTATCTTGACTAGTAGGATTGTTATCCACTTGTGGTTCTTCATGTGGTTCCTCTATCGGTGGTTGTTGTAATGGTTGCACCTCAATCCCGTCTTGAGAACTAGGTTGAGGATTAACCAATATTACTCCATGTAAAGGTGTTGACGAAGTTTCCCTTACTTCTTCAAATACCACCACTTGGGTCGAACCACTCCCACCGACTCATGATCCTCGAGAAATCGCGCATTTCGTGACTCTACAACTTTGATGGAGTTTGAGGGACAATAAAACCTAAACCCTTTGGAGTTTACCGGATAGCCAACAAAATAACCACTAATTGTTCTTTCATCCAACTTCTTAATGTGTGGGTTGTAAACCCTCACTTCAGCTGGACAACCCCAAACGTGCATATGATACAAACTGGGCTTCCATCCATTCCAAATTTCAAAAGGTGTTTTCAGAACAGATTTAGAGGGGACCCTATTTAAAATATACACAACGGTTTTTAAGGCTTCACCCCATAAGGTAATAGGTAGACTGGAGTTGCTCATCATGCTTCTAACCATGTCCATAAGTGTACGGTTCCTTCTTTCAACAACACCATTTTGTTGTGGTGTGCCAGGCATCGTGTATTGTGCGATAATGCCTTCACTAGAAAGGAACTGTGCAAATGGTCCAGAAGCTTGACCCTTGTCAGTGAACCTACCATAATATTCACCACCCCTATCAGACCTCACAATCTTAATCTTCTTTTCCTTTTGATTCTCTACTTCTGCTTTGAAAACTTTAAAGACATCAAGTGCCTCACCCTTTTCAAACAGAAGGTAGACATACATGAATCTGGAAAAGTCATCAATAAATGTGATAAAATATTTTTGTCCATTAAGACATGGGGTTGTGAATGGTCCACATATATCAGTGTGTATGATCTCTAACAATTGAGAACTTCTTTTGGCACCTTTAGTGGACTTGTTTGTCCGCTTTCCTTTAATGCATTCAATACAAGTTCCATAGTCAGAAAAATCTAGAGTTTTTAAGGCTCCATCTTTCACCAACCTTTTAATTCTTTCAATGGAGATATGTCCCAATCTCCTATGCCAAAGTCGTGATGAGTTCTCATTAATAATACTACGTTTATTGCCAATTTCACTAGTGTGCAAAGACAACAAATTATTCTCAAAAATGGAATCTAGTTTGAATTTTGAATAAATTTCCATCCAAATAACCGAACCAACAACTTTATTGAATTTCAAAACATCCACAACATTATTATGAAAATGAAAACCATAACCTAAATGAGAAAGTCTTGAAACAGAAATAAGGTTCCTAGAAAACGATGGAACATAAAAAGTGTTTTCCAAAATCAAATGAAAACCAGACTTCAAAATCAGCTTATAACTTCCCACTCCCTCAACATGAGAACGCATCTTGTTTCCAGAATAGATGTGTAGCTCATTTTCCTTTGGTTTCCTGAGGTTTAGGAAGCCCTGCACAGTATTGGCAATGTGAATTGTACAACCAGAATCAATCCACCAAGTATTATTCTAAATGTCAGCATAAAGAGATTCATGACACACAAAAATAAGATTACCTTTCTTCTCAAGCCAAGACATAAACTTCGGGCAATCTTTCTTGAAATGGCCCTGTTTCTTGCAAAACGGACATCTGTCTTTCCAAAAGTTTGCAGTCTTCATAGGGACACTATTTTTGCCTTTGTCTTTCTTGAACTTGTCTTTGCCGTTCTCTTCAGCTGAGACACCAAATGGGCGCTTTCATGTGTCTCAGTTTTCACCTCTCTCCTCTTGCACACACATGGTCAAACATTCATTAACAGACCACTTATCTTTCTGTGTGTTATACGATATCTTAAAAGGCCCATATTCAGGAGGAAGAGAGTTCATGATGAAGTGAACCAGAAATGCATCGGTAATCTGAATCTCCAGATTATTCAGTTTGGCAGCGATGTCCATCATCTCCATGATGTGCTCACGCACAGTGCGCTTCTTATCATGCACCATCGAGGACAACTTTTTCATCAAGGCACTCCCAACAGACTTCTCAGATGCGATAAACTACTGCTCAATAGCAGCTAAGTAAGTTTTCGCTTTGCCTGTATCAGAAATGGAGCTTTTGAATGGTTTGGGAATTTTGGATTTCATGAGCATCAAACTTAAACGATTGGATCGCTCCCACCGCTCATGAGCTAGTTTCTCATCCGACGAACTAGATTCCGTAAGTGCTGGTGGTGCATCCTTACGGATCGCCAGATCCAAGTCCATGCAACCCAATGTCAAGAGGATAGCCTCTTTCCATTCACCAAAGTTTTCACCAGTAAGCATTGGAATGACAGAAGAATCGAAAAATGCAGTCGTAGGTAAAGCTGAAAATAACCATGACAACAAATATATATATAAGTTATGAAGCATACATTCAAAATGAATCAACAAATGTTAATTCAGAATTAGTAAATTCAAAACCTTCCTGTGGGTAGAGGTCGTAATCACTACATAGAATTTACTTTCAAAATAATAAGACTGAGAATTAATTGATGAAGCAGGACAGTCTGTACCTGTGGGCATAAGAATGTCCTCTTCTAATATCAAGTCTCATCTTATTTCAATTAATCTCATAAAAATAATTGTCTCCCTGTGGGGCCAGGCATTATTTCAATGAATTAATTGGTCAATAGGTGTGTATCACTTAATCACTTATCATTATGTGAAAATCAATTATTATTTATCACACACTCTGGATGCTGTGGCTACTCCAGAACGTATGAAAACAATCTCTCAATGTGATACACAAGGTATGATTAATTAGTCTCTACAAAGTATACAAAATTAAACAAAATATGCATACTTGCGGGAGTCGTAAATGGACTAATTTAGCATACCTTTCGTAAACTTTATAGCTCTAAATTGCTCCAGTATTAACAAAACATCATAATTTAGAGACTAATACCAAAGAACCTCCTCGGCAATATTATGTATAGCAATTAGGCAGACATTTAGAGTAGCTAATAAGCAATTCAACCAAACTATGTACTACTGTTTCCTCCTTTTTTTTTTAAATACGAACAGTAACAGGTATATATGATGCGATTGACCGACGGCAGCGGCGGAAAGCATTACCAAAAGATTACCTCTCCATTATGATCAATCGATTGAACAAATAACCAAAAACAATTGAACAGTGGCATGCATATATCACATATATATTTCTTCATGAACATTGAACAGTAATATATATACCCTACTCACGACGGCGCAAAAAGAAACAATTGGGAACCAAAACGATTCATGATGATCGGGCACTATAACTGTAAAGGACCTTTCTCTGATACCACATGTTAGTTTAATTTGATCCACAAATTACGGAATAAGGATCATACCTCCAGCCATAGTATCCGATTGAAGTGTCGGTTTCACCTTGTCCAATTAGCCGCCGTCCGTTGTAGCCGCCTCCTCAATAGAAAACCCTAGCTCTTGTGCGTACAAGGGGAGGGGAAAATATTTTGCTATTTTGAGTCTTCTAGTCTCTGCCTATTACCGAAATGAATGTCTTTCCGATGGTACACAGACTCTCTTTATATAGGCGAGACAAAGGGACCCAGAAGCATATAGAATAATCTAGAATAAAAAACCGTAGCCATCATAGGTTTTTCTATAATACTTATTTATTTATTAATAAACCAATTTATTAGCCAACGATAATATTATAATAACTAGAGGGCCACATAATTATCTTAATTACGTAAATGATAATTCTTACACAACTTTGATAATTAGATCGGTCAGAATTACAATTCTTTTTTTTTTTTTTTGGGTTGATGGATGTTTGTAATTAGATAGCAATTATAATTAAGAAATGGAGAAGGTTTATGTGTTTATTACCTTGCATATTTATGATTGGAGTTTTACCACTGTTTGTGACCTTCCGGTGCAAAGGATTTTTTTTATATCTTCAGTTTTGTATGGGCCGTGGGTGTGGGAGTGAAGATGAGGGGTGTTTCCTCATTAACTTCCCTCAACGCCTTTCATCTCTACACCATTAGACAAACAAAAAGTCGCAGATGTGACACCATCCCGCCCCTTCATATGCATAATTTTCAAGCCCTAAACGCCTCCAGAAACAAAATTCATCCGCCGCCCTGCACCAAGAAATATTAATTTACTTATAATGTATTGTCCAGATGTCTCTATGATGTTATATCTGAATATTTTTGCATGTTTAGCAGCTTGCTTTTCCGTGATCGTCCACTGGAATTTGTACGGCCTTCATGTTAGGTGAAATTTTAAAATACAACCGTTGTAGGAAGGTTTTACCAAGTGACATACATTACAACCACTCATTTCTAACCTCTCACACACGATAAAAGTGTATTATGTGAAAGAGAATAAAAATGAGAGGCTCTAATGTATGCCACTTGGTATAACCTTCCTACAACCGTTGCACCATAAAATCTCTCGTTAGTTAGAGCCACAATTTTGGTGGTAAGTTGGTGTTTCTTGCTGCATTCAAAGAAAAAGGTTAAATCTTTCCTTTTTTTAACTTCGATTTATACAAGAAAAATGCTTGCAATTGCTACCTTCTAACCTTCACTTGATTTGTTTATGCTTCCGTCACACTTAGCTTAGCTATGAGAACAACAACGATTGGGTCATTTAAGGCTCTGTGGATTCTGAAATTCTGATAAAAAGGTGTTGTCTTCTTCTTCTGCAATTGTTTCCCTTATAAAAATGTGTTGTCTTCTTCTGCAATATATTCATTTCTTTCTCTCTTTTATGCTTCCATGTTTCATGCAGTCCCTAATGATATAACATATATGCATATGCTCTTTTACGGGTTGATTGATAGTCTTAACTAACTTTCAGAAAACGACAAAAGAAGCTTAGGACTTCACTTGGAACATCTCATATCATTACATGTTTGTTCCTTATGTTAGGTTAGCTGTGCCACTGACAATGAAGGTACTAAGCATGGCCTAAGGGCTAAGGCTTGCTTCCATGTTTTCATGTTGTTTCAATAAAAACCATGCATAATTTTTATATCAAGCAGGTTGATTGTGGGATAGGAACTGCCGAATTGAGTGAGCATTTTTTTTGGTCAAACTTAAAAATAATATCTTACGACGGGTTTCTAATTTTGTTCTTTGAGTAAAGAATGTGATTTGGAATGTGATGCATTCTAAATGGGCAGGAAGAATCCCGAAAGGTAACATTTTTCTTTCTTCTCCATTTCTTCTGAATATTCCTAGGTTGTGAAGATTTGTTTTCTTTGTTTCCTTTCAAGGTCTCACACTGAAGGAAGTGTATTCCGAAAGGATTGATCCTCAACTGTAAAAGGATGCAGATTTTAACTTATTTGGTTAGTTTGTGCTCATGTATTCTCTATTTTATTTTGTTTTGCTAACCGGAGAGTTTGTAGGTGTTTTGAAGCTCAAAATTGCGACACTTTAAATAGATACTAAAAGAGAAGAAAGTCAATGCAAACACGAGGAGATGTCTCTGCTTTTGAGGGTTGATTGTGCTAAGTTTGATTATTTGTTCTTGCAGATAGTCAGGATGCATATGGGTTTCGAGAGAATTCATCAATTAAGTGTTGGAGTTGCGGTGAGATTTTGAGGTATGAAAGTCTTTTAATACTCATTATCATGAAAATTGATTGCATTTTACTGCATTTTCTACACGTACACTTAGATGCGTATCACTCTCAACTTTTTGGATTTAGTTATTTTCTCTGAATGAAAGTTTTCTGTGTCTTTGTAGTCTGGTGATGATACTTTTCTCACATTTTAATTCAGTAAATTTGAGCTTGAAGATTTACAGAGACGTAATACTTTTTCGTATGTATATAAGACTTCATATCAACTTCATTTGTCACATGTTGAAAATGAAATCAAGGAATTCTGGATAAAGCCACAAACTGTATCATCTAAAAGATTTCACTGTCCTAATCTATAAAAAAATTCATTGACGAGACGTAATCACGTAATGCTTGAGTCCTTTGAAGTTGTTGTTAATGGCTTGTAGCGATAATGATATCCGTATATTCTTTGTACCCGTAATCGCAGGAGAGACGATCCATTGTTTGCTGCTTTACGATGGTCTTGCATTCACATGACTTGGAACGATAGAGGTGCCACATATTCCCCCTGTCTCTAAAAAAGTCGCTATTTTTTTTTGCTTTTCACCCTGATTAAGACACGTAATGAATGTGTTGTGTTTTGCTATTATACGGAAAAACCTCTTTCATAATGGAAAAATAGCCTTTGCATTTTTTTTCTTTTTAATTGGATAATGTTATGAATTTGGTTTCTTGAATTATAGGAACATTGGCAGCTGCATATGAGAAGCTTGGTGGTGAGGTGAAATGGATAGGTAAGCCTGATAAAGTATGATCATACGGTTTGTGTATCCGTACCCACATATTCGTACACGTTGAGCTTAGAATGCATCCATAAATCCAAGGCAGACTATAATGCAAAACGGTTGTTCATGATTATGTATGTATATCCCGCGTTGATATGTGGTAATACAAATACAGATTATATACACATCAACTGCAGAAATAGCGGATACAGAAGCGTCTATGTGTATTGCGGTGGGAGATTCACTTCATCATGACATAAAAGGCGCGAATGTAGCCGGTATGGCTTTGGTTTTCGTTACTAGAGGGATATATGCCTCAGAGTTGGGGTTCGATAGATTCAGTGAAGTTGCTCATGATTCTGATGTGAATGCTCTTGCTGTAAAGCACAATGCTCATCCATCATATGTGATACCCTCTTTTAATTGGTGATCTTGTAAAACGTTGATGTTGTTGTTAACATTTTTTTGTCATTTTTCCATCCTACTAATTTTCAAGTATTTGTTATCCCGTGCATTGCACGGTTTTTTGCACTAGTATATATATATATATATATATATATATATATATATATATATATCGTGTGTGTGTGTACGTACATGAATAACGACACTATTAATTAAGAGGCCTTTATTACCACACCAATCCACTCGTGTACAACTTTACATGTGCACCACAGTAAAACCGACTTTTCGTCAGTACATTGTGAGAACTGATCACCACTGTGAACCGACTTTTCGTCGCCCCCTCAATTATCACTACATATAAATAACTAATATATCTGTCCATGATCTATGAATACTTCAATCAACTACCTCACACACGTAGTTTGATGCCCATCCTAATATGACATGTGACAATATGAAATAAAACAATTTACATGGTTTTATATGATCATCTTAATTGGAAAATATATGATCATCAGACTCGAGAGAACAACTTGAAGCTGGAAAACATAAAGATTTTTTTAGGTTTTTAGCAGTTCGAATGTATTTGAGATTTTTAGCCTCTGAACACGGAATCATATTTACCTCTCTCACGAAATCTTATTTACCTTCGAGCTGGTTTAATCGTTGACTCTGGCGATTTGATCTCAATGAGGTAAACAGAACCGATATCACCTGCTCCGAGCAGATGAACGAATCGAGGATCAGTCGTAGACAGAGAACCGGAGGTAGAGGACGAGCAGGCACGGCGGAGGTAAGGACGAGCAGGCATGGATCACCGGACAAAGAGAGTTGGGGTGATGGTGTTGTTAATCGCATTCGAGGTTTTTTTTTTCTTTGACGGATTGAGAAGAGGCGAATTGGTTTAATCGTGAAAGCATATGATTTTTAGGGTAAAAAAAATAAATATGGATAAAGTTAAATAAGACATTTTGAAAGTGTCTCCATTGATATAAAATTAAGACATTTGAAAGTGTATTAACAAGTTCTCATATTTACTAAACAAAATAATTATGCACCAACAAAACTTTGTAACAATATTGAAGTTTTTAATTTTTGATTTTTTATGTACAAGACATTTTAAAGTGTCTGCAGTGATATAAAGTTAAGACATTTTAAAGTGTCTCCATAGGCTAACACAAAATTACACTACATAAAGACATTTTAAAGTGTCTTCACATGTATAATAAAATTAAGACATAGTAAAATGTCTCTACAAAGTCTCACACATTTACACCTTACTTGCTGTAGATACGTTTTTCGTACAAGTGACTCTATATCATGTTTTTAGTGCCACTTTTTGAAAAATGCCTTTATAGGTGTGTATCTATAGGTGTTTTTTGTTGTAGTGTATGATAATATAATGTTGTGCACACACATATACACAAGACGATCTTGTATGATTGTCGTATGGTGTATGGTAGATGGAGAATGAGAATCTTGTATAATTGTCGTATGAATAATGACATGAATTCGCTGAACCGTGATAATGCCCTTCTAGTGAATTATTTGTAAAAAAAAAGGATTAAAAACAGGAAAAAACTGTAGCCAAGTCGATCCAAAACCGGACCGGATAAAATTGTTTTACCTAGCTATGGTTTGATTTTAGTTTATAAATTTTGAAACCGTAAAAAATGATTTGATTTTAAAAATGATTGAAAACCGAAAAATCGAATCATGTGCACCCTAGTAATTTTATTCATTTGCTTTATTATATAAGTGCCATCTATTATGTGGAAAAAGAAAAAAATTATGCCTATGGGACTCGAACCCACCTCTTAGGCATGTGTCTCGGCTAAACCAATGAGATAAGTCACATCGACTGTTTTATCCATTTATTATATACTTTCCAATCAACTTTTTACTCTTTTTTCTTCTATTAATATCGATGAAATATCGTTTTAATTTTTTTTTTTTTCGCATTAATCAAAAATTCGTTTTAATTTTTAATCAAATAACAAATTTAATTTAACTAACTTTCTTAATATGTGTGGAAAAAACTTAAAAGGACTTACATTTTAGGACGGTGGTAGTAATATATAAACTAAAAAAAATTCAAACACTATGTTAACTAAATTTTATTTATTATAACAGTATAAAAGTCCAATAAATTTACACCTAAACGGAACTCTTGTAATAACACTTTTATCTTTTCGAAATACGCATTTATTTTCCTTATTTTTAAGAGTTTCTTTGTTTTTAAGAAAGAGGTTTTCGTAGAATATGATTCTTAAAGCTTATAAAAAGTTTTCCAATTGAACTCAGCCTTTAGAGTTTCCAATCTACCTCCCTCCCTCGAAAAGTTGGTTCGCATCTCCAATTAAGATTAAGCTCATATGTGACCGCGATTCGGCTAACGTTCAGAAGATAGTTCTGATTGTTTTAATGTTATGTATGCAGATTGAAGTGGTAAAACCGAGGCAGACAAAGCCCAGAACGAAGTTTTACCTTCTGAATCGCGGTTACATGGTAAAAGGCTTAATATTTCCAAGTCTGCGTTTCCGTTGATCATGATTAGGAATCGTGTTCTTCGTAGGATTAATCCTAGGATGAAGTCATGTTCGTAGGATCTCATAGATTTGCAGATTAGTTGTTGTTTTGTTCATAGTTTCGACGACTTTAAGGTAATGAGCACGTATTCTCAACTCTTTGATGTTTTTTTTTTTTAAATTCTATGACAAGCATGCCAAGTAGTTGAAGTTGGGTTTGTGAGTCTGATGGTGATTATGGAACCGTTATGTGCTAATAACTTAGGTAATAGAAATATGTAAAGTGAATTTGACGCAATATGATATTTTGTGTTTGTGATAACAGTTATTTTTGGTTAGATACTAGAAAGAAACACAATGTATTGTTACGAGTAACCTCGAGGGTATAAGTCCCATGTTGAACAAATTGCTCTCGATAGGAATTCACCATGCGTTGTACCTTGAATACTCGGTTAATTAAACCCCTATGTGCACGTCAACTAGAGAGCGTAGCTTAGGACCCACTTTGGCTATGTGCACGTCGACCAAAGACCGTTGCATGTAGATTATGTTTTGTTTTGTTATGTGTATAATGTTCAGTGAAAGTACATCAGGTAACAAACAAATCAAATTAAAGAATCCACGTTCCAAATTGATGGGAAATGAGAATAATTCTTTACTTGTTATTGGACATCAAATACTTGCTAGGAAAATTAGTTTTTGCAAGCAATGACATATGAAATCTTTCAACAACTGCAACAAAAGTAGATACATGACTAAATTAGTTTTTCGTTAGATATATATATATATATATATATATATAGTGTTAACTTTCGGCCAAATTACATTTTTTTCTAGATCCGCTACTGTCTCAATAGAACCTGTCATCATCGTTGATTCCTCTTTTCCCTATGCTTTAACATACACAGTGTCATCATCTTCAACCCAAAGACCGTTGCATATAGATTATGTTTTGGAGTTGCATGGATTAGTGCACATAAGTAATTATTTACATAGAATGGATCTCATATATAATAGATATGCGTGTATCGTGTTCTTGTGTATCGTGTTCTTGTGTATGCGTACTGTGGTAATTTGTGTTGTATTGATTATGAAAAGTATTACAATGGTACAGTTTATATACTAGTACAATGTATGGGTAAGACGGTAAATACATAAATACAATTAGGTCATAAGTAAAACTACGCCGTATCAATAATGTCTTCAACACGCCCCCGCAATCCCGTGGGTAGAGGGTAAACACGGAGATTGGTCTTCAAGGTGGCAAAGCGAGGATTGCCCAATGGTTTGGTGAGAAGGTCCGCAAGTTGATCTTTCGATGTAAGGAAGGCAACAGACAGTTTCTTGGCAGCAATAAGCTCTCGAACATGGTGAAAATCAATCTCGATATGTTTAGTGCGAGCGTGAAAGACAGGGTTGTGAGCCAGGTAGGTAGCACCAATATTATCACACCAAAGAGTCGGAATAGGCGTAGAGACGTGCATGTCGGTGAGAAGACTGCGAATCCATTGAAGCTCGGCGGCAGTATTGGAGAGGGTCTTATACTCGGCTTCGATGCTGCTTTTGGAAACAATAAAGTGCTGTTTGGAGCGCCAGCTGATAAGGTGATCACCGAGAAAAATACAATAGGCACCAATAGAGCGCTGATTATCAGGGTTGGCGGCCCAATCTGAATCCGAGTAGGCACGTAAATGCAAGGTCGAACGACGGGAGAAAAAGAGACCCTCAGAGATCGTAGCCTTTAAGTAACGTAGAAGTCGTTTGACCGCTAACCAGTGGGCCTCAGTAGGTGCATGCATAAATTTACTAGCCTTGTGAACTGCAAAAGCAATGTCGGGGCGAGTAAACCTGAGGTATTGGAGCCCATCAACAACCGTGCGATACAAAGCCGGATCCGAAAAGAGAGGCCCAGGGTCATGATGTAGTCGAGCCGAGGAAGCCATAGGAGTGGATCACGGCTTGGATTTATCCATATCCGCTTTCTGCAATAAGTTAAAAATGTACTTACGTTGAGTGAGGAACAGACCATCCGGGGTGTGAAGTGCTTCAATACCAAGGAAGTAGGAGAGAGACCCAAGATCCTTAACCGGGAAATGGGTGCCAAGAAACCGAATAACCTGTTCAATGTGAGTCGAGCTGTTGCCAGTAATAATAACATCATCCACATAAATAAGTATATAAAGACGGATGGAGCCG
Organism: Gentiana straminea; assembly: GCA_036785695.1. NCBI lineage: Eukaryota > Viridiplantae > Streptophyta > Magnoliopsida > Gentianales > Gentianaceae > Gentiana > Gentiana straminea. The sequence continues at coordinate 6,665,061 of JAVUPR010000299.1, read as the reverse complement.
TGAGAATAAACATATAAAGACGTATCAGCCTTGGAACCAACAAAGCCAAATTGTGTGAGGACATCAGTAAAGCGGGAGAACCAAGCCCGAGGTGCCTGCTTAAGACCATACAGACTGCGCTTCAAGCGACAAACATAATCAGGGTGTTCAGGATGAGCAAAACCCGGTGGTTGGGCCATGTAAACTGTTTCAGTGAGGTTGCCATGAAGAAATGCATTTTGAATATGACGAAGTGACCATCCCTGTGAAACAGCAAGCGATAACAAAAGACGAATAGTAACAGGCTTAACATTGATTTCGGCTATTTGAGGTCAAGTTAAATTATTAACTCGATGCCTAAATAACCACTAGCAAGTGAACTAGGTTCAATCGCAAAGATAGCTAGATAGAGTCGAGGTCGATCCCACAGAGAATCAATTTGTGGATCCTAACTTAAATAGTCAACCTATTTATTTCGTTTGACAAAGACGGTCTATGACCAACATAGGATACGAGAAAAGAAAGACACACTCAAACATATAAACAAATAACATGTAAACAAATAACGTAATCAACTGCCCAATTATAACCGTAATCATTTGGACCTAGACAATTTATATAACAACAAGACTTATCAACTATTAATCCGCTCATATCCGTTTATATTGGCTACGGGAGTCATCCTCTAAAACTTGACGTAGCACCGGTAGTCACTAGATCACCGTGATATTGTTACGTGACTTCGCCTTTTAAGTGCCTCCATCTCATATAACTCACACACTTACGACTCTAAGGATGCCGATATTAACCGTACACCTCGTCTAGCAACATTCCTATGGTTAGGCGTACTTCCTAAACGATCACTCAAACTCTCGTCCAACTAACAATTACCAAGTCATAGTCTCATGCTAGTTTACGATCTACGTATAAACAAAAGCGCAATTCCCTAATATAAACCTACCTAGATAACGCTGAACGTCCGTGAAGATCAATTCATAAGCCCACCTAAGAGTTTTATATTGGTATTTCCTTTTTACACGTTTTAATTAAATTAAGCGAGTGACGTAGCCATAGCCATACCTACTGAGATAACAGATTCAATTAAGCTAACCTAATCATAAAGACGTGACTGATTAACGGATGAAACAGGGTAAGAGGCTCTCGGTCGACCGAATAGAGACACTCGGTCGACCGAGTGACACCTCTCGGTCACCCGAGTGCTTCACTCCCCAGATTACATCCCTGAATATATTTCTCAGCGTTTCTCATACGAATCGGATTATATAGTGAATCATCATGACATTATATAAATTAATCTAAATACACGTAAATTAAACACGTAGATTCATCCATAAATCGTAGGAAGAGGACGTAGGGTATGAGATCCTCATAGACAAGGCATCACCACCTCCCTAACGTCATAGCCTAGATCTACATCATCTAGATATGAATAACTACTCAAACAATCAAAGCATAATTGGGAAATTGATTACTAAAAGAAAACAAGAAGAAAAACTAGGGCTTACATGATTGCACCCCCAGCTCTCCTTCACAAGCCTAATGAATCCTTATTTGCTTATATGTAAATATGAATTGATATTGGTGTATATATGTGTGTTCTAAAAAATACAAAGACTTGTGTTTATATAGAGCTACAGCCGACTTAAGAAAACCGACTTAAATGCCGACACTACTGAACCCTAACCGCCTCAAACAATGTGCCGGACTGCTGCTGGGCTTCAGGCCCACTCGGTCGACCGAATGCATAGGCTCGGTCGACCGAGCCTTGTATGCTTTTGGGCTTCCGTCTTTTTATGCATTGGGCTTTCTGAACTTGTCTGCAATCCATTAAAGCTTCTCCGAAGTCCATCCTTGCGCTCCCCAATGAGTTACTACAAATATAGCATGAAATACAGTCTGTAACATCAAATAATATAATAAAACCTCCAAATACATAATAACGAATCGTAACTCTCGGCATATGCAACTTAAGCGTATTACGACTTATTATTACTCTATTATAGCTCCTTTAAACTAGAATCGGGGATAAAGATCATAGAATAACGGGCACAAAATGACCGTTATCAACTACCCCCCACTTAGCCTTTGATCGTCCCGATCAAAAATATCAATAGGTCATTCCCCATAAATTATTTTCCCATGGTCACAGTATACTGACACAAGAAACTCGAATCAACTCATACCCTCTGTGCTCATCAGATATCCATTATCCACTATTCATCATGAATCGATGTGTTGTGTGCATGTGCATTGAGTTTTAAATATTCGTAGCAAGATTTCGAGTTTATGCAAACTTTGTAGTCTTAACCTACCAACTTCAGTATTCCCACTTCTTAAGCCTTTTAATTGTTGAAGCAAGAGCGTATCTATAGGGTTTTTGGACTTGGAGACCGAGTACTACTCAAAGCCTCTTGAAGAGTTAAATATTCTTTTCATATCTTCATATTTTTCAGATACTATCAATCTCAAGAAGGAAAGACTTTTTAGAGCATCCCTCTATCTTAGATCAAACATAGCATCGAATATTACCACAAGCGCGAGGCTACTTTGGTAACTTACTACAAGTCCAGTGTTTTAACATTATCAAACACAGGTACGTCTCAAGCTTATTACTCAGCTTTTGTGGCTAGAATTTGAGGAACACATCAGACGATAAATTTGACACTAGGTAAGCATAACCAATTATCTATGCAATGTACACATACTTTTTTTCATTTTTATAATAAGCGTAGTACAACTCGATTCATTTATCGAATAATTGAATAATAAACAACTACTCGCAACGGATAATATGAATATCATTAAGTTTACTAATCAATAAATCGCAGAAGTATAAAGTGATCACGTACTCATGAAATATGGTTTATTTCTTATTAGATATAATTATCAGGAACTTACCAAGGTAAATGTGATTCTAAGTTTAAAAGTTTTAATTTTGTTTATTCATTTTATTCATTATTTGATATATGGGAGTATATGGAAGCTTATTTGAGCTAAGTGACTTGTACCCCCCACTTAAACCATGCATTGTCCCCAATGTATAAAAATCGAAATAACAAACTCGAAAAGGAACTTAGCTCGGATAAGCGTGGAAGTTGAACAAGTCTTGGGAATTCGGCAAAGTTTAACAGTACATGTGCATTGGCCGCTAGCAAGGCGGAAGAATAATCACCGCAACATGCATCTTAAACAAAGCTCGAAACTCGTTACAGATTAGTCCAAACAAGAATAATCGAAAAAGGGACCGTAAGAGGGATAACAAATTCCTTAAACATTTTTAAGTCCATAAGTTAATGATTACATTTCAATATCTTTCAGCAAGTCCAAAACATTACATGAGTTTGAATTTAGGAAGTAGTGAAACTTACTCCATATAACACGACATACTAGTAGAAACCAGTCAAAATAAAAATGCGTTAATCATAGGAAATGCAAATGCGGAAATACAAATGCTCAATCCCAAAATCCGGGATTGAATGGTGCTAGTTGCAAATTGTTCGGGCCGGCTTCGTCAGCATCATCTTCGGGCTCCCCTTCTTGTTCTTGATCGTGGCCGTGAACGATAGGTGGTGCGACATAATTTAAAGATAAGATAGGCATTGGCTCCACATAGGAATCGCCGCCTAACACTGGGCACTCGGCTCCCTCACAGAATGTAGTAATCAGGGAACCAAAAGGCAAGGTGTGCCGAGGCTTGAGAGCATCGTCTGTCATTTCCTTGCGTATCAATGCCCCCACATTCACGGGCCATCCCATGTATAACCAATAAAGCAGAGTGGCATGGGCATAGTAGACCGTAGATACATGCTTGGCCGGAAAGATATTAGAACGGATAAGCCGATGAAGGCATTTATCCTCCCATCTCCTGAAATCGGGTTCCGCAAATGTGCGGGCAACCTCTCCTATAGTCCACTCTATCCCTAGATAGGCACCAACATCCTCCAACCAAGCGTCGGACCCGTCAAACGTCACCATATACTCTGGCCCGTCCTCCGAGATATCCAGACCAAAATAAGCATTAAACGTACCCGGAGAAATTACAATCGGTCGTCCACGAATAATAACAATATTGGTATCGGGATGTACGCGTAAGTAAGCATAAAATTCCCTTACCCAATTGACGTTGACTCGGCCGGGGGGCGCTACGACATCTCGCCACTGATAATGTTCCACCAATCCCAAAAGCTCATCTCCACAATTGTCCAAATCCAGTCCTCGAGCTCGATGTACAGGGGCATTTACGAAATGATTAATAAACGAAGAATATACCTCCCGACTCGCGAATTGTGGTACCCCGTTTATTAGAGGTATGTCGCCTTCAACAGCCACAAATTGGGCGGCTCTGCGTCTTCTTGGTGGCATTCGACAGGTAAGCGGCACAGCAGCGGACGGCAACAGCAGGGTTACTCTCGGTCGACCGAGAGTAATCACTCGGTTGACCGAGTGCAATCCGTCGACCGAACTGGTTGGTTTCCGGCCCTGTATCCTCCCAGTGACTGATTTGGCCGATTAGAAAAAATTTCAACAGCTCCTTTTGCGGTTTAAAAGATGAAAAGTGAGTGAAATGGTATAATGGATGAAGATTTGCAAAATATTTCCATTTGATTTCTACAAGGATTTGGGGAAAAGGTAGATGGAGAATTTGGATGAAAAGTGGAAAAGAGGATGAAGAAAATGGAGAAGAGGATGAATGGGTTAAATAGAGAAATTGGAAATTGAAAAGTGGAATGTGATTGGTGGATTAGAATGGTTGGGGATTGATGAGGTGTAAAGGTGGAATTTGAAAATTTAAATTGGAAGAATAAAGAAGTTGGGAAGAGGGAAAGGTGAATGGTTGGGAAGAGTGAAAGGTGAATGGGGATATGTAGAAATAAATGGTGTTGACCATTTAATTTTGACACACCGGAAATTAACTACAACACATAACCATGCCAAAACTATTATTTCACTTTTTTTTTCAATTCCTACCGCATAAATTATCCCAACCGACAAGTTGTCCCAAGCACAAAAACAATCTCATTCTTTTCATAAATAAATCAAGCAATATGGCCTACAACATTTGGAAAATAACGCATTCTTATTTCCTTAATCAACACATTTGTCTTTTTTTACAAAGACTCGGTTCCTACACACTACTTCACGTAAAAATGATTCGAATAAAAAAAAATTATTTTGCACATCCTTAACTCAGCAGTCGTTGGAACACGGCAAAAAAAAAAAAAACTTCTTATCGTTTCACGCTACTTTTATTATTAAAATAAAATAACGAAGAATAGAAATAGTTCTACAGTTTAAGTCGGTAGCTCGACTTTCCAAAAATCATCACTTCTACGAACTGCTCTTGGCTTGCCAGGTTTTCACCCGGTTAGCCTTTACCGAAAATGTCTTGCTGTCCTTTTGCACGAGTGCCTTTCCGCGAGGTGTGAGTCCAACGAAAAGACAGTCGAACTGTCCATCCAAGCAAGCTCCAACTTTCGTGATCGTTTCGTAACTAGATGAGCTCTTTTAGCTCGAACTCTACGAGTTCGTTTCTTTGTTTGCTTCCTTCTATTCTTGGGTCCGAGAAAGGCAGCCTTCAGATTATGATTTTCTAGAACAAAAGGCAGTGCTCGACAACTTTCTCACGACTCGAACCGTAAGGGGTCTCATCTCTTTCTTCTATCTTGTCATCAACACTTTTTTCTAGTCCGGAGTCGAATCTCGGTTTCGAACTACCACCTCCTATAACATTCACGCTCACCGGAATAGGGAAATCTAAATTCCTCGTCCCATAGGTCTCGTAACCCTTAGCATCGAAAAATGTGATCTCACGCCCGGACATACGAATTAGGGCTCTAGAAGTATTGATAAAGGCTCTCCCTAAAATGATCGGGCAGTGAGGGTGCTCATCTATATCCATAACAACTATATCTATCTTAAACCTGAGTTGTCCTATGCAAATGATCATATTATACATATTTCCAGACATGATCGTTCTGGTCCTATCCGCAAATCTAACTTGCAACGGAGTATTCGTGGGGGTAAGGATTAGATTTCTATCACAAAGACTTTTCGGGAAAATGTTCGACTCAAGCCAGAATCTATCAAAGCCAACCCTAGGTATGTTCCTTCTAAGGTAACCTCTACCATAAATGCTCCTGGGTCATCTAGTTTCGGCATCAACCGAGCTTCATTCTCAATATGCGCTGCATCTCTGGGACATACGACTATAGGGCGATTTAGGTCTATGCTAACCTCAGAATCAGATTCTATATTTGACATGTGATGCATGTAGTCATATCCTGAATCTGAATCTGAAGAAATCTCTTCAGGATTTAACTTGGACATACCTCTCGTATATGTAAGCATCTTTAGACTCTTTTGACTTCTTAGCTTCTTGAATTCTTGCCTTCATCTTCGCTATTCTCTCCTTGAGTTTAGGTGTCAACGGCTTTCTAGGTGTGGTTTTGGTTCTCGCACCATGACTTCTTCTCCTCGAACCTCGAAGACCGATGTGATGACATTTTGCTAAACAAGCTTCGCTTGAGTGATTTCCGATTAGCCGCATCATAAAGAAAAACAACAAACGGTTATTGAACTAACATGCAAGTATGATTACTCATACCGTCGCTAGGCTTATAACCTACTACCGAGAAAAAAAAATGATCTCGGGGGAAGACAACTATCGAAAATATAAAATGCCCTCGGTCGACCGAGTGATAACGTTTGGTCGACCGAACCTCTTTTTTTTTTTAATTTTTTTTTTAAAGAAAATAGATAAACGAAATAATTAAGTAGATTATTTAAGCAATTGGACCATTGATTCCCCGGCAACGGCGCCAAAAACTTGATTGAGGTCAAGTTAAATTATTAACTCGATGCCTAAATAACCACTAGCAAGTGAACTAGTTCAATCGCAAGATAGCTAGATAGAGTCGAGGTCGATCCCACAGAATCAATTTGTGGATCCTAACTTAAATAGTCAACCTATTTATTTCGTTTGACAAAGACGGTCTATGACCAACATAGGATACGAGAAAAGAAAGACACACTCAAACATATAAACAAATAACATGTAAACAAATAACGTAATCAACTGCCCAATTATAACCGTAATCATTTGGACCTAGACAATTTATATAACAACAAGACTTATCAACTATTAATCCGCTCATATCCGTTTATATTGGCTACGGGAGTCATCCTCTAAAACTTGACGTAGCACCGGTAGGTCACTAGATCACTGTGATATTGTTACGTGACTTCGCCTTTTAAGTGCCTCCATCTCATATAACTCACACGCTTACGACTCTAAGGATGCCGATATTAACCGTACACCTCGTCTAGGCAACATTCCTATGGTTAGGCGTACTTCCTAAACGATCACTCAAACTCTCGTCCAACTAACAATTACCAAGTCATAGTCTCATGCTAGTTTACGATCTACGTATAAACAAAAAGCGCGCAATTCCCTAATATAAACCTACCTAGATAACGCTGAACGTCCGTGAAGATCAATTCATAAGCCCACCTAAGAGTTTTATATTGGTATTTCCTTTTTACACGTTTTAATTAAATTAAGCGAGTGACGTAGCCATAGCCATACCTACTGAGATAACAGATTCAATTAAGCTAACCTAATCATAAAGACGTGACTGATTAACGGATGAAACAGGGTAAGAGGCTCTCGGTCGACCGAATAGAGACACTCGGTCGACCGAGTGACACCTCTCGGTCACCCGAGTGCTTCACTCCCCAGATTACATCCCTGAATATATTTCTCAGCGTTTCTCATACGAATCGGATTATATAGTGAATCATCGTGACATTATATAAATTAATCTAAATACACGTAAATTAAACACGTAGATTCATCCATAAATCGTAGGAAGAGGACGTAGGGTACGAGATCCTCATGACAAGGCATCACCACCTCCCTAACGTCATAGCCTAGATCTACATCATCTAGATATGAATAACTACTCAAACAATCAAAGCATAATTGGGAAATTGATTACTAAAAGTAAACAAGAAGAAAAACTAGGGCTTACATGATTGCACCCCCAAACCTCCTTCACAAGCCTAATGAATCCTTATTTGCTTATATGTAAATATGAATTGATATTGGTGTATATATGTGTGTTCTAAAAAATACAAAGACTTGTGTTTATATGTAGCTACAACCGACTTAAGAAAACCGACTTAAATGCCGACACTACCGAACCCTAACCGCCTCAAACAATGTGCCGGACTTCGTCCGGGGCTTCGTGCCCACTCGGTCGACCGAATGCATAGGCTCGGTCGACCGAGCCTTGTATGCTTTTGGGCTTCCGTCTTTTTATGCATTGGGCTTTCTGAACTTGTCTGCAATCCATTAAAGCTTCTCCGAAGTCCATCCTTGCGCTCCCCAACGAGTTACTACAAATATAGCATGAAATACAAATCCGTAACATCAAATAATATAATAAAACCTCCAAATACATAATAACGAATCGTAACTCTCGGCATATGCAACTTAAGCGTATTACGACTTATTATTACTCTATTATAGCTCCTTTAAACTAGAATCGGGGATAAAGATCATAGAATAACGGGCACAAAATGACCGTTATCTTTGTGGCGATTGTAGGGTCGAAGGTATGGAAAACGAGGCACATCCAAAGACACGAAGGAAAGTAAGGTCGTGGAGGACGATGATAGACAAGTTCGTAAGGCGATTTATGGTTCAACACACGAGTAGGGAGACGGTTGATTATATAAGTGGCGGTAGTGAAGGCATCTTCCCAATAGGGTAAAGGAAGATTAGAGTGAGCGAGGAGGAAAGCCCAACCTCGGTGATTTGGCGGTGTCGGCGTTCAATAGCACCGACCCGTTCGTGGGTGTGAGGGGCGGAGCGACGATGGTGAATGCCCGCTGAGTTAAGGTTCGTTAAAAGTGGCGATATTCGCCACCCCAATCTGTTTGAATAGATTTAAGCTTGGTATTAAAGTGACGTTCGATGAGTGCAAGGAATTTCGGGAAGAGGGATTCAACATCAGATTTATGTTTAATCGGGTAAAACCACAAGTATTTGGTATAGTCATCGAGAAAACTAACATAATAACGATTACCATAAATGGAAGATTCAGTAGGACCCCAAACATCAGAATATATCAAATCCAAAGGTTGACTAGAAGTAAAATTAGAAGTGTATAAAGGAAAACGATGACTTTTAGCAAGTTGACACGGAGCACAAACCACATCCGGTGATTTATTTAGAACAGAAATAGATAAACTACGTAAAGCCTGTTGAAGAACAGGATAGGAACAATGACCGAGACGGTAGTGCCATTTGGTGAAAGGACCGAAGACGGTGTGATGAGCTTGAATGGGCCGAGAGGGTGGACTGTAGAAGTGGTAGAGACCGTCACGAACAAAGCCTTTAAGCAGAGTGGTTCCCGAATAATCCTTGACAAGAAAAAAAGAGTCGTGAAACTCAAAGTAAACAGAATTATCCGAACAAAAACGTTGAATAGATAAAAGATTTTTGGTGAGAACAGGGGAAACAAGAACATCGGTTAAGTGATATGTGTGAAAAGTATAGGAACCAAAGTGAGATATGGGCAAACCTGAACCATCGCCAACGTGAATTTGATCAGTACCGTCATAGGGCTCAGAGGTGACATTTTGGTTACGGAAGTCGTTTGTAATGTGATGGGATGCCCCGGTGTCGGGAAGCCAGTCGGTGTTACGATTGGAGTTGGGGTTACTAGCATAGGCCTGGGGGGACGAGGGTTACGAGGGGGTTGTGATGCGGCTGCAGGATCAGAAGACTGCTCGTACCTGTAATAGCATGCATGGGCAGTGTGGCCCTTTTTAGCACAAATTTGACAAGTAATAGAGGAAAAGTTACCAGAGTGTTGTCGAGGTGCGCCAGTGCCTCGTCCACGTCCATTGCCACGGTTGCCACGGCCACGGTAATTGGGTGAGTTTCCCCGACCACGGTTTGAATTTCCTTGCGATGGGGCAGATTGGGACGGCCCAGAGTTGCGGCTGTAGAGGGCATGCACAGTATTGGCCGGAGGAGGAGCACCCACGGCTAAGGGTTTGTGGTGGTTTAGCCAAGCCTCCGTTGTGAGGAGAAGAGCATACAGTTCATCAGCGGTGATGGTCTCTCGAGTTGAGATGTGGGTAACCAAGGAGTCATATTCCGGACCAAGGCCGGCAAGGAGGTAGGCGACAAAGTCATCTGGCGGAAGAGGGTGCCCGGCAAGATGGAGTTCGTCGGTGATGTTCTTCAATTTGAAGTAGTATTTGGTGGCGGTGAGATCGTTTTTCTAGGTCGAAGTGAGCTGAGTGCGTAAGTGAACCAACTTGGCTCGACTTTGGGACGCAAAAGAGGTTTGCAGTGCAGCCCATATTTCCGCCGATGTGGTGGCGGTGTACACCTGTAGGAGAACCTCATCGGAGAGAGACGAGCTGATAACCGAGAGAATCATATTGTTAATCTTGGTCCAAGCTGCAAGGTGCGAGCCATAATCAGGATTTGGTGCGACTTGGCCGCCGGTGTTGGTGGTCTTCGAAGGTGGTGTGATCGATCCATCGACGAACCCGTAGACTCCTTGGCCTTTTAGATAGGGTAAAACTTGTGCGCGCCATAAATTATAATTTTGACGAGTTAACTTGGTGATGTGCACTGCGGATGACGGAGTAAAGGACGGGTAAGGTGCAGCAGTGGTAGCAACAATGTTGGTGGCACCGGATTCTGTGTCGGAAGCCATGGCAGCAGAAAAAAGCTAAGGTTTTTTTTTGTTTTTTTTTGTCTGTGATGTATTTTACGTGTTTTTGTTGAATCACGCAAAAAGGCTGCTGTGAATCAAAAGAGTAAAATAAAATAAAAAGGTTGATGTTGAACCTAATTGGGTGAGAGGGTCGGCACTAGGTTAGCCGGAGAAGAAGGTGTGGCGGTGACGGAAAAAAAGGAAAAAAAGAAAGAGGCTCTAGGTTTTTTTTTATCACAATGGCTTTGATACCATGTGGTAATTTGTGTTGTATTGATTATGAAAAGTATTACAATGGTACAGTTTATATACTAGTACAAGGTATGGGTAAGACGGTAAATACATAAATACAATTAGGTCATAAGTAAAACTACGTCGTATCAATAATGTCTTCAACACGTATATGATGGAAATAAAAATAATTGTTTTTCCTTCATCAAGCAACAAGGGATAAAGAGAATGTGAGAAGTCCATGAATCTGTTTTTTGAGAATTTATGTGCTAGTTAAGTATGTTTTGTAGCTCAATTACGTTTAATGTCACCTATTCTGTGCGAACTATTTTCAATACTTTAGTTGTGTATACAAGTAATGGAGATAGGTTGGTAGGATGACATTGCCATGGACCCTTGTATGATCACATACTTGAACATGAACTTATGTGCTCTTTTTGTGCTCCTATGTACTTTATGTGTTTGCCCAAATATTATTAGTGGGGACCAGAGGTCAGAAGGACAAAATAAGATAAAAAATGGGAAAAAAGGACAAGAAAAAAAAATGGTTGGGAAGGACAAAAACGCGTTTGTTACTACATGTGGTTGTAGCAACATGTAGTAATATGCGCGTTTTTGTCCTTCTCAACCACTATCTTTTTTCTTGTCATTTTTCCTCATTTTAGATAAAAAACAGTCCTCCACAACCTTTAACATTTATTAGTGAGGCACATTTATCAACCAGCAATGTATTGTACGGAGAGAAGCCTCCACGCGAGCAGTGGTGGACGAAGCAGAAGCGAGAATGTCGGATTGAATAACACAACCATGATTTTTAAGAATCATGTCAGAGGTATGAATAGTTACATTAGCCATGTTGTATTAAGACAACATATTGTACGGAGTACTGATGGCCATTTTACAGCATAGCCAACTCTAACCTGCAGGGTACCGAGTCGGTTGTACTATAAATGGCGAGCAAGGTCATATTCCATAGAGAATCTGGTTAAGTATTAAATTCGGTATAGTTCCTAGTTCAGGCCAACACAACTATTGAAGATAGTGATTTGTCAGATCACCGATTTTACAAACAACTATACATAAAATAAAAGAGTATAAACTATGAAGAAAAGATAGCTGAGCTATGATCAATCTAATACTCACAAACCCTAGCTTGATCCGAAGTGTTTTTGACTTACCTAAACGTTCTCAGTGTCACTCGAAGGGTGTCGTTTCCTAATTCCGAGAATAGATATTATTTCAATAATCTACTATCCTAGTTCAACAGTCCGCTGACCGGATTTAACTGACCTAACACGGTCTACGTTCAATTAAATGCTCAACAAGTTGATACAAACCTCACACACGAAACCGAATCTAAACAACTCAGTCGGTTTTACAGGGTGATCCTAAAACCCCGGTTCCCGTATCCTCTCGCAAATACATATGTAAAGACGATACGTGTAATACAATTATCGAGTGATCAATTCAATAAACGTGATCAAGCATAAGTTCTAGAACTACAAACACATCAAGATTCAACAAATAAAACATCAAGAACACCACATAAACAATCTAGGGTTCGATTTCGAAATTATCGCATAAGTCGGCTATATAACGATTAGCTACTCATTATAATAACCAAATCACAAGAAATCAACATTAAAACTAACAAAAAATCAATATTAAAAGCACGAAATCAAAATAACCGAAAAACGAGACGAAGAACACCGGAAACGAAATCCAAATTGAAATTGCAACGAGCTAGTAGCACGAGCCTTCGGATTACAATGATTTGATCATAAAACTAACTAAAACTAATTACAAGTTAACCTAATCTAAGAGAATGGAGAAAAATGCAGGAAAAAAACGGGCTGAAGAAGATGATAGGTGATGAGGATAATGTTTATCCACCCAAAATTTTGCTTTTATAGTGGGGTGCAAGTGGCATTTAAGTCGGTAGGTGCACACTTTCAGTAAATCAGCCATAACTTTGTGTGTAGATCTCCAAATCAAGTGATTCAAAATTCTCTGGAAAGATAATTCAATTGTCTATAACTTTCATGAAGATGTCCAGCACAGAAAATGCCTCTAAGTTGGTTCAAAATGCAGATCAAATGAAGTTGGGGTTGTAATACCAACGAATTTCGATCCGTTTGAACGTTTAAGTTTCGGGCACATGCTCCTACCTTCGTAACTCGCCTTCCGGACATATCGAACACCTAATTCCTGTAAATACAACATGTAATCCTTACAGGACACTAAGGTGACCGAGAATGTATCGAAAACACCTGAAACATCGAGATTTCCGGACTTTATGCCCTAGGTCTCGTAAATACAAACCATGGTGTAAAATACATCAAAACACAACCAAATGTCTCCGGAAACATATAAAACAAGGTATAAACGGGTCATACTCACATAGTAAATGATAGACAAGTTGACTCTCATCAACTACCACCTACTTCGTGTTTGCTCGCCCTCGAGCCAAGATGAGCGATTTACAAATAAAGATGGAGTCAACATTGATATCATACATCTGGTCTATAAGAATTGAAATGTAAAACACAAGTAATTGACACAAATGCATAAGATTAAGTTCAACCTTGTATTTAAAGAAAGAATGTGTGTGTAATATCCCGACTTTTCGAAAAATGCCAGACGTGTCTTTTTGCGAAAGATGGAATATTATGATTTACATATTAAAGTACTTTATGTGTATATATATATTTCGGATAAATATATATATTTAAGGGTAATTAAAAAGATCTAATTAAAGGATTTAGTTATTTAATTAATGGAATCAATTAAATGGCTATTTAAGGAAAATAAATCTTATTAGTTCCCATAACCTAAAAGAAATCAGAAGTTTCTTACGTTCCCTGAGAAAGACGGAGTGAGAGACTTAGAAAAAGGCGGAGATCTTTTCTTTTAGATTCTAAGACGGATCTTAACGGTTTTCAGATCAGAGTAGAATAGTGTAATCGTCGTGAAGAGGGCGTTGTTTTAACTCCAGAAAGTTGGGACTGTTAAGGTATGAAATTCGAGCCCTAGTTGTGTTCAGGAGCGACCCTGTCCAAACTTAGGCTCGGGGCCAAAAAAATATTTAGGCCCTCGCCTTTCGGAAAAAAACAGTAACCAAAATATATATAAAAAAATAAAACAAAAAAACTGCGTGTGATAGTCATGGGTTTGGAAGGAAAAAAACCTACTTATTTGGCTCCTAGTCCTAGTTTAAAAAAACAAAAATCATTGTAGCTTGCAAGATTCAAAACCAAGTTTCATGTCTAGTATACTTGAGTGCTAACCATTAAGATAATACATTTCTTGTTCATATAAATACAATATATATATGATATTAGGTCAAAATTTCGTGGGGCCCCTAAATTCATTGATTTTCGGGGGGCTCCGGGCCATGGCCCCCTGGGCCCCCCCACAGGGGCGCCCTTGTGTGTTCTTGACTGAGTTTGATGGATTCAAACTCATGAATTCGTAGTCTTATTTGTTTAGAAGCATGCGATCGAATCTAATCTAGTTTTGGATTGATCACATAGATTTTCTACGAAGGAATGATCGTTTTGCTGCAGTTTTTCTGAGAAGTGGATTTGGATTAGCTTGCTAAAAGGTAAGAGACTCTTCATATAAATTAATTATGGTTTATAAAGGTTAGATCGTGTTTTGATTCATTTTGTAAAAGGGTTTTCATATTGAATAGTTGGTGTTTTATAATATTAAGGTGTAGTAATTGAGTGTTAGATTTAAATAGAAGGGTTTATAGAGTTCGGGCTGTATTTATTTATGATGAATCGATATATGATGATTTTCACTAGTCGTGTGAAGGATTGATATTTATATGATGAAATTTATTAGTTCCGTGTAGTCGTAGTTTTGTTTATTCTTCTATTCACTTCCGTTCTTTGTTTATTTTACTTTCTGTTGATAGTACAGGTACATATATCTGGTTTTGTTTAGTAAATTGGTTTTATGTAAGTCTAAAAAAAAATAAAAAAGAGCAAATATAGCTACAGTAAATATATATATGTATGGAGCCTTATTCATGTTTGTTGAAGCCGAGAGAGCAATAGCATTACAATAGCTTAGCAGTTCAATATTGTTTTTGACTTTCTCTGACGCCACAGGAATAAGAAAAGTAAGGTAATTATTTTCCCAGAAAGCATAAGTATACAGATGTAAAATATATATGTGTGAATATATAACCGTGTATCTAATTATTTACGTAGTGTGGTAGTATATTAGGGACATTTAATTTTCCTCTTAGTTCAATTGTGCGGCCTCTTTAAAAAAAAGGGATGATTTAATAAATATATAATGTATAGTTGTTAAGTATAGTTCTGTTGTGTTATTTACTTTTTCAGAAAATACGAATAAATGATTTGGTTGACAATGGATCTTGTGGCTAATGTTATTTTGATACTTAACATGAATTGTGGTTTTGTTAATGAGCTTGAATAAGATTAAATTAACATGAACAAACCTCGATTGATCTTCTGATTCGTTTTGTTTCGGCACCGAATGTACTCTTAAAGGGAGTTGAAGTTCGGATCCAACGGAAGGGCATGAAAGGGCTTGTGCTTTGATGAACTAGGGTTCATCAATGTCTGTGTAATTGCTAGGCCTTGTCCGTGTCTAGAGGTCTAAGTAAGAGAGCAGGAGACGTGAGGGAGCTTACTTGAAAACACTTAAGTGGCTAGTTAACAACATAATAACAAACGTACTTGTGTAGCTAAAATATTAAACATCAATCCATTCTTGGTAAGGCACAAGTCTATATCGCGATGTGTGTGCGTTCTGAAAGTGAATAACTCTGTAAGTCTTTGGACCCTGCGTACGGAGGAACACCACCCCGTAAGTCCGAGGCCCAACGTATGGAGGGAATTCGCCGAACGTGTACACTATCGGAGTCTACCAGACTAGACTTCCGTGGTTATTGGTGTGATCCACCAATATGTTGCACCCAGTTACTTCGTGGAAAGCACCATGCGTAGTGCCCTTGAATGCTGATGTAACAGAGATAAGCTAAGCTAGAACGTATAGCCATGACATGTAGATGGACATGAAGTGAACCTTAGATTGAGTCGGTCTCAGAAAGATAATTTACTTAATCATAAAGCTTATTTATGAGCCTTAGTTAATTTGTAGCTTCTACCTCTTATTGAGTACTTTGTACTTACCTCAAATGCATTGTTTTTCTATATGTTTGGGAGAGAGAAGATGAACAGGTAGATCCAGAGTTAGAGGCAGACTTTGATGACGACGTTTGAGGACGCCGGAGTTGAAGCATTTATTTTTTGTTCTTTTCTTTGTTATACTATAGACGTGTCGTTTCTTTGGGGAAGTTTTGTAATTTCTTTTGGAGGATTTTGTACGTTTTAGATCTCGTTTGGTTTTCCAATATAATAAACGTTACATTTCTACCTCTAGTGAGTTCTTACCATAGTAGCATTTATGGTGTTTGCCGAGTCTTTTTGGCTTCCGTTTGCTAAACTTGATACGACGTAGTAGAGGCTTACGCGTAATATTAGATTTATTTAATATTATACGTGCCGAGCATTTCGTTTCCGGCTAATGACTCGGTATCCGGGAGCGGGGTGTTACAGTGTGTGTATAGCTTCTTCATCATTGGTCACCTACGACCGGTTTAGATTATAGACGTTTAATGTACCGAGGTTACACCATAGGCTTATATTTCGTAAACATCTCCACTAATCGAGGTCAATCGAAGTCTAGTAGGGTCTGGAAGGACTTGAAATGTTGTAACGTTAAGCTAGGGTCGAGGCTAACGAAAGGGATATAATGATAAAATAGAAAGTAGAAAGTGCAAGTGAGCTTAATCGAGCCATATATATATACAAACCGTAGCTCTTCCCTACGTAACTCCGGAAGACTCAAATCCTTATAAGGATGCTTGCCCGAATAGTACGAACCATCAACCGAGCTTCAACCTATAATTCATCCAGTCTTCCTCTTCTCCACATCATTCCACAAGTCAGAAACATATGTCACATCCAGGTCTAGTTCATACCTAAGCTCGTCAACCATGAACAAACCGCTACAGAACACAACAATATCTCAACTCCGTACTAGATTTGAAGAAGTTTCCGTCACCAACATCTTAATACCAAAACACAAGGCCTTATATATATATATAATCATTTTTTTTCTTCTTTTTTTTTTTTTCATTTTTTTTCAACAAAACAATCACGAGTCAAAGCCAAACAACACAATATTCCAACTCTCCTGGGATACACTCGAACTTAACAACACCACTCAAAAAATACGTCACTCCACCACCCCATACCATATCTGAAAATGTAAAAACAATAAGCTCAATCTTGCAAGGTGATCAAAGAAACGTAGACCGAAATTAAGGCTAGGGTACCGGTAATTACGAGCTAATCATCAAGAACGGCTAGTTTGGGTGGCGGTCTAACCATCCTACAAATGGCTTAGAGGGGGAACTGAGGATATACATATAAGGGACGGCATTTGGCTCTGATCGGGTCAAAGAAACGCCATAACCGTCATCCTCTACTTAACCAAGAACGACCTTTCTATTTCGCTTTGAAGTTAATCATATAAGTTCTAGGTAACAGGGTCATTAATATCTACCATAATCATTCACTAGTCAAGGTGATTCATGAATTCAAAGCTAACGTGATAGATTAAATCCATTCTCAATACAAGATCCCAGTTCAAATGAAATGCATTCGTATAATCACTATATTTTTAACAAAACAATATTGAAGGCTCAATGTATCAAATCTAATGTCAAAGTCATCAAAATTTCTAAAAACCGACTCATTTTACACTAAGGATAACGAACGCTAAGTATAACTCGTTCCACATGAAAACGAAACATTGAAGCTAACCCAACCACCCCTACTTTAAAATGAAACACGAAGGATAATGGTGGAAAAGTTAGCTTACAACCGGGAAAAAAAGGCGCTAGTTCGATCACGTGGCATCCATAAATGTCCTCCCAGGGTACCTGTGCTAATATCGACAAGCAACACAACATCCAAGAATACACAAGTATGGAGATAAATAGTCGAAACTAAACGGATCACCACAACTTATCAAAAACAAAACACCAAAAAAACACCACACTAGCCCCCCTGATACACACTTCTTCGGGTTATATTAAATCAAAACTTACCCGAAGTATCATACTACAAACTAAAGAAATACAGTGATACACGAGGGGAAAGAAAACCAACCAAAAACTCATTCCGAGTTTATAGTCCTCAGCTCAACTTTCTACCCCCAACTAGGTCAAAGATAGCTATACCAAAGGAGAGCAAACCGTTGCATCTCCCTACAAAAATATGGGGCTCAGCTCAACTTTCATCCCCACCACCACGATTGGTTCGATGAATCCATTGCACAAAACAATGAATTCACTTACCCCGAACTAAAACATATCCCAACTTATAACGACTCTAGCACTAAGTAACAACAATAAGGTTCTACATCCACAACAAACTCAATAGGGTGCACCCCCGTAGGTATAACAGTAGGGCTAAATGAAGACGAAATAGATGATTCAATGGAAACAAGATTCATACCATCCTCGGAGCATTCCTCGGGGTGACTTTTACCAAAGTTTCACATTCTCTTCTCTCAACATCCTTCATATCGATCAGTTGTTGCACTTGATGTTCCAAGTTCCGTATGGCTGTTTGCATTGTGGCGAAACCATTACGAAATTCTCTGATATGATCTTGGACCAATTTACTCAACTGTTCAACGGTTTGCTCAAGTGGCACCTGTTCATCCGTTAAGATCTCTATTTCTGGAGGTGGAGAAGTATCGAGTTGTTGATCAAAGTAACTTGGGGCATTATCCCACTCATTTCCGTATGATGAGATGTATAGGTTGAACTGGTAATAGGGTTGTGTTCTGTAACCAATAGCACAGTAGTTGTAGCCTCCGAATGTGTAAGGATATGAGCCATAATTGTAGTATGGATTCATCATTTGCAAACTAGAGGAAAAACACGAACACAACCACGGTATCTTGTCACTACCGCTACCGGAGTATATGGTGTGATCACAACAACAACAAAAAGAAAACAAAAAGAAATAATAAGAAAAAAGAAAAACTACATAATCCTAAGAACTTAACTTACTCATAAATATCAACTGGATTCCCCAACAACGGCGCCAGAAAACTTGATGGCCTTTTTACAGCATAGCCAACTCTAACCGGCAGGGTACCAAGTCGGTTGTACTATAAATGGCGAGCAAGGTCGTATCCCACAGGGAATCTGGTTAAGTATCAAAGTCGGTATCGTTCCTAGTTCAGGCCAACACAACTACTGAAGACAGTGATTTGTCAGATCACCGATTTTACAAACTACTATACATAAAATAAAAGAGTATAAACTATGAAAAAAAGATAGCTGAGCTATGATCCAATCTAATACTCACAAACCCTAGCTTGATCCGGAAGTGTTTTTGACTTACCTAAATGTTCTCAGTGTCACTCGAAGGGTGTCGTTTTCTAATTCCGAGAATAGATATTATTTCAATAATCTACTCTCCTAGTTCAACAGTCCGCTGACCGGATTTAACTAACCTAACACGGTCTACGTTCAATGAAACGCTCAACAAGTTGATACAAACCTCACACACGAAACCGAATCTAAACAACTTAGTCGGTTTTACAGGGTAATCCTAGAACCCCGGTTCCCGTATCCTCTCGCAAATTACATATGTAAAGACGATACGTGTAGTACAATTATCGAGTGATCAATTCAATAAACATGATCAAGCATAAGTTCTAGAACTACAAACACATCAAGATTCAACAAATAAAACATCAAGAACACCACATAAACAATCTAGGGTTCGATTTCGAAGATTATCGCATAAGTCGGCTATATAACGATTAGCTACTCATTATAACAACCAAATGACAAGAAATCAACATTAAAACTAACAAAAAAATCAAGATTAAAATCAAGAAATCAAAATTACCGAAATCCGAGACGAAGAACACCGGAAACGAAAATGAAATCCAAATTGAAATTGCTACGAGCTAGTAGCACGAGCCTTCGGATTACAATGATTTGATCATAAAACTAAGTAAAACTATTTACAAGCTAACCTAATCTAAGAGAATGGAGAAAAATTCAGGAAAAAAACGGGCTGAAGAAGATGATAGGTGATGAGGATAATGTTTATCCACCCAAAATTTTGCTTTTATAGTGGGTGCAAGTGGCATTTAAGTCGGTAGGTGCACACCTTCAGTAAATCAGCCATAACATTGTGTGTAGATCTTCAAATCAAGTGATTCAAAATTGTCTGGAAAGCTGATTCAATTGTCTACAACTTTCATGAAGATGTCCATCACAGAAAATGCTTCTAAGTTGGTTCAAAATTCATATCAAGTGAAGTTGGGGTTGTAAAACCAATGAATTTCGATCCGTTTGAACGTTTAAGCTTCGGTACATGAAACTACCTTCGTAACTCGCCTTCCGGACATCCCGAACACCAAATTCCTGTAAAATATCACAAAAATTACCACACGTAATCTCTACAGGACACTAGAGTGACCGAGAATGTATCGAAAACACCTAAAACATCGAGATTTCCGGACTTTACGCCCTAGGTCTCGTAAATACAAACCATGGTGTAAATTACATCAAAACACAACCAAATATCTCCGGAACATATAAAACGAGGTATAAATGGGGCATAATCACATAGTAAATGATAACCACGTTGACTTTCATCAAGTACCTTGGTTTATAATAACCATGTTGAAGTTCTGTTAGTCATATTAACCGTGTTGTCTCATGTCCTCATACTAAGTAGTTGGTATTAGGTGTTGAAATATTAAAAATGAACATGTCACATAAGACAAAACATGAATGTGCTAAGTACATAAAAACATGAACATGATAAACAAGACACGATCATGCTGTGGCTAGTTGACAAGTAGTTGTATTTAATCGAATTTCTCGGTATAATTCCGTAATCGAGGAATCTTATTAAATCATTAGATGATCATATATGGATCAACCTTAATCCTGAGGTGATCACAGGGTGCTGCTTGTCCCGGGGTAGTGTTTGATGTGTTAGTTACGGTTCACTTAAAATAATGTGTTCCAAGCCACTTCTCATTGGCACTATCTCCAGATGAGTGAGTAGTTCTGATTTTCACAGACATGGAATCCATTCCTTCCTGCGGGAAGTAGAGAGACAGTCCCCTTATTTGTTAGCCCTAAGAAAGTGATCGATCGGCCGAGTTCATATTTAGACTAATTAGCTACTAGTCAGATATGTGAACTAATTGATCACTGGGGGTTGATGGTAAATAAGGATAAGATATTCTGAGTCGGGTTTGCGGAGACTTCCCACTCAGAATGGACAGTCTATGGAGGGTTAATCCGTATGTAGTGATTATATCAATGGACGCTTATTCGCTCTATGGGTTGAGTATAAGTATACATCTATAATCGGTAGAGTTCAGTTTCGGGTTTATGGTGGCGTAATCCCGGAATTAATAATTAATGTACTTTCTGTTCGATGAATAATTAATTATTGGAGCTACTGGTTATAGGTCCATGGTCCCCGGTGTGGCTTCTGTAATTCGGACTAATAATCTTGTTATTTGGGCCTCAGTGATAATTAATTGGCTGGGCTAATTAATTGATATGCATGGATATTATTTAGTTGGGCTAAATAATATAATACACATAAAAGACATTTTATGTGGGCTTTTTTTGACCCAATATGTGGCGCCATTAATGTCCTAATAATTAGAGAGAAATTAGTTTTCTTGGATAATTATTTAACATGTGATTTATCTTTTATTTGTTAAATGATAATTCATGGAATAATAGATAATAATATGATTTATCTTAATTTGTTTGGGATAATCATTTTATTTATCTTTTATTTGGAAAAGGATTAATGTGATAATTATCACTTAATTATTTAATCCTTGGAGGACATTGATTACTCTCCTATATAAAGAGAGTTCTCCCAAGTCTAATGACAAGGTACTATTCACCGAGAGAAATTGGCCGAAAAATTTCGGCCTCTATTCTTAGGGTTCGAGCCGGAAAAATCTTCGGGATTTTTAAGTTGCATATCAAGGAGGCTCGTGTATCAAGAAGGGTGTCCACCAACCGCCGTTTGGAGAACACATCGGAAGATCAAGGCTTCTCTTCCCTATATTGGTAACATGATCTTAACCCCCTTGTAGTAGTTTAAGTCCTTTATTTATGTATTGTACCGTGTAAATCGTGATCCGTCCGCTGCGTATAGATCTAACTCGTTTAGATCTAAGAACCTGCATCCTTCAGTAGTGTATGGATCAGTAGATAGTTTATGTATGCTTGACAATTAGGATAATCATGCTTGACAAGTAATTAATGAAATTGAACAAGTACATGCAAGATGAACTAATGTAGTCAATAAGACATGTTTTTATACATGGTTCAAGTTATGATTTTAAAGTAGTTTCCTTTACGTCTCAATCTTATGTCTTTAAAATTGTTTTGTAAATTGGGTGAAGCAGTTCATGTCATGTCTTTCGACATTTGACAAGTATAAATATCTCTTTTTGATGTTCTACTTCTTACAGGGAAGTCCAAAATGCTCACTCTTTTTCTTTTGGAATAAGAAGATATGCAGGTACCCCAGAGTATGATGGTGAGCTTGAAGAGCGAGCTTAGGATGTAGTTTATGGAGTTTAGCTATGCTTAGATGGTTGTTTTAGTTTGTCTCCTTTGAGTAAGACATGTATGTCAAGTTAGTTATAGTAGTTTCATTTTCAGACATGTAGTGTTGTATTGGATTTAGTAGTGATTTCAGTTATTTATGAATCTAGTTGTGGCAGTAGAGATATTCTGAGGTGTTGTATATTTATTAAGGACTTTGATGGTTTGTTCCTCGAGTCCCAACATATTTATTTTCTTTTGCGCATATCTTTATTACTCATATATTACGTCGGACTTATGCGAGTTTTAGAGTATTTTTTAAAAGTCACATGCTGAACGTTCCATTTCCAAATAATGACTTGATATCCGGGAGCGAGGCGTTACAACCCATCCCGAACCGCCCAAAATTGTTAACTCGATGATAACCCGGCGGTTCACCATCCGGATGCCCAGACACCCAACTTGTGAACCACATGTTCAACACCGATTTAATATGTTACCTGATGGGTTATTGACCCAGAACCACCACGTTCAGGTCATAGAACCGGTCACCTATCGGATACCATACAAAAATACTCCATTCGTCCCTGAATATAAGTCATGTCAACTCTTTTTGTTTGTCTTAGGATATAAGTTGTTGGTCCCTTGGAAAGGCTAACACAAGTTTAGAGGGGGGGTGAATAAACTTGACCCTAAAACTGGATTTAAAACAAATTAAGATTCGGTTAAACTTGTGTGGAGTTAAGGCGACTAAGCCGAGTTTAAGTCAAACCGACTTAAGCTTGAAACGAGTCAACGGGCGGCGGATAAGTTTTAGCCTTTTTCTTGATCTTGTTGTTCTTTAATGAAAATCGAGTGTAGTAAATCGAATTCCGATGAATGTCGGTTTGTGAACGAAGAAGTGTGTAACAATCAATTATCAAAGTGCTTTGTAAGTAAATAAGTAAGTGCATAAAGTAAATAAGCCAAATGTTATAGAGGTTCCGGGTGGTGTAATCATGTACGTCCTCTCTTCCCCGTGGTGCGGAGGAAAATTCCACTAGAACTTCTTGAGGTGAATCACAGTTACAAAAAGTCCTAAACAATAGTCCTTAGCTAATCCCTAGCGTCACTTTGTCTAAACAAGGTTGTAGAACGGTAGAATTACGCTTCTTCAATTGCTTGAACACCGATCCTTGGAGGGTTGAATTGCCTCTTCACCGCCTACCACCACAAACAAAGTCTACCCGATCGCTTGTCACAATCGTCCTTGGCGAAACCTTCCCGGTTTGCTTCACGATCTAAAACATTTGATGTAGAATCAAAGTTGGGCTGAGAATCAATAAATTGATTCTTGTTTGTGGTTCTTCAAAGTGTCTGATTCTTGATAAAATATGTGTAGCTTGAACACTTGAAGAATTTCTAGATATGATCTTGTTATAGCGCAAAGATGATAGCAATTCGAATAAAACGACTAATGCACAAAATTTCTTGATAATACTTGTTAATTCGTTGTTTTTATCCTTGGTGCAAAGTCTTCTATTTATAGTGTGAGATCCAGTGTTCATCTGGCTTCAATTCGAATTGTATCAACGTCTCACTTGTAACGGCTATATTTTCTGACCGTTCGTTGTGTCGATAACTCATCCAATGAATTTGCTTCCTTTATAACGTTCGACCGTACGATCCGTTTGTTGGATGGCGACTTATAAAGCGAGTTTCCTTATCGCCTTTATACGAATTAATTGTTTGTCGGTTTCCTTACCGACTTGGAGCGTCAACTCGAGATTTTACTCTTTTTCAAATATCGGTACTCCGGTTTTCATCTCGATTATAATTGACTTAATCGAGTACACCATGATCGATTATCATTTTCATCCTTGGAGGACATTGATTACTCTCCTATACAAAGAGAGTTCTCCCAAGTCTAATGACAAGGTACTATTCATGTCACTATTCACCGAGAGAAATTGGCCGAAAAATTTCGGCCTCTATTCTTAGGGTTCGAGCTGGAAAAATCTTCGGGATTTTTCTGGTTGCATATCAAGGAGGCTCGTGTATCAAGAAGGGTGTCCACCAACCGCCGTTTGGAGAACACATCGGAAGATCAAGGCTTCTCTTCCCTATATTGGTAACATGATCTTAACCCCCTTGTAGTAGTTTAAGTCCTTTATTTATGTATTGTACCGTGTAAATCGTGATCCGTCCGTTTGCGTATAGATCTAACTCGTTTAGATCTAAGAACCCGCATCCTTCAAGAAGTGTATGGATCGGTAGATAGTTTATGTATGCTTGACAATTAGGATAATCATGCTTGACAAGTAATTAATGAAATTGAACAAGTACATGCAAGATGAACTAATGTAGTCAATAAGACATGTTTTTATACATGGTTCAAGTTATGATTTTAAAGTAGTTTCCTTTACGTCTCAATCTTATGTCTTTAAAATTGTTTTGTAAATTGGGTGAAGCGAGTTCATGTCATGTCTTTCGACATTTGACAAGTATAAATATCTCTTTTTGATGTTCTACTTCTTACGGGAAGTCCAAAATGCTCACTCTTTTTCTTTTGGAATAAGAAGATATGCGAGTACCCCGCAGTATGATGGTGAGCTTGAAGAGCGAGCTTAGGATGTAGTTTATGGAGTTTAGCTATGCTTAGATGGTTGTTTTAGTTTGTCTCCTTTGAGTAAGACATGTATGTCAAGTTAGTTATAGTAGTTTCATTTTCAGACATGTAGTGTTGTATTGGATTTAGTAGTGATTTCAGTTATTTATGAATCTAGTTGTGGCAGTAGAGATATTCTGAGGTGTTGTATATTTATTAAGGACTCTGATGGTTTGTTCCTCGAGTCCCAACATATTTATTTTCTTTTGCGCATATCTTTATTACTCATATATTACGTCGGACTTATGTGAGTTTTAGAGTATTTTTTAAAAGTCACATGCTGAACGTTCCATTTCCAAATAATGACTTGATATCCGGGAGCGAGGCGTTACAACCCATCCCGAACCGCCCAAAATTGTTAACTCGATGATAACCCGGCGGTTCACCATCCGGATGCCCAGACACCCAACTTGTGAACCACATGTTCAACACCGATTTAATATGTTACATGATGGGTTATTGACCCAGAACCACCACGTTCAGGTCATAGAACCGGTCACCTATCGGATACCATACAAAAATACTCCATTCGTCCCTGAATATAAGTCATGTCAACTCTTTTTGTTTGTCTTAGGATATAAGTTGTTGGTCCCTTGGAAAGGCTAACACAAGTTTAGAGGGGGGGTGAATAAACTTGACCCTAAAACTCGGATTTAAAACAAATTAAGATTCGATTAAACTTGTGTGGAGTTAAGTGACTAAGTTTGAGTTTAAGTCAAACCGACTTAAGCTTGAAACTCGAGTCAACGGGCGGCGGATAAGTTTTAGCCTTTTTCTTGATCTTGTTGTTCTTTAATGAAAACTGAGTGTAGTAAACTGAATTCCGATGAATGTCAGTTTGTGAACAGTGAAGTGTGTAACAATCAATTATCAAAGTGCTGTAAGTAAATAAGTAAGTGCATAAAGTAAATAAGCCAAATGTTATAGAGGTTCCAGGTGGTGTAATCATGTACGTCCTCTCTTCCCCTGTGGTGCGGAGGAAAATTCCACTAGAACTTCTTGAGGTGAACTGTTACAAAAAGTCCTAAACAATAGTCCTTAGCTAATCCCTAGCGTCACTGTCTAAACAGTTGTAGAACAGGTAGAATTACAGTTCTTCAATTGCTTGAACACTGATCCTTGGAGGGTTGAATTGCCTCTTCACCAGCTACCACCACAAACAAAGTCTACCCGACTGCTTGTCACAACTGTCCTTGGCGAAACCTTCCTGGTTTGCTTCACAGTCTAAAACATTTGATGTAGAATCAAAGTTGGGCTGAGAATCAATAAATTGATTCTTGTTTGTGGTTCTTCAAAGTGTCTGATTCTTGATAAAATATGTGTAGCTTGAACACTTGAAGAATTTCTAGATATGATCTTGTTATAGCGCAAAGATGATAGCAATTCGAATAAAACGACTAATGCACAAAATTTCTTGATAATACTTGTTAATTCGTTGTTTTTATCCTTGGTGCAAAGTCTTCTATTTATAGTGTGAGATCCAGTGTTCATCTGGCTTCAATTCAAATTGTATCAACGTCTCACTTGTAACGGCTATATTTTCTGACCGTTCTGTTGTGTCAGTAACTCATCCAATGAATTTGCTTCCTTTATAACGTTCGACTGTACGATCCGTTTGTTGGATGGCTGACTTATAAAACGAGTTTCCTTATCGGTTTATACCGAATTAATTGTTTGTCGGTTCCTTACTCGACTTGGAGCGTCAACGAGATTTTACTCTTTTTCAAATATCAGTACTCCGGTTTTCATCTGATTATAATTGACTTAATCAGAGTACACCATGACTCATTATCATTTTCATCCTTGGAGGACATTGATTACTCTCCTATACAAAGAGAGTTCTCCCAAGTCTAATGACAAGGTACTATTCATGTCACTATTCACCGAGAGAAATTGGCCGAAAAATTTCGGCCTCTATTCTTAGGGTTCGAGCTGGAAAAATCTTCGGGATTTTTCTGGTTGCATATCAAGGAGGCTCGTGTATCAAGAAGGGTGTCCACCAACCGCCGTTTGGAGAACACATCGGAAGATCAAGGCTTCTCTTCCCTATATTGGTAACATGATCTTAACCCCCTTGTAGTAGTTTAAGTCCTTTATTTATGTATTGTACCGTGTAAATCGTGATCCGTCCGTCGCGCGTATATCTAACTCGTTTAGATCTAAGAACCCGCATCCTTCGGTAGTGTATGGATCAGTAGATAGTTTATGTATGCTTGACAATTAGGATAATCATGCTTGACAAGTAATTAATGAAATTGAACAAGTACATGCAAGATGAACTAATGTAGTCAATAAGACATGTTTTTATACATGGTTCAAGTTATGATTTTAAAGTAGTTTCCTTTACGTCTCAATCTTATGTCTTTAAAATTGTTTTGTAAATTGGGTGAAGCAGTTCATGTCATGTCTTTCGACATTTGACAAGTATAAATATCTCTTTTTGATGTTCTACTTCTTACAGGAAGTCCAAAATGCTCACTCTTTTTCTTTTGGAATAAGAAGATATGCGGGTACCCCGCAGTATGATGGTGAGCTTGAAGAGCGAGCTTAGGATGTAGTTTATGGAGTTTAGCTATGCTTAGATGGTTGTTTTAGTTTGTCTCCTTTGAGTAAGACATGTATGTCAAGTTAGTTATAGTAGTTTCATTTTCGACATGTAGTGTTGTATTGGATTTAGTAGTGATTTCGGTTATTTATGAATCTAGTTGTGGCGTAGAGATATTCGAGGTGTTGTATATTTATTAAGGACTCGATGGTTTGTTCCTCGAGTCCCAACATATTTATTTTCTTTTGCGCATATCTTTATTACTCATATATTACGTCGGACTTATGCGAGTTTTAGAGTATTTTTTAAAAGTCACATGCTGAACGTTCCATTTCCAAATAATGACTTGATATCCGGGAGCGAGGCGTTACAACCCATCCCGAACCGCCCAAAATTGTTAACTCGATGATAACCCGGCGGTTCACCATCCGGATGCCCAGACACCCAACTTGTGAACCACATGTTCAACACCGATTTAATATGTTACCCGATGGGTTATTGACCCGTAACCACCACGTTCAGGTCATAGAACCGGTCACCTATCGGATACCATACAAAAATACTCCATTCGTCCCTGAATATAAGTCATGTCAACTCTTTTTGTTTGTCTTAGGATATAAGTTGTTGGTCCCTTGGAAAGGCTAACACAAGTTTAGAGGGGGGGTGAATAAACTTGACCCTAAAACTGGATTTAAAACAAATTAAGATTCAGTTAAACTTGTGTGGAGTTAAGCTGACTAAGCTGAGTTTAAGTCAAACTGACTTAAGCTTGAAACTGAGTCAACAGGCAGCGGATAAGTTTTAGCCTTTTTCTTGATCTTGTTGTTCTTTAATGAAAACTGAGTGTAGTAAACTGAATTCCGATGAATGTCAGTTTGTGAACAGTGAAGTGTGTAACAATCAATTATCAAAGTGCTGTAAGTAAATAAGTAAGTGCATAAAGTAAATAAGCCAAATGTTATAGAGGTTCCAGGTGGTGTAATCATGTACGTCCTCACTTCCCCTGTGGTGCGGAGGAAAATTCCACTAGAACTTCTTGAGGTGAATCGTTACAAAAAGTCCTAAACAATAGTCCTTAGCTAATCCCTAGCGTCACTTTGTCTAACAACAAGCTTGTAGAACAGGTAGAATTACAGTTCTTCAATTGCTTGAACACTGATCCTTGGAGGGTTGAATTGCCTCTTCACCAGCTACCACCACAAACAAAGTCTACCCGACTGCTTGTCACAACTGTCCTTGGCGAAACCTTCCTGGTTTGCTTCACAGTCTAAAACATTTGATGTAGAATCAAAGTTGGGCTGAGAATCAATAAATTGATTCTTGTTTGTGGTTCTTCAAAGTGTCTGATTCTTGATAAAATATGTGTAGCTTGAACACTTGAAGAATTTCTAGATATGATCTTGTTATAGCGCAAAGATGATAGCAATTCGAATAAAACGACTAATGCACAAAATTTCTTGATAATACTTGTTAATTCGTTGTTTTTATCCTTGGTGCAAAGTCTTCTATTTATAGTGTGAGATCCAGTGTTCATCTGGCTTCAATTCGAATTGTATCAACGTCTCACTTGTAACGGCTATATTTTCTGACCGTTCTGTTGTGTCAGTAACTCATCCAATGAATTTGCTTCCTTTATAACGTTCGACTGTACGATCCGTTTGTTGGATGGCTGACTTATAAAACTGAGTTTCCTTATCAGTTTTATACTGAATTAATTGTTTGTCAGTTTCCTTACTGACTTGGAGCGTCAACTGAGATTTTACTCTTTTTCAAATATCAGTACTCCGGTTTTCATCTGATTATAATTGACTTAATCAGAGTACACCATGACTCATTATCATTTTCATCCTTGGAGGACATTGATTACTCTCCTATACAAAGAGAGTTCTCCCAAGTCTAATGACAAGGTACTATTCATGTCACTATTCACCGAGAGAAATTGGCCGAAAAATTTCGTCCTCTATTCTTAGGGTTCGAGCTGGAAAAATCTTCGGGATTTTTCTGGTTGCATATCAAGGAGGCTCGTGTATCAAGAAGGGTGTCCACCAACCGCCGTTTGGAGAACACATCGGAAGATCAAGGCTTCTCTTCCCTATATTGGTAACATGATCTTAACCCCCTTGTAGTAGTTTAAGTCCTTTATTTATGTATTGTACCGTGTAAATCGTGATCCGTCCGCTGCGTATAGATCTAACTCGTTTAGATCTAAGAACCTGCATCCTTCATGTGGTATCGGAGACAGGTTCCACGATTTACATAGTATAATCATAATTAAACGATTTAAAGGAGTGGAATTGCATGTAGGTAAATTTAATTTATTGTTCTATGCATTGTTTATGATTGGTTGTCATGGTTGAAGAGATGGATTGGAGGTTGGCACTGTTTACCCGTTAGATCTATTGTAAACTCATATGAACAATGAAAATTCGTTCATATGCGTATAGGAAATTATGTAATTTATTGGTTATTGCAATTTAATTTCCAGAAAGTAGATCGGTTTAGTAGCTGTTTAGTGTTTTCATTTTTTCCCGTTAATCGAGCCGT
The DNA here is from genome assembly GCA_036785695.1 of Gentiana straminea. Lineage (NCBI taxonomy): Eukaryota > Viridiplantae > Streptophyta > Magnoliopsida > Gentianales > Gentianaceae > Gentiana > Gentiana straminea. The sequence goes on along the minus strand of JAVUPR010000299.1, from coordinate 6,634,684 downwards.
TAAAAAGAAGATCCCTCCGGTCAGAATCAAGATTGGAAGTTGATGAACAATCCCACAAAATTTGACGTCGATCAGAGTCCGTTTGGATTTTCGTTCGTTGCTGCAAAGAAGCTGCTGTAACAGAAAAACGCAGGATTCACAGAAACCCTACCTGTGACTTCCTCGAATTTCTGGGAGAGTTTCGACCGTTGAAACGCAAATCTAACCGGTCAGATTGATAAATATGGAGTTTTGGACGTGGAATAAAAATTTCAGATCGATCGGGTTTCATCTCGATTCCCGATCGGCAGCGGGAAGTCATTGATGCGCTGCTGTAAAAGTCAGATTCAGCAGCAAGTTGGGCGGCTCACTGGAGAATATTGACAAGTCAAAGCTCCGATCCAACCGTCCATCTTGAAGTCCGAAGAATGAAGATCAGATCTGGAAAGTTTCGTCCCGATCCGAGTTCGTTTGATATGCCAATCGTCGAAGATTCTAAACAGATGCAGATTAGGGTTTTATTTTATTTTCGAATAGATTAGTTACGGGGGTGTCAACGGTCCATCTCGGTGTTTATTTTCCGCACTAGTATACATGTGTATATTGTATGAATAGAACCGGAAAATTGCAATGACATGCATCATATCATGAATTCCACTCCATATGCATACATGTAGAAATTAATTCGAGGAATTAGTTAGGCATGTATAAAACACGCAATTAGTTTTAATTAATTGTTTGATATTGATTAGAAACTAATTAGGGTAAAAAAAACCGAGGAACACGGGTTTTTTCAATCGTCGAGGTTGGGTGATGGATTCTCGGTGAATCCCACTCTGCGAAAGCATAAGGAGTAAAATCCCAAAACCTCGTGGTTAAGGTGTTGGATTCTCGGTGAATTCCACCTTACCTAGACGAGATTACGTTTTTGTTCCGTAGTGTCCACGAGAAAGTTTGTTGTTTAAGGATTGGATAATCACGGGCATACAGGTTCGAAAGTGGTTTAACCACGGTTGGGTGGTCAACAGTAGCTATGGATCAATCGACTTCACCCTCCACGTGTGGCGTTTGCACGGGGGTCTGGCAATACTGAGCCATCCGAAGAGCCACTACGGCTCAACGGAGCTCTCCTAGCCTTGACCCGTCCGACGGTCACATATGTTCTAACGAATAGGTCGGGTGGGCTAGCCCACATAACCGACAACATTCGGGCCTATGATTTATTGTTCCTTAATGTAACATCAAGTCCAAAAACGTGATCAGTAAACCCACCATTTTTTCAAAATATTGAGTGGGAGCGGGAGAGGCGACGGCCGACCCCACGGCCTCTCCGTTGACACAAGCAACGTGAGAGAATGGTGACGCCTCGTGCCGGCTTTGATTTCGGCCCCCAAGGAAGGCCTTCACCGCTATCAAAATTCAAGGCTTGGTCTCCGAAAGGATAGGATTTTGGGTACTCGCCGGGTCACCGACCGACCCTAAGGCGGCACACTCGGGGTCTACCTAAAAATCGAGACGGTAGGTCACACTCATAAAGGGTATTTTTGGTAGTACCTTGGCTGAAAAAGGAAAGGTGATTGACGATCACAAATGAGATGTTCGATTCTCAATCGATCGTCAATATTAATCGAAACCTCTTTGACCTACCCTAAGGCGGCACCGAGGCATTAGATTAAATCCTTGGAACGGTAGGATAGACTATAAGTAATTAGTTTATGTTCCTAAAATTTTAGTAGTGTATGATTTGGATTTATTTTCTCACGTCGGTTTATTTACAACTATTTATATATCTCTACAGGGTACTAGATCGCTAGTGTATGTAAATTGACTAGTAACGACTTCGTTAAAAGTGGTAAGTAACTAGAACGTTGTATTTATTAATCTCACATGCGATTAATTTTTCGGAAGAGATATATCTCTTGAGCCTTCAAAACTTAAGTGACGTAAATAAGTATGTCACTCTTGTCAATCGTGCGAACGAGAGACAACCGTAGTTAGTTTGAAAGGTGATTGGGACGATAAAATTCTTCCAGTGAATTTTAATTGTGTAGTGTCTACACGAGAAATTTTCTAATAGAAAAATTAGAGAATCATAAATTAAAGTGTCGCTAGTTAGACGGTATTTGGAACCGATAAACTAGTGGGAGCTTTTGTCTTATGTTTTTCTAATTTAGAAAATTAGTCCCACTGGGTAACGCTTTCATTAGACATCCCACCGTTCACGAGTAGTGTCTACTCAATTGAACTGCTAGTTCAAGACTATTTCCTTTTAAGGAAAGTTGAGAATGGGAAAGAATGTCTGTAAGTGTTAATCATCTTAACTAAAGTTTTAAGGATAAACCGAAACATTAATTAAAGAAAGTATAGGATAAGGAAAGTAATTCCGGATCACTAACCAATGAATCCTTAGCGACTTTCTTAACCGAGTAACTTGACTCGGTAGCTTAGTTATTTGGAAGAACAAGGAAGCTGTGCATTAACGATTAATAGAGTAACAACGGGCGTAATTTCGGCTACAATAGTGGGAGTGATATAAGGAAATGAATTTCGGATTCTATCCTTGAATATCACGAAAAAAATTTATTTTTCGTTTACGGATTCGTTGAAACAAATGGATTCACTTTCAACTCGATATATTGTTGCCTCATAGAAAGTGAATATGACATTTGTAGTACGAATCCAAGACTCGGACTTTTGTTTGATAAAGTCGAACCACTAAGAAAAGCCGAATAAGTATAACACATCTAAAACTATTAAAGGTAAAAGGTTTCCGTATTAAGATAAGCGACCTTTCAATATCTATTAATTAGTGCATATATCCTAGAGATAAGACCGACGACGGCTAAGGGTGATTCCTATCTCCCGCCTAGGAACACTATCTCAAAGGAACAATGACTAAGTTTCCTTTCAATCGGGAAAGGGTATTAGATTTGAAGGGGTAACATAGCTTGTTCAAGATGACCTTCGGGGTCTAGTGAGAGATACAAGCCGGTGGGAGTTTTTGTGTGGTGACATATTGTCGATAACTACTCGAAACGTGATTTAGTTTATCAAAAGAATACGAGGAGGAGTCTCGATTTTAGCGAGAGAATAGAGTATTCCATGCTCGTAAATAGGCTATCGCATAGTCTTGGGACGATGCTCGGCCCGCCTCTAGTGGAATGATTCTCACGAGAAGAAGAAACCATAGACTTGCCTCGATATAGTTATTAATGTGCTACAATACACTCGTTAAACTCGATTAAGATAATTGGTTGCAAAATAACGGTTAACATTATTATGTAAACCGAGAAGTCTACCTAGAAGATGCCAGTGAATTTATGGATAATGAGTGAATTCGGTTCACACCACTTCCATAAATGTAGGCATTTAGCATTTAATGCTTGAAGGTAGGACTGGAGATTTTGCGCATACGTTCGAGATTGTGATTTGTTTGTGAAACATCTTAATGAGACGAGTGAAGGTTGATTATAAGATTCTTGAGATCAGAAAGTGACGGTTGAACTGTCACAAGCCTTCTGATAGAATCTATAAGTAACAACCTTAAACCTTGGAGTACGGTTACCCAAAGGTAGTTACTATCTGATTTAATCAGACCACATCCAACATCGGTTGTTGGTGATTACACTGATAAATACTACTAGATCAGAATGTCAATCCACCCAAGACATAGTGGGAGTATGGTTTAACCATTGACCCATTGTGATTTTATGGACTTTATAATCTGCTAGGGTGATTGATAACCTATGGCTCTTGGTGGGCTCGTATAGGATTCGATTATAGAGGTTGGTTTGAAAACCTTAACCCCGTGAATGGAGTTTTGGTACTCCGGCTCGTTCACCTCTTGTAGAACCACCCGAGTGTCTCGGCCCAAAGAGTGGGAGCAATTGGATCTACACGGAAAAGAGTCGAATGAATAGGAAAGTTTAAACTTTCGCGCAAAGTTGAGTGGTATAGGGGTGATTCCCCGACAAGTAGAGAGTTAACCGGACCTTGAACTCTCTCACCACTCGCCTTGCTAGATTTCGTTAGAAAGCGAGAAAATAGGGGTGATTCCCCGAGACTTTCTTGCCGAACAACGGAATCCGAATTCATTTAGAACAGAAGGGTTTTAGCTAAGAATGAATAACGGATTCGTTACAAAGCAGAAGATAGGGGTGATTCCCTAAGACCTTTTTTGCGAGACTAACGATATCTTAATTCATTCAGAAAGAACCTTTGGTAGGAGGCCTGCCGTGGCTTATATCCTTTGTGGATTTAAGAGAACCTCTCGATCATTTAAAAGTCACATGTTTTAAAATATGTGAACTTGACCAGAGTATTGATAAGTCTTTCGTAGACTGGATATCAATATTGGTAAACTAGTAGTATTAGTGTTCATGAATGATAACACTGAAACAGCTTGGAAACAACATGTGTGTGCTATCCGAAGTCGGAAACTCGACAGCCAAGATTCTCTGGATGAGAGAATTGGACTATATTCTAAGAATCGATTCGGTCAAATTCACGAGAATGAGTCATTGGCTATCCCACCTATCTTATTGAATAAGATGATCATGCATATACGTATGCAACATTCATCGAGAGTAGTCCTACCTTACATCTCGGGAATGATTCTCTAAATCTCCGGATAAAGAGAAAATGGGATAGAGTCTCTCTTGGATAACGGCGAGTCGGGTCATAATAAGTCAATTGCGGTTGAATCATGGATTCAAGCAATAAGTAGCGGTTTAGTATGTCCTCAAGTATCGTTAGAGAACGAGGAATGACATGCTTGTATATTTAGGTGCAAACTTGAATATGGTTGACCACACTGATTCTGACTTGTAGTCAGATTAAGGATGATCATTAAGTTGATCTCGGGCTCAGTGTTTACTCATAGTGCTTAGAATTTCCTTTTTGGTCTGGGAGTAATTCCAGGTCTGATAAGCCGATATCACTTCATTGTGAAAACAAAGAAGATATAGCTTAGAAGGATCTTCTCGGTCACAAGAAGTCAAAAGCATATTGAGAGAGAGTACCGCCTTGATTGGAAGGACCGACAACGTTTCAATCCTAAAGATCGTCTCGAGTCGACAACCTAGCTAATCGGTGTACCAAGTCGAGTGCTTGGAGGGTACGGCATTGATAGATATGTCTCACCCTTTTAGAGCAAGTGGGAGAGTGTTGTGAATAAGATAGGGTGTGCTCTAAAAACAATCGTTGCTTGTCATTTCGTGCAAGTGGGAGATTGTTAGGTGTAGTGCCCGAAAGACAATTTGTGTAATTGTTTTTAATGGATGACGAATTTATCTCACCTTATTACTTGCTTTGTGCTTGTAAGTAATACACTCGCCGCAAACCCTAAGTATATCGGTATGTAACCGCTTAACTCGGTGCATGGCATGCACGTGAGGATTGAGTTAGTGGTGATATACTTAAACTATTAGTCCGTTGTGAACTTAATCAGAGTTTAGGGTCTCTTGATTAAAACACCAATAATGCGCCCAGAACACCTTAGGGTGTGATAGTCTTATCCGAACCGGTAGGTGGGGTACCTACGTGGGGCATTTATATATGATGGCATTCATATAGAATTTGGACCGATTTAATCGAATTTCTCGGTATAATTCCGTAATCGAGGAATCTTATTAAATCATTAGATGATCATATATGGATCAACCTTAATCCCGAGGTGATCACGGTGGTGCCGCTTGTCCCGGGGTAGTGTTTGATGTGTTAGTTACGGTTCACTTAAATAATGTGTTCCAAGCCACTTCTCATTGGCACTATCTCCAGGATGAGTGAGTAGTTCGATTTTCACGGACATGGAATCCATTCCTTCCCGCGGGAAGTAGAGAGACGATCCCCTTATTTGTTAGCCCTAAGAAAGTGATCGATCGGCCGAGTTCATATTTAGACTAATTAGCTACTAGTCGGATATGTGAACTAATTGATCACTAGGGGGTTGATGGTAAATAAGGATAAGATTCGAGTCGGGTTTGCGGAGACTTCCCACTCGTAATGGACGATCCATGGAGGGTTAATCCGTATGTAGTGATTATATCAATGGACGCTTATTCGCTCTATGGGTTGAGTATAAGTATACATCTATAATCGGTAGAGTTCAGTTTCGGGTTTATGGTGGCGTAATCCCGGAATTAATAATTAATGTACTTTCTGTTCGATGAATAATTAATTATTGGAGCTACTGGTTATAGGTCCATGGTCCCCGGTGTGGCTTCTGTAATTCGGACTAATAATCTTGTTATTTGGGCCTCAGTGCTAATTATTTGATATGCATGGATATTATTTAGTTGGGCTAAATAATATAATACACATAAAAGACATTTTATGTGGGCTTTTTTTGACCCAATATGTGGCGCCATTAATGTCCTAATAATTAGAGAGAAATTAGTTTTCTTGGATAATTATTTAACATGTGATTTATCTTTTATTTGTTAAATGATAATTCATGGAATAATAGATAATAATATGATTTATCTTAATTTGTTTGGGATAATCATTTTATTTATCTTTTATTTGGAAAAGGATTAATGTGATAATTATCACTTAATTATTTAATCCTTGGAGGACATTGATTACTCTCCTATATAAAGAGAGTTCTCCCAAGTCTAATGACAAGGTACTATTCACCGAGAGAAATTGGCCGAAAAATTTCGGCCTCTATTCTTAGGGTTCGAGCTGGAAAAATCTTCGGGATTTTTCTGGTTGCATATCAAGGAGGCTCGTGTATCAAAAAGGGTGTCCACCAACCGCCGTTTGGAGAACACATCGGAAGATCAAGGCTTCTCTTCCCTATATTGGTAACATGATCTTAACCCCTTGTAGTAGTTTAAGTCCTTTATTTATGTATTGTACCGTGTAAATCGTGATCCGTCCGTCGCGTATAGATCTAACTCGTTTAGATCTAAGAACCCGCATCCTTCAAGTAGTGTATGGATCGGTAGATAGTTTATGTATGCTTGACAATTAGGATAATCATGCTTGACAAGTAATTAATGAAATTGAACAAGTACATGCAAGATGAACTAATGTAGTCAATAAGACATGTTTTTATACATGGTTCAAGTTATGATTTTAAAGTAGTTTCTTTACGTCTCAATCTTATGTCTTTAAAATTGTTTTGTAAATTGGGTGAAGCGAGTTCATGTCATGTCTTTCGACATTTGACAAGTATAAATATCTCTTTTTGATGTTCTACTTCTTACAGGGAAGTCCAAAATGCTCACTCTTTTTCTTTTGGAATAAGAAGATATGCAGGTACCCCAGAGTATGATGGTGAGCTTGAAGAGCGAGCTTAGGATGTAGTTTATGGAGTTTAGCTATGCTTAGATGGTTGTTTTAGTTTGTCTCCTTTGAGTAAGACATGTATGTCAAGTTAGTTATAGTAGTTTCATTTTTAGACATGTAGTGTTGTATTGGATTTAGTAGTGATTTCAGTTATTTATGAATCTAGTTGTGGCAGTAGAGATATTCTGAGGTGTTGTATATTTATTAAGGACTCTGTTGGTTTGTTCCTCGAGTCCCAACATATTTATTTTCTTTTGCGCATATCTTTATTACTCATATATTACGTCGGACTTATGCGAGTTTTAGAGTATTTTTTAAAAGTCACATGCTGAACGTTCCATTTCCAAATAATGACTTGATATCCGGGAGCGAGGCGTTACAACCCATCCCGAACCGCCCAAAATTGTTAACTCGATGATAACCCGGAGGTTCACCATCCGGATGCCCAGACACCCAACTTGTGAACCACATGTTCAACACCGATTTAATATGTTACCTGATGGGTTATTGACCCGTAACCACCACGTTCGTGTCATAGAACCGGTCACCTATCGGATACCATACAAAAATACTCCATTCGTCCCCGAATATAAGTCATGTCAACTCTTTTTGTTTGTCTTAGGATATAAGTTGTTGGTCCCTTGGAAAGGCTAACACAAGTTTAGAGGGGGGTGAATAAACTTGACCCTAAAAAGCGGATTTAAAACAAATTAAGATTCAGGTTAAACTTGTGTGGAGTTAAGTCGACTAAGCCGAGTTTAAGTCAAACCGACTTAAGCTTGAAACCGAGTCAACAGGCGGCGATAAGTTTTAGCCTTTTTCTTGATCTTGTTGTTCTTTAATGAAAATCGAGTGTAGTAAACCGAATTCCGATGAATGTCGGTTTGTGAACAAGGTGTGTAACAATCAATTATCAAAGTGCTGTAAGTAAATAAGTAAGTGCATAAAGTAAATAAGCCAAATGTTATAGAGGTTCCAGGTGGTGTAATCATGTACGTCCTCTCTTCCCCTGTGGTGCGGAGGAAAATTCCACTAGAACTTCTTGAGGTGAACTGTTACAAAAAGTCCTAAACAATAGTCCTTAGCTAATCCCTAGCGTCACTGTCTAAACAGTTGTAGAACAGGTAGAATTACAGTTCTTCAATTGCTTGAACACTGATCCTTGGAGGGTTGAATTGCCTCTTCACCAGCTACCACCACAAACAAAGTCTACCCGACTGCTTGTCACAACTGTCCTTGGCGAAACCTTCCTGGTTTGCTTCACAGTCTAAAACCTTTGATGTAGAATCAAAGTTGGGCTGAGAATCAATAAATTGATTCTTGTTTGTGGTTCTTCAAAGTGTCTGATTCTTGATAAAATATGTGTAGCTTGAACACTTGAAGAATTTCTAGATATGATCTTGTTATAGCGCAAAGATGATAGCAATTCGAATAAAGCGACTAATGCACAAAATTTCTTGATAATACTTGTTAATTCGTTGTTTTTATCCTTGGTGCAAAGTCTTCTATTTATAGTGTGAGATCCAGTGTTCATCTGGCTTCAATTCGAATTGTATCAACGTCTCACTTGTAACGGCTATATTTTCTGACCGTTCTGTTGTGTCAGTAACTCATCCAATGAATTTGCTTCCTTTATAACGTTCGACTGTACGATCCGTTTGTTGGATGGGCGACTTATAAAACGAGTTTCCTTATCAGTTTTATACTGAATTAATTGTTTGTCAGTTTCCTTACTGACTTGGAGCGTCAACTGAGATTTTACTCTTTTTCAAATATCAGTACTCCGGTTTTCATCTGATTATAATTGACTTAATCAGAGTACACCATGACTCATTATCATCTAAGAATTCATTGTCCTTATGATTCTTAGGTCTTCATACAAGATCCATAAATTCAGTTCAGGTCACCACAATCTTGCCTGAAGTCTAACTTTACAGTCTCGACTTGTAATCTTCATCACTGAGTTTGAACCCTCAGTTCTTCAATCTTCAATAACTGAGTCTGTGACCCTCAGTTCTTCAGTCTTCTATATAAGCCAACTGAGTCTGTGACCCTCAGCGAACTTATATTCTTCAGTTTGATGCTGGTGTATTCTGAGTCAGTTTCTGTCTTAGTGATTTCCAGTTTTCTAGATGACTTCCAGTTTTCAGTTTTACGACACACTAATTATTACAGTGCTTATCTGATGTAACTTATACAAATGTCAGACTCTAGTAAAACCTATACATTCGATTCTAGACATCTTTTAGCTTTTCACTATAACAAATGGCTTCAAGCACTTCATCAATGGGGTTAAGATAATAACATGCATCACAGAATAGCCCCAATTTTTTAAAGGAAGATTATACTGGAATTTTAATGCCCTTACCACATTTAAGATGTGATGGTGCTTTCTTTCTACTACACCATTTTGTTGTGGTGTATCCACAGAAGTTATTTGATGTAAAATACCTTTTTCTGCATAGAAATCATGCATGTTAAACTCTGCACCATTATCAGGCCTAACAATTTTAACATGCTTGCCAAATTGTACAAAAGCATATTGAATGAATAATTGCACAAGTTGTCTAACCTCAGACTTGTACTTCAACAAAAAAAAACCCAAGTATATCTGGTAAAGTCATGTACTACTGTAAGGAAATATGATTGACCATGCATAGTCTTTTGTTTATAAGGCCCCCAAATATCAAAATGAACAAGATCAAAAGCATTATGTATAGAAGATTGAATTAAAGGAAAAGAATTTCATTTCTGTTTTTCCAGTTGACAAACATGACATACATCATGATTATATGTAATATAAATATCAGTACATTTTAGATCTAGAAGCCTATTATTGGAAAGATGACCAAGTCTGTAATGCCAACTTTTTCATCATTTATCTTAGATTGATTATCTACGAAAACACATTATGTAAAGTACTAGATTGAGATGAAGTCCGAAGATCAATTTTCAACACATATAAGCCTTTAGACTTCTTAGCTGATCCAATATGAATCCCATGTTTCTTGTCCTGAATCATACAAGAATCCAAGTAAAAAAAATATAGACAAATCAGGGTTAGAAGTCAGTTTAGCCAAAGATATGAGATTGAAATTGAATTTTGGTATACATAAAACATTTGTTAACACCAAACTTCCATTCAAATATTGTACCTATATGTGTTACTTTGACACTAGAACCATTAGGCAAACCAACAAGCATGTTATCAACAGCCCTATAAGACTGTAAAAAAGCCTTACTGCTAACAATATGATTAGTAGCACCAGAATCTATAATCCAAGTCAAAGAATTACCAGTTTTAGACAAACCTGACACATCACTGGTGGGCACAAAGTTGGTAGTTAGGACAGTAGCCTGATTATCCATATGAACAAAAGTGACTGCCCTCTGTGTGTCTAAAAGCTTTAGCAACTGATGATATTGTGCTTTATTCAAAGTGAAAGTCTTTGTTTCTTGGGGATTTGGATTAGAGACACCTGCTGAATGCACCCCTTGCTCTTCTGCCATTGTTTCCACCATATTCCCTCTGCTTCTTGCAATTGGCTTAAATCCAGGAGGATACCCATGATTTTATAGCATTTATCAATGGTGTGTTCGTATAACCACAAAAAGAACACTGCACCTTCTTGTTGGATTGTCCATCCCTGGATTCTTTCTGAAATTTGCAGAGTTTCCTGCTGTATTCCCAACCGGAGGCTTTCCAAAATTCTTCCGAGCCCTAGAACTTTGTGAACTGATATTAGCACTACTACTGGTAGGAAAATTATCAGTAAATGCCCTATTATATAAGGCAGTGGCCCCTGGAAACCGGACTTCAGAATCTTTCTGATCTTATAATTTTAAAGCCATGGCAGAAACTGTTTGTAAAGTCTGGTACATGAACCATCAATTGTGCTTGTGTCAAAACTTGTGAGAATTCAGTGTTCAAACCTCTCAAGAACTTAACTACACGTTCAGTCTCAGCATAACCAGTAAAAGTTTTGATCACATCACAATGACATCTAGGCTGGCAAGAACAAGATGGATCGGTCTCGTGATTGCTATTTCATCCCACAACGTTTTTAACTTCGTGAAATAGCTTGTAACATCTAATTCCCCTTGTTTCAAGGCATGCACATGCTCTAATAAATCCCCTAAACAAAAAACATATAGTCTAGAGAATCTTGCTTGCAAATCTAACCAAATTTATCTAGTAGATTCCTTATACATCATACTTTGAGCAATGTTTGGCATAACAGAATTCAAAACCTAAGTAGAAACAAAAGTGTTGAACTGCTGTCATACCTGAAAATCAAGGGAAGTAAGAGCGTGTTTGGTGATATATCCGTCTATGAACCCGATATTATTCTCAGTAATCAAAGCCATCTTCATGGAGTGGCTCAATGGATGATAGTTCTTATTATTCAACAATGGCTGCATAAGCACCAAAGTAGGATTCTCGTTAGGATGGATATAAAGCGGATTCCCTGGCTGAATACCTTGATTATGGATCGCAGCAACCATGATCAACAGAAATCTTCAAGAAAATAGTTATAAACCGAAAGAAAACGAACTAAGTTCTTCAAAGAACGAAAGAAACAAAGAAGATTCTTCTAAAATGAAATGAAAAGAGGCAATTGATCCAAGTATTGGTATGATACCATATGGAATTTCTTGAATCAACACAAACAAAAGTATGAATTAAAGAAGAAGGTGAAGAACACCTTTAATGACATGAAAAACACAGTAACAATAAGGAGAAAAGCTGCATTTCTGGTTTTTACATGAATTAAACTAGATTATTGATACAAAACAAATAATCAGCACTTCAACTCTCTAATAGAGTATATATAGGAGTGTTCTTAGCCGTGATTAAGTTACAACAACTACTCCAACCATCCTTAACTGCTCCAACAGCCAAATAACCAACTTTTAGGAAAAAGTGTTCGACGAAATGCTCCGGTGAACACTTGAGAATTTTTAACACATAATAGGCTATGTGTTAACTCCAATAGATATATGTGAGTTCTATTAACACCCCCAGTTTTACTATTGACACAATTTTTTGATTAGTTTTTTTTTTCTACTTCCTGCATCACACATATATCAACGTCAGTGGACTGACGTTTCTAAGTTGTGACACTTTTATAACGTAAACGTCGGTGCCACTGACTTTCGTTTTTAAACAGCAACATCAGTGGCATTGTTGTTGCTATTGAAAACCAAAGTCAGTGACAGTGACGTTGCGTTCATTAGAAAAAAATAATGGTGTCGAAGTAATTTTTTGTGGTGCCGGGATTAATAGAGTGCCAGTAGTAAAAATGAGGATGCCAATAAAAACCTCCTAGATATAAAAGAAATTTTACGGAATCTGTATGAATGCGGTAAATGTAAATTAAATTTTACAGAATGCGTATTTTAAAGTAAAAATAAAGTATTTGCTGCAATTTTATTTTTTCCCGTTGAAATATCTAAAATAGAGTTTTAAAAGGACTTACATTATCTACTAGTACAATATGCTCGAAAAACACTCAAAATAACTTCAGTAGTGATACATCCACTACTCTTTCAACCACAACATCTTAAACAACACAATCAACACCACATATTCTGTTGGGACTTATCACAAAAAATAATTGATCATTTTAATCAATGACTACTTTTGTGTAGTGGTTTTATGTAATGCATATATCATTATACAAATAACTTACTACTAGTATATTTTGAGACGGAATGACGGTAAATTCAATGAAAGAATGTGTTGTAACTTGTAAAAGTAAACTTAATAAACGATTAACTTTTAATTTGGAAGTTGAAGTGAATAATTAGAAATTTTTTTTTTTTAAATGCTGAAAAATAAAATATTTATGGTTTTATATTTCATCTGAAACTATTTCACTGCGAATGGGTCCCGTCGGCTTTTTCTTGAAAGCCATTTTTAACCAAATGACGACTTTGCCCTTTTTTTTTGAAAACACCAAAGCCCGTTTGGTTGAACCGGGCGCTTCTTCATATATCGCACCCGCCATGCTCACGTTTTTTTAGGTTAAAGCCGCCGGTTCAACCAATGGCTTTAGTGTTTTTAAAAAAAAAAAAGTAAAGTCGCTTGGTTGAACCAGCGGCTTTAGAAACAATCTTGACGTGGGCCCATTCGCGGAAATAGTTTCGATGAGTACGAAACCATAAATATTTTATTTTTCAGCATTTAAAAAAAAAAAATTCGAATAATTACGCCCAATAAATATTCCAACAAACATATTCTCACTTCTGAACTTGCTTCTCGGAGACGCTCGAGGAGGCAGTTCTTGAGTCAATAACTGTTACTCACAAAATCTTCACCTGATTTTATTTGGTAACCATAAAGCCACTTTCTTAATTTTGATCGGAAAAAGCAATTGTTTCACGACATTTGAAACACTGAAACCCTGCGATTTCTCTCAACAATCATTTGCTTTCTTCCGTTAATTTTCACCCCCAAATGAGGATAAACCCAAATTCTCACTTTTTGATTTTCGTTCTTTGATGTCGTACTCCTTGTGCTCTGTAGATTGAACTTTTCTTGAACGATTTATTTTACGTATTTTTCAGGTAAATTTTTTTTCGAAATTTCTTACATTTTACCCTGGTTCTTCAAAAGCTAAGCCTTGAATCTCTGAAAGATGACTTCAGTTTACTGATAATGCATTTGGGACGACTCTGAAATTCTGAGCTTTTTATTTTGCAGGTAATCAAGATTCCAGCATCGCCAAATGATCTTTAGTTGTTAGTGTGATTTTAAGGTCTTTTGTCTTTGGCGTTGTATCTACCTTGTCGCAAAATGATCTAAAAGCAGGATAAGTATTTTGGGGCAAAGAGGTAAACAACATGCTTAGGGTTTTAATCAACAAGAGGATTTTTTTAATGCTTAGTTCTTCTTCCGATTTTGATGGATGTAATACCATGTTTTAGAGAATTCTCATACCTCCATAATGACATGTAAGTTGTCTGCCCGAATCACTGCCCTGATTTTTCTTCCTTCTCCTTTTGAGTTTAAATTGAATTATAATGCCTTTAATCTTCTCTATTTACTTGAAACCGTAACAAATCACTTGAAATCATTCGTTTATATGTTTTTCCCCCTTAATTCCGGGGTTTCTGGGCTGCTACATTGCTAGATGTTTGAACATAATTCCGGTGCTGGCACAAAAGTTGTTTCCTTTGCATCTTTTGGATTACTAGAACTCCAAGATTCTTTAAGAGTGTCCATAATATTTGATGAGCTTCTTTTAGTTGAATGTTTTCCCTTTTCCTCTGTTCAATTAATCTTCAATTTTGTAAGTAAACTTTCTATTTCAGGTATTTCCTGTCAATCCCTTCATTCTTAGGCTGGAGAAAATGAGTAAGGTTAGTTACTTCTTATCATAATCAATGCCATCGAAGGTTCTAATTCATTGGTAGGCGTTGTGGAGTCCATTGAGTCACTGACTATATCAGTCTTGGTATCGAGTGAGATGCAATATTTGATTCTTAAAAAAAATTCTCAAAAAAGAAAAAGAAAAGGAAAAATTTACAACTAAAATTTACCTTCTTAAGTGATTTGTTGATTCAAATCGGTTAACATTGTCCGAGTTTCACATATTTTCTGCACTGATGAATCCAGACAGATCTTGTGATTTTTGTCTGAGACGCATTTTATTCAGGTCTTTAAAGGTATGAGTCTGTAATTTTGACACAGTGGCTTATGAGTCAGATATGAGCTGTCCAACTCATATCCAACTCGGCTGAGACTCCCAACATGATGTCGTCAATTCATTCTTCATGTATTTCCATGTATCCATAAGGTCTGCATTTTTTCATTAAGGATGGTTGAGTTCTCCGTTGTTTTTGGACAAGTTTAGGGAGGAACTTGGGTGGTCTTGTAATGTGATCACTTGTTTTAAATTGTGACATGTAGGGCCAGATGGATGAGCTTCTTCCTTATGACCGTGAAAATCTCGAGCGTCTGCTTGACGCCTTTAGTTCTGCGGTTTCTCTTGAGCAGATAGTATCTGCTTATTGTCAATCAGGTAGAAACCTAAATGAAGCCCAGAAAATGCTATCCAGTATGCAGAGAAGGACCCCAAATTACTCAGCATCAACATCAGGGGAAGGTGTGGGTGTGGTTTTAGCCAATTCTTCTGCAGGATTCCAATCTGACATTCCAAAGGTAAAGGCTTCGAATGTTTCAAAGACTAAAAAACATCCGACATCTGTTGGAACTGTTTCGGGTGTAATTGGAAGGGACTATGGTAGGCAGTTGCCTTCAACTACTGGCTGTTGGAAGCGCAAGCCTATGGTACTTAATTCAGCTGATGTCACGGTTTCTGATGAGGATCAGAAAGATTACAATGGGGCTGGTGAAAGCATGCGACAAGAGATCGAGGGATTTCTTTTTGAAATGCTTGGAGATGGATTTAGTCTTGACAAAAGTGTCATTCATGATATCTTAGGTAATCACCTTTTACTTCCCAGCCTTTACGGTCTGAGACTGGATGCTCCTACTTATAAAATGGCATGATAGTTTATTTGTTAGCTCTTGAACATTGCCTCGTACAAAATTCCTCAATCCTAAAGAATGTGATTCATTCATATATGAAGTTACCCTTTTGCTCTTCTCAATACTGGTGTCCCTGTTTCTTCTTTATACGCATTGAATTTTCTTCTGTTCTTGATAAAAGGACAAAAGAGATATACTTTTTTAATACTTATATCTGATGTGTCAATGTTGTTTATTGGTGTTCTCACCTTTTGATCATTCCTCTTTTAAAACTGCAGGCCAATGTGGTTATGACGTGGAACAGGTAAATTCTCTGTTTTTGGATATTCTTCTGTACAAAGGTCTATAATTTCTGTCTCTTCATCAAGCAAGTGCAGATGGCCTTTAGTTTTGTGCCTTTTTCTCGGTCTTTTTACAGCAAAAATATGTACGCTCTTGCAGTAGTGCTGGTTGGTATGTCTAATACCAGACACATGGTGGGAGGTCATTGAATGCCTAAATAATGAAAGGAAATCGATAGCTTGAAAATCTCGTAAAGTGAAACCCTGTGGTCCCTGCCCATTGTAGAAGCTAAGGCTTATAATTCTTAATAAAAGTTGGAAACAAATAATCATTATCATTGCATTCTGTAAGACGAGAACCTTAGCATAAAATATTAGAGTTATGAATATAATGGGTTAGAGTACTGAAACATGGTTAGAAGTTCATTAATGAAAGGACTTTTGTTAAGGTAAAGGTGGACGTTAAATTCAAGTTCCCTTTTTCTCCTTTATGCTAGTTCATGTATTCAGGTAAGTAAGAAGTGAATGTTTTTCTGCTTTAGTAGCTTATGGGTCGAATTGATTCATTTGTATTGTTAAATTACTAAAATGCTGACCTGTATCAACTGTTCTTTGTTCAACGTCGTTGAGTTGCATCCCTCCGTAAAAAATAAAACAAAAGAATGATAAGAAATAAAAAAAAACACATGAATTTGGTCCTTGGAATTCACTTGCTGTACATTTGATTTTGGTGAGCGGTGAGCCTCATCTTGTTTGAGTTGTCAGTTTGATAGTGCTCTTTGATTTATTTTTATTTTTATTTTTACTATGTGATAGTGTTCTTTGATGATTGAATTGCCAGAGTGATTTTTGTACACTATTGAATTTTAGCTTTACGCTCACAATTCCACTTTTTTTTCACCCCATATATTTGGGATAGCTTGATTTGGATATTTTTCTATGATTTAAATGACTCTAAATATTAGGTCAGCATTAACAAAGCAGTTAACAGAGCTTATTTACGGAACCACCCCTTGTCTTTTGCTTAATTGCATGTGTTTATGCTTGTACATTTGGGCAACTAGATTATTCTTTGTCAGTGAGATTCCAGCTGTGGTTTTAACTTTATCCCGATGTGCAGAGCATGGAGAGGCTTATGAATTTGTCATCACCACCAACCACGGAAAACAGTGTGGATCTCATAAAATCACATTCCAATGAAGTATGGTTCAGTTTGTCTGTTACTTTCATTTCTATCCTATTATGTCTTATGAACTAAGACAGCCCCTGTAGCAGTTTGATCCATGGTTCTTGAGTTGGTGTAAAAATTGCGGTTTTTCTTACTGAATTTTCAATTCACAATGTTAGGAGTTATGTGGAGAATCTTCTTCTTCCTCCTTACCCCCCACCCACAGAAACAGCCGCCGTGTTCAAAGGTCAAAAAAGAAGAGTGATCTCGAGCAAGAAATTTTAGGTGCCTTGTTTACTGCTCCTGAAAGAGCCATTAATGAGCCAGTGAAAATTTTCCCTGTGAAAGTAAGACCCGTCGTCCAATGTCCTTTAAGTGAATCAGTGATAGAATACCAGTCTATCATTTCAAGGAAAGACACTATTGAGAAAGGTGAGCAGTTTTCCCTTCACAGGTGTCATGATACAAAATTTGTGTTCTATATAACTTGTACGTATTGTATGGTTTATTGGTTTTAGCCCTTCCTAACCTGATATCTTAACTCTCAAGATGATGATAAAAACGAATACGACTATGACTTGTTACGGAAAGCTGTAGCAGAGTACAAAGCTACGATGAAAGAATACTACACTGCCGTAAGTTTTCCTTTTATCTCTTCTCCATACGTTTGACTATGATTTCGACAGGGTTATGGTTGCTTGAAATGTTATTACTTTTGATGATTGATTATTTTCCAAGTCTTTTTTTGGGACCAATGAGCTTGTGTCTTTTGTTAGGCTGCTGTTGCCTTTGGTAAGAAAGAGTTCGAAAAGGCTCAAAAACTACGTGAAGAGGTACCTTCGTTTTCTTTCTTTTAGCTGTTATTGTTGCCTATATTTAAGGCGATGTCTTTCATTTAACGAAGCTCGTTTAAGGACTTACCTCCATTTAACTTTTTCTTTTATGTCTCCGTGTGTGTTTAGGGGGACTTTTTCATGAAGAAATCAAAAGAAGCAGATGATAAATCTGCTAAAAAACTTGTTGAAAAGTTAGTATAAAACTAATATTTTGTTTTCCTTTCCTCTCCTTTTATGTTATGTACCGTAATAGACTTGATTTGACACGATGCGTTCTGCAGAGACGACGAGGAAGATATGACTCTTGATTTTCATGAATTCGAGCCAGAAACTGCCTTGCGGTTTCTTAAAGTTCAAATAACTAATCTTGCTGGCATTTCATGTAATAATTTAAACTACACAACTGGCTATTAACATTTTGATACAACATTAGTAGCTATTCATAAAATGACATTTCCTCTGACCTCTTTTCTTACACCAGCCTTCAAGTACCTGAAGGTGATAGTAGGCTGTGGCGATGGAAAGTCCAAACATGCCTCTAGGAAGCGCCGGGTATGGATTTTTTTTTCTTTCTCTTTTGATTTGTGTATTTGTGGAAAATAGCACTTAGAGAGGAGAAAGATAGGAGGAAACTCTTGTTTTATTGCTTAGATACTTATCGGGTAGATAAGAGATGTTTACAATATATAGAAGAGGCCTCCAACGGCTATAAAAGGAAACCCAACGGCTATATATATGCACAGTAAAAGCAGTTTACCGTTTCTAGATAGATTAAGCACTAAACTAAGGCCAAAAAGGGCAAAAAAAAGGCACAGAACAAGCACTAAATAGGTTGAATAAGTCTAACATGTCTAATATTCAACACTCCCCCTCAAGTTTAGTTGTATATGTTGATGCAGCCAAGCTTGAAGTGTAGATGCAGGAAGACTTGATTTGAGACAGCCTTTGTTAGAAGATCAGCCACTTGATCCTTAGTTTTGATGTGGAACAATGAGATATCACCATTGTCCACTTTCTCCCTTAAGAAGTGTCGGTCCACTTCCACATGTTTTGTTTTATCATGATGAGTGGGATTTTCTGCAATACATAATGCAGAGGTGTTGTCACACATGAGTTGTATAGGTTTGGTGACAACAAATCCTAATTCTTTTAGCATCCTCTTTATCCATAAGCCTTCACACTCTCCCAGAGCAAGGGCTCTGAGTTCAGATTCTGCACTGCTTCTAGATACAACATGTTGTTTCTTGCTTCTCCAAGTTGTAAGATTCCCCGAGATGTAAGTACAATATCCAGAAGTTGATCTCATAACTGGAACCCCTCCTGCATAATCTGCATCTGTGTAAGACTTGGACCTCTCGTGACTGAGTTTTCTTGAACATAATTCCTTGACCAGGGTTCTTCTTTAAGAACCTCAGTATCCTCTCTGCTACTTGCATATGTCTTTCTGTGGGTTAATGCATGAACTGACTGATCAGACCTACAGCAAAGCATGTGTCAGGCCTAGTGTGAGATAGGTAAATAAGTTTTCCTACAAGTCTTTGATATCTCCCCTTGTCAACAAGGGGGCTATCATCACTTTTGCTCAGCTTTAATCCAGGTTCAACAGGGGTGTTTGCATGTTTACACCCTGGCATACCAGTTTCCTTCAAAAGATCTAGGGTATACTTTCTCTGAGACATGGTAATGCCAGTAGCATTTCTGGCAATTTCCATACCAAGAAAGTATTTAGGGTTCCCTAGATCTTTTATCTCAAATTCAGTAGCAAGGGCACCTTTAACCTTGCATATTTCATCAGAATCATCCCCAGTGAGGATGATATCATCCACATACACAACTAGAACAGTTGTCTGTCCATGAGATCTTTTTGTGAATAAAGTATGATCAGTGTGGCATTGGTGGAAGCCATGCCTCTTTAGGAAGTTAGAAAATCTTCCAAACCATGCTCTAGAAGATTGTTTGAGGCCATACAAGGACCTTTTTAGTTTACATACATCACCCTTATTGCCTAGGGATTCAAACCCAAAGGGGAGATGCGTGTAAACCTCCTCACTCAAATCTCCATAGAGAAAGGCATTTTTATATCTAGTTGAGTCAGGGACCAATCTAGATTCACAGCAACACTCATTAGGATTCTGATAGTATTAAGCTTAGCAACAGGGGCAAAGGTTTCATGATAGTCAATACCATAAGACTGAGTGAAACCTTTTGCCACAAGTCTAGCTTTATATCTATTGAGTGATCCATCAGCATTGTACTTAAGGGTGAAGATCCACCTACACCCCACAGGGTGTTTCGCTTTAGGTAGAGGGGAAATATCCCAAGTGTTACATTTGGTGAGAGCATTCATTTCATCCTTTAGAGCAGCCTTCCACTCAGGAACCTTTAAAGCATCATGGACATTTTTGGGAATTTGTATAGTGTCCGGATTGCTTGTAAAGGCTAGATATCGAGGAGATAGCTTATCATAGGACAGAAGTTGTACAAAGGATGAGCTGTACAACTCCTTGTCCCTTTTCTTTTAGCAATAGGTAGTTCCTCCATAGGAGACTCATTTTCTTGACCACTAGAGGAGTCAGAGTCCTGATAATCAGTGCTATTTTGATCATCAGGACTTTGATCCTCTGAGGTTTGAACATTATCATCATGACTATTTTCCTCATAAGCTTCAGTCTCTGGATTTTGAGAGATAGCCTTTCTTTTTCTGGTATAGACAATGATATTAGGTTTATGAGCCTTTTGCTTTTCATCAATAGTATTTTTAGAATGATCAGAATTAGTCTGATCATGTTCCATATCATTTGTACCAGTTGTTTCAGTTTTCTCAAAGAACTCAGTAGGACAGGTGTTCCAAGAGTCATAGTGATCTTGAAAATTCTCCCCCCTGACCTTCATTACCATAGAAGGACTGATCCTCTATAAATGTAACATCCATAGAGTTATAGTGCTTTCTAGTACTAGGGCAGTAACATTTGTATCCTTGTTGGGAGGATGAATATCCAACAAAGATACATTTGATAGATCTGGGATCAAGTTTACCTCTGTTTTGAGGGTGTATGTGTACATAACAAATACATCCAAAAACCTTAAAGTCAATGGTGCTTATAAAGTGAGTACCCGGATGTGCCTCTTTTAGCACTTGAATAGGAGTTTTGAACTTTAGAATCCTTGAAGGCATTCTGTAACGAGGTAGGTAGCTGTTAAAACAGCCTCCCCCTATAGGAATTTGGGAACTTTCATGGTGAACATGATGCCCCTAGCAACCTCCAATAGATGCCTATTTTTTCTTTCAGCCACCCCATTTTGTTGGGGTGTATCAACACAAGTGCTAATATGGATGATCCCCTTTTCAGAGAAGAAAGAGGCAAGGCTCTTTTCAAAATACTCCTTTCCATTGTCAGTTTTGAGTACTTTAATTCTAGTACCAAACTGATTTTCAATCATGGTGTAGAAGTTTTTGAAGATAGAGCCTGCTTCTGACTTTTCTTTTAGGAGGAACAACCATGTAACCCTGCTATGGTCATCAATAAAGCTGACAAACCACCTCATTCCAGTGATGGTCCTCAGTTTTGAGGGGCCCCATGTGTCACTATGAAATAAGGAGAAGGGAGATGAAGGAGTATAAACACTTGCAGGGAAGTTAGTTCTAGCATGTTTAGAGAGTTGACAAATTTCACAATGTAGAGAATCAATATTTATTCCATTAAACATATAGGATACAGCTTTTTCAAGTGCAAAAATTTGCATGCACTAGTCTATAGTGCAGAAGCATAACGTTAGTACAAGATGAAGTACTTCTACAACTAATAGACAATCCTTTAGGGATATCATTAATGCAAAGTCTAAAGTAGGAGGTCTTGAAGATGAAAAGCCCAGATCTAACTTCAGCACTGCCAATCTCCTCCATTGAACTCAAATCTTGAAATTTACAACCATTAGTATGAAAAATCACAGAGCATTTAGTGTCATTTATGAACCTACTAACAGATAATAAGTTACACTGTAAGTTAGGGACATAAAGGACATCTTTTAAAGTGACTTTTTCACTTAAAATGATGTTTCCAGTTCCAGATACTTGAGAGATGGAACCATCAGCTATTTTAACATTATGAGGCTGAGTGCATTTCAAAAGTTTCACAAACAACTCTGGGTTTTCAGTCATATGGTTTGAGGCACCAGAGTCCACAATCCATATGTTTTTAAGGATTTGATCCGCTGAATAGGCATTAAAGCACACACCTGTATTAGGCTATTAGCCATGGAGACATTGCCATGAGGAGCAGTAGTCTGTGTATTTTGAGCAGTTAATGGCTTCAATCTGTTCCATGCTAAAACCACCATCAGACTTTTGTTCCTCAACATTAGCAAGTCTACCAGAGCTTTCAGATGTGTGAGTAGGCCTAGAGGGCTTCCAGTTGGCGGGCTTCCCATGGATTTTCCAGCAGGTATCCTTGGTGTGACCAGTCTTTTTACAATGATCACAGACTGGTCTAACACCTTTGGACTTCTGACTTGGACCAGCAGTGCTTTTAGTAAAGAGAGCACTGGTTTCAGTAGATGAAACAGGGTTAGACACCCCATTCAACATAAGTTTTCTTCTGCTCTCTTCATGCTTTATGTCAGCAAACACACTCTTGATTGATGGAAGATGTTTATAGCTCAGTACTCTTCCTCTCACATCATCAAGGGATGAGTTCAGCCCCATCAAGAATTTGAAAATTCTTTTCTTCTCCTTAATGGCTTTATAGGTTTTGGCATCATTACTAGACTGCCAAGTTATATTTTCAAAGGCATCAAGTTGCTGCCAAGATCTTGACAGGAGGTTGAAGTAGTCAGTAACTGACATCACACCCTGTCTTAGATCATGCAGCTTTGATTCAATTTCATACTGCTCAGAGGTATTATCTCTTTTTGAATAGAGATCAGCAGCATTACTCCAGATATCCTCTGCAATATCATAGAGAAGGAAATTCTCTGCAATATTAGGAGTCATGGATCCCAGCAAGATGGACACCACATTGCTGTTTTCCACTCTCCATTTCTTGCCAGATGGATCCCCTTCTGCAGGAGCTTGACTTTCACCAGTGAGATATTCTTCCTTGCCTCTTCCAGTGATATAAAATCTCACTGTTCTGGACCATTGGAGATAATTGTCACCATTAAGTTTGTGACTGGAAAGTGGCATCAAAGAGGGTTCAGAGTTCCAGGGGGCAGCATTAGAGACTGCTTCATCCCTCGAATTAACTTTTGAAGATTGCTCAGTGGCCATAAAGAAAGAGAATGTAAGCAGACAAGAGTTTGAGAACTTAAGTCTCTTAATCCATGTGGAAAATAGCACTTAAAGAGGAGAAAGATAGGAGGAAACTCTTGTTTTATTGCTTAGATACTTATCGGGTAGATAAGAGATGATTACAATATATAGAAAAGGCTTCCAACGGTGTAAAAGGAAACCCAACGGCTATATGCACAGTAAAAGTAGTTTACTGTTTCTAGATAGATTAAGCACTAAACTAAGGCCAAAAAGGGCAAAAAAAAAAAAGGCACAGAACAAGCACTAAACAGGCTGAATAAGTCGAACATGTCTAATATTCAACAGTATTGATAATCTACAAATTATGTGTTCTAATTAATCTGAATGTTTTTGCATTGTGTTCTAGTTTAAGTCACAGAAATGTTATTAAGGTTGTTTCAAATTGTGCGGCTTGTATATGCATTCCTATCGCTTAATCATTTCGTGTATAATTGCTCGTATTCTGTACAGATTTTAAGGCTCCTAGAAAAGGAACAAATACAGTGGACAGAAGAAGGGGATGGGTGGACTATTGTGATACAACTTAGTGAGGTCAAGCCAAGAGGCATTTAGGCTCTAATTTTGTCCAAAAACTTCAATTTAAAATGAAAAAAAAAATTTGTTGAGGTGATTCTCGGGTTCTTGCTTATTATACTGGAAGGAGATATTAAAGGGAGGCGTTGCCAGTTGATCAACAGTCAGGATGGAGCGATTTTCCTGAATTTTCTGTGGATCATAGAAGTGGACATGGGTCAAACTGATATTTTGGCTATACAAAAATTTTGGAGAAAAATTTGTTTTCCCTATATTGTTCTTGTTGTTTACTTATAATTAGCATTTTGTATGGTGGGTATATCATGTCTTCCAAAAAGCCGAAACAATGTAGTGAGACAATGTAGTAAGAAAGGCATTGTACCTATGGGTTTATGCTCTGATACTATGTTGAATTTTTATCATCTGTTTTTTTAGTGGAAAAGAAAGTTTATTGGGCACTATCTAAAGTGCAAGCATGTTAAACATCTAAAGGGGGAGAAACGCATCATTCAACTTAAGCTACCATCAACCAAAAGAGAGCTATAGGTAGAAGATCCGTAGGGTTATTTTACCATATTTCTCAAAAGCTTAAATCGTGAAAAGGGTGTGTTATTTTGCACATTAAACACAAATGACTTCATAATTTAACATGTTAGACCGAGACCCGAGAACTCTTAGTCTGGAGACATCAACATTAACACTAGACTAATGCCTCATTGGTTAAACCAATCAAATTAGACGCTGGAAGATAGAATTTGTAATCAATCAAAGTATGAGAGGTGGCTTGCTGCATATTGACAATGCATCCACTTAGAGCAACCGTAATGGTTGTCTCTATTTGCTCTATCTATTCTGACATAAAGTTGACACATGGCACCTCAAGATTGAAGGAAAAAAATGGAGAGCGAATTCATGGAAAAAATTGGTGATAAGATGTTTTAATGGTTGTTAAATTGTTTTTAGCAAATGTAGAAGTCTCAGCTCAGCTCAGCCCCTCTACCACCTTCTACTCCCGCACTACCCTTCTACTCCGGCACTACCTATGGGAAGGATTGTTGATAAGAAAATCCTGCATTTTCCGGATAACTCCAAATTAAAAATAAAATTCAGAAAGAGTTTGAAAGCCCCTTGATGAATCTACCGGATTTCTTGGTAGAAAATGAAGCCAAATCAACTTCTCCTCCAAGGGAGAAACCGAAACTGATGGTGATAAAGTATATCGTTTTTTTCCAGCGCTATATCGAAAAGAACAACACTTTTCAACTATTCTCCTGCCTTTCCAGGCCTCCTTCCTAGTGGTGGACGGCTGAGGCTTATGGCGGCCTGTTCGGAGGGTGCTAAAGATCCCTGCAACTATGATCATCTTCTGTGAAAAAATGAAAAGAGAGAAGAAGAAGAAGACTGTAATGGAAAAATCATCTATCGGCCGTAACAAAATTGAGGCTCTATTCTGACAAAAAGTAAATAGAGCATCTCTATTACCTTTCCACTATGGATGCTCTTAGTCTGACATGGAAAGGTGATAGAGCATGAACTATGCATATGTCAAGACTCCATCAGAACGAGTGATTTAGCGGTTAAACTCTGCAAAAAGAGTAGGTGAAGCATAGCTGGCCTGTAAGAATGCGGGCCCTAGGCCAATCTCTCAAACGAGGCTATCCCTCTTCTTCTTTTATAGTGACTATCCCTCTTCTAACAACAACGTTTTCTATAAAAGTTATTCCCTACGTATGTACTATAAGTAAAACAATTATTTCATAAACCATACATTATAATTAGGCGGCTTCTATCGGCACCAAAGTTTTACTATTGACACCACGTTTACTTCCGACTCTATTTAAATTACTTTTGACACCACAATAATATATTTATTATTTTTTTACTTCAGGCATCACCAAAAAAGACACGAATTACTTCGTATACCACAATTTTATGAAAATACAATCGAGTCCTTTATTAAATTAATTTTAATAGAACATTTTGGTCCTTTATTAATAATATAATTTTAACATCAACAAATAATCCATACCTTCCAAAATTTTTAATCTTAATCCAAAACACCCTTTAATCTTCATCATCAATAATTTCATATCAAAACCCTTTCATCTTCATCACCCTTCTTCTTCTTCTTCTTCATAAAAAATTCCATTAATAAACACTACACACCATCTTCTTCATCATCACAACCTTCTTCTTCATCACCTTAACACATCAAAACAATTTCATAAAAAAAAAGGATGAATCCTTGTTCAACCCAAACTGAAGAACAAATGACATCAAAAGGATAATTTCTCACACAAAAAATCTTGATTTTTATTTCAAAACTTGAAATAGGTGAATGGGTTACCCTATTACAACATGAAGAGCATGTAAAAACATGATTTGGGAGAAAAAAAATCATGTTTTTATGCGTTTTCCGATTAAAGATAAAGTTTTTCCGGTATTTTCAAGCATCTTGTTTCTGATACTAGGAACGTCGGCAACACAGACGTTTATGTAAATATAAACATCGAAAACGTCGACGTCACGAATGTAAAATTAACGTCGGAGCAAAGTTTTACGTCAGCCAAACTGACGTTCCAAATGTATAAACAAGGTCGGAGTAATTGACGTTACGCAAACGTTAGCCACACTGGCGTTGTCTTGCTATTTCAACTTCAGGCCTATCGACGTTTGAACATTTTCCCGAGTTTTCCAGATTGCTTATAACGTCACTTGTCCTGGCATTGTTAGCACCAAACCAACGTCAGTACATGTGATGTTACATGTCATCTTCATCGCAAATGCAGGAACAGTTTCTTCCTGACGGAAAAAATTCGAAAATGAACCATTAAAACCCTCGATTTCTACAAAATTACTAGCGAATTGCTTGAAAAACAAGATACATATGTGATTTGGTTCAAAGTTATGTTATACTCAGATTGATTCTTGCAACCAATGCTTCAATTGCGGTTTCCCGGCGGAATACTTATCATCTCCGGCGCCTTCTCCGGTGATTTTTTTTGTTTGTTTGATTCAAATGAAAAAAGAGAGGGAATATAGTATTATGTTAAAATGAATTGGTTAAATGAATTAAAGGGTGTTAAAATATTAAAAAGTGTTATTTTATAATTAATAAAACCTGAGGGACTAAAGTACACATTTTTGAAAGTTATTAAATGGATGTGATGCCTTTAGTGATTTGGTGGTGTGCTGAAGTAAATGAAAAATAATAAATTAAAGAATGACAATAGAAAATTGATGCTGATAGAAGCTGCCTATAATTACCAAAAATAACGAAAATGGATTTTTGTTCTATATTCATTAGTATATCATAATATAAGTATTATTCAAACAAATTTAAGCTTACTAGAATTCTTGAGAATGAAAAAGAAAAAAGAAATTCTCATGAATGTTGGAATAGATATATCAATTTAAACCTCACTATCACACAAAATGTTACAAAATGTATTGAAAATCATAATTTCGCACCACCTACAAGTTAAGTTCGCAAAATTAATGTAACACCCTGTTTCCGGATACCGAATTCTTATTCGGAAAAAAAATGTTCGGCATGTATTATATTAAATAAATTTAATATTATACGTAAGTCTCTACTACGTCGTATCGAGTTTAGCAAACAGAAGCTAAAAAGACTCGTCAAGCATAATAAATGCTACTAAGAATAGATTACAACATACTAAAGATAAAAATGTTATCCTTACAACAACGAAAAGAAACTTACAACATATGAAAACTCAAAGAAAGGACTTACAAACTTGTCTTACAACAAGAAAATAAAAGTACAACATGGTCTAAAATAAAATATAGGGTAAAAGACCTTTTACCCCTATGTGGTTTGTCAATTGAAGCTTTTGCCCCCTCGTGGTTTAAAAATATATGGTTCACCCCCCTGGGGTTTTAAACAAACCATCAATTAAAAAATCAGGCGAATACAAAAGAATATTCCGTCGGAATATTCTTTTTTTAAATTTTATTCCCGTTTTACCCTTAATTTCTTTTTTTTTTTTTTTTTTATCCTTCAACATTATTACCCTACCTTCTTCCCCGAAAAATAAGGACTGGAGTACGGGAGTTGAGGGTCGCCGACAAGGGTTCCACCATCCATGGCTGCGATTTCCGTTAGTATTTAAATCATTCAGTTACTTAATGTATTCAGTCCTTATTCTGATGGGTTTTTGATGGTTTATTTACAACCCCAGGGAGGTGAACCATATATTTTTAAACCACGAGGGGACAAAAACTTCAATTGACAAATCACAGGGAGGCAAAAGGTCTTTTACCCAATATAAAATATATCATAGTCTAGTACAACGTCTTTGAAATTAAAAAGAATTATCAAAAAAGCATCATGGCATCGTCGTCATCAAACTCTTCATTGAGCTCAAAATCTACCAGTTCATCTTCTTACCCCACAATGCATACAACAAAATGCAATGTAGGTAAGTATAACGTACTTAGCAAGAATAAGAAGCTAATGTATAATTATGTCTTACAATGAAAGGTTCATTAGTTATTATTAAATTATCTTTGGGCCCGTTTGTTAAATCTGAAGTCTGAAAATAATAAGTAACTGAAATCTGAAAATAATTAGATTGTTTGATAACTATATTAATCTGAAAGCTGAAAGTGTTTAACTATTTGATTTAGCTCTTAAAACCATTTTATATATTAGAAATTAAAACATACAATACATACAAAGCAGACATATACTTTTATACGAATTACTACAAAATTATGTATATTTATTTTTATAATAGTAATGTGTACTAATTAATATATTACTTCGTACTCCCTCCGTTTTATAATATATGTCGCAGAGAGAAGATTCACATAGATTAAAAAAATAATTAATATGTCTTAAATATAGTGTTGAAAATGTATTTTTTTTATTGGAGATGTAAATACTTTGTTGGTAAATGTGTTTTTAGTATTGGAAATGTATTTTTTTATTGGAGATGTAAATATTTTATTGGTAAATGAAGAAAAAGTAATAAATGATGCATTGGAAATATACAATGACAGATAAATAAAAGGGACTATCTTTTCACACAAATGTTGTTTTACACTTACCAAGAGCCGAGAGTGGGCTTCGTTTGGATATTCCACACGCCTGCCATTCTGACCGTAAATGAGTCCGGAAAATATATATTATTCTGGCCAATTTATGGTCAATTCACACAGCAGCCATTCTGACCCAATTTGAGTCGAATACGATCGATATTATACGATTTTATTCTAGTCAGAATTTTGAATATTTTTCATACTCAATACCGGTCAGAAAGACATTCTGACTACAATTGAGTACAAAAAACTTTTAATATTCTGTCTGAAATTCAGTCGGAATCAATAGTGGTGTTCTTATATTGTTGTTGTTATCCTGACCCAATTCTAGTCTGAATGTGTAGAGTATTCCGGACTCAATATTGGTCAGAATGATACTCTGACTATGTATGAGTTTGGAAAACTTCAAGTATTCTACCTAAAATATGGTCAGAATCAACCAGTGTGGACTCTCAACACGTATATTCTGACCGTATTTCAGTATGGATAATGTGTCATATTCTGACCAAACTTTGGTCAGAATGAACGCGCGTAAAATAAAAAAAAATAAGGGCGAAATTGGAAAAAAAAAATCTGTGTGATAAGATAAAAATTTGTGTGAAAAGATATTTCCAAATAAAAAAGGAGTAAATTGGGAATATGACAGATAAAAAAAAACGGAGAGAATACTACATTTTGCTGGATACCTTATCTTTTGATACAATCTCATAATTCTGTTACAAAAAAATTAGTAACATCCAAGATATTTAATTAGTCAAAGCAAATTTTTTTAATAATAAATACATTAGAAGTACAAAATTATTACTTTACCAAAAATTATTGTATGGTAACGCTAAAGTAAATAAAACAACAAAAATATTACATTGCAAAAAAAAAAAAAAAAATCAATTTAAGAAGAATTGGAGTGCGGTCCATTTATGCTCCACGTTCTCACCAAAAATAGAGGAAGAGAAGCGATTGTAAATTTTTAGCGTTAAGCACATAGCCACATAGGAGACCACTGAAAATCTGAAGAGTAACCGTTTGTTAAATCTGAAATCTAAAATCTAAAATCAGAAATCTGAAATTTGAAATCTGAATACATTAAGTAACTAACTGAATGATTTAAATGTTAAAATTAATTAGACTGTTTGGTAACATTATAAATCTGGAATGATTTTTTTTTTTAATAGTTTATACATACAAATTAGTGTTTTTTTTTAATCTCTTTCTATGTATGCATGTGTACATATATATATATATATATATATATATATATATATATATATATATATATATATATATATATATATATATTTGAAATGTCATAGTTATTATGTTAAGATTACACGTATAAGTTTTGGTATGATCTATAATTCATAAAATACTTCATAACTTTAAAGAAAGAACGTATTACACATATTTCATTTTCAAATTACAAAAAAGAAAGATTCATATGAAATAAACAATATAAATACTTTAATTCAATTAAATACTTTATTCTAACTAGTCAAAAAGTTTGGGTTTTGATAGGAGAAGAATAAAATACGTATTAAAAAAACACATAAAATGAAGAAACAGGTAAAGCCAAAAAAATAAAGTAAAAATAGTGACACATAGGAAAGGGCCGGCGCTACTTTTTCATCGATAAGCACCGAACTGAGCGCTGACAATTTGTTCTATTTTTACACGTAAAATTAAGTGTCACTTAATACTTTAAGATGTGTTAAAAATATTACTATCAAACACTTCTAAATGTAACTACCTCTTAATTTGTTCAGAATAAGTACTTATTTTGTTTACCAAACATGCCTTAAAATTAAGACACACTGAATTAATAGTGATGCTTTAAATCATTATCAAACACCACTAAACTTAACTACCACTTAAATTTTTTAGAATAAATACTTATTTGATTTAACAAACAGGCCCTTTATGAGACCGACTCGATTCTAAGGTTTACTTGATGTTCATCAACATGTCGTGACTAACTGTTTCTAACTTAACTTATCTTTGTTACATCATCATTCAAGGACACTACGCATGATGAAAATCCACCACGAAGATATACTATGCGACATATTGGCGGATCACACCAATATCAACAGGGGAAAACCCGATAGTGTACATGCTCGGCGGAGTCCCTCCGTACGTAGGGTCTCAGACTTACGGGGTTAAGTTCCTCCGTACTTAGGGTCTCAGAGACTTACGAAGTTATCCACTTTATCTGAACGCCGCAAATCGCGATATAGACTTGTGTCTTACCACGAATGGAATGATGTTTAATCTTTTTACTACACAAATATGTTTGTCATTATGTTCTTAACTAACCACCTAAGTATTTTCAAGTAAGCTCCCTCACATCCACTACTCTGTTTTCTAAACCATTAGACACGGTTAAGGCCTAGCAATTACACAGACATTAATGAATGCTAATTCATCAAAGCACAAGCCTATCATGCCCTTCCGACTGTCCCGAACTTCAACTCCTTTGAAGAGTACATTCGGTGCTGGAACTAAAAGCATCAAAAACTTAATCGAGGTTTGTTCATGTTCATTTAGTGTTATTAGATCAAGAGATAACATTTAGAACTCATCTCGTAGCTTAAAACACAGGCAGTGTTGGGGGGCGCCAACACTTTCGGCATGCGCCAAAGTGCATCAGAGAGTTCACTGAAATCTTTGTTCAGGTCAGGGGGCGCCAAAGGCTTCGGGGCGTGCCAAAATGACAGCATAAAACTCCTGATTGGTCTCTGATTCACTTAGGGGGACGCTAAAAGCATAGGGGCACGCTAAAAAGGGCAAAATTGCTCTACACACGATTTTCTGCACTTTATCGATTTCTACTCAAAACCAATCAAGTATAACATCAATCTAAGCATCATAACAACAGATAAAATATCTACTTTAACAAGGCATAACATCATGGATTTCCTCAACAATTTCTAAACATGATTTCTTGCATCAAATCATACCAAAACACAACCTTAACATCATAAATCCTTAATTAAACATTAGGAAGAGCCTCTTACCTTCTAGCAAGCAAAGCCAAAGAAAAACCTTCCAGAAATCTGTAGCACTTCTAGGACTTCAACTGGAAACCTATTTGATCAACCAATTGAACAAGAAACAAATGTGATCAAAGCTTTTAAACAAAAGGAACTACGAATTCATCTAAACACAACCTTGAAACTTGATCAATCCTTGATGAAACCATTATTAGGACTAGACCGTACCTTTACAAGACTCTGAACTTCTTGTATCATCTCGTAGACCTTCTTCCGCTGAATCTTTTCCTATATTCCATTCCGAAATCCTACCGGGTCTTGATGAGAATTTTCAAGGATTCTCTCTTACACACTTCTCCTTCCTTTTGCTCTCCAAATTCAAACTTTCCAAGGGAATTGTGTTTTTGCTAACTCCTTAGACATTATGGGGAGTTACTTGTAGAAATTAACTTCCAAAAGTTAATGGAAATTATTTTTCCTTAATTCCTCATTAATTGCTCAAATAATCCCCTTAATTACCAATAAATCACAATAAGCCATTTTCTTTCCTTTTCCTTTTAATCTTAAATCCATAATTAATAAATATAATATTCCGTTTTTCACAAAAATACACGTCTGCCCTTCTACGAAATGTCGGGATATTGCAATTAAACTTCGTATTCAATATTACAAATTATTTCTATAGCTAAAAGATTTCAAGATATCACTTAGAGACGTTTTTAAGAAGATGTTTGGAGTCAAATAGTTTTTTGTTCTTCTAATAATCATTTTTTAGTAATGGAGTACTAGCTAGTGCTTGATGCACTCTATTATATAAGAGGGTAAGTGTGTCCAGTGGCGGAACAAAGAAATTTTTTCAGGGTGGTCTTGGTGTATAAAGAGCAAAGCTAAAAAATTGCTCCCTTTCGGTGGCGGAACAAGGAAATTTTTCCGGGGTGACATGATTTGAACCTACAACCTACAGGTTTGTTCTTAAACCACTAGGATAGATAGTATTTTAGTTAACAAAAAGACACATTATATGCTAATATTAAAACTAATTCAATGTGTGTGTGTGTATATATATATATATATATATATATATATATATATATATATATATTCTTTATTTTCATATTCAAAATTTGGGGTGGTCTTGAGACCACCCACCCTAGGGGTAGGTCCGCCCCCGACCGTGTCTCTCAAAATATCTCTATAAAAACGACATACACACCTTACGAATTTTCACACCACCTTCTTCTTCCTTTTACTTCTATATATTTAGAATCGTTTCTACTTCAAATTAAAATCCAATCTCTCAAAAATTTGTGTTCCAGTTGAGTAGACAAAAAAAGGAAATGAATCCACTTTACAGAAGGCAAATGTAACATCCCATACCTTCGAAAAAGGGCAAAATGGTCTTTTATAAAATCAGTATACTTTATTATTTTAATTAAAGGATTTTTGGGATTTAAGTTAAAAATAAATAAGGGAATTAAAAGGCAATAACTCCTTGGGAGTTATTTTTGACTAAATAACTTCCTTATTTGATGGGAAGTTGTGAGGAAAATTCATTCTTCATAATTGCACGAACTCTGAACTCTTGAGAAAGGTAAAAGAGAAACAAAAAAGGAGAAAAGGGAAATCCTTGTCATAGTTCACCATGTTCTTATCGGTTTTCAGTTTTGAGTAGAGATTCACGATCCTTGCGAGAATAGCACCATTTTGATACCAACTTTTCCAAGTTCTGAAAGGTAATAGTTTTGCTCTAGTTTGAGATCTTTAAGTTTTGAGCCTTTTTGTTGTTCTAAAATTGTTTAATTCGTAGTATAGTTGGTGTAGAAACCTGTGATCATGATTAATTTAGAATTAATTGATGATCATCTAGGTTTTGGCTTGAGGAATCAGAAAGGTTTTGCTGTTTGCTTCAAGTTTTGCTTTGCTTTTCTTTGGATCACATGTATGAGGCTCTTCCTAATGTTTAATTAAGGTTTTATGATGCTAGGGTTGAGTTTTGGCATGTTTTGGTGTTATGGATTTTGCTTAAATGTTGTAATTAATGTGTGAAGTGCTATGGCATGGCGAGATATGGTTTTTCTACTGTTTTGTTACCTAAATTGATGTTGATCATGTTAGGAAAGGGTTGGGAATCGTTTAAGTGCAGAAAAGTGTTTCTGAAAAAAATGTGTGTGCATTCCTGAGCAATATGTGTGTATTGATTGAACAGAAGCATCCTGAATCAGTCAAATTGTCGAATGTGTGCACATCAGAGGGAAATGCGCATGCATTGCCCTGGCAGAATCATCCTGAATGCTCAATGTGTGCATATTAAGCCCTGTTTCGGGGAAATGTTGTGTTTTGAGCTCCGAGTCTAGTTTTAATTGTTGTTTCTTGATCTAATAACACTAAATGAACTTGAACAAGCCATGATTAAGCTGCTGATGCGTTTAGTTCCGGCACCAAATGAATGCTTCCTAAGAGTTGAAGTTCGGGACCGTCGGAATAGTATGATTGGCATGTGCTTTGATGGATTAGTATCTATCAATGTCTGTGTATGAGCTAGGCCTTGTCCATGTCTAGTAGTCTAGGAATGAGAGTAGTAGATGTGAGGGAGCTTACTGGAAAACACTTAGGTGGCTAGTTAATGATTAATAACAAACATACTTGTGTAGTTAAAAGATTAAACATCATGTCATTCTTGGTAAGGCACAAGGTTATATCGCGATGTGTGGGCATTCTAAAGGTGAACAACACTGCTGGCCTATAAATGGCTAAATGACATTGGAGGAACTTCACCGAACGTGTACATTATTGGAGTCTACCAAAATAGACTTCCGTGGCTATTATGGTGATCCTCCAATAGATTGCACCCAGCTATCTCGTGGTGGATGAACACCATGCGGAGTGACCCTAAATGCTGTTGTAACAAAGATAAGCTAAGCTAGAAACCAATAGTCACGACATGTTGATGAGCATGTAGTGAACCTTAGAATTGAGTCGGTCTTATAAAGATAACTTAATAATAATTATTAAACCTTTCGTTGTAAACTTTAATTATACATTAGCTTCTTC
Source organism: Gentiana straminea (assembly GCA_036785695.1). Classification (NCBI taxonomy): domain Eukaryota; kingdom Viridiplantae; phylum Streptophyta; class Magnoliopsida; order Gentianales; family Gentianaceae; genus Gentiana; species Gentiana straminea. The sequence continues at coordinate 6,599,707 of JAVUPR010000299.1, read as the reverse complement.
CTCTTGCTAAGTACTTTGTACTTACCTCAGTTGCATGTTTGTTTGTATGTTTTTTTGGGTGAGAAGACGAACAAGTTGATCAAGTGTTGGATGAAGACTTTGAGGATGACATGCTTGATGCTTACATTTCTTTTATTATATATGATGTTCTAGACTATGATGTATTTTATTGATAGACCATGTTGTACTTTTGTTTCAAGTTTGTAAGACAAGAGTTGTAATTTCTTTTAGACACCGTACGTTGTAACCTTTAGAACTTTCGTTGTTGTAAGTTATACAATTCAGCTATAGTCAGTTTGTATTCTATTCTAGTAGCATTTATGTTTGGGCTTCTGTTGCTTCATTTTGATATGACGACGTAGAGGCTGGCGTATAATGTTATATTTATTTAATGTTATACGTGCCGAACACTCTCTTCCGGATAAGGGCTCGGTATCCGGGAGCGGGGTGTTACAACATATGTCACTCGAACTACCAAACATGGGTGCAATGCAAGCTGTAGAAAGAGATGAAATTCAAGGAGAAGATGAAGACCAATTTCAGTACCTAGACGAAGTTCGGAGGAGTGGCTCCTTAAACAGGAGCCAAACGAGGGCGCAAAACCGCATTAGGAGGGCATACAGATTGTCACTATGCATAGTAGTGACAATGTTATGCCTCATTTGATTATAACAAAAGATGTCCCTAAGTACAAGACAGGGCCACCATTCCTACGAAAGCTATGCACCATGCCTCATCGCTAGGTGTGCACAGACTGATTTTGCTCTGAAAAGCTTAAAGCCAATCTAGAGGGTCTGTGGCTCCATGGTAATTGGTGAAGTTAGGATAGTAGGTACCTCTCCTAGAAGCTTCCTTAAGGATGTCAGGATGAAGGACACTTGTGCCCCAGGCGGGCTTAGCTTCCATAAAGGTCTTACCCTTTTGTAGTTCCTCTATTTGTTTCTTTATCAAACTCAGTTCGTCTTGAACCTCTGGGGCCATAAATTGTCGAGTATCACTTTCCTCAGCTTGCGACTCCCCTCGTCCTTCTATGCAGGTACGGACCTGCCGGGGGTTTCCTAGTCGCCCTGGGGCTGCATCGCGGTCGTCAACCACGGGCCCTAGACGAGCCAAAGCAGATATTCTTCCCTTTTTTGGTTGAGAAGTGGCATGACTGCTCCCCTCTACTTCCGTACGGTGAGGCCGAGTTGTTCTCTATGGATTTAGAGTTGGTTGTACTTCCGTAGGTGCTTGTATGAGAGAATCAAATTTGCTGACGGGTGATCGGCCTTTTCTAAGTGTCCGATCTCACCGGAAGTGTACCAGGTCAACTGTAGCCTAGAATTGGTGAGTCAAGGTCGTATCCCACAGGGAATTTGGTCGAGTACCAAAGTCGGTCTCGTTCCTCGTTTAGGCCAACACAAAAACTGAAGATGGTGACTTGTCAGATCACCGGTTCTAACAACTAAATATACAAAACAAAGATTTAAAACTATATAAAAGAGATAGCCGAGCTATGATCCAACCAACTACTTTCTAACCCTAGCTCGATCCGAAGGTGTTCTTGACTCACCTAAACATCTCGATGTCACTCGAAGGGTGTCGTTTCCTATATCCGAGAATAGACATTAATTCAATAATCTACCCTCCTTGTCAGGTTCAACAGTCCACATCGATGTCACTCGAAGGGTGTCGATTTCTAATTCCGAGAATAGCATTAATTCAATAATCTACACTCATATGTCAGGTTCAACAGTCCGCTGACCGGATTTAACTGACCTAACACGGTCTACGCCCGATGAGACACTCATTAACAATGATATAAACCTCACACACGAAACCGAATCTGAACAACTCAGTCGGTTTTAGAGGGTGAACCTAGAACCCCGGTTCCCGTATCCTCTTGCAAAATACATGTGTAAAGAAGATACGTGAAATACGATTATCGAGTCGCGAGTTCAATAAAGGTCATTAAGAATAAGTTCTAGGACTACAAACACGTCGAAAATCAAAAATCAAACATCAAGAACACCACAAGAACAATCTAAGGTTCGATTTCATAGACTATCACATATCTCGGCTATATAACGATTACCTACTCATTATGATAAGCAAATAACAAGAAATCAAACAAGCATCAAGATCAAAAGCAATAAATTGAAAGAAAACGAAATACCAAATATATTAAACTTGTAGAAAATCGAGTCTCCGTGCGAAATCCCGTCAATAACATGTCAAGCTATCTACGACATCCTCCGGATTACAACAATCTACAACTAAAATAATATAATCTACCTACAAACTAATCTAAACTAAGGAAAAGTGCAGAAAATGGTGAAAAACGAGTTGGGGAAGAAGAAGGAACAATTAGATCCAAAATTGGGGTATTTAAAGGGTTTTGGAAGATCTGGACGCTAGGCGTGCGCCTAGGCTTTGCTAGGCATACGCCTAGCATGCTGAAAACACGGACCGAAACTTTGGCAGAATTTCCTCCGTAGGCGTGCGCCTAGCATTTTTCAGGCGCGTGCCTAGCTGACACACCTTCAGTAAATTGGACATAACTTTGTGTGGAGACCTCCGATTTGAGTGATTCAAGATGCGTTGGAAAGCTCATTTAATTGTTTACAACTTTCATGAAGATGTCCATCCCATAAAATGACTTTAATATGGATAAAAATGCAGATCAATGGAAGGTATGGTTGAAGTACCTACGCGTTTTGATCCGTTTGAACGTTTAAGCTTAGGGCACACGCTCCAATCCTCGTATCTCACCTACTGGTCATATCGAACACCTAATACCTGTACAAAATCACCACAAATACCACACGTAATCCCTACAGGACACTAGAGTGACTGAGAGTATAGTAAATACACCGAAAAAGACCGAGAATCCCGGACTTTACTAGGTCTCGAAATGATAACCAAGGTGTAAAATACATCAAAATACAATCAAATGTCTCCGGAAACATATAAAACGAGGTATAAATGGGGAATAATCATATAGTAAATGATAGCCAATTTGACTCTCATCAACTACCCCCTACTTAGCGTTTGCTCGCCCTCGAGCAAAAATGAGCAATTCAACAATAAAGATGGAGTCAACATTGAAATCATACATTTAGTCTAAAAGAATTGGAATGGTAAAACACAAGTAATTGACACAAATGCATAGGATTTAGGTTCTACCTTGTATTGAGAAAAGAATGTGTGTGTATGTAAAGCTTCTTCAACATTCGTCACCTATGACCGGTTTAGATTATAGACGTCTAATGTACCGAGGTTACACCATAGGATTATACGTCGTAAACATCTCCACTAATTGAGGTCAATCAAAGTCTCGTACGGTCGAGCAGGACTTGAAGGGTCATAATGTTAGGCTAGGGTCCGGGGCTAACGAAAGGATATTTACCATAAAAATAGAAAGAGATGGTGCAAAAGAGCTTTAACCAAGTCAAAAATAAACACGAAACTCGGTATCAACTTCGTCTTCAATCTTCCGACTATAAAAAATCCGAAATCCAAACCCGAACTTCAACTTCGCATTCCTTCAGTATACAACACTTTAGTCCATTTTTGGACTTATAACAAACTATAAAACATACACTCTGTTTTTTTCTTCTTTTCTTCTCTGTTCTTTTTTTTAAGGATCTAAGTATGAAAATAGATACTATACATCAAAATTTTGATCAATAGCCACAACCGGCACATTGTTACATTCCTCGTTCCGAATAACTCATAAATCACGACTCCATACCATTACTTACGTCTCAACAATACCTCGCAACATCGTAAAAATGTGCGGAATGAACAAGCTCAATTGCAAGGTAGTCAAGGGTACGTAGACTGAAATAAAGTTAGGGACATCGATTTTCACGGGTTAGTAACACGAAAGGCTAGTTCGGGTGGCAGTCTAACGACCCTACAAAAGGCTTAGAGGGGTAACAGTGGATTAATCGTTTAGGTTGGCCTTTGGATAAATGAATGCCAAAACCGTCATCCCGTACCTAACAACGACGACCTTTCTATTTCGCCTCGAAGTTACTAATATAAGTTCTAGGTAACCGGGTCATTAATAGCTACCATAATCGTTCACTAGTCAAGGTTATTGGTCCCTTGAAAAGGCTTTGGTTAAGTTTAGAGGGGGGGGGGGTGAATAAACTTAACACTTAAAACTTTTGAAGTTAACAAACTCAGCAACTTCAGTAGCCTGCTGACTGCTCAGTAGTCTGCTGACTGTTGATTTCATTGAATTTGTTGCAGTGGAATATATTCAAGTTAAGCCTTATTATTTGTTGTAAAAATATGATACCAAGTATTAGATACTCAGTAGTGTAAGTGTGTGATTCAGTTGCTAGTTTCAGTAGGATGATGTGCTAAATATACTAAATGCAGAATGTAAATGCAGAAAGTAATTAGGCAATTTTTATAGTGGTTCCAGGTGGTGTAATCCTGTCAGTCCACTCTTCTCCTGTGATGTTTGAGGTTGCAGTTACAAAAATCCCTAAGTTGTTTGTCCTTCACCAATAACTATGGCTTCACAAACTGAACACTTGGAACATGTAGGATTGCTGCTCCAAAGTATTCCACTGGTCCTTGAAGGGTAGGATTGCCTCTTAACCAGCTCCACCGCAAACAACAGTTCTTGACACCCAAAGATGCTTCACTGTCTTCAGCAGGTTTCTTGTAAAAGAATGTTTGAATCAAGTAAATGATTCAACAGTCAGCAACTTGATCAGGATGAAATGATCAGCAACATGATGTTTTCAAGTGTGTAAACTTGATGTAGCTTGATAGCAGATTACACTTGAAAAAGTTTACTGGATCAGTAGCTTTAAGTTCAGTAAGGTCAGCAGGGTGACTTCTTGATAAGAATCTGTAGCTCAAGATTAATTGTTATTTTCTCTCTAAAATCATCACCACCCATCTCTTGTTTCTGTATCAGGGGTCTTCTATTTATAGGTGAGAATCCTTGTGACTTATGTTTGAAATTCAAAACATAACCATTTCAGATTTGTCCCATATTGACTTGCTTTCTGTCCCTGTACATAGTACTGACACTGTCAGTTTACTTTTTGACAGTTTTCAGACTGTCCACCATTTGACTTGTATCCATTGGATAAACCTCTGTTTCTTTCCAACGTCCCTTTAATCTTGGCCATTGATTTGTTGACAAAATCAAGAGTTGTTATCTGTCCTTTTCCTTGTAATATTCCAATGTAACCTTTGATTAAATTGAAATATATGTTCAGCAGGTTCCTGTGAATGTAAGTCTGCTGAAATACATATCAGTTAGTTGATCCAAAGTTGCTGTGTTTATAAAACACTGCAGCTGACTTCTCTTATATCTAACTTTTTATTATGAAGTTAGATTACACCATTTTGATTATAACTAAGTTCCAATCACCACTTAACTTATGGAACTTAGGCCTTGTACACATGGTATATGCAATCAGCTTAGGTCATCACAGACCTCCCTAAATTCTGATTTCATATCCTTGACTTTAAATACTAAGTTTGATCCCTTAGCCTTCAATAACTGAGTTTGAGCCCTCATCCTTCAGTCTTTAGCAGGTTTCTAAACTAGTCTACTGACTCAGGTACCCTATCGATCTAGACGTGTCCGCGATGAAAGTCAGCTGACCTTTTACAGTGCTTGTTTGATCAAACCTATACAAAGATCAAACTCTAATAAGCCTATACATTTGATATAGAGATCTTTTTGCCTTTGCTCTATAACAGCTAGTCTGGCACTCATCACTAAAACTTAAAATAAGTCCAAAAATTTCCCCTTTTTGGTGATGATGCCAATACCCTCCTTACAGCAAAGCAAAAAGAGTAAAAACAAAAACAGAACAAATTCAGTCAATTCTCATTATAATCAGTTTGTTCAAAAGTTATTACAATCTAGATTCAGCAAAAATAAAAAGCATGTGTAAGTATGCTGATCTAGTTCCTCCTTTCCCTTTCTTGTCTTTCTTTCTCTTGCTTCTCATGATATTCCCTTATATCTCTAACCATTTCTCTCATCCATTGATTTTCAATGTCTCGGATTTTATCTAAGCAAAATAAACAAGTAATAAAATAAATCCGGTTTACCCCAAGTGCAGGGATCGTAGTATAGCGATTAAAAACCGGAGTCGAATCACAAGGAATCGAGGTTGGTCTAGTTCTTAATTTTTCTAAATTGTCACGAGAAATAACTAGAAACGAAAACGAAAAAAAAACAATAAACTGGACAGAGGGTTGTCAATCCAAAGCCAGGAAAGATAGTTGCGAAACCTAAATCTAAACTATAAACTAGAAAAGAAAACAATAAACAACTATAAAGTTGTGACGATGATCATGGTGATTAAACAACGAACAAGCAATGATCCACCGTTCCCGCAACCCTCAATTTCCTCTCTAAGGCTATCTTGTGAAGATTTAACTAAAATTGTGATTCACCTATCAAAAGTATGAATTTCTAATCTCTTAGATAATTCGTCTATTAATCTCGTCATCTCTCGATCCTTAAAGATTAACGCTTTCATAACCAAGGTGTAAGATTTGTTCAATCTAGCAACCTAGAAATTTAACCTAGCAACTCTCGTTATTTTTAGGTTAAAAATCTAATCGTTACTACGGTGATCTAGGTCTAACAATGATTCTCATCAACGTTAAACATCAATAAGCAACACATCCATCGATTTAAATTGCATAATCAATAAGAACATAATAAAGATACAAACTTTAAATTAAAACTCACAAACAATCCCAAAGAAGAAATCAAGATGTTGCAGAGACGGTTTCACAAGCTTGTTCCAGAAAGCCTCAGATCATCTTCAGAATACGAACGAACGAAAATAAAAAAAACAAAAGTGGGGCTCGGTCGACCGAGCAGGAGCACTCGGTCGACCGAGTGAAGCTCTGTCTAGGGTTTTGTGCGGCTGAATAATGTGTATCGTAGGGTTGAAATAACGCTTCTATTTATAGAGTTTTAAGTCGGTTTATGGTATGTCGGCTGAAGGACGCCCGTTTGATGGGTTGAACGCCCGTCCAAGATGTATAAATTTGTCGAGTCGAGCCGAGCTGGGTCAGACGCCCGTCCTTCATCAAATCAGACGCTCGTTCAGCAATCTTTGGTAAACTCTGAATCCAGACACTCCTCCTGGACGCCAGTTCAATCTTCTGGACGCCAGTCCACTGGACGGATGGAGCAAACGCATGTCCAGACTTCTATATCTTCATTCCATCTTCGACTTGCATCCTCTTCCATCCATTTAACCTTCTTTTAAACATCGTTTAAGCTCATTCCCTGCCATGCTCGGGTACCTACAAGATAATAGAAACGTGCAAAATGTAGAACCATATATATTGATAGAAAATCGCTAATAAAATCGCGTAATAAGATCGATTATGCACTTTAATGATTTCCATACGCATTCTTTCAATAAATCCATTAAACACCTAATTTTCTATAAAAATTAGTAAAACACGAAGGAAATTGCTACGAAATAATATCATATATATCGTAAAAATCACCGTCAACATTCAATAAGGGAAAAATCAATATGGGGGTTCACTTCCTTCCCCCATTTTCATGCCTCAAGTAGAGTAAGGTTAATTTGGTGTACTCTAAACCCTAAACGCATGTATAACTGCTTGAACTCATCCAATGAATCTCTTGCTGATGTTGTGGGTAGATTTCTTCCACCTCTGTGCGAAGATCTTAGAGCTTTGACCCTGGCTTCCCAGAATTTCAGTCCCAAGAAGGAATTTAGCCCTTCATGAAAGCCCTTGTCATGGTAAGGTCTCCTCTAATTGTAATATAGCTTTTTGTATTCCTTGAAGAGGTCATCAGTCAACTGAAGTCTGCCAGGTGCAGGTTCTCTGAATGCATTGGTGTCAGCCTCCCATTTCTTTTGTGCAAAAATTCTAGCAGCTTCTTTTGCTACTGGTGTTTGGTTTTATTCCCCCTTGTTGACATCATCAACAAAATGGGAAAGCAGGCCATGAACACTCTCTTGTGTGATCACTAAGTTGTTCAGTTGACCCTCCATGATTTCTGTTCTAGTGTCAACTGCAGTGATCCTTCCTTCAATTGTCTGCTCTAGTAGATTGATCCTCTTAGTAATCTTAGGATCCAATCCAACAGGGTGAAGTGTTCTAGCAGGTTCAGTCACAGTAGGCTTGGGTGCCTCAGCAAACTTGTCAAGTTTCTGTTGAATTGAGACAAACTGTTCTTTCAAGAACTTCTCCTTCAGTGTATTGCCTTGTTTAATTCCTTTTACATCTTGGGCAAGGTCATCAAGAGCATATTGAGTGGAAGTAATATTGGAAGCAACAGTTTCAGTAGTCCTTCCTCTATTTTCCACTAGATTCATCAAGTCTTCAAACCTTTGCTCTTGCCTGTCAAGTTGAGTTCTTAACATTGTAATGTCACTTATGACTACCCTCAACTCATCCAACACTTGTGCTGGTACTCCACCAGCCAATCCTCCAGCTATATGTCCAGCAGCTTCATCAGCAGGCTCTTCAACATTGTATTGTGCCCTCTGTCTGCTGACAACCATGGCCCAGCTCATATCCCTTCCAGAAGGGTTAGGTCCTTCTTCAACTATATCTTCAAAAATTTCATCTAAGATTGGATCTTGAGCAGGTTCCTCAAAAATTGGTACAAATGCCTGTTGTGGTTCAGCAGCAATAGGTTCTTCCTCAAGCACTTGAAACTCCTCATCACTGAAGTCATAGTCCAGCAGCTGTTCATCCTCGTCAATAACGCAATCTGCTGACTATCCTTCCTTTCAGTGGCCTGTACTACGGTAGGCTCTACTACAGTAGCCAGTTCTTCAACAAGAGCAGGGGTTTCCTCCAAACCCACTGTGAGTTCCAACATTTGTCCGAGTGTTGTTTGATCATCGACAACTTTGTACCACCGCTTCCAACCTTTGTTCTGGTGCTGTTTGATCCTCAGCAACCTGAACCTCCTCAACAAGTAATGGTGATTCTTCAAAACCCATCACCATGTCCAATCTCTATCCAATCACTGTTTGTTCCTCAGTGAGTAGGACTCTTTCTTCCACAAGAATAAAAGGAAAAATAGCCATGTTTTCCTCTAGTGAACCTCTGGCATCAGCAATCTTTTGTAAAGTATCAGCAGATTTAGATATAGTGCCCTGAGTATCAATCTACTCTTGATATTGAACTGAATCTTCAGAACTAACATCATGCTCACTATGTTCAATAACTTTCTCCTCATCCAGATTTTCAGTCTGCTGATCATCAAAATTTACATCTCACTTTCGACTCTTGGTGCATCCTTGATAAGATCCTTAAAAATCATCACTTTCTCGACACTTCCTTCTCCCTTCTCTTTGCCAATAATTTCCATTAACCTCATTTCCAGCAGGGAGGTGTTGACCAGGTCAAGTAGGTTTTCCACCTCCAACTTTTCAAAAGCCCATTCCTCAAAGTCTGTCATTGGCTCAGCAACTAATTTTTGTTTCTTGTAATAACCAAACTTCCATTGAAAGTAATCGGCACCAACTTGAGTTTAGGATCAACAAATCCTTCTTTTCTTTTCTTCTCCTTTCTTTCAAATGGCATTGAGGGCTTCCTTGCAGCAGCTTGTTCAACTTGTAGTCCTCCAAAGGTCTCAACAAGTAGATTCAAAGTTTCTTTAACAGATGCTTCCAGGTCAGTAGGTTCTTCTGGTTGTAAATTTGTACCTACCACCTCCATCTGTTCTACACTCGATTCCCCATGAATTACATGCTCATCAGCAGGGTCAGCAACAGATTGCTCTTCCCCCTGAACTATTACAAAGATGGCAGGGTCTGTTATAAAGATCCAGCCAATCAAATTTCATACTTCTGCAGATGATGATCAGTAGGTCTATCTTGGGTCCAGAAAGTGTATCTAGACTCCCACTGAATCCCAAAATGGTCTTGGCAATTAACTTGCTCAGTAGATTATATTCATATCCAATGTGCCTCACATTAATTCCTAGAGATGATGGTATAGTCTCATTTGTCTTTATAGCATCAACAAACTTCATTCTTGGCAGATTCATCATTTCTGGATTGGTAGGAGCACTATTTCCAGGTCCAAAATGAAATACTTCTCTCAGTAGATCTGAAGTAATTTCAATCTCTCTGCCATTAATCGTTGTAGTGAAGGCCTCTATACCTTCATGTATGACTATGTTCTTCCAGAATTCCAAAACGTTGACATATGAAATTCTCTCCAATATTCTATTGATAACATTTTCTAAGCCAGCAACCTTTCTGATTCTTCTTCTAATGTTGATGGCTAACTCAGTTGTATGACAGTCAGTAACATATCCTCTCACACTTTGACTAGTTCTAATATGAACATCAGCTTTATCCGCCATTAGAAATGAAAAAGATGAAGAAGGAAGTTTTCAAATCTGTGTTCACACAAAGTATTTGCAGAGTAATAACAATATGAGAATTGTAAGTAGGAACTATGTGTATATGTCTGTATTTATAGAGAGAGGTAGTTGAAACTGTCAGATGATGCACTGTACACGTACTGTAGCATTAACCACGATTAAATTTGAATAAATGAGATCTTTCCACGTGTTCCATAACTGATCCATAAAGAGTTGTAACCGTCCGATCGTGTAACTGCGGTTATAAAGATAAGATAAATATCCCGGTCTTTTGCTTTTTGACTTTGTGGTAGTTTGACTCGTGTAACGTATGCTTCAGCAGCTTTTTCCATCAGTAGACTTGGCTCAGTAGCCTGCTGGCAAAGATGCCTCAGCAGCCTGCTGACAATGTTACTCTGCTGATCTCCAATTCTTCTTGCTTTGTCCAACTGATAATACAAGATGAAGTTTAATACCAATGACTGATCTGTCAAGTGAGCTCACCCAACAGGACAAAGACCAATCCCCTTGGCAACTTCATTTGCTCAATTGTCCAAACATAAATAAGTACATGGAATTGTTGATACCAATGACTAGTCTGCTAAGTGAGCTCACCCAACATAGCAAAGACTAATCCCCTTGGTGAAGTCCAGTATATTGCTGATCATAGGTGTATCAGTCAACTTTTATAATTCCAAGTCCAGTCCTTAACTTAGCAAATCTTTCACTATCCAATGGTTTTGTGAAAATGTCAACAAGTTGATCTTCAGTAGGGATGTAGAGAACCACCACATCTTTCTTTTCAACATGATCTCTTATAAAATGATGTCTCACATCAATATGCTTGGTTCTTGAGTGCAAAACAGGATTTTCTGTGATTGCAATTGCACTTGTGTTGTCACACATTATGGGAATTTCTCTTTCTTCAATTCCATAATCCCTTAATTGTTGTCTTAACCAAAGTATTTGTGCACAGCAACTTCCAGCGGCAATGTATTCAGCCTCAGCAGTGGAGGTTGATATAGAATTCTGTTTCTTACTGAACCATGAAACCAGTCTATTTCCCATCAACTGACAGGTTCCTGTGGTGCTTTTTCTATCAATCTTGCATCCTGCATAATCAGAATCTGAGTAGGATATAACCTTAAAGCTTCCATCTTTTGAATACCATATCCCTACTTCCAATGTCTCTTTTAGATACTTGAGAATCCTTTTGACTGCAGCTAGATGACTTTCTTTTGGTTTAGATTGGAATCTTGCACAAACACCTACAACAAAGGATATATCGGTCTGCTGGCAGTGAGGTACAGTAGACTGCCTATCATCCTTCTGTATAAAGTCTGATCAACATCTTTGCCTTCTTTATCTTCATCCAATCTTATGTTTGTACTCATAGGAGTTGATACTTTGGTGCTGTTTTCCATACCAAACTTCTTCAGCAGCTCCTTGGTATACTTGGTTTGATGAATGAAGATTCCATCTTTCATTTGTTTGACTTGCAATCCGAAAAAGTAGTTCATTTCTCCCATCATACTCATTTGGAATTTACTTTTCATAAGATTAGCAAATTTCTCACATAGCAATTCATTTTCAGAACCAAAGATTATATCATCAACATAAATATGTTCTCCTTCATTGATTCTGAAAAGAGTCTTGTCAATGGTACCTTTGGTAAAACCATTGTCCACCAAGAATTGAGATAGGGTCTCTTACCATGCTCTTGGTGCTTGTTTCAAACCATAAAGTGCCTTATTAAGCTTGTACACTTTATCTTCTTGATCTTTAACTTCAAAACCAGGAGGTTGCTGAACATAGACCTCCTCATCCAGAATGCCATTCAAAAATGAACTTTTGACATCCATCTGATATACTTTGAAGTTTTTATAAGCAGCATATGCCAAGAATAATCTTATAGCTTCCAATCTTGCAATAGGGACATATGTCTCATTAAAATCTATTCCTTCTGCTTGAGAATAGCCTTTTGCTACTAGTATGGCCTTATTCCTTACAATGGTACCAGATTCATCCAATTTGTTTCTGTATACCCATTTGGTTCCAATTATATTTGCATGATTAGGCCTTTCCACTAGTGTCCAAACTTGATTTCTTTTAAATTCATTCAATTCTTCTTACATAGCTATTATCCAATCTGGATATGATATTGCTTCTTCAACAACTTTAGGCTCTATTTGAGATAGAAAATAGGTAAACATTGCTTCTAATTGTCTTCTAGTCCTTACACCTTGCTGTATGTTGCCAATAACTTGCTCAGCAGGGTGATCCCTTAACCATTGTGGATTTTGGTTAGAATGATTCTCAGGAACATCTTCTTCAGTAGGGTCTGTTGTTGCTTCATCAAGGGGTTCAGCAGATCCTTGAACTGCCTCAGTTGTTGTATCAGTAGTGTTACCAGCAGGGTGTTCAGCAGGGGCAGAGTCAGAAACCTTTAACTCATTTATCCTTTCCAAAACATCAACACATTCTGGATCAGTGACTTGTTGATTCTCAGCAGGTTCTGAAGCTTCATCTTCCATTCCAGTGAACTTAGGTTCATCAAATACAACATGTATTGTTCCTTCATGTTTCAGTGTCCTTTTATTTAGTACCCTGAATGCCTTGCTGACAAAAGAGTATCCCAAGAAAATTCCTTCATCTGATTTTGGTTGGGAGGTCTTCAATTGCTCCTTATGATTTAATATAAAACATTTGCTTCCAAATGGATGGAAATATGATATATTAGGTTTCCTTCCATTCCAAATCTCATAAGGTGTCTTCAGCAGCTTCTTGTTCACTGAGGTCCTATTTTGTGTATAGCATGCTGTATTGACTGCTTCAGCCCAATATCTTTCAGGTAAAAGTGCTTCACAAATCATAGTTCTTCCTGCTTCCTTTAAAGTTCTTTTTCTTCTCTCAGCAACCCCATTTTGCTGAGGTGTACCAGCAGCAGCCAGTTGATGTAGCACACCATTCTGCTCACAGTATTCTCTTATAAATTTATTGAGAAATTCAGTACCCTTGTCTGATATGATCTTCACTACTATCAAACTTTTCTCATTTTGCAATCTCTTCAAAAGTTCAGGAATCTTTTGAAGTGTTTCACTTTTCTTGTTCATGAATACTACCCAAGTGTATCTTGAATAATCATCCGCAACTACTAGAGTGTACTTCTTTCCTGTCACACTTGTTGGTGTTACTGGTCCAAATAGATCCATGTGCATCAGCTCCAAAGCTCTTTTTGTTGACTGCTTAGTCTTTGACTTGAAGCTTGATTTTGTCTGTTTACCTTGCTGACAAGCATCACATATAGCATCCTTTTTGAATGTGATATCAGGCAAACCAATCACCAGTTTCTTCTTCACCAACTGATTGATATCATCAAAGTTTAGATGATTTAACTTCTTATGCCATAACCAATTGAGTTCTGATTTGGTATGCATAATCAGGCATGTTTCTGGAACAGCAGTAGACCAATCCACAACATACATGTTTTGTTGTCTTCTTCCAGCCAACACTACTTGATCACCTCTTTCACTGATGACAATACATGTGCCTTTGTCAAAAGTGACCTTGTAACCCATGTCACAAAACTGTCCAGTGCTCAGTAGGTTGTAGTCCAGTCCTTCCACAAATGCAACATTCCTGATTGTTAATCCATTTCTCACAAGTGTGCCATATCCTCTTGTATATCCTGGTGTGTTATTGTTGCCAAAATTCACTCTTGGACCATCATTTGCCACATAATTTGACAAACAGTGCTTATTCTTTGTCATATGTCTGGAACATCCGCTGTCAAAGTACCAGACACCCTACAAAACAAAGTTAATGTATTTCCATAAGGTCTTCTTTGAAAGGTATCATACTTTTGTTCATACATGTATTCTACACATCCATAAGGTCTAACATTTGGTTGTGTAGGACTCACATATGCTTTCTGGCCTTTTGGTATGTAATGCTGTTTGAAGTGATTTCTATTGTTAGAAGCACTAGCATAACCATTAGTTTGCTGTCTGTTAGGAACAACCCTGTAATATGGACTCTGCTGAGGTCCCTGTTGAGGTCTTGTATAGGTCCTCTGCTGAGTCCTCTGTTGATTCCATTGCTGAGGTTTTACCCTAGCAGCATGGTTATACCTGTTGTTTCTAGCGGTATGAGCAGGAATATTCCAATCATCATCAGTAGGGAATAATCTACCTTTCCCTCTAGATAAGTATCCCTAGAATGATTGACATTTTTAGGTTTAGGATTCTTATCCTTGGAATATTTCTGATTTTTGCTCTTTTGTGGTCCAACAGACTTGGTAGCAGGTCTGCTATCAACAGGTCTAGAAGGTACAACAGTCCGAATTTTAGATTTATTCTTTTTGTTAGGTGTTGTTGACCTTTTTGACTTCTGATTTTGCTTTCTTGAAGTCTTCTCAGTAGGCTTCACTGCCTCAGCAACCTTCTTAGGAGTTGGATCTTGTGCAGGCACAAACTTTGGACCTTACTGGATCCACTCTGATTGGATTGTTGAGTTCCAAATCCAAGGCCTGTTCTATCACCATATGAATTTCCAGATTTGAATGCAGTAGTGGAACTAGATTGTTCAACAGATTCAGCAGCTACTGAATGTACAGCAGGCTTATGCTGATTCTGTCCAATCTCTTTTTCCTTACCCTTGAGATTTCTTAATTCAACTTTTAACCTTTCAACTTCTGTTTGAAGAGCTTCTTTTTCAGCCTTCACAATCTCATAACCAGATTGTATTATCCTCAGTTGATTAAGGATGACATCCAAAGTTTCTTCATTGTGAGAATTTTTAGGATTTGACCCACAAGTTGATTCACAATCACTTTCAGCAGGAGTGTTTATAGATACAGAATTGTATACCTCCTTTGTTTCATCCATATTTGCCATTAAAGCATAATCATCCATAACAGCAATAAGTGCAGTATCATCAGATTCATTTCCTTTTTCTGATTCTACTTCATATCCCGATTCATCATCAGCAACCATAGCTTTCTTGCCAGTTCTTCTTTGTTGACTTTTTCTCTTCAGTAGGTCTGGACAATCAGGTCTAAAATGTCCAGGCTTCTTGCAGTTGAAGCAAAGATAATCAGGTTCCTTCTTCTGTTTTAGTTCAGGACAGTCAGGTTTGAAGTGTCCGGGTTTCTTGCATTGATAGCACAAGTAATCATTGTCTTTCTTGGATTCATCCTTCTTCTTTTCACTTGACTTCTTTGTGAAATTCCTTGGAGAACCCTTTCCAGTTTTCATCATTCTAATTTTCTTGCTCAGTAAGGCAATTTGCTCTTGCATCTCATCCAGCAGATCATATTGAGCTCCTGATGTTTCTTCTTGATGTGTAGCAGCCAATGCAGTGGTCTTTGGTTCTTCCTTTTCAGTTTTAGGTGCAAGTTTCTTACTGAATTCATAAGCCTTGAGATCTGAAAATAACTTGAAAGTATCCTCTTCATGTAAACTTCTCATCTCTTCTATATCAGTCACCTTCATCTCCCAAACTTCTTTTGCGGGTTAAGCTTCCAAGATTTTTGAATTGATTTCTTCTTTTGAATACTTTACACTCAGTAGGGTGAGTTCATCCATGATTGCATTGAATCTTGACTCCATTTGTTCAATAGTTTCATTTGGTTTCATTCTGAACTCTTGGAACTTCTTCTTGGCCACACTGATCTTGTTTTTCTTGATTGCATCAGTGCCTCACAGATTAATTGTAACTTATCCCAAAGTTCTTTTGTAGTTTTGCAATCTTTCACTTTCATGTACATATTGCTATCCAAGGTTCTGTATATGATATCAATAGCAATGTTGTTGAGATTTACTCTTTTTCTATCTTCAGCATTCCATTCTCTTTTTGGGTTTGGAATGTACTGAGTTTGATTATCCACTGTTATAGCTTTTGTGATTTCCAGTGGTCCATCACTCAGCACATCCATCATCTCATCATGTGTTGCAGCTAGAAAAGCCTGCATACGACAATTATACTCATCAAAACGATCTAAAGAACACGTCAACATTGTTCTAGCATACTGATTGTTATCCATGATGCGAAGCTTTAGAAACTTGAAAAAGTTTTCAAAGTATTTTCACAAACACAACAAGTAGGATTACTTCAGAACAGAAGCACTGCTCCGAAACCAATTGTTGGTCCTTTGAAAAGGCTTTGGTTAAGTTTAGAGGGGGGTGAATAAACTTAACACTTAAAACTTTTGGAGTTAACAAACTCAGCAACTTCAGCAGCCTGCTGACTGCTCGGTAGTCTGCTGACACTCAGTAGTCTGCTGACTGTTGATTTCACTGAATTTGTTGCAACGGAATATATTCAAGTTAAGCCTTATTACTTGTTGTCAAAATATGATACCAAGTATTAGATACTCAGTAGTGTAAGTGTGTGATTCATTTGCTAGTTTCAGTAGGATGATGTGCTAAATATACTAAATGCAGAATGTAAATGCAGAAAGTAAGTAGGCAATTTTTATAGTGGTTCCAGGTGGTGTAATCATGTCAGTCCACTCTTCTCTTGTGAAGTTGGAGGTAATTCACTAGAGATCTTTGAGGTTGCAGTTACAAAAATCCCTAAGTTGTTTGTCCTTCACCAATAACTATGGCTTCACAAACTGAACACTTGGAACATGTAGGATTGCTGCTCCAAAGTCTTCCACTGGTCCTTGAAGGGTAGGATTGCCTCTTCACCAGCTCCACCACAAACAACAGTTCTTGACACCCAAAGATGCTTCACTGTCTTCAGCAGGTTTCTTGTAAAAGAATGTTTGAATCAAATAAATGATTCAAAGTCAGCAGATTGATCAGGATGAAATGATCAGCAGCTTGATGTTTTCAAGTGTGTAAACTTGATGTAGCTTGATAGCAGATTACACTTGAAAAAGTTTACTGGATCAGTAGCTTTAAGTTCAGTAGGGTCAGCAGGGTGACTTCATGATAAGAATCTGAAGCTCAAGATTAATTGTTATTTTTCTCTCTAAAATCATCACCACCCCTCTCTTGTTTCTGTATCAGGGGTCTTCTATTTATAGGTGAGAATCCTTGTGACTTATGTTTGAAATTCAAAACATAGCCATTTCAGATTTGTCCCATCTTACTTGCTTTCTGTCCATGTACATAGTACTGACACTGTCAGTTTACTTTTTGACAGTTTTCAGACTGTCCACCCTTTGACTTGTATCCATTGGATAAACCTCTGTTTCTTTCCAACGTCCCTTTAATCTTGGCCATTGATTTGTTGACAAAATCAAGAGTTGTTATCTGTCATTTTCCTTGTAATCTTCCAATGTAACCTTTGATTAAATCGAAATATATGTTCAGCAGGTTCCTGTGAATGTAAGTCTAATGAAATACATATCAGTCAGTTGATCCAAAGTTGCTGTGTTTATAAAACACTGCAGCTGACTTCTCTTATATCTAACTTTTTATTAGATTACACCATTTTGATCATAACTAAGTTACAATCACCACTTAACTTATGGAACTTATACCTTGTACACAAGGTATATACAATCAGTTTAGGTCATCACAGACTTCCCTAAATTCTGATTTCATATCCTTGACTTTAAATACTAAGTTTGATCCCTTAGCCTTCAATAACTGAGTTTGAGCCTTCAGCCTTCAATCTTCAGCAGGTTTCTAAACTAGTCTACTGACTCAGGTACCCTACTGATCTAGACAGGTCTGCTGATGAAAGTCAGCTGACCTTTTACAGTGCTTGTTTGATCAAACCTATACAAAGATCAAACTCTAATAAGCCTATACATTTGATCTAGAGATCTTTTTGCCTTTGCTCTATAACAGCTAGTCTGGCACTCATCACTAAAACTTAAAATAAGTCCAACAAAGGTGATTCATGAAGTCGAAGCTAATGTGATAGAACTATTCCATTCTCAATACATGATCACAACACAAACCAAATGCATCTATACAATCACTATATGTTTAACAAAACAATACTAAAGGCTCAATGTAGCACAAACAATGTCAAAGGCATCAAAATTCTTGAAAACTGACTCATTTACACCAAAGGAATAACAATCGCTAAGTATAACTCGTTCCACATGAAAACGAAACATTGAAGCTAAACCAACCACCCCCTACTTTAGAACAAAACACGGATGATAAGGGTAGAAATGTTAGCTTACAACCGGAAAAAGCGCGAGTATGATCATGTGGCATCCGTAAAAGTCCTCTCAGGGTACCTGTGCTAATATCAACAAGCAACACCAAATATACGAGACACAGGTATAGAGATATCGATATGAAACTAGACGGATTACCACAGCTCATCAAAACCAAAAACACCACACTAACCTCCCAAAACAAACTTCTTCGGGTTATAAAACAACAAAACTTGCCCGAAGTATCATAATAAAAACTAAAGAAATACAGTGAAACACAAGGGGAAAGAAAAGCAATAATAACACATTCTGAGTTTAAAGTCCTCAGCTCGACTCTCTACCCCCAACTAGGTCAAGGATAGATATACCAAAGGAGAGCAAACTGTTGCTTCTCCCTACCAAAATCGTAGGAATTGAGCACCCCCTGAAAGTGAAATACAAAAAACATAGGGCTCAATCCCCACCACCAAGATTGGTTCGATGAATCCATTGCACAGAACAACGAACTTACGAACACAACCACGGTAACTTGTCACTACCACTACCGGAGTATATGGTGTGATCACAACAGCAACAAATAAAACAAACTATACAAAAAAACAAATAAAAAAAATGACATAATCCTAAGAACTTAACTAACTTACAAGATATCAACCGGATTCCCCG
The DNA here is from genome assembly GCA_036785695.1 of Gentiana straminea. NCBI lineage: Eukaryota > Viridiplantae > Streptophyta > Magnoliopsida > Gentianales > Gentianaceae > Gentiana > Gentiana straminea. Next base: position 6,580,565 of record JAVUPR010000299.1, on the reverse strand, counting down.
GCAACGGCGCCAGTAAAAATCTTGATCGGCCTTTTCTAAGTGTCCAATCTCACCGGCAGTGTACCGGGTCAACTGTAGCCTAGAATTGGTGAGTCAAGGTCGTATCCCACAGGGAATCTGGTCGAGTACCAAAGTCGGTCTCGTTCCTAGTTTAGGCCAACACAAAAACGAAGACGGTGACTTGTCAGATCACCGGTTCTAACAACTAAATATACAAAACAAAGATTTAAAACTATATAAAAGAGATAGCCGAGTTATGATCCAACCAACTACTTTCTAACCCTAAGCTCGATCCGGAGGTGTTCTTGACTCACCTAAACGTCTCGATGTCACTCGAAGGGTATCGTTTCCTATTTCCGAGAATAGACATTAATTCAATAATCTACCATCCTTGTCAGGTTCAACAGTCCGCCTCGATAGGGTGTCGATTCCTAATTCCGAGAATAGACATTAATTCAATAATCTACACTCCTATGTCAGGTTCAACAGTCCGCTGACCGGATTTAACTGACCTAACACGGTCTATGCCCGATGAGACGCTCATTAACAATGATATAAACCTCACACACGAAACCAAATCTGAACAACTCAGTCGGTTTTACAGGGTGATCCTAGAACCCCGGTTCCCGTATCCTCTCGCAAAATACATGTGTAAAGAAGATACGTGAAATACGATTATCGAGTTGCGAGTTCAATAAAGGTCATTAAGAATAAGTTCTAGGACTACAAACACATCGAAAATCAACAATCAAACATCAAGAACACCACAAGAACAATCTAAGGTTCGATTTCATAGACTATCTCATATCTCGGCTATATAACGATTACCTACTCATTATGATAAGCAAATAACAAGAAATCAACAAGAAATCAAACAAGCATCAAGATCAAAAGCAAGAAATCGAAAGAAAACGAAATACCAAATATATTAAACTTGTAGAAAATCGAGTCTCCGAGCGAAATCCCGTCAATAACGCGTCAAGCTATCTTCGTGATCCTCCGGATTACAACAATCTACAACTAAACTAATCTAATCTAATCTACCTACAAACTAATCTAAACTAAGGAAAAGTGCAGAAAAATGGTGAAAAATGAATTAGGGAAGAAGAAAGAACTATTAGATCCAAAATGGGGGTATTTAAAGTGTTTTGGCAGATTTGGACGCTAGGCGTGCGCCTAGGCTTTTCTAGGCGTACGCCTAACATGCTGAAAACACGGACTGAAACTTTGGCAGAATTTCCCCCGTAGGCGTGCGCCTAGCATTTCTCAGGCGCGCGCCTAGCTGACACACTTTCAGTAAATTGGCCATAACTTTGTATGTTGACCTCCGATTTGAGTGATTCAAGATGCGTTGGAAAGCTCATTTAATTTTTTACAACTTTCATGAAGATATCCAGCCCATAAAATGCCCTTAAGTTGGATCAAAATGCAGATCAATGGAAGGTATGGTTGAAGTACCAACGCGTTTTGATCCGTTTGAACGTTTAAGCTTAGGGCACACGCTCCAATCCTCGTATCTCGCCTACCGGTCATATAGAACACCTAATACCTGTACAAAATCACCACAAATACCACACGTAATCCCTACAAGACACTAGGGTGACCAAGAGTATAGTAAATACACCGAAAAAGACCGAGAATCCCGGACTTTACGTCCTAGTCTCGAAATTATAACCAAGGTGTAAAATACATCAAAATACAATCAAATGTCTCCGGAAACATATAAAATGAGGTATAAATGGGGCATAATCACATTGTAAATGATAGCCAATTTGACTCTCATCAACGGGCTGAGGAGGCAAACCCTCTGCAATGAGTTGCATGTTGTATTCACGCATCTTCTCTACATAGTCCATATGAGCCCTTGGGGATATTGCATAAGAACGCTGTTGTTGGCCTAATCCCAATCCAGGGGTCGCACCCCGCTCTTTATTTAAGCAAAAAATCCCTACAGTACCTTTTCCGCGGTTTTGTCTGATATCTGCCTCGTGTAATATAGGCTCGCATGTCGGGGGTGATGTCCTGTCCGGCCTCGTCCCCGGTGGACAATACCCTCCTGATAGTTTCTCCATGATGCGGCGTCCTTTCACCACGTGGTGTGTTAGCGCCACGAGTCATGCCCTGGTTGCCTCCTTTACATGGTGTAGCAGGTGTCATGTTTTTCGCGCCTGCCATGTTGACTCAAAGATATTTTGGTGGGTGAGTCAAGTGGGCTATGCCGGCCGGAGTAGTCTCTAAACACAGAATCTGGTGGAAAATCCGATGGTGTAACTTCAAACGATTCCAATTAGCACAAGTAGGCACGATTTCTTTAACACTCGAGGAGCTGACTTGACTAAAGACTTACACCAACCTGGGAATTACGAAGGACTCATGTTTGAGTTATGAATACGCCGGTGGAGATGTTTATTCGATTTTGAGATATCGTGAGCTAGAACTAAGCCAAAATCCGTAGAACCCAAGCTTGTTTCGATGAATCCGTAATTTCCTTGATGAAGACAATGATTTATGGACCGTAGAATCCAAGAAATCAAAGCTTTGGCTGATTATGAAGTTGAAGATGGTTGCGCGTCCTCGTCGGCGACGCCGTGAAACCTAGTGGTGATGCAAATGATCAGAAGGTGCTGAAAAATCTTGATGATGTTCCCGGTAACGAAGCCAACTGATATTGTCGGAAATATCAGGTTTGCGGTAACAATGGCTTAAAGTGGATATATAGCTATTTATGGGTGATTTCTCAAGTGAGAAGGGGTGGACATTATGAACCATGGTGGTTGGACTTGCTCTATGAATAAGACGATGAGCGTGTCGACAAATTGACAGAGTAGCTCTATGTATATTACTTCTCAGATCCCTTTTCTGTTACATTATGGCCCTGTATATATAGGCAACATGCTAATGATGATTAGCTAACATGACAAGACGTTAAGAGAACATAGTTAAGTACAATTATGCGTAAGTAAGCAAGACAGTTATCAAGACAGGCCAGCGGAGTGCGGTGTTGACAAACAGTCGAACACATCTCTTCCTTTGTCTAGTCGTCACCAGCTTCGAGCTGGTTGGCCTAATGAGGAGGGCTATAACCGACGTGTCGAGGTACGGACACAACGATCCCTTAATAGGATGGGGCATTTGAGGATCGACGTTTGTCTAGGTCCGACTTATAGTTAGTGGACTTACTGGTCAACGGCCCAAGATCCTGTTAGGTGTGATGCCCGAAAGATAATTTTTGTAATTGTTTTATTTAATAAATGAAATGATATTGTTATTCATATTTATTATTCTCATATTCACCGATGTGACAATAGTAATTACACTACAGAAAACCCTAAAGTATATCGTTTATGTAATCACTTAACTCGGTGTATGGTATATACACGGGAGGATTGAGTTAGTGAAGATGTACTTAAAATACAATTAGCCCGTAGTGAAGTTAATCGAGAGTATCGGGTCTCTCCTTTAACGTGCTATTAATGCGCCCGAACACAATAGGTGTGATTGTCTTATCCGGACTTTCGGTTAAGAGAACCTAATGGGGCATTTATATATGATAGATATATCATATAGGGCTGGACCGATTTGATTAGAGTTCACGATATAATTCCGTAATCGAGAAGTCTTATCGAATCAATGGATGATCATATTTATGGATATATCTTAATCTGAGGTGATCACGATCAACGCTTGAATCGGTATGAAGTTTGACTTGACGGTTAAGGATTACACCGAGTCCGTGGTCCGAATTACCCCATCTTGGCATTGTACTTGGATTGAGTGAGTAGTCGTGTTATCACGGATACGGAATCCATTCCTTCCATTTATGGAAGTAGATAGACGCTTCCTTATTTGTTAATCCTAGAAACCGATCGATCCATGGAGTTCATATTACACCGATTAGCTACCGGTGAGTTGTATGAATTAATTGATCACTAGAGGGTTAATGGTAAATAAGGATAAGAGGTTCTAGAAAGGGTTAACGGTAACTTCCCGATTTAGAATGAACGATCTATGGAGGATTAATCCATATGTAATGATTATATCAATGACGCTTATTATTATTCTCGTGAGGAGATAAATATAATCTCATAATCGGAGGAGTGCGATCACGGGATTATGGTGGCATATTCCCGTGATTGATTTATCGAATATAATTATTCTGTTCGTAAGATAATTATTTATTTGTTTTATCGGAGCCGCTGATTATTAGTCCATGATCCCCGACGTGCCTCCTAATATAGCATAGCTATTCTCGGACGTCGAATCCTAATAATATTAATTTAGTTCTTGTTGGACTTTATTAAAACGATATGTGAATTAACTGTTTAGTGGACTATTTAATTAGTTGGGCTAAATAATTAAATGTGTGGAAAAAACATTTTCCATAATCTTGGCCCAATTATTGTGTGATGGCAAAATTAATATTGACTAGGTCAATATATGAAATTTTCGCCCCATGCTCTTATTTTGGAACAATAAATTATTTTCTTGTGAATTAATAAGACATGTGCATAAAATATTTATTGGATAAATATTTATGGAAAGAAATAAAGATAAATATTATTCTAGATTTGTTCTAGAATATTATGGGATTATCTTTTATTTAATGGGATTATTATAATTGATTTTGTATTAATTATTAAATCCTTGGAGGCTAAGTTTTACTCTCCTATATAAAGAGAGTTCTTCCAAGCCTTAATACACACAATAAAATTTCGACTTCCATCTCTTAGAGAGAGGAAGGAAATTTCGGCCAAGGGTAGTTGAGGGAAGATCTTGGAGATTTTTCCGGGTAGCATATCGGAAGGATTCGAGACGAGGATTTCCTTCCACCGGGAGTTGCTTGGATCACACGTACGGAAGATCGTGGTTCTCTTCACATCTTCGTTCTTTCCATTGCGGTTCTTCAACTTGGATTTTGAGATCCAAGAGGTATGTTCTACAACCCCCTTGTAGATGTAGATCTAGTTATTTTATTACGTGTAATTTGTAGATCTAGATCCTTAAATCGCTTCCGTTGCGGATGATATTACTAACAGTGGTATCAAAGACCAATGTGATCTATATTTATACGTATAAAATATTAGATCTAGGAGTGGTAAAACATGTAGATTTTTGTCCCAATTTTTTTGGGGGCCGATGCATATGTTTAATTTTTATGCTTGTGAATGTCGTGGTTGAAGAGATGGATTGGGGTTGGCACTGTTTACCCGTTATATCTATTGTAAACTCATATAAACGATGAAAATTCGTCCATATGAGTATAGGAAATTATGTAATTCTTTTTTATTGCAATTTTAATTTCCAGAAAATAGATCTGTTTAGTAGCTGTTTAGTTATTTCGTGTTTCCCGTTGATTGAGCCGTTGAAACGACGATCCCTCCGGTCAGAATCAAGATTGGAAGATGATGAACAATTCCACAAAATTTGTCGTCGATCGGAGTCCGTTTTGATATCCGTTCATTGCTGCAAAGAAGCTGCTGTAACAGAAAAACGCAGGATTCACAGAAACCCTACCTGTGACTTCCTCGAATTTCTGGGAGAGTTTGAACCGTTGAATCGCAAATCCAACCGGTCAGATCGATAAATATGGAGTTTTTGATGTGGCATAAAAATTTCAGGTCGATCGGGTTTCATCTCGACTCCCGATCGGCTCCGGAAAGTAACTGATACGCTGCAGTCAGAGACAGATGCAGCATCAAGATCGGCGGCTCACTGAAGAAAATTGACAAGTCAAAACTCAGATCCAACCGTCCATATTGAAGCCCGAGGAATGAAGAACAGATCTGGAAAGTTTCGTCTCGATCCGAGTTCGTTTAGTTTCCCGATCATCGAAGAATTTGAACAGCTGCAGATTATGTTAGAAAGTAGTAAACCCTAGTTAGGGTTTGGTTATTTATTTTCTAATAGGTTAGATACGGGGGTACCAACAATCCATCTCGGTGTTTAAATTTTCCGCACTTTATTTTTTATGTGTTTGATCATAAAATAGATATAAAATCGGAATTGCCATGACATGCATCATATCATAAATCCACTCCATGCATACATGTAGAATTTTAATTTTGGTAATTAAAATAGGCATGTATACAAACTCGTGTAATTAGTTGAAATTTAATTAATACATGGTAATTAATTAATTTAGTAACTAATTAAAGATCCGAGGACGGGTTATGAAATCGTTAAGCCTTTCGGTGTGTGTTCTCGGTGAACCGCCTTAAAGCCCAAACGAGATCACGTTTTCGATTCGTAGTGTCTACGAGATTGAATGATGGTAAAAGAACAATAAATCTTGGATAAAAACGGTTCGCTTATAGGTTGGGTGGTCAACTGAGCTAGGCTCGACCGACTTAACCCTCCTAGTGTGATGTATGCACGGGGGTCCGGCAAGACTAAGCTACACCGGAGAACGGAGGGTGATTCCTTCTTATCTCAATGGGGGCGTCTTGACCCGATTTCGTCCGACCGTCACATATGTTCCAACGAATAGGACGGGTAGGCTTGCCTACGTTACCGACACCATTCGGAATCCTTGATTTGATGTGCTTTTATGTTAACATCAAAAAGACGTGGTTAGTTAACCCACCACCACTTCCAAAATATTGAGTGGGAGCGGGGAGGCGACGGCCAACCCCACGGCCTCTACTATAGATACAAGTAAGTGAGAGAAGGGTGACGCCTCGAGGCGCTTTGATTTCGTCCCCCTAAGGATGGTGTTCACCCCTATCAACATTCATGGCTTGGTCTCCGAAAGGATAGGATTTCTGGGTACTCGTCGGGTCACTGACCTATCCTAAGACGGCACACTCGGGGCGTACCTAAGAGGTCCGATATAGTAGGTCACACTCATAAAAGATATTTTTGATAATATCTAGGCTAAAAAAGGAAGGTAGTCAATGAATAAAGGGATGTTCGATTCTCGTGGGATGTTCGATTCTCACAAGTTATTCATTGATGAGATTGTCTCGATTTAACCGTCATCTCTTTGACCTACCCTAAGGCGGCACTGAGATGCGAGGTTAAAACCTTGGAATGGTAGAGTAGACTTATCTTTTAGTTTACAATTCCTAAAATAAATAATATAGTAGTGTTAAACTTGAATTAATATATGTCATTTTATTTACAGCATTATCCCTTACTAAATTGCTTAAAAATTTATAATTGACTAGTATTGACTTCTTTAAAAAGTGGAAAGTAACTAGGACGTTGAACTAGTTAATCGATAATGCAATTAATTTTCGAAAGAGATATTTTCTCTTAAGCCTTTTAAAAACCAGTGACATATAGGTATGTCACTAGTGTCATTCGTGTCAAACGGAAGACAAACTTAGTTTGATCAAGGTGATTTTGGACTTTGAAATTCTTCTAGTGAATTTTGAGTGTGTAGTGATTACACGAGTAATTTTCTAATTGAAAAATTGGAAAATCATGAAGTATCGCTAGTTGGACGATATTTGGAATCGATGAACTAGTGGGAGCTTTATGATTTGTTGTTTTTCTAGAACATTAGAAAAGTGTAACTGACTACACACGTAACCGTTCTAATAGAAAAACCGGAAAGTCATGAAATGTTGCTAGTTAGACGATATTTGGAATCGATGAACTAGTGGGAGTTCTATGATTTGTTGTTTTTCTGGAAACATTGGAACTATAGATTTTTCTAATCGAAAAAATCGGAAAATCATAAAAATAAAGCATTGCTCGTTAGACGGTATTTGGAACCGATAAACTAGTGGGAGTTTTAATGTTATGATTTGTTGTTTTTTCTGGTATATTAGAAAATCCGAGAAGTCCCGACGAGTAACACTCGACATAGACATCCCACGGTTCAAGAGTAGTGTCTACTCAAACGAACCGCTGGTTCAAGACTGTTTCCATTCACGGAAAGTCAAGAATGGGAGAATCTGTCTAAAAGTGTTAGTCATCTAAACTGAGAAAACTTTAAGGCTGAACCGAAAAATTAATTAACTGAAAATCATAGGATAAGGACAGTGATTTTGGATCACCAACCTATGAATCCTTGGAGATTTTCTCGAGCTAAGTTCTTTGGAAGAACAAGGTAGCAGTGCATTTAACGATTAAAAGAGTAAACAACGGGCAGTTAATTTTAGCTAGAATAGTGGGAGTGATATATGGAAATGAATCTCGGATTCAATCCTTGGATATCGCGGAAAAATTATTTTCTGTTTAAGATTCGTTGGAACGAATGGATTTACCTTATATTCGATAATTTGTTTGTCGTATAGAAAGTGAATATACCATTTGTAGTACGAATCCAAGACTCGGACTTTTGTTTGATAAAGTCAAAACCACTTAGAACTGCTTTGAAATATGTATATAAAACACATCTTAAGAACTGTTAAAAGCAATTGGTTTCTATATTTAGATAAGCGCTTCTTCATATTCCATAGTTAGTGCATAGTCCCTAAAAGACAAGACCTGAAGATTGGCTCAGGGTGATTCCTTTTCTCCCAGTCTGGTTATATTGTCTCAAAGGTTCAATGACTAAGTTTCCTTTCAATCGGGAAGGGATAATGGTTATAAAGAAGTAACATAGCTTGTTCATGACGACCTTCGGGGTCGATGAAAGATACAAGCTAGTAGGAGCTCCCGAGTAGTGACTTCTTGTCGATAACTATTCAAACCCTCCGGAAAGTTTATCCAAAATATTTTGAGGTTTCTCTGTTTTCAACGAGAGATAGAGTATTCTATACTCGGAATAGGCCATTCATAGTCCTCGAGACGATGCTCGCCCGCCTCATTGTGACATGTTCTCACTAAGTGAGAAACCGTTAAATTGCCTTACATAGTTTTAGATGTGCTACAATACACTGCTTAACTCAATAAAGATATTGGAAGCGAAATAACGGTTTACATTGAAATGTAAGACCGAAAGTCTACATAGAATATGCTTTGGAATTTACGGATAAGGTGTGGATTCGGTTCACCCCACTTCCATAAATATAAGCATTTAGCACACGGTGCTTGAAGGTAAGACTGGTAATTTCGCGCATCCGTTCGGTCAATGACCATTCGTGATATATCTTTTTTAAGCTATTGAGTATAAAGGTTAGATATAGGATTCTTGAAATCGCGCCTGCCATGTTGACTCAAAGATATTTTGGTGGGTGAGTCAAGTGGGCTATGCCGGCCGGAGTAGTCTCTAAACACAGAATCTGGTGGAAAATCCGATGGTGTAACTTCAAACGATTCCAATGAGCACAAGTAGGCACAATTTCTTTAACACTCGAGGAGCTGACTTGACTAAAGACTTACACCAACCTTGGAATTACGAAGGACTCATGTTTGAGTTATGAATACGCCGGTGGAGATGTTTTTTCGATTTTGAGATATCGTGAGCTAGAACTAAGCCAAAATCCGTAGAACCCAAGCTTGTTTCGATGAATCCGTAATTTCTTTGATGAAGACAATGATTTATGGACCGTAGAATCCAAGAAATCAAAGCTTTGGCTGATTATGAAGTTGAAGATGGTTGCGCGTCCTCGTCGGCGACGCCGTGAAACCTAGTGGTGATGCAAATGATCAGAAGGTGCTGAATCTTGATGATGTTCCCGGTAACGAAGCCAACTGATATTGTCGGAAATATCAGGTTTGCGGTAACAATGGGTTAAAGTGGATATATAGCTATTTATGGGTGATTTCTCAAGTGAGAAGGGGTGGACATTATGAACCACGGTGGTTGGACTTGCTCTATGAATAAGACGATGAGCGTGTCGACAAATTGACAGAGTAGCTCTATGTATATTACTTCTCAGATCCCTTTTCTGTTACATTATGGCCGTGTATATATAGGCAACATGCTAATGATGATTAGCTAACATGACAAGACGTTAAGAGAACATAGTTAAGTACAATTATGCGTAAGTAAGCAAGACAGCTTATCAAGACAGGCCAGCGGAGTGCGGTGTTGACAAACAGTCGAACACATCTCTTCCTTTGTCTAGTCGTCACCAGCTTCGAGCTGGTTGGCCTAATGAGGAGGGCTATAACCGACGTGTCGAGGTACGGACACAACGATCCCTTAATAGGATGGGGCATTTGAGGATCGACGTTTGTCTAGGTCCGACTTATAGAATGTGGACTTACTGGTCAACGGCCCAAGATCCTGTTAGGTGTGATGCCCGAAAGACAATTTTTGTAATTGTTTTATTTAATAAATGAAATGATATTGTTATTCATATTTATTATTCTCATATTCACCGATGTGACAATAGTAATTACACTACAGAAAACCCTAAAGTATATCGTTTATGTAATCACTTAACTCAGTGTATGGTATATACACGGGAGGATTGAGTTAGTGAAGATGTACTTAAAATACAATTAGCCCGTAGTGAAGTTAATCGAGAGTATCGGGTCTCTCCTTTAACGTGCTATTAATGCGCCCGAACACAATATGTGTGATTGTCTTATCCGGACTTTCGGTTAAGAGAACCTAATGGGGCATTTATATATGATAGATATATCATATAGGGTATTTGGACCGATTTGATTAGAGTTCACGATATAATTCCGTAATCGAGAAGTCTTATCGAATCAATGGATGATCATATTTATGGATATATCTTAATCTGAGGTGATCACGAGTCAACCGCTTGAATCGGTATGAAGTTTGACTTGACGGTTAAGGATTACACCGAGTCCGTGGTCCGAATTACCCCATCTTTGCATTGTACTTGGATTGAGTGAGTAGTCGTGTTATCATAGATACGGAATCCATTCCTTCCATTTATGGAAGTAGATAGACAGCTTCCCTTATTTGTTAATCCTAGAAACCGATCGATCCATGGAGTTCATATTACACCGATTAGCTACCGGTGAGTTGTATGAATTAATTGATCACTAGGGGTTAATGGTAAATAAGGATAAGAGGTTCTAGAAAGGGTTAACGGTAACTTCCCAATTTAGAATGAACGAGTTTATGGAGGATTAATCCATATGTAATGATTATATCAATGGACGCTTATTATTATTCTCGTGAGGAGATAAATATAATCTCATAATCGGAGGAGTGCGATCACGGGATTATGGTGGCATATTCCCGTGATTGATTTATCGAATATAATTATTCGTTCGTAAGATAATTATTTATTTGATTTATCGGAGCCGCCGATTATTAGTCCATGGTCCCCGACGTGCCTCCTAATATAGCATAGCTATTCTCGGACGTCGAATCCTAATAATATTAATTTAGTTCTTGTTGGAATTTATTAAAACGATATGTGAATTAACTGTTTAGTGGACTATTTAATTAGTTGGGCTAAATAATTAAATGTGTGGAAAAGACATTTTCCATAATCTTGACCCAATTATTGTGTGATGGCAAAATTAATATTGACTAGGTCAATATATGAAATTTTCGCCCCATGCTCTTATTTTGGAACAATAAATTATTTTCTTGTGAATTAATAAGAATGCGCATAAAATATTTATTGGATAAATATTTATGGAAAGAAATAAAGATAAATATTATTCTAGATTTGTTCTAGAATATTATGGGATTATCTTTTATTTAATGGGATTATTATAATTGATTTTGTATTAATTATTAAATCCTTGGAGGCTAAGTTTTACTCTCCTATATAAAGAGAGTTCTTCCAAGCCTTAATACACACAATAAAATTTCGACTTCCATCTCTTAGAGAGAGGAAGGAAATTTCGGCCAAGGGTAGTTGAGGAAAGATCTTGGAGATTTTTCCGGGTAGCATATCGGAAGGATTCGAGACGAGGATTTCCTTCCACCGGGAGTTGCTTGGATCACACGTACGGAAGATCGTGGTTCTCTTCACATCTTCGTTCTTTCCATTGCGGTTCTTCAACTTGGATTTTGAGATCCAAGAGGTATGTTCTACAACCCCCTTGTAGATATAGATCTAGTTATTTTATTACGTGTAATTTGTAGATCTAGATCCTTAAATCGCTTCCGTTGCGGATGATATTACTAACAGATCCGTCATTGGACCCAAGTTCAGTTCAAGCCCAAAATGAGATACTCGGACTATAATCCGGGTTTGGGTATATCAATTACCAATAAAACTTTCTTCATGGCCATGATAGACCTCACGGTGGCTGGTGTTCGTAGATCCACGGTCATATAATGTGAAGCACCACTATCGAGAAGCCATGATTGAGGATGGGTGGTGGTGGCATGATGTGCAAGATGCATAGACGATGTATAAGCAACCGTGATTTTTTTAGAAACGTTGCTGCTACAAATTCTTTTTTTGACTGATTGAGAAAAAGAAAGAAATGGAGGCCGATGAAGGAGGAATGGTCGTGTGTGGAGTGTTTTATGAGTAAACACTGAACAACCCTGTAATTACTGGCAGAAATCACGGAGAAAAAATGTTTTATTTATTATGGAATATAAATCTCAGAGATATACAGATTTGAATTGACAAATTGATTTAAAAAAAAACGAGATGTAGAACAAAGGAAAACGGAAAAGAGATGAAAATGAGACGAGTTTATTCACTTTTTCCTTAAGACGTTATTGCTCCGATCAATGCCCACGATTGTAGTAATTGTCTCCCAAGATACTACGACTTACATCTCATGTTTAGCGGCACTTTAAAACCCGAGTTTTGATGAACTACTAGATGATCCGACTTCTCTTTGACACGACTCAATGACCTCGAAAGCAGAACTATATGCATTGGAGAGATGGGACAATTCAATGACCTAATTCTTAGTCACAAGGAGTCTTTATATAGTGGATATTTGAGCTAATTAACCGACTATAAGACGTGTTTTCCGATCCCTCAAGACAAGAAAATCGACTTAATTAACACGTAAAACCGACTTAATTTTCTGTTCACAATAAGTCGGATCGTTCATGTTCACACTAAGTCGGCTCGTTCATGTTCACACTAAAAGCCTTTTAATAATTAAGGTTAGATAAAATTAATTTTGGATTAATTTCTCAAAGAAATTTTGTCAAAAATATTAACATTTGTTAACATCTCAAACCGTCCGGCGGCGTGCATGTAGTAAAGTAAATCAAGAGTCATCTAAATCTTCCCCCTCACACAAAACCCCTTGGGGCACATCCATGTGGAAGAGTCGAGTTGTTACACCCTTCAACTCCTCTGCCACACACATTTTTCACAACCTTACATATTATTTTCTCATTCACTCGATATCCAAATCGAACGATTGAAAAACCAACCAGCAACTACTCCATAAGTAGTATTTCCACATCAAAGCCTATCCGAAATCAGTGCTAAAGCGAGCTGTTTTACCACTCCATCAAAACCCCGTGTAATGGGCTGGCTTTTGGACTTTATACAATCAAAGACAATTACATCACATTTCATGCAAACTCAAGGCATATTGATACATGCAAAAGCTATGAGTACAATGAAGAGAACAAAATACAAGCAAAAAGATACATTACTATTTCCTGGGTGATGATGCCATGATATAAAATACACTATTTGCTACAGTAAAGGGCCCAGAGCTAAATAGACCAGGAATTTACATGGGGGGATACACATAAAAAAACATCTCTCATAATAGACAAAACCATAAAGTTAACTGTAACAGTAAAATTACTTTACAGGACTGACTCCACACACGAGGCGGCGGCGATGATGTAGAAGGATGGAGTGGAGTTTTACCAGCAACAGCAGGTGCAACTGCATGCCCGTTCGGATTCCTCTGTTGCTCGTTGCTCGGCAATGGATTCACATCTGGCGGTGTCATATGATCGTGATTGTTTTCGTCTATGTCATCACCTACAACAAACGTAATCGAATATATAGACCATATAATTGATTATCATACCCGACTTTTTGAAGGCGGATTTCAGTGGTGCCCTTGATAGGTCTAGTGTCGGGGTAAGTAAGTAAGTAGGGTGTGGTGCGTTTAAAGACACTTGTCGTTTTCCTGATCCCTTTAAGGCAAAGATAAGTCAAAAAGTAGGCAACTGTTTTAAACTTACAATTAGAATGTGACCAACCCAACTTCAAGTTTTCCGAATCAAAAACAAACCGGTAACCCTGCATAAAATTCTCTGCATATTTTTGCAAGATACGGAACGTCAATTCTAAGTTTTTAGAAAGTGTCAATATTTAAAAAGATGAACTTAAATTAGGAAACCGCACAAAAAACAAAATAAGTAATCAAGAATCTTACTTCTTTCTGCATAGATGCAACAAAAGGAAAACATTCATTACAAACTATTATTAACATTTAATTAACAATACGAGAAAACTTACGTCCAATGATACCAATATCTCCATCCATGGGTAATAGGCCTAAACAATACAAATCAACACCCTGCACCAAAACATTCCATCATACCTCAAAAATGAGAAAACGTGTTAACTACGTTAGACAATCATGCAAAGTTTTGAAGATCATTTAAGTTTATCTTAGTTTTGTAAATGGCTTCAAACTTGCAAATTCTAGGACATGAGTTAAAGTTTTCAGCTTTATACCTCATTATTCACATTGAACAACGCGCCCTCAATTACAAAGCTCTGGTTTGTTGCAAATATGAATCGCATATTAGGCACATCAGGTCTGCCAAGTGCACTGAATCAGAAAGATCATCTCAATATACAACCAGAACCGAGAGAAAAGACAAATTTCTAACAGGGCAACAAGTTTGTACCTAGCTCTATAGCAATAGGGAAACTCATCCATGCCAGACTTTGTAGCATTTACTTGTTTGTCAAACTACAACAAGAACAACAAAGAATGATGTATCAGCACTATATCGTTACGATCTGAAAACAATCAGACAAATTACAACACTAACCCAATGAAATAGTACACACACACACACACACACAAAAAAAAAGGAAAAAAGAAATAGGATGAGATCAAATCAGAGCGAGAACCTCAGCAACCACCAAATCATATGCTTCACGAGGAAGAGATGTGAAGGATGAGCCACTGTCAACTTGTGCTTGGAACGCAGTTTCCTTTACACACGAGTTTCCGATACAGTACTTTTCCACTTTGACAAAGTAGCCAACACTTGCAATAAGAAAAGGTGAATTTTTTTTTTAGCAGAAACAAGAAAGACACGTCTCTCAATGGAAAACTCCAAAGTGAGCAAGAAGGTCAAAAGGTGGACCATGAAACCAAGGAGAATCTTCAAATGATATAAAACAGAATGGTTACACGTACTATTGCCCTTGAAAAGGAATGAAAGGTGTAGTTCTTTGGTTTTCAGGCCCTTGATCACCAAAGTAAATTCTTCCAGAGTAGCTGTCGTCAAAACAAAATGAGAATGAACGCGGAATCAGACCAGATTTTGCAAGTAAACTGGGAACAGAAATTCCCCCGGGCCCAAGACCCATAAGACCATCTGGAGCAGATCCATCCATGTATGAGCCACTCTGTTTGCTGCCACAGCTGCAATAAGTAATAAAAAGGCAAATCTTTTACTAGGAACAATTTCAAAAGGCATAAAACGGGTATAGCATTAAAATATCTTGAGAGTGCATGTACCCAACAATGATTGGTGCCTTTAATGAGCTTTCATTTCCCCCGGGACCAACTGACGTCAAGTGTAATTGATCTTCATAAAGAAATCCTGAACTTGAAGTATTATCAGAATTGTAGCTCACAGTATAAGGGCAATGCTCCTTCGGACTTTGGCATGATGAAGACAGCTCACATAGCTGATGGCTGCATGACAGATGCTTGCTAGTGCTTGATTGAGATGGATTATACTCACTTAAATCTCTATCCTGCATAATAGATGCCCCAAACAGGAGGGAGCACCTGCGAATCAATCATTGAAAATTACGGATAAAATATTCAAATAACAATCACAAGCAAATCAATGAAGATACGCTATCCTTCCATTTCTTGTCCAAGAGAGATGGCATATAAAGTCACCATACCAACACGGAGTACTGGCTCGAAGACAATGGAGCGCATTGAACACAACCACAAGGGAGCCAAAGCAAGTCACTTCCAGCATCCAACGCGACAAGAAAGGAAGTGTTTGGTGTCCCAATGTCAATCCATGTGTAGTGTAACCTGTAACAAAAATTCATGTGAATGCTTGGAGAAGCGCTAAACTAAAACTAACATAAAACTATCAGCATATTACTTTTTTTTACCAAAAAAAGGGCACTTTGTTTCCTTTATTTATGGAACTTAGAGCATTGAACAAACAATATCAAGATTCACTTGAGAAGGCCTTGGTAAGCCATTAAATCAAACGGATATCTCTGTCAAGCGAGAAAACATTATGAATGCTGAAATTTTGCAAGCACTCTGCACAAGTGCTATGCATTTGAAATAGATACAAAGATAAGGAAATAAATAAGATGGCTTCCAACTCGGGTGAAAAAACAGCATAGGGAAGATATTCCGTATGCTAATCACAAAAAGCCAGGTTAAATCACTCACATCTTTTGATTTATTGATATTCACTGCATAGAACAATCTTATTCTCGTTAGAGTTTTTCAGCATATTTTGGTAAATGAACTTTTCTTAGAAATATTAGGATATTAGCATGGTTTTACTTGTCCAACACTTCTCACGATTGAATAAACTGCCAATTAAGTTATACTAATGTCTGTAAATAGTTAATAAGTTTCTATTTCAGCTCAATGACAAAATGATTGACTTTCGAAATAAAACCAAATCAATAACTTGTAAGAGATACATGCTGGAGGTAATCCCACAATAGGCAACACTATCTTTAACAATTAAACACACATTGTAAAAAGCAATTATGCCCCATAAAAAGCAATCAGTATGGAACCAGTCGTTTAGTAACGCAATATAGTGCGTAAATTAGCAAAAATAGCATTACATAGTGAAAACAATCAACCGTAGTTACTAGAATAATGGATTATACTATCACCCATCTTTTTTTTGGATGTCATCTCTTAGGGAAAATACAAACACCTATCTGGCACCTGGCTCCCACGTGAAGCAACACGAGACTCAATTGAAACCTTCTAAACTACATCTAATAATTCCAAGAACTCTCCTATATAAATGATTTCAGGCTTCCACTTGAAGCAACAAAGAAAATCCATCAAGATTGTCGAAAATATATAACTTTCCAAAACTACAGTTAAAATTGACCACAATTACCAAACTAGTATATACAAACACACCATTTTAGCTTAAGACCACAAAATGCAACTCCATCGGCGGCAATCAGTACAAGAGTCTTAAGGGGGATCTCGGCCTTCTTCATAACAAAATCTACTGATGCAGAAGTTATTGATTTACATCATTATATACGCATAGTATAATCAACACTTCTCCAGCTTCAAAACCTTCATACTATACTGGATGTTTGGCCACAAAATCAACGAAGATCTTCAAAGA
Source organism: Gentiana straminea (assembly GCA_036785695.1). NCBI lineage: Eukaryota > Viridiplantae > Streptophyta > Magnoliopsida > Gentianales > Gentianaceae > Gentiana > Gentiana straminea. The sequence goes on along the minus strand of JAVUPR010000299.1, from coordinate 6,563,236 downwards.
GATCAAGCTAATGAAAACAAATGTACAGCATTGAAACAAATGCAATTCCTTAAACAGTTTAAGAAAATGGACTACAAAATACGACTACAATTTGTCAAGTACGTGACAACAATGTCGAGCAAATTTGACATGTTAACCATTTCCAGTAGTTCTCTATCTACTAACGTCAACACAAGTCCACATTTCAAACAATATCATTACCTCTCTAGTCACATTTCACATTTCTATCTCATCATCCTATCTTACAACAAACAATAATAACAGGTATCTACAATTACCAGCCAAATTCATTGCCGTAGAAGTAAGTTGTACTCCCTTGAGAGGGAATCAAAAGTTGATTCTGTGACCCAAGTTTCAATCTTTGGCGTTTAAAATCACTGTTGAAAAGAACCCGCATATGTTCCAAGCTTCCGCTCTTGGGGGGTGTCACATTCCGACCTTTCAAGGCCCAAAACGACACCGCTTCGTCTGAGAAACGGTGAATCAGCCTTGAAGAATAAAGCACAGCAGATTCACTTGGGGAAATCGAGTGAAAAGGGAGAGCAAGATTAACAAACAGAGGATGAAATAGGTGCCCATTTTGGTGTACTTAGAAGAAAAATGTGAAGGGTTTGTGATGAAATGGAGGTGAATTTGTAAAGCTAAAGCTAACAGCTAAGCTAGTCGGCAAAATTTGGAGCTTAGCTTTCTTCTTTGGTGAAGTAGAAGTAGAGTGAGAAGGGGGTGATTCTACACGGAAAGTGCCTGGGGATACCACTTTGCTATCTTGTTTAGTGAAGAAAAAAATCACCCCGAGAAGGAGCACACGGAAAGTGCCTGGGGATACCACTTTGCTATCCTGTTTAGTAAAAAAAAAAAAAACTGACTAAACAAAAATCTTTACCTAAAAAAAAAGGAAATAAAAAGAATACTAATGGCCTATGTTGCACGGACACGGACACGGACACGTCGCACGACACGACACGGACGCGCGACACCCGCTAATTCTAAAATTTAAGGACACGACACGGCCCCGACACGTTACATATAATATATATATACACACATATATATGTATATACACACATATATACATCTATATATACATATATATAAGATATGTAATACTTAAACTCTATCAATATCTAAAATAGATATTTAACAAAAAAACATATAAACATAATACGAGTAATCAAAATAGAAATCGTATATTTTCGGGTTTCATAAAAAAAAACATTGAAAAAATTGTGTTCGTAGGTGTCGGGAGGTGTCGGCGCCGTGTCGGAGGTGTGTCGACAACGTGTCGGAGGTGTGTCGGATATTAAAATTTTAAATAATATTAATTTAATCGGCCGACACGTGTCGGACACGGTGTCGGAGCGTGTCGGAGTGTGTCGTGTCGTGTCTTGTGTCGGACACGGCGCACGGCGCCCATATTGAAGTGTCGGTGCATCATAGCTAATGGCAATATTGCATGTTTTGAATCGCTTTCATTCTAATCTGTAATGGTATGTTTGTTAGGACGAAATGAAATGAAATGAAATTATTTTTCATTTCATTTTAATGATTGTGTATGATTATGAAGAATAGAATTTTATTCTAATGAAATGAAAAATGTGCATTTTCATTCCTTTAAAAAATGAATGAAATACGATTGAATAAAATGAAAATCGACAAAACACGTGGTTGATGGGTGGTAGGGTAGTTTAGGGTAGGTGATGAAATAGGGTAGGAGGTAGGGTAGGGTATAGTAGGTGGTTGGGTAAGGTGCGTAAAATGCACAAGGTAAGATATGGTGATAGAGTAGGGTAGGATATAGTAGGTGGTACTAAGGTAGGTGGGGTGGTGGGTAGGGTAGAGATGGGTACGTAGAGATGCATAAAGGTAGGATGGGTAGGGTGGTGATAGGTAGTAGGGTGGGTAGGTAATATAGGGTGGGGTGGTAGGTAAGGTAGGGCGATGATGAGGGTGTTGGTGGGTAGGTAGGGAGGGTGTTATGGGTAGGGTAGGGTGGTGGGTAGTGTAAAGTAGGTAGGGTAAGAGGTAGGGTAAGGTGGGTAGGGTAGGGGTATGTAGCGTAGATGATGGGCAAGGTAGGTTGGGGTAGGGTGGTGGGTAAGGTAGGGTAGGGTGGGGTGATGGGTAGGGTGGGGTAAAGTAAGGGTGCGTAAGGTTGGGTGGTGTAGTAGGTAAGGTAGGTAGGGTAGGGTAAGGTGGTAGGTAAGGTAGGGAAGGGTAGGGTAGGGTAGAGTAGGGTAGGGTAGGTAGGTGAGGTGGTAGGTAAGGTAGGGTACGTAGAGAGGTAGGTGCAGTAGGGTGTGGGTAGGTGATGTAAGTCAATTTTATGATGCATTCACTATGTTTTTAGCCCCGTTTTCCCCTGATTTTAATAGTATTTTTGCATCTTCGGGCATCGATTTGCATATTTTCATAAGGATACAATAATAGTAGGTAGTAAAAAATAAAATAGTTTTCAAAGTATTTTTTGTGTCATTAGGACCGATCTTTTGTATGCGGGTTTACGCTTGGTATTTTTGGCGAGTCATTGCAGGATCTTAGGTTGACCAAGCCTCGGGAGAGATGATTTTGATGTTGACAAGACGCGTTTTTACGCTGCGAAGCGTGTAGCCGAAGCCACGGAGTTCTTATGGATCAATTGTCTCGAGCATTTCTACTCATAGCTGACTTAAAGTGACATTTGACCCATCTTAGAGAGAGAATTCGGTTTGGACTTCTTCACAAGAGTTGTAGATATTCGAACAAAATTTCCAACACATCTTGAATCACTCAAATCGGAGGTCTACAGGCAAAATTATGGTCAATTTACTGAAGACAATGTACTACCGAATCATCTGTCGAGCTGAACTTCGCACAGCTCGACTCGTTATGCGTTTTTCACCATAAAAACGGGATTTTTCAGCAGATTTCTCATCTCCCCCTTGCCCCAAACCCTTAGAGCTGAAATTCCTCCATTAGAGACCTTGGGGGAGGTCACTCTAACACAAAAACAATGTAATTAACGAATTGATAGCTAGATAGATGAAATCTCATGTTGTTCTTCTTCAAGCTTCTTCTTTTCTTCATGGGTGTAAGAAGATTGCTAGTACTTGGAGGAGATGGAGTCAAGAAAGATGGATTTTCATGGGTAATCTTTTATTTAGCTTATTGTTCTTTAATTTCATCTTGATTTGTGTTAGTTTTAGTTAGATTTGTATCCGGAATTTTCATCTTCTTGGAATTGTGTAAAGTTCAATTTGGGGAAGATGAATATGAAGTATAGAAATCTAACCCATTAAATGTTGTGGAAATATTATATTACATTGTGGTAATTATAAATCGTTACATTGTAACATGTTACTTATGTATCAAGAGACATATTAATTGTATTGAATAAGCAATTAATATGTCCTAAAGTCATAAAGTAACTCTAGTTTATCCTATTATGTAATAGCCGACTCTAGCATTTAATACTAGCCAGCTCTAGTAACTTTTATTTTACTAGCTAGGACCTTTACATGCTTGTATCTATTTATACCCTTTCTTCAAACATGAATAAACAAGTTGAAGTTTACTCAAGTATTATTACTTTCTCAAACTCTCTTCATGGTATCAGAGACTTAAAATCCTGAATCCGCTGCAAAATCTCCCTAACCTGCTGGAACATCTCATCTCATATCAAGAATGTCTTCATTATCTGAAGCTTCCTCACCCTCGCAGAGTCCCGAGTTTGCCTCGCGGACCGGGTCACTGAAAACCATTCATTTACAAATCACAGACTTGATGGCAACAACTACCTGCTGTGGTCAAGATCTATGAAAATATATATCTCAGGCCAGAGAAAGATGGGATACTTGTCTGGCTCCAAACCTGACCCTGCTGAAACTGACCCCAAGTTTGAAGCATGGGATACAAAAAATAACCAAGTCATGACCATCCTCACGAGGTCAATGACAAAAGAGATCAGTGAGAACTTCATGATGTATGATACTGCAAAGGAAATCTGGGACAATGCCAGAGACCTTTACTCAAAAAAGGACAATACATCGAGGTCTATGATCTTGAAGCTCAAATCCAAAATTGCGAGGCAAGGGGATCCGTACGTAACTCGCACTTCAACCAACTATCTAAGGCATGGCAACACCTAGATATGTTGGAAATTCACCCATGGAAGGATGTAGAGGATGCTGCCTTATACAAGAATATCATTAAGAAGAAGAGGGTATTCGAGTTCCTTACAGGACTGAACTCATCCCTTGATGATGTTAGAGGTAGAGTTCTTGCTACTAAACCTCTCCCCAGTCTCAAATATGTGTTTGCTGAAGTCAAACATGAGGAAAGCAGGAGGAAAGTAATGCTGCAAAGCAACCCTGCTGATCACCCTACTGATAGCTCAGCAATGTTGGTGGTCAGGAAGCCTACTGAGGTTACTGAGATTTACAGGAACCCTACGAGAAGGCAGGAAAATTGTTCTGTGACCACTGCAAACGCACAAATCACACCAAGGACACTTGCTGGAAACTACATGGTAAGCCTAACTCTTTTAAACCCTCCAAACCAACCAGGGAGAGTCAGGGCAGGCATGTCAGTGAAGAAGGGAACAAAGATACCAGGTTGGATGCTCAGTTTGCTGCCTTCAAAGCCTTCATTGCTCAACAATAGGAAGGTAGCTCTATCACTGACATAGCTACTCATGCTAAAACATGTATATTCCACTCACCTCTCAGATTGTTGATTCTGGGGCCTCATCCCGTATGACTGGTAACAAGAGTCTCATATCTCAGTTTAGGCTCTGTCATCAAATCCACAATATTAGGATTGCTGATGGATCTATTTCATGTGCACAAGGTTTTGGAAATGTTAAACTTACTGATAAGATATACCTTCAGGATGTCCTATTTGTTCCAAAATTAGACTGTAACCTTATATCCGTCGGTAGACTCACTAAAGACCTAAATTGGACAAGTCTTGTTTAATGACAATCGGTGTATTTTCCAGGATCTTTCTTCACGGGAAGTGATTGGGAGAGCTAAAGCCTCGCTCAGATCGTTTATGGTAAACCCCGTTGAAGACAAGATTGAAGATTGAAACGCCTCGGCGGCACTCGCACCCAAACCTTAGACAATATCATGTTATGGCATTATAGACTAGGTCATCCAAGTTTTGGTTATTTAAAGTCTTTATTTCCTGAATTGTTTAAAGGATGTAACCTCAGTGACCTTCAATGTGATATTTGTGAGTTTGCTAAACTTACTAAGTCTGTGTTGTTGGGATATTTTAAGTTTTAAATTTATAGTCCAGTCTAACCCCAAGTGCAAAGTTTATGTAATGCAATGGCTCGACCGGGTCATCCACAGGGAATCGTACTATATCTAGTTTTAATCAATTTTTCGTAAGTTATCGCTGTTATTATTGTTATCACTAGAATTATATAATAATGTCCTCCACTTAACAATTGACAAAAAAAACTACAATTAAAATAAAATGTGATGAAACTAGTAGTAAAAACAATAGAAAACAAACTGGACAGAAGATCTAAAATCCAAAGCCAGGAAAGATAGCTGCGAACCGGATTAACGACGATGATTCTAATCTATAAACTAAAAATGCAATAAAAACTATAAAATTATTGCGATGACTATGGTGGGCACAAATGATTTTTTTTCTTTCAATTAATCTAAAAATGAACAAGCAATGATCCACCGATCCCGCAACCCTAATTTTCGACTCTAAGGTTGTCTTGTGATGATTTAACGAAAATTGTGATTCACCTATCGTGGGTATGAATTTCTAATGTCTTAGAAAAATTCTCCTATCAATCTCCTTCATCTATTGATTCAAAAGATTAATGCTTTGACTAACGAGGTGTGAGATTTGTTCAGTCTCGCAACCTAGATTTCTAACCTAACGACTATCGTTATTAGATTAAAAATCTAATCTTGACTATGGTGATCTTGGTTTAACAATTAATTCTCATTAATTATCAAACAATCAAATAAGAAACACATTCATCAATTGAAATTGCACAACAATAAAAATCATAGAGAAGATACAACTTTATTAAACTCACAAGACAATCCAAATCCGAAAATCAAGATGTTGCTGAGAACGGTTTCACAGAGCTTGTTCCAAACTGCTTCAGCCTCTCACCATAGCTAGTACCAGACGGAATAAAATAAAAAAAAAATAGAAAAGCACTCGGTCGACCGAGTGAAGAGGTTCGGTCGACCGAACCCAACAATTGCCTAGGGTTTTATGCAGCGTTTTGTTCTTCAGGAAAAACTCTGTATCCTGTCACTGTCTGTCCGTCCTTTTATAGTTATTTCCGAGAATAATATAATTATTATTCTTTTCTCTTATTATTTGAAAAAGAAAAATCTAAACCCTAAACAAAATATAAAAATAAAGATAATCCCTGTTTTATCCTTCTGTTTAATCTTCAAATAAATGTTGTTTGAAACTCCTTCAGCTCTTTGACTCATTCCATGATATGTTTGTGTACCTACAAAATAATAAGAACATGCAAAGTGTAACATCTCATATATAAATAGATAATTACTCATAAAATCACGTAAATAACCCAAATTTGCACTTTAATAGTTTCCACATTCATTCTTTTAATAATTCAATTAAACACTTAATTTTCTATAAAAATTAATAAAATACAAAGGGCATTGTTACGAAATAATGTAATATAAATCATAAAAATCACCGTAAACATGTGTATACTAAATTACCTTACTTGCCTTCCACACCTTTCACTCTAATACATAGTGATGTACGAGGACCTTCAAGAGTTAAAAGTATAATAGGGAAGAGGTGGTTTGTCACCTTCATAGATGATCACACTAGGATCACATGGCTGTTTCTGATGAAAGATAAATCTGAAGTTGGAACCATCTTCCAAGAATTCTATAATATGGTATCCACTCAATTTGACACTAAGATTAAAATCTTAAAAATAGATAATGCCCTGGAATACTATGAGTCCAACCTCGGCACCTTCCTGAATGATAAGGGGATTATTCACACTAGTAGCTGTGTAGAGACACCTCAGCAAAATGGGGTTGCAGAGAGGAAGAACAGACACTTACTGGAGATGGCTAGATCAGTCATATTCACCACACATGTGCCTAAATATATGTGGGGTGAAGCTATATTAACTGCCACATACCTGATCAACAGGTTACCCAGCAGAGTGTTAGGATTCAAGACTCCCATTCAAACCCTGCTGACAACTCATCCATGTCCTCACCTCATTGCTGACTTGCCTCCAAAGATCTTTGGATGTACTGTGTTTGTCTATATTCATGCCTATCACAGAAGCAAACTTGATCCCAAAGCTCATAAGTGTATCATCCTACCTATGCCAAAGACAGGAAAGGTTACAAGTGTTATTCTCCCACTGACAAAAGATTTTACAATTCTATGGATGTAAAATTCTTTGAAAGAACTCCATACTACAACAAACCTACTGAGACAGTCACAAATGGCAACCTTATTGAAATTGAGATCACTCCAATCCCTCAACCTACTCCTCAGCAGACTCCTGATACTCATCAGCCTACTGCACCTCAGCAGATTCCTGAACCTCAGCAGCCTACTGAGCCCCAGCATCCTACTGAACCTCAGCAGCCTACTGAGCCTACTGAACCTCAGCAGCCTCCTGAGCCTACTGACCCTGCTCATTCTACGATATTGATGACAGACCCATTGCTCTGTCCGGAAGGGAAAGAGATCATGCACTAATCACTCTATTCATACTTATGTGTCTTATGATCACTTGTCACCTTCTTTTGCTATGTTTACACAGGGACTTGGATACTCACTCTATTCCTAAGAATATACGGGAAGCTCTCCAACATGATAAGTGGAAGGCGGTACCAAAACCGAAATGATCGCTCTCCTTGACAACTATACTTGGGACCTCACCACTCTCCCACATGGAAAGAAGACAAATACCGTAAATGGTCGTTCACTATCAAGTACAATGCTGATGGTACTATTGACAAATAAAAAGCTAGATTGGTTGCAAGGGGATTCACTCAAACATATGGACTTGACTACAAAGAGACCTTTGCACCTGTGGCAAAGCTAAACACTGTCAGGGTACTGATCTCACTTGCTGTCCAACTTGATTGGCCTCTCCACCAATTGGATATCAAGAATGCTTTCCTAAATGGTGACCTTACTGAGGAAGTCTATATGAACGTACCTCCTGGTTTTGCCAACACTCACACTCAAGGGAAAGTTTGCAAATTGAGGAAATCTCTATATGGCCTAAAGTAGTCCCCTGGAGCCTGGTTTGGCAAACTTACTACTGTGGTTAAAGCTGTTGGATATCATCAATGCAACTCAGATCACACCATGTTTATCAAAACAACCAACCAGAAAAGATCCATTCTTATTGTCTATGTGGATGATATCATCCTTACTGGTGATGACCCTGCTGAGCTCCAACAATTGAAGACCCTAATCGCCAAAGTATTTCAAGTTAAAGATTTGGGCTCCCTCAAGTACTTTCTTGGTATGGAAATAGCAAGAAACGACCGTAGGTATATCTGTCTCACGGAGGAAGTATATACTTGACTCCGCCGAAGAAACGGCATGCTAGGGCCGCAAACCGGCTATCTCTCCAAAGAGACCCCGAATCCACTGGTACATGGTAATGTTGCTGTAAGAAAGGAACAATATCAGAGACTTGTAGGGAAACTCATCTATCTCTCTCATACAAGACCTGATATTGCATATGGAGTTAGCCTTGTCAGTCAGTTCATGCATTGCCCTACTGAGCACCATTGGGATGCTGTCTACAGAATACTCAGATACTTGAAGTCCACTCCTGGCCAGGGCCTACACTTCACTAAGTCTACTGACAGATCAGTGAAGGTCTATACTGATGCTGACTGGGCTGGTTGCCACATAGACAGAAGATCTACCACAGGCTATTGCTCATATGTATGGGGTAATCTTGTCACTTGGAGAAGCAAGAAACAACCTACTGTCTCTAGAAGAAGCGCTGAAGCTGAACTCAGGGCACTGGTTTTGGGCATTTGTGAAGCATTATGGCTGAAAAGAGTCCTTACTGACCTTCAGCAGACCCCTCAGCAACCTGTCATACTCTGCTGTGACAATAATTCAGCTTTATGCATGGCAGAGGATCCAGTCCATCATGATAAAACCAAACATGTGGATATTGACAGACATTTCCTTAAAGAGAAGATTGATGCCAAGATCATTCAACTTTAGTATGTTCCCTCAGCAGACCAAAATGCTGATATTCTCACCAAGGCAATTCCACCGCTTATGTTCAGCAGACTGAGTAGCAAACTTGGCTGTATTGACATATACAACCCAGTTTGAGGGGGGGTGTGGAAATATTATATTACATTGTGGTAATTATAAATCGTTACATTGTAACATGTTACTTATGTATCAAGTGACATATTAATTGTACTGAATAAACAATTAATATGTCCTAAAGTCAGAAAGTAACTCTAGTTTGTCCTATTATGTAATAGCCGACTCTAGCATTTAATACTTGCTGGCTCTAGTAACTTTTACTTTACTAGCTAGGACCTTTACATGCTTGTATCTATTTATACCCTTTCTTCAAACATGAATAAACAAGTTGAAGTTCACTCAATTATTATTACTTTCTCAAACTCTCTTCAAATGTGAATTGTGATATTGTAGTTTCTTGTGATTTGTGAGAATGATTGTTTAGATTTCAAGCACTTTGTGGAATTATTTCTCATTTCTTGGCCTTAATGCTTGTGTCAGATTAATCATCTAATACATGATTCAGCACACTTTGTTGAGATCGAGAGAAGATACTTAGTGTGGGAAAATGGGTAATGAGACCACTTAGTAAAATCGACTAGAGATAGATTCGATTTCTAGAGTGGGGTTCACTTATCGTGGTTAGGCAACCCAATGAGTGTAATGCATATCGACTCTTCTAGACCTAATTTAGTCAATTAGGCCGTTGACGAGATATAGAGTGGTTGTATCACGCGAGAACGGGCAATCACTAAAGCGGGGGTTCACACCAATAATTTATCACAAAGTCACAAATGGATAGGGGGTAGGTCGAATCATTTCTCAATGAATCATAAGTGCTATTTTATCACTTTGACCATTAACTTGGCTAATCTTAGATTTTATTTCTTTTCTTTTCTCTTTTTGTGGCATTTAGGTGGTGAGTTGTGGAGTGACACCATGGCTCACCTTTGTTTTAAAACTTATCTTTTATGTTTTGCCTAAACCAAATGTCTCGGATTTTATCAACGCAAAATAAACAAGTAATAAAAATAATCCGGTTTACCCCAAGTGCAGGGATCGTAGTATAGTAGTTACAACCGGAGTCGAATCACAGGGAATCGAGATTGGTCTAGTTCTTAATTTTCCTAAAGTTGTCACGAGAAATAAAAACGTCCTATCCTAAACAATTTAAAGACTACAACTAAAATAACAAAACCAAAACAAACTAGTAGTTAAAACAATACGATAAACTGGACAGAAGATCAAAAATCTAAAGCCAGCGAGGATAGTTGCGGACCGAACTAACTAAGATAACTCTATTTTATAAACTAAAAAGACAATAAAATTTTAAGATTGCTACGAAGAATAAGCAACAATGATTTTTTCTCAATTGATTTAACAACGAACAAGCAATGATCCACCTATCTCGCAACGTTCAATTTCTTCTCTAGATTGTCTAGTGATTATTTAATAAAAATTGTGATTCACCTATCATAAGTATGAATTTCTAATCTCTTAGAAAAATTCACCTATCAATCTTTTTCGTCTATCGATACAAAAAGATTAACGCTTTAATTACCAAGGTGTGAAATTTATTCAATCTCATAATCTAGATTTTTAACCTAACAACTCTCGTTATTTATAGGTTAAAAATCTAATCTTTACTATGGTGATCTCAGTCTAACAACGATTCTCATCGAATAGTAAACATCAAACAGCAATACATTCATCAATGAAATTGCATAATAACAATAAAAACATAATAAAGATACAACTTTAATTAAACTCACAGACAATCCAAAGTTGAGATCAAAACGTTGCTGAGACGGTTTCACAAAGCTTGTTCAATTCGAACTCAGCCTCTACTCATCCTCAGAACGAACGAAAAAAAGAAAAAAAAAATATTTTTGGCTCGGTCGACCGAGTGAGTGCTTCTTTTTTTTTTTTTGATTTTTGAGTTCTGCCTCCGTTCCAGATGAAATTTCGTGTTCTCTGCTGCTGCTGAATGCCGTCCTTTTATAACCTTCTTCGAGCTAGGGTAACAATTATCCCTTTTTTTTTTCTTTTCTTAAAATAATAAAACCCTAATAAAAATATGATAATTCCAATTTTGCCCTTCTAGATAAGTCTTCAATTAAAATGCAGCTCGAAACCCTTCAGCTCGTTGACTCGGTCCACGATACATTCGCGTACCTACATTAATAAAAACGTGCAAAGTGTAACATCACATATATAAAGATTTTTACCAATAAAATCACATAATTAACCCGAATTTGCACTTAAATACTTTTAAAACTCATTTGCTCAATAAATCAATTAAACGCTTAATTTCTATGCGAATTATACGAATATGGAGAGAATTGCTACAAAATATAACGATATAAATCACATAAAATCACCCTTAACACCAAACGTGCAAGTGATTTTGGTACTTAACCCGCATCCTTGTGGGAAACGACTTTGCTCACCTCTCTAAACTACAATTGACCCGGTGCACTTGCCGGTAATATTGGACACTTAGAAAATGTCGATCAGTAGGGCTACCCCACCCCACCCCACCACTTCCATCATATCTTACCTTTTATTCCATTTTTTCACATCTCAAACGCTGTAATAGAATGAATTTATTCCATTCCATTCTATTCCATTCATATTACTTTATTCCATTCCGTTCTATTCCTGCGTAACAAACATGCCGTAACGTAGTATAGTTAATCTGATCAAATTCAATAAAATGAGGTAGATTAGATATATATATGTTTGATATATTTGACATAATAAAATGTATAAAAAATATATTTTTTAATTTAAAAGCAATTGTTTTTTCTTTTCTTGGAGCATCTCCCGTCAATGTCAATGGAGTTTTTAAAAGATTTACGATGTGCAACATATCAATTTATAAACATTTTCTTCACAATACATAAACATTTTAGAAAGTTTTATAGTATGGAGCCATCAGCGGCGGACTCAACATGTAAAAGGGGTCAATGGACCCCACTCAAATTTTCGGGAAACTTACTAATATACACCTCTAATAATATTAAAACTGTGTGTCTACTATTTTTGACAAATTTTTATTGCAATTATCTATTTAGCTCAATTGGTTAGAAACTTTATTACTTATCCTAGGATCACGGAAAAATTCCTGGGCCCGCCATTGGGACCAACTAGAGATAAATATTTTTTCAAAAAAAATTGTACATGGCATGGTATGAACCGGTTTGTTTGTATAGACATTTTCCTTAAAGCTTTGGTGAGGTGGTCAAGATGTTTTTTTTGGCCTCAACTAGAAAAATTTTATGGGTCCGCCACTGGGGACCACTAGAGATAAATATTTTTTCAAAAATAATTCTACATGGCATGGTATGAACTGGTTTGTCGGTATAAACTTTTTCTTTAAAGCTTTGGTGAGGTGGACAAGATGCAATGGTTGTAAAACTTTTTTAAAGCTTTATATTGTCTTTTTAAGCTTTTCAAAACAACAATTGCAAAACTTTCCTGGATCCGCCATTGGGACCCACTAGAGATAAACATTTCTTCTACCACACACAAATCTAAAAAAAAAAATCTACATGGTATGATATGAACCGGTTTGTCTGTATAAATCTTTTCCTTACAACTTTGGTGAAGTGAACAAGATGCAATGGTCGTAAAACTTTTGTAAAGCTTTATATTGTCTTTTTAAGCTTTTCAAAACAACCATCACATATTTAAAATAAAATAAAAATAAAAAAACATTGGAGATACTCTTTTTTTTAAAGGACATTGGAGATACTCTTAGCTTTTGTAAATTACTATTATTCACCTTTATGAGCATGATTTTGATTTGCCTTCGTCTCACACCGCCCAAACACAAAAAAAATATTCACAAAAATAGCATATGAAAATGGACTTGGTGATGTAGGACAAGATTGAGAGAACCAAGTTCGTTATCATACGAACGGACGGGTTGATTGATTCGTTCAATCAGACGAAGAAACTCGAAGAATAAACACGAGCCAAAAGACTTAACAAGGTTTTTTTTAATATATATTTTATTTTATTTTAACTTTACTATATTTATTTTATTAAAAAAGTGAAGAAAAGTTCCAAACATGCCATATCTCGACTCTCCCATTATATCAGTTATGTGTCAGAGCATAGTCATGTCTCCTTAAAAACTACTAGCGGCAAACCCAGTGTGGAAAATCCGCCATAATAGGAAATAGTATATCATCCTATGCTCTCATAAACTAAAGCCACGAAATACAAGAAATCAGTCAAAATAAAACAAAAAAAAATGCTGACAACTTGAAAATGAATCTTTCCTCTCCATCATCCATCTTTGTAAGTGAAAGGTGAAATGGGCGTGAATCCGTGTTTATGGCTTGAGCCATCATTGATAAAAATATCTCTCCTGCTTGTCTCTCCAATAGGTTGAAATTACGACTTAATGGCAACTTGAACTTATCTTAGCTTGAAGCATCCATTCATTGCAAGTCCACCTCCTCTCCTTCGTGTTTGAAGGACTCCAATTCTTGCATGTAGGTCCTGTTTGACACCCTCTAGGCGTGAAGGGTGTCGTCCAGTGTTTTAAAAGCCGCAAAATACCCTTCTTGCATGTAGGTCCATTTAAGAGTTAGGCTTACAAGATAAAACTCTTATAATTTTATTGATGAAAAGATGTCATAGGATTATATTTTTAGACTCACTTTTAAGTTAGCCTACCCATATTTTATACCTTATATTAAGCCCCATATAGACCGGCCCTTTTCATTGGCAAACTCTAAAAAATAAACCTATAACTTTTTTTACGAGATCCTCTATTTTTGTTGACCCAATGTCAAGGGATTGTATGGACATCTGCCTTAGAATTAGATAAAATGATACCAATAAGTTCATATCTAGAGAGAGAGATTTGAATAAAAAAATGAAATAAAGAGAAGAAAAAATAAAGGAAAAAAGAAGAAACAAAGGAAAAAAGAACAACAATGGAATTGAAATAAAGAAATGTTGTATAATGAAGAGAAGTTTGTTTCTTCTAGCATATATTGCAAGTTTCTTTGGATATGTTTACATTTTTACTTTTGACGTGTGATGTGATGTTATGATAGAGATTTAGAGCCATGCTTGTAATTTCACTTCACTCATTATTGGTGATTACATACTCCTGACTCAGATTCAACATGATGAAAATTAAGGAGCACAAATAATCTATTCGAAGCTATCAAGTTTTCAATCAAAAAAATCACTCTGCTGATATACATTGTGCTTAAAGTTACTGATCAAAATTTATCTTCAAGTGTAACCTGCTATCAAGTTACATCAAGTATACACACTTGAAGACTTCAAGCTGTTGATCATTTCATCCTGATCAAGCTGCTGAAAGCTGAATCACTTACTTGATTCAACCCTTCTTTTACAAGAAGTGTGCTGAAGACAGAGAAGCATCTTTTGGGTGTCAAGAACTGTTGTTTGTGGTGGATCTGGTGAAGAGACAATCCTACCCTTCAAGGACCAGTGAAATACTTTGGAGCAGCAATCCTACATGTTTCAAGTGTTCAGTTTGTGAAGCCATAGTCATTGGTGAAGGGCAAACAACTCAGAGATTTTTGTAACTGCAACCTCAAGGATCTTTAGTGAATTTCCTCCAACATCACAGGAGAAGAGTGGACTAACAAGATTACACCACCTGGAACCACTATAAATCTTGCCTACTTTACTTTGTGCATTTACTTTCTGCAATTAGCATACTGATCACATCAACCTACTGAAACTAGCAACTGAATCACACACTTACACTACTGAGTATCCAATGCTTAGTATCATCTTTTTAACAACAAGTTTAATTTAAATATATTCCGCTGAACAAATTCAGTAACGTTAATAGTCAGCAGACTACTGAGTGGTCAGGAGACTATTGATAGTCAGGAGACTACTGACCTTGCTGAGTTTGTCAACTCCAAAAAGTTTTACGTGTTAAGTTTATTCACCCCCCTCTAAACTTAACCAAAGCCTTTTCAAGGGACCAACAGACCCCCAACACCATAACCATATCAGAATCCTACGCCACGACCTCAACCAAGGTACAACTACATCTATGGAGAACTTGGGGAAGCCCCTATCCGTGTCACTGTAGTAGGAGACATTCCACCAGTCACCGTGCCCCATCCAGTAAGTGTATACCCTCCACCGATCAGTGTTTATCCTCCACCAGTAAGTCACCCCTCTCACCAGTTTTTCATCATCAGTAACAACAGACTTTTTACCCTCCACCAGTAGGTCACACCCCTCGACCTACTATACCTCTTTCACCACGTTTTGATCACCAGTAAGGCTTTGGTTATCCACCCTACTGTTACTACCAACCACCACCATACCAGTAACAACCTTACCAGCAGCAAATACCTTATGGATACCATCCAGTATACCCACTAGTCCCGCCAGTTATACCAGCTTTTGAGCAAGCACCGCCTGTGGATTGGTATACGAGACTAAGAAGGAACCGAGTTCAAGACTTCTTTGGTAATGTGGAACACTCAAAGGCCGAAGAATGGTTAAGAAGTTTTGAGATGGCTTGCAGGAACATAAATGTCCCTGAATCTGAGATGGCACAATTGGCAGTTGGTTTTCTTCTGGGTGCAGCTGAAGCTTGGATTGATGCTATAGAGAGTAGTAATGGGAAAGTAACAGATTGGGAAGGCTTTAAGGTTATGTTTTACAATGAGTATTTCCTAGCAACAGTGCAAGCAGACAAGGCGAGCTAGTTCTTGAAACTTAAGCAAGGTATTTATATGACAGTATCTCAGTACACCAACAAGTTCAACGAGTTGGGAAAGTTTTACCCTGAGCTTATGAAGGTTGAAGAGAGGAAGATGGCACTCTACAAAGAAGGTTTATCCCACGAGATACAATCTGGCATGTTGGGTTTCACAGTAAAGAAAATGGCTGAACTTCTGAATAAAGCATTAGAGGTTGAGACCTTCAGGAAGAAGGCCACCGTCGTTATTGGGAACAAGAGAAGTTTTGAAGCAAGTCAAGGCAATCACCGAGGAGCACCGCAGCAGAATGCTAAGAGGACGACAACCCCCGTGGCAGGTAAACCTCCAACCGGAGCACCGCTTTGCCCTAAGTGCAATAGGAATCACTCAGGTGAGTGTAAAGCTAATACAAGTGGCTGCTACTACTGTGGAGAAACGGGACATTTTGCTAAGAACCGTCCGACAAAGCGGTCTACAAGTGGGCAGAAACAGGGAAATGGGAAAGGCGGCCCAAGTCGCCCAGTTCGAGTGTTTGCAGTGGATGCTGAGATGGCTGAACCAGATGATAATGTTATTTCAGGTACCATATTGTTTATTTTGATTTATTAGAGTACTTTTATAGCACGATTTAAATCATGTTGTATTTGTATTTAAATAAATGAATTCACATCATAGGTACAATAATATTAGACAACTTAGCAGTTACGGCATTGTTTGATACGGGAGCGTCTAACACTTTTGTGTCATCTAAGATAGCTAAGAAGCTCAACTTACCAATGGAAATTTTAAGAAACACTTTGGAAATAACAACACCTTTAGGAAGGGTAACTAAGGTAGCCAAGTTGATGCCTCAAGTGGATGTACGAGTAGGAGCGTATCGTTGCAAGAGTGACTTTACCGTTTTAGATTTTTCGGATTTCGATGTGATTCTTGGAATAGATTGGCTATCCGAGAATTATGTTCACCTGGATTGTAGAGAAAAGAGAGTGACGTTTAAAGTACCAGGGAAATCAGCTAAGACTTATCAAGGTAATGTTTACAAGCCTAGTAAGAAGCGTCACCCTATAATTTCAGCAGTTAAAGCTATAAGAGCTTGTCAGAAGGGTTGTGAAGGCTACTTGTTATACGCAGTGGATGTGGAACAAGTGAAGCCTAAGTTAGAGGAAACCCCTGTAGTAAAGGAATACTCTGAAGTGTTTCCAGAAGAGTTACCGGGAAACATGCCGGATAGAGAAATAGAGTTTGAGATCAAGTTGGTACCCGGAGCGGCACCAGTTGCTAAGGCACCCTATAGAATGGCACCGGCTGAATTGAAGGAGTTGAAAGCTCAAATTAAGGATATGCTTGAAAGGAATATAATTCAACCTAGTACTTCACCTTGGGGAGCCCCAGTGTTGTTTGTTAAGAAGAAAGATAGTAGCATGAGGATGTGTATAGACTACAGAGCGCTGAATAACCTCACCATCAAGAATAAGTACCCTTTGCCAAGAATTGATGATTTGTTTAATCAGTTGCAAGGCAAGAGAGTATTTTCTAAGATTGATCTTAGGTCAGGTTATCATCAGTTGAAGATCAAGGTAGCGGATATACCGAAGACAACTTTCAGTACGAGGTATGGACATTATGAGTTCCTAGTCATGCCTTTTGGACTCACTAATTCTCCATCTGCATCTATGGATTTAATGCAGTGTGTTTTCATTCCATTCTTGGACAAGTTTGTGATAGTGTTCATAGATGACATCCTAGTATACTCGAAGGATGAGAAAGAACATGAGGGACACCTAAGGATAGTGTTGGATACCTTGAAGAAGAACCAGTTGTATGCTAAGTTCTCAAAGTGTGACTTTTGGTTGGATCAAGTTAGTTTCTTGGGTCATGTCATTTCTGGTGATGGCATTAATTAAGGTTGATCCGGCAAAGATTGAAGTAGTTGAGAAGTGGTCTAGACGACTACAATTTCAGAGGTTAGAAGTTTTCTCGGTTTGGCTGGCTACAATAGGAAGTTTGTACAAGACTTTTCAAAGATAGCTACACCACTTACTCGGCACACTCAAAAGAATGTGAAGTTTGAGTGGACAAGTGAGAGTGAAGATGCTTTTCAAGTGTTGAATAAAAAGTTGACTACAACCCCAGTTTTGGCAGTTCCGGAGATCTTTGATAACTACGACGTTTATACAGATGCTTCAAGGGACAAGGTTTAGGTTGTGTGTTGATGCAAGGAGGAAAAGTAATTGCTTATGCATCTAGACAATTGAAAGTGCATGAAAAGAATTACCCAACACATGACTTAGAGTTGACAGCAGTAGTGTTCGCCTTAAAGATTTGGAGGCACTACTTGTATGGAGTTAAAGCTAGGATCTTCACCGACCACAAGAGTTTGAAATATTTCTTTACCCAAGAGAATTTGAATATGAGCAAAGGAGATGGTTAGAGTTTGTAAAGGATTACGACTTGGATATCCAGTACCATCCGGGTAAAGCAAATGTAGTGGCGGATGCGTTGAGTAGAAAACCAGTGTTTGCAGTTTCAAACGTTGAAGATGTGGCAGAAAAGCTAGATGGGCTGAAAATCCGAAGTTTTGAACAGATTGAAGATCGACAGTTTGTGGCACCGTTGTTAGCTAGATCCGAGTTGATGGACGATATTCGGGAAGCAAGATGAAGATCCAGTTCTGGTTGTCTGAAGCGGGTTGCAAAGAAAAGCCTACAGTTGGGTATGTGTTAGATAAGAATGGAAATCTTTGGTATCAAGATCGTTTGTGTGTGCCTAATGTCGGTGATTTGAGACAGAGAGTCATGGAAGAGGCACATAGGATTGCTTTTGCAGTTCATCCAGGAGCTACTAAAATGTACAAAGACTTGAAAGAAAAGTTTTGGTGGCCCTCGATGAAAGTGGAAATAGCTAAGTTTGTAGCAGAATGTGATACTTGTCAGAAAATTAAAGCAGAGCATAGAAGACCAAGAGGAATGCTTAAGCCATTGGATATCCCTGAATGGAAATGGGATAAGATCGTGATGGATTTCATCACTGGTTTACCTAAGACGAGAGGCGGACATGATGCGATTTGGGTGATCGTGGATAGATTGACCAAATCCGCTCATTTCTTACCGTTTAAGGTTGATATGCCCTTGAAGAAGATGACCACACTATACTTGGATAATATAGTGAAGTTACACGGAGTACCTATCTCTATAGTCTCGGATCGAGATAGCCGGTTCATTAGTCGGTTTTGGAAATGTTTGCAACAAGCTTTTGGTACGAGGTTGGATATGAGTACGGCCTTTCATCCTCAGACAGATGGGCAGTCAGAATGGACCATCCAAACACTTGAGGACATGTTGAGAGCCTATGTTTTGGAAGTAGGCGGATCATGGGATGAATTCCTACCCGTAGCGGAGTTTGCCTACAACAACAGTTATCATACAAGCATAGGCATGCCACCGTTTGAAGCTTTGTATGGAAGAAGATGTAGAACGCCGCTGTTTTGGGATGAAGTCGGGGAAAGACAAGTCACCGGGCCAAATTGGTTGAGCAAGCTAAAGAAAGAGTTCAGTTGGTTAAGAAAAATCTGAAGGCAGCTCAAGATAGACAAAGAGTTGGGCAGATGTTAGAAGAAGACCTCTTGACTTTGAAGTCGGTGAAAGAGTTTACCTGCGAGCTTCACCGATGAAGGGAGTGAAACGTTTTGGACAAAAGGAAAGCTAAGCCCTAGGTATGTTGGACCGTTTGAGATTCTGGAAAGAGTTGGACCGTTGGCATATAAGCTCAAGTTACCGGAATCAATGTCAAGATTCCATAATGTTTTTCATGTTTCGATGTTGAAGAAGTGTTTGACAAAGAGTGATGTTGAAACTACAGTCGATCCGTAAGTTCTTCAGGATAATCTTGCGTATGATGAGAAACCGATTAGAATTTTGGGCCGGAAGGAAAAGATGATTAAGAGGAGGATGATTCCTTTGGTATTGGTACAATGGAGCAATCATTCACCCGAGGAGGCAACTTGGGAAGTTGAAGACGATATGATCACCAAGTTCCCAGATTTTATGGACTTACCAGGTATGTTCTAGTTTCGAGGACGAAACTCCTTTTAAGGGGGAAGGAATGTAATATTCCGATTCTCGGGAAAGGGCAGACGTGTCATTTTGCGAAAACGAAATATTGGGTTCGGTTCCTTTTATTCAGAGTTTAAGTATTTTATTAATTATATATATATATATATATATATATATATATATATATATATATATATATATAAGTCGAAAATGCATATATATTTAAGGGAAAAATCTGTTTTTTAAGTAAAAAGGGGTAATTAAGGAAATAGGTTATTTTTGGGAAAACTTATTTAAGGAAAAATAATCCTCATTATACATTAAACCTATTAGAAATCAAAATTTCTCACACGTTCTTGAGAAAACGCGGCTGAGAGCAAGAGAGGAGCCAGAGAGACTTTCTACGATATCTCACGGAGTTTTCAACCATTTTCAGATCCGCGAGAAGCGTTGGAATCGTCGTGAAAGGAGCGTCGTTTCAACACTCAAAGATCAGAGCTTTGCTAAGGTTTGTAATTCGACCTATATGCTGTTCTTGGTTGAGTTTTGAAGATCAAAACTCATACCTTTCGTAGTTTGTTGTATGAAAACGCGTGATCGATTTTAATGCGAATTCGGATTGGTCATATAGGTTTCTCTGCAAAAGGTGTTCGAGTTGTTGCTGTTTTTCCTGAGTTCCTACACGTTAATTACGGTTTATAGGGTTTAAGTTATGATTTTGTTGTTGTTTTGGACCTTAGAATTCATGCTACAAGCTGTTTAAGAATCATAGGATGTTATGGTCCTGTAAAGTCAAGCTTTTCTGCTATTTTATGAGTATATTGATGTTGAATAAGTTTGGGAACAATTAGGGATCGATTAGGGTTCAAAAACTGAGTTTTTGGAGAGTGGCCGCGCTTGTTGCGGGCGCACCAGGCCCAGTGCGGACGCACTGGAGGTCCAGAAACTGAAATTCACATTCAGAGAGCTGGTGCGGGCGCACCAGACACCAGTGCGGGCGCACCGAAGCCCAGTGCTGGCGCACCGGCGCACCACCCGATGCGGGTGCACGCGGACGACGAGCGCGCACGAGTTTTACATACAGAGGCTCAGTGCGGGCATATTGAACCCCAAGTCTGGCGCACGGACCCCGTTTAGAGGAAAAAGTGGTTTTAAATCTTGCAATGAGTTTTAAATGTTAATCATTTGATCTAACAACCTTAATTAAACATAAACAAGCCCCGATTGAGTTCTGATGCGTTTGGTTCCGGCACCGGACGTACTCTTAAAGGGAGTTGAAGTTCGGGACCGTCGGAAAGGCATGAAAGGGCTTGTGCTTTGGTGATCTAGAGCTCACCAATGTCTGTGTATTTGATAGGACGTGATGTCTAGCTATCTAAGTGAGGGAGTAGAGTTGATAAGGTGAGCTTTGCTTTGAAAACACTTAGGTGGCTAGTAATACACAATAATAATTACATAAGTGTAGTAAAAGCTAAAACGTCACTTATTCTCGGTTAGGCACTATTTTCATATCGGCGATGTGATACGTCCATAAAAGGTGAACAACGCTACCGGCTCAAAAGGCTGAAGGGTAGTGGAGGAAATTCATCGGATGTATATGCATACCGGGGAGATCCCGGGACTATCGGTGCTAATCGCCGTAGTTGGCAAGTATATCTCGTGATGGATATTCATCATGCATAGTGTCCTTGAGTAATGATGTAACCAAGATAAGCTAAGCTAGAAACGTATAGTCATGACATGTCGATGGGCATGAAGTGAACCTTAGATCGAGTCGGTCTCATAAGATAATCCTTATAATAAAACTTGTTATAAAGCCATAATTAAATTGTAGCTTCTACTTCTTACTATGTACAATGTACTTACCTCAAATGCATGTTTATTTATGTGTTTGGGGGAAAGAAGACGAACTGGTAAATCTGGAGTTCGAGGATGACTTTGATGACGACGTTTGAGGACGCCGGAATTGAAGAGTTTTAATTATTCATGTTTTATTTATTATCTTAGACTTGGAGTTTGGTTGGAATTTTTTTGTAATTTCTTTTAGATTACGTTTGGAGGTTTTCCGTACTTTTTGGCTTTCGTTTGGCTTCTTTTCCCAATGTAATAAATGTTACATTTCTATTTTTAGATATTGAGTTTCTATTTTTGGTTGTTTGAAAAAAAATTACCCGAGTCTTTTGCTTCCGTTTGCTTGACTCGATACGACGTAGTAGAGGTTTACGTATAAAGTGAAATTTATTTTATTTTATACGTGGCGAACGTTTTTTTTTCCGGATAAGAACTCGGTGTCCGGGAACGGGATGTTACATGAATGCACAATTTATAGTTGCGAATTTGAAAATCAAATTATGTACTCCCATAAAGAACAAATTAAAAGCTAGAGGGAAGTATACATGCAATATGATAACTCTTTGATTAATCTAATTGACTAATCAAGACCGGCGATTCACTACACTTGAGGACATAGCAACATCTTTTCAGTTTGGCAACTTTTAGGGTTAAATTACAATTTTGGTCCTCTAACTAGACACGTTTTTCGATTTTGGTCCTGTTTTTTCTACGACCATAATTTTAGTCCTGTAAGTGGTTTTTTTTTACAAAAATAGTCCTGAACGTCGGAAAGACCACTTACAGGACTAAAATTGGTCTTTTCCGGCGACAATTTTAGTCCTGTAAGTGGTCTTTCCGGCGTTCAGAACTATTTTTGAAAAAAAAGACCACTTACAGGACTAAAATTGTCGCCGGAAAAAACAGGACCAAAATCGAAAAACGTGTCTAGTTAGAGGACCAAAATTGTAATTTAGCCAAACTTTTAGTGTCGGCATCTTTCGTCTTTCTTTTTGCATCTGTCAGGTTTTGCGAATTTGTTTGCAGAATTTGTAATCTGATTTTTTTTTTAATCTGAATTTTGTCTCTCCTTTTCTAGCATCTTGCAAGATTAGTGATCAAAAAATTGCTGATGTTAGATTTTTTTTTTCGGTCATACGGAAATATTATCAATACAACACAATTTCATCTTGATTTACATCTCCACTCATCCCGTGGGACAGGGGAGAGTGGAGACCCTCGGGGGTAGGGTTTACCCTTTTTTTAATACAACACAATTTCATGGCAAATAATAAGTCATTATTACCAATATTCATAGCTGGCTGAAGGAAAATTCTATCCTGGGAGCTCCCTCTTAAGGAAGCCAGCAAACGGGGCAATTCCAAAAACTGTGTGGTCCGGATCCTGCGCGTTACTTAATGAGCAAACGAATAATTACTTAATGACTTGAAACATTCTTATGAATATTGGTGGGAAATACCAAAGATTGTTGCAGGAAGAAAAATGATAAAAGTAACTGATCATATCCACCTGTCATCCCTCGGAAGTTGTTTCTTGTGGTTCAGAATTAATTTTTTTTTCTTTTCCTTTTTTTGAATTCAAAGTGTATGGTCAAATAACATAGTCGGTGCTCATTTCTATGTAATGCATCGGTGCCTCCGTCATTATTCTTGCAGAAATACCATCTCTGACTTTCGTAGAATACTCCTTCAATTTCCATCTTGATGTATGCGTCTTGGGACATGCATGTATTTTCCAATGAAAGTAACCAAGACAAGGGTATTACCTGAAATTAATACATGCGTGTGGCACTCTTTGGGCCTTAATTGGGGCCATATTAGTAGATGGGCCGACCCAAGCCGAGGCTGGTATCAGGCTTCACATTTGGATAATTCTGCTAGGGCTCTGCCGACCACATTACTGGTCACTCTCAGAGTTAGGGTCACCTTTAGAGGTCAGATCATGAATGTTTCAGATCGGCCTAATTTCATTCTCAACTCAGAAAACCGACATTATGCAAAATACGCATGGCCACACATCGCCGACCTGATGATCTGTTCATCTTGGTCACTCATGAGCAGAACATGTCATCCCCGACCTCCAGAGGCAGTTACAACACAATAATGGGCGGAACCCACTATTGATCCTCGTTAACTGCCCCAACTTCATGATTGAACCCATCCCAAGATTTCATCCTCACTGAGCTATGAACGCCCTATTATGGCATCACACTGGCCCTTAAACACATGCCTTACAATCAAGGGATTCATGTATTAACTCCCCACACAGGACACCCTTATAAAAGGATCATTGTCCTCAACCTTCAGAACTACGTTATTTGCTTTGATCCCCAACAATACAAAGGTACGTAGGCAGTCTCAACGACACAACCGTAATCCATCAACCAAATTTCCAATTCCTTGTAGTTTGATTTCTCCCAGAAGAGTCCAATTACGCGACGATATTCCGATATCATCGAATGGCCTCGGAGGGTTCCAAATTATAGTTTCAAAAATCTTGTGGTGACCCACAACAGAAAACCATGAAACAGGAAAGAAAAATGACGATGAAGATCCTCGTGTACATGACACAAAGCCCAGATACGTTCAAACAGGTTCTGAACTAAGTCAAGCCAAAGGCCAACAAAACCATTAAAAAAACAGAATGGCAGATTGGAACCCTTACATATAAAATGCTCGCGAATGGGACAAAGTAGCAACATATACATCGAATTTGAAGAAGGCGAATGCAAAAAATCTGCACAATCGAAACTGTTGGGTTTTTGGGCCAAAGCACAATTTGGATACTTAATAGGAAATTGGTTTTCCCACATCGGATTAGTAAAGAGAAGTAGCCGCCTTTGAAGAATATATAATAGTGGTTAGATTATTGTTTTAATGTGTATCAAGTGTGTCAATTTGTGTACCAATCAAGATAAACTCTCAATTGCCTTAGCTATTTTGGCTATTGTTTTAGGCTTTAGGAGAGTTGTATCTTTTGTATTTCTCCTCTTTAGTAATATTTCTCTTTCGCTCGTGGACTAGTCGGCATATTGCCGGAAACCACGTAAATTTGGTGTTTTGTCTTTTTCCTTCCGTTTGTTATTTTGTGTTACCGTCGTTAAGGGCTATTGCTCGGTTCCTTTTTCCTAACAAACTGGTATCAGAGACATGGTTTTTTGAGCCGGCGTTTTCCGAGCTTTTTGAAAAAAAATTAGCCACCATGACGGTAACTAAGTATTATTTTGAGAAGTTCGACAGAAACATCAACTTCGGGATGTGGCAGTTGAAGATGGAGGCTATTCTGATTCAGGAGGGCTTCGATATTGCGCTGCTTGGGAAGGAGAAAAAGCCGGAGAAAATGTCAAATGAGGAGTTTGATGGTCTCGACAAGAAGGCCAGGTCAGGTATCATCTTGTGTCTTTCTGATGAGGTTTTAAGAAAGGTAGCCACTGAGGTTACTGCTAAGGATTTTTGTGGGAAAAATTAAAATCCTTATATATGAAGAAAACCGTTGAGAATAGGCTTTATTTAAAGCAAAGTTTGTATATGTTTCGTATGTCTGAAGGGTCATCTATATTATCGCACTTAGATAAATTTGATTCCCTGTTGATGGATTTGAGTAATATAGATGCTAAGATTGATGATGAGGATCAGGCCCTGTTGTTATTGTGTTCGCTTCCCCATTCGTTTAAGCATTTTAGGGAAATGATGCTTTATGGTAAGGAAACTATTTCTTACAAAGAAATTAAGTCGATTTTGAAATCGAAAGAGCAGATTGATAAAGATATAACTGGGGGAAGTAGTAGTAGTCAGGCAGACGTGCTGGTAGTTCGGGGCAGATCAAATAAGAAGGATGCAGATAGTGAGAATTATGTTTTGAATCCCAGACATAATGATTTGATGTGCAATTATTGTAAAAAGATCGGGCATATCAAATCTGATTGCTTTCGTCTTAACAACAAAGAAAAACGTGAAAAGAAGAAAGAGCATAGTAAAGAGTCTGGTCAGGCCAGTTTCGTTGAAGATGAGAGTGATGGAGATATTTTCTTTGCTGATGATAAATTAAGGTCTGTTGATGAATGGATCTTGGATTCTGGTTGCACGTATCATATGTGTCCCAATAGGGATTGATTTTCCACGTATGATTCAGTTCAAGGTGGAGTTGTTTCGTTAGGCAACGGTGCAGTTTGCAAGGTTGCTAGTATTGGTACGGTTAGAATCAAATGATGGTGAAAGAAAGTCAGACATGTTCCGGATTTGAAGAAAAATCTCATCTCTTTGGGTGCATTTGAGACTCTTGGATTTAGGTACACCGCTAAAGGTGGAGTTCTGAAGATAATTAAAGGTGCTCTTGTTGTTATGAAAGTTTGCAGGTCTGGTGGTTTGTATGTTTTGCAAGGATCCACAGTTATTGGCAATTCTGCAATCCATATGTCATCTCGTTCAGAATTAGACATTACGAAGCATCGTCCATTTGTTAAGTTCAAGCAGCGCTTGGACTTATTTGACACAATCTGAAGACTTTTGAAGTTTGTGAAGAAGGAGTAGTATTACTATTTCTGAATGTGGCCTTTGTCCCAAGGTGGAGATTTGTTGGGTTTTTGGGCCAAAGCACAATTTGGATACTTAATAGGAAATTGGTTTTCCCACATCGGATTAGTAAAGAGAAGCAGCCACCTTTGAAGAATATATAATAGTGCTTAGACTATTGTTTTAATGTGTACCAAATGTGTCAATTTGTGTACCAATCAAGATAAACTCTCAATTGCCTTAGCTATTTTGGCTATTGTTTTAGGCTTTAGGAGAGTTGTATCTTTTGTATTTCTCCTCTTTAGTAATATTTCTCTTTCGCCCGTGGACTAGTCGGCATATTGCCGGAAACCACGTAAATTTGGTGTTTTGTCTTTTTCCTTCCGTTTGTTATTTTGTGTTACCGTCGTTAAGGGCTATTGCTCGGTTCGTTTTTCCTAACAGAAACATCCATGTCCAAACCATGAAACTGAGTCGACAGGCACATCTTAAGCAGGGCTTCATATGGAGATAGGGCTTCATATGGAGATAGCTGAAATCTGCTACAAAACCATCATCAAGCAAAAATGGAACAATCTCTCTAAGAGAGCTAAGAAAGCTCGATATCTTTTATGTGTATATATGTATATGTATTATATTTCTGCAGGTCGAAATTCCTTTATCAGAAGCGATTTGGCCTCGGCATATTATTATTAGCGACTTGAGCGAATTCCTTCCAGATGCGGTCGTTCTCAATATACTAAGTCGTCTCCAACCCAACGACGTGCTTAGATGTCGATGTGTTGTGAAGAGAAAGAGGGATTTAACTTCGACTCCATATTTTGTATCATAAACAACGCTGTATTGTTCAAATGATTCTTGTTGATGTGCAGGGAAGAAAAATGAGGCAATTCTTTTTAGATGAGTGGTGGATTACTGCAAGAAAGAAACCACTTATTCAGAAAATCTATGGTCATCCCCTGTGTATACTTCTGATTTTTCTCGAGATGGTCTACTTGTCATGTCATCCAGATGTGTATGTTGTCACAAAATCGTAATTGTTAAACCCATTTTTCGTGAAAAGGTGAAAATTGTTATTTCATCCAAATAGCATTCATGGATAGATAAGGTTTATGGAATTTATTTCACCCCAACCCTAAAAGCATATTGTGCACCATTTGAGGTTAATCTATTTTGGAGTTTTTCTTAGTATTTATTTATTTTATATTTCGACCCAATTTAAGGTCCATTTATATTTGTAGAAAACCTAGGGCTTCACTCAAGCCTATATAAAGCATAGCTAGTGATATTTTACAGTTGATGCTTTTGCATTAAATCGTTTCTCTTGGAGTGGAGATTCAACCCTTTGGATTTATCAAACTTGTTGAACCGTGAGTTTGTGGGTATTCGCGTTCCTTATGAGTCTAATAATCACAGGTTGGTTAGGAGTTTAGGGAGCACCCCAAGGAGTCTGATCACAAGTTGATCAGGAGTCGAGAGAGGCATGTTCTTCGAGTTCTTCGTGTTCGTTGTGTCAAGCAACTATCCGGCCATTCACTACCCTTGAGGACATAGCAACAATCTTTTCCATTTGGCAACCTTTAGTGATGAGCATCAACAAGGTATGCCGATATCATTGATCTTTCTTTTTGGATCTGACAGGTTTTGCGAATTTGTTTGCAGAATTTGTAATCTCATTTTTTTTTGGTAACTTTGTAATCTGAATTTTGTCTCTCCTTTTTCTAGAATCTTGCTGGATTAGTGGGCCATAAAATTGCTGATGTTCGATTTTGTAATGGTGACTTAAACTATGTTGCTGAGGTTGGTCAGCAGAGTGGGATACTCTACTGAGTCTGGGGAAACTATGGTGGTCAGCAGGGCCTGAAGGTATCTGCTGAAGTCTGGTGTTCTGTTCGGTGAGGTCAACAGACTGATCATCTGCTGAGCATGGTTTGCTAAGTTGGTTCTAAGTGATACTTGGGGAACACGTCTGCATGGTTTTCCGTTCTGGATAAATTTACTTCTAAGGTATTTCAGTCATTATCTTGTTTGGCTGTTTAGTCGGTTAGGGTTTCATTCCCAAGGCTATAAATACCATCTGTAATCATTGTAAATTGTAACTTTCTCGTGATGATAAAATAATCCTCGTTTGTCCGTGGAGTAGTCGGCACATTGCCGGGAACCATGTTAAATCTGTGTTCTTCTTGTTTCCGTGTTTGTTTACATGTTAATTGATTATCTTTACTCACAATCACCATCACTTCTTGATCGATCCGTTATAACAAACTAGTATCAGAGCGTCCAAGTTCATCAAGAAATTTGTTCGTCTGTTTGAAGCAAGGTAGATTGTCACCGAGGTCATAATTGACGCTAGGATTTGGGATCTACGTAAACTTTTCTAGTGAGAAAGATGTCTGCTTTAAACGTCAAGATTAACAAGTTTACAGGAAGAAACAGTTTTAGTGTGTGGCAGATCAAGATGCATGCTATGTTGAAACAACATGGATTATGGGGTCTCTTGTCTAAATCAACAGAAGGAAGTGTTACTGAGAGAGCCAGTCTGGAGCAGAAAGCACATTCAACAATTATGTTGTGCTTGTCAGATAATATTATCACAGAGGTTGCTGAAGAGGACACAACAGAGAAGCTGTGGTCCAAGCTTCAGAGTCTGTACATGACAAAGTCTCTAACCAACAAGTTTTTATTGAAACAACGTCTGTTCAGTTTAAGGATGCATGAGGGCACTCAGCTGAGGGATCATCTAGATCAGCTGAACACAATATTGCTTGACCTAAGGAATATTTATGTGAAGATTGAAGATGAAGATGCAGCATTGATTCAACTTGTATCATTGCCTGCATAATATGAGAACTTTGTGCAGTCCTTTATTTTTGGGAAGGACTCAATGTCATTGGAGGATGTAAGATCTTCACTCCTTGCTCGAGAGCTATACCATAAAGGCATCTGGTTATGGGACATATAGTCAGTCTGCTCGATTGATGGCCAGTTGAGTCAGTGGAGGATCAAGAAATTCTGGAAAGAAGAAATCCAAGAAGAGTTCCAAGGGTCTTAAAGCTAAGGATGTCTGTAACTACTGCAAGGAGCAGGGACATTGTAAAAATGAATGTCCAAAGAGAAAGAAGCAGTAGGGGACTGTTGCTTTGCCAGAACAAGACACCAACTTTGAAGAAGATTTGGCCTTAGCAGTTTCAGAGTCAGCAGGGCACAGAGATGTGTGGATTCTGGACACTAAGGCATCTTATCATGTGTGTCCAAACAAAGAGTGATTTTCAACTTATCAGCAGGTGGATGGAGGTCATATTGCTATGGCCAACAACAAGGTGTGCAAAATAGTTGGGATTGGATTTGTTCAACTGAGGACACGTGATGGTAAATTCTGCGCACTGAATGAGGTTAGGCATGTTCCACATATGACCAAGAATTTGATATCACTTAGTCTACTAGACATCAAAGAGTTCAAGTTCATAAGTGAAGGTGGAGTGGTGAATGTCTATAAGGGTTTAGCTGTGATTCTGAAGGGTATCAGACAGGGGACATTGTACATCTTACAAGGGTCTACTGTATCAGGTTCCGCTGCTGTGGAATCATTAAAGGTTCACCTGTCACAGCTGACCAAGTTGTGGCATCACTACAACAAAAAACACCTATAGAGACACACCTATAAAGACATTTTTCAAAAAACGCCACTAAAAATAGGATATAGAGTCATTTGTACAAAAAATATATTTATAGCAAGTAAGGTGTAAATTTATGAGACCCTGTGGAGACATTTTACTATGTCTTATTTTATTATATCTGTAGAGATACTTTAAAGTGTCTTCTTTATAAAGAATGACTATATGGATACACTTTTAAATGTCTTAACATTATACCATTTGAGACACTTCAAAATGTCTTATGTAATCGAGCTTGCGAGATGACTCGAGTTATATCGAGTAGTGAACAAGTCAAGTTCGATCTTTATATTTTAAGGCTTGGCCGAACTCGAGGCTAACATCAAGGCCGAGTTTTTAGAGTCAAGTTAAGTTCGAGCCCTAAAGAGATTCAGCTCGGCTCGATTACACCATAATTTTCCCCCAGATATTTTATACCGGTGAATTAATCACATGACTTCTCCTTTTAGCTCTCGTCGGTTAACATATTTGCCCTAATCATCTCGCTCAAAATTATCATTGTTGTATTTCTCTTCTAAATGAATCTTTCGTCTTTCCCGCTTTATATCCCGATCGATTTCATCTTATGAATCGATTTCCTCTCATGAATTGCTACAGAAATTCGGGTATGCTGCAGGCTTACGGTTGATTTGAACAATGCGTGCGAAGGGGAAATAGAGTTGAATAGGATTTCGTGTTCGGAGGCGAAGAGGATGATGGCGTCGAAGATGAAACTTTAGTTGGAAGAGAAAGAAGGAATCGATGGAGACTTTGCTAAGACCTCCGATGAGGCCGGTTGGTTATATTTCTCAAATCTCTAGACCCAGAGGTTTTCATTTCTGTCCACAACCATATCATACAAGTACTCCATTTTCCTCTTATCTATAATTTTTAGTTCACTTGTAATATCCGTAAAATTAATCAAGGGTAAAAGGGTAATTGAAAATTTATTTAGTTTTAAATAGATCTATTACTTATTTTACATTAATTAAATTAAGGGCCAAAGACCCAAAAGTACATGAAACGGACTTATTGGACTTATAAGGACAAAAAGGAATCTGTTGGACTTATAAGGACACAAATTAGATAGATAGACTCAAATACCCTCAATAAAAAAAAATTCAGGCGATGTTCAGGTTTTTTTTTTTAAAATATTTTTTTAACCGATGTATTGACCATCGCGATACAATGACCACCCCCGATACATTGACCACCGCGATTCAATGACCACCGCGACGCATTAACCACCCTGATGCATTGACGACATCGATGCAATGACCATCCTGATGAATTGACCACCGTGATGCCCGATGTGATGACCATCGCGATGCAGAGACACCGCGATGTAGAGACACGGTGATGAAGCGACACCGTGATGCAGAGAAACCGCAATGAAGTGACACCGCGATGCAGTGACCACCCCCGATGCAGAGACATTGTGATGCAGAGACGCCGCATTGCAGAGACACTCGATGAAGTGATACAGTGATGCAGTGACCACCCGTGATGCAGAGACGCCTTAATGAAGTGACACCACGATGTATTGACCACGCCAGATCCATTGATCACCTCGATACAGTGACCACCTCCGATCCAGAGACACCATGATGCAGTGACCAACTCAGATACAGAGACACCACGATGCAGAGACATCACGATGTTATAACATTTGATGATGCAGAGACATCACGATGCAGAGACACCGCGATGAAGTGACACCGCATTGTAGAGACACCACGATGAAGTGACACTGCAATGCAGAGACATTACGGTGTTATAACATTTGACGATGCATAGACACCGCAATGTATAGACACCGCATTGCAGAGACACCACGATGAAATGACACCGCAATGCAGAGACATCATATGATATTGAGTTATGCATTGACGTATTGTTATAGAGATTTATGCAGTGATGCCTTACGGTATTACTTTATGCAGCGACGTCTTATTGTATCGATTTATGCACTGACGTCTTATTGTATCGATTTATGTAGTGACATCAATGTCACTTCATTAATTGTCTAATGCATGCAGTGACATCTACAGTGACTTCAATGTCACTTCATTAGTTGTCTGATGTATGCAGTGACATCTATAGTGACATCAATGTCACTTCATTAGTTGTCTGATGTATGCAGTGACATCTGCAGTGACATCAATGTCACTTCATTAATTGCCTAATGTCCTGTGGATGTTTCATGATCTATTGCTTTGTCTGATTGTTATTCCAAATGAAGTGCGTAATAATTTCACGATCTACATGATGGAGAGGCTTACGCATACTTTCTTAATGTACTTGCAACTGAATACTGCACTCCAGCCACTTTAGACACCAAGGATCCTGTTTTCAGTTGATATAACCATTTAATGCTGAATCTGATTTGGGCTTTGGAAACTAGTGAAGTTATGTTCTTGATTCTTGTTTGCTTTCTTATTGCTATGTTAATTTAGTAATAATCTGTTGATGTTTAGATGTAGAGAAAGAAATGGAATGAATGCAACACGAACCACTTGGATGCACATGTGCTTTTGCCACCTAGTCTTCTGGCCGGGATGAAACGGCAAAATTCTGATGTGTATTCACAAACCCCATCAACATCTAGTTGTGGCGGGAATGATTTTGATATCCGTATGAATAATTTGCTCAAAAACCACCTGAATAGTACCCTAATTCTTCGAATGAGAAGCTAGTGGAAGCTTCCAGAACATTTGCCATGGAAGCGGCGAAGGTTGCTCGTCTTTGCAAGAGTTGTAGGCGATGAGAAATCGCAATAGCGACCAAGGCAATGGCTGCCGCAAAGAGTGCCTTAGAATTGGTAGCAACGATTACCGATGAGCCCCCTGAGGCTCATCAAGAAAGATGCTTGAAGAAGAATAAGATGAAGAAGCATGTAGCGGTTCAGTCTTTGTACAATAAGCAGAAAGACACTCATAGTTGTGAAACCGATGAGGAATTAGCTCGTAAACTGCATCAGGTTATCAATAGTTCTCCAAGAATATCAAAGAACTGTTCAACTTCGGAGTCAAAGCATTCCAAGCTTAAGAAACTCAGAATCCCGTCTTCTGAGGAAACAAACATCAACAATTGAAGCCCGGATTTCGAAATGGGTAGGAGTTCTACTATCAACGGCGTTTCAGCTTATCTTGGGGATTCTACTGGTAATGGTGTCCATGAGAAAAGAAATCAGTTTCTAGAGACACCAAATCAGATGATATAACGTTTCACTGCGTGTGTTTAGCTTATTTTATTAGATTAGAGGTATTTTGGTACATGTAGATATATTATGTCCTTATAAGTCCAACATATTCCTTTATGTCCTTATGGGCTAACAAGTATAAAAAACTATACTTTTATGAAATTAACCCTTAAATTAATTGGATAATAAGATATTAATGGAAAATATCCTATTTAAAACTCTTACCATAACCCTCACCCCTCATTAAACAATAATCAGTTTCCCAAATTTTTTTCCTGTGCCGCAAGAAAGGAGAAAGTCTGGACATAATCTTCATCCTAGAGGCTAAGTGGCGTTATCGTTTTTCAGATAATTCATACCACGACGATCATCATCGCGACGAGGGCAACGTTTTGACATAAGAATCACCTTGATTAGGTTGGTAATCAAAAATCCCTCTTTCTAAACAATTAGGTTGTGATAGATGCCTTAGATTAATCGTAGGTTGTTATTCTTGTTGTAGTAATCGAAGGATTATCATAGTTGTTGGATTTTCAAGTTTGGCCTTTCGATTCAAAGCTTATGCAATTGTTTAAGGTAAAAGGGTGTTCAACCGGGTTTAATGGCGTTATTGTTGGTGTTATTTAATTTGATTCTCCATTGGTTTGATATATTTTTTATATTTTATTTTGATTATTACTGTTCACAAATTCTAAGGTGTTGTCGACATTAATCGAAAGAAAATCTTCGACATGTTTACTGTAACAGATAGAAGGAAAGAAAGATAAAAAAAAAACAGAACAAACAAGGATGGAAAAAAGGGGTACTATCTATATTTTTGTACTATCTACATTTGTTTTCTTTCTTTCGGAAAAGTACACGAATGTAGTGTTCATGTATTTGATTAATTATTTTGGGTCAGTACTATTCTTTTGCAAGGGCTTTATGTTTGGTTGTGTATTAGCCGAAATAAATAGGATATCATTCAGAAGTTGCATTATAACTGTGGGTAGCTATATGTATTGTGTAATGTTATTTTAGAAAAATAAATATACGGTTCTATTTCATCTTTTTTTCAATATGTTAGAAATGTTTATATATGGTGTGCTCTATGATTTAGTGTGTATTGTGAGGAGCCTTAAATGTTATATGACATAGTTTTGAGTATGGTTTCTGGTGTATTTGGCACAACACCGTGTGGAGACTCTCTGCGGAGAGAAACACGGGATCACCGGAAGACAACTCTTAGCTATGTGGGGTGTTGTGCTTAGTAGGCAACACTTTCTGTGCAATGTGATAGGTAGTATAGTGTAGAGTGGTCTAAGACTAGAAGTCCTTAGGGAAGCCTTTTATGTGGAATCAACCTAGACGGTTAGCTTAACTACGCTTAAACATATTTGAGAGTCTAAAAGATTAAGTATACTCGTCCTTGGTGATGCGCGTTTCTTTTTCGCAGCCGGGACGGTTGATGCCCCAGGGTCGGTTAGACTCAAGGTGTTGGACTCCACTTAGGGACTAGCCCTATGCCATATGAGGGGCTGAATGTGTCGTGGTGCAGTCTTCACCTCGCAAAGTGTCCTTGGACTTGTGTGCAACTCATACCTTGTTTAGTTGAGGTTACTAGTTGGACTAGTAGAGGGGAGTGTTACTATACATATGTGTTAGTAAGTAATGATGATGCTATTGTTGATTGATAACCTTGCTTATTTTGCTGCTAATGTCAAACACGGTACTTCTACCCTTTACTGAGTGCTTATGTACTCACCCCTTTATTTGTATAATTGTTTCCCACCCCGAGAAGGTGATGCAGGTTATTTTGGTGAAGATGTTTATTAGGAGGAGTAGCTTATGGAAGCTTTTGGAAGTTTTACTCAATGGTTACTTTTGATGTTTCGAGAGATGAGAGGATTATACTTTTGTTCTGTTCATTAGACTTTTTATCTTTCTTTTGGAGTTGTATTAATGCTTAGACTTTACTACGTTTCTCTTAGTTAAATGTTGTTGGGAACATCATTTACATTTCGTTAGTTGGTACGACATTGTTTGTCATTTAAGATTTTCCCCGTGTCGTTTCTTTTCCGCTTTAACTCTGAGTAATTACGTAAGACTTACGTATATAATTGATTTAAATATTAAATTAATTATCGGAAACTGAATTTCCGAAAAATTGGTTAAGAGAGGGTATGCAGATAAAAATCCTATTTCCTTTCTATCTGAAACCTTGGCATAGATCGATTCGACATTAGAAGTATATTGATTTTTCCCCAATAACCGAATACTTTTATCTGTAAATACTGCATATTTGATTCTATCCATAAATCTATTTTCACGGTTTAGGCTGCTCCCATTTCGCTCGCCGCTACTACGGGAATCGTAAAAAGAGAGAAATTGAAAGAAATAACTCTCGTGGTCCTGAATCAAAAAAATAAGAGTTTTGAGCATTAAAAAACTTGTATCCGTAGAACATCGAGGTGAACCAGAAAAGTTTGGGTAGAGCCGGATCTAAGCGTTGGCTAGGTAAGCATCGCCACTCCCTTTTGCAGCGTCCACTAATTCGGAACTTAATTTTAAAGCCATATTTCGACCCGGACGTTTTCGGGATGCCGCTAATAACCAACGAATGGCAAGTGCTTATTACGGGTAGTTCCTACAAAGGATCGGACTAATGGCGTATACAATACTTGAATTCTCGATGTAGATGCTACATAGTTGGTTCTCATCCTTCAGAGACTACGAGTGTAATAGGAGCATCCGTCGACCTTTTCAATTCTTTCAATCGTAATTCTAATTCGTTTGACAACCCTTTTTTTTGTAGATGAAGTGGTATAAGGACACGGTGTCCGGAACGGGGCGTCACATCACTACAATTTTTCTTCTTTCATTTGATTGTTCACTTCAACTTTTGTTGTACAGAATTCTAACTTGGTTTCCTTTCATTTGTTGCAGACCAGGGTAACTTTTTTTTCTTAATCACAAGGTGTTTACGTTTATGCTTGTTTTGAATTCAGATTGATCTGGTTGGTTTTCAAGTATTTTGGCGGAATTCAGGTTGATCATCAAGAGATCTGGTGGGATTTTGATTTATTGGTTTGAATTTCACTGGTTTTTGTGATGGTGGGGGTTATCATTTTGAGATTAATTTTGTTATTGAAGGTCTTGTTAGACTTTGCCTTTCATGATTTTGAGAATTCTGAAAGAATTTACATTTCTAATCATTAAATGATCAGGTTGGTGAATGGAACTTGGAATCATATTCAGTGATATTTGAATTCAAACGTTAATTTCTGTGTAAACCTTAACATCAGATTATGAATACCCATGCAAATCATAATTTTGATCATGTTTGGTGAATGTATGGTTGTGTGAATATTATCATAATTTTGCGGTGTTGTAATTTTGATCTTTTTGAGTGTTGATCTCAGAGAAATGTGATAATATTGGTTTCCATGAATAAGGTAGTATTGGTTTCCAAAATAAATTGGTAACCACTTCATAATTTAATTTCCCTGGTTTATAGTTGATTCAACTTGATTGTTTCGGTGTTCTCTGGAGTAAACAGTTGATTAGTCCTTTATCCTGAACTTACAGGTACAACATGGTTGAACAAAACCTTATAAAAGAGAAAGAGTTCTCTTTGTGGCTAAACCGTGATCGAACCGGAAAAGAAGGGGGTGAGCTTGAATTTGGTGGTGTTGATCCAAATCACTACAAGGGCGAACATACTCGCGTTCCTGTAGCTGAAAAGGGATATTGGCAGGTATGTGAAAAATCTCATACGGATTTTAACGTTTTTTTTCACCCCATCGATGTGAAGCAGAAGTGACATCTAATGCCTTTCTTGTCAGTTTAAAATGAGCGATTTTGTCGTTGGCAACCACTCGACAGGTTAGTTAATTAGTCTCTCTTGTACATCTTCAAGACTTAGGTAGAAAAATATATGTATGTATTTTTGCCACGTTCTTGATACTCTTCGTCGTTTATAATCCAGGCTTTTGCAAGGGAGGATGCGTAGTTTAATTCTTTTACCGTATGAATATCTTGATATATATAGACAGTTCTGTTGCTGAAAATGTAAGTGCCAACTTCTAAAGTGAATTTCTTTATTGGAATTTAACTGCTTAAGAAAAGATCCGATTAGTATTACGGATTGATTTCCTTTTTTACAACTCTTATACGATTATGGCCTTGATCATGGTTTATGTTTCTAGTGTAAATGAGACTTGGTTAAATCAGGGAAATACTGTGAAAGATCTATTTTAGCCAACACAAATGATGGAAGTGTATTGTCCCTCTATGCTGAACTTATTCAAGAAAAACAGAACGATGCTCATCAGGCCGTGTATTGTTTTGATCAAAGCTATCAAAGCTGACTGTAAGAACTGGTAAGCCCACATTGCTTTGCTTGTGCATAGTTATTCATTTGGGGAAGGGCCGGGGATGCACTATTGTATTAGATCAAGGGTTTATCCGACGGTATCCAAGGGTTGTAAGTGAGTCGGAATATTCGTTACCTATGCATACTAGACTCACAAATGTTTAACTTGATTCGAAAATTTTCAATGAAACAAGTTTGGGTTAAATGTATGGTAATATAGTCGGCAAAATTAGGATTTTAGTCCTCTTTGTTTTGGATTTTAGTCTTTAGGTGAGGAAAATGGTCCTCTAAGTTTGCTTTTTTTTGGATTTTAGTCCTATCCGCCGGAAATAGCTTTATTGGGCACCGGAATTTTTAAAAATAGTCCTCTAACTAGGCTGCCACGTAAGCGTTTTTTAAAGATTCCGGTGCCCAGTATCGTTATTTCCTGTGGATAGACTAAAACCCAAAAAAAAGCCAACTTAGAGGACATTTTCCTCACCGATTATAAGCTAAAATCCAAAATAAACTTTAGATTGTTTTAGGACTAAAATCCTAATTTTTCCTAATCGTAATAGTCTGTAGTGGAACCATGGGATAAATTTATTAATTTGAGGAATACCTGTTTGGTTTAATGTGGATCCATGTTTCTTGTCTGACTATTTGTGTACTAATAATATTATGCATGTAAATTTCCTGTTGTATTCTTTGCCTCCTTTTATGTTTCATGTATTCGTATTACATTGCTGAATCCCAATAATTGTTTTGTTTTGTGTTGCGTTTGTCTAAAACTATTATTTTTGCTTTGTCCAAACCAGCACCTTTTGGCAGAAGATACTTCTTGCTCTGTGTGCTCCATGTTCCAGGTAAATTTAGCTCTTCCAATTTGAGGCTTATGTTATGTACTTGTCCTTTTTTTTTTTCTTAGAGCACCCGGTATCCATGACCAACTTGTTCTTTATTATTGTAGACCGAGTATCAGATTAACGTAGTATCATTGTAGCGTATAAGCCTGTTTGGGCTACTGGAACTGGAAAATTGGCAAGTCCTGCTCAATTAAGCACAAGAAGTGAGTGATGATTCACATATGCTTATTTATGGCTTCACACGAACATAAGCCCCGACGTTGCTGCCTCGACTATAGGATTATCTATGGAGGTAATTTCTTCTCCGTTAGCCCTTACTGCCTCGACTATAGGATTGATGCCACAACTTGTTTCTCTACCATCTCTACCAACTTGTTTTATACCCGTGGATTCTTCTAGTTCTTGAAGAACTAAAAGATTTATATAGCCAAAGCTGTAGCAGGAAGGGGCAAAAAGGGATTTTCTTGAAAATGTATGCCCTAAAAGGTAATATACTGTAAATGCTTACAACTTCCATGAATTTATTTGTTTGTTGTACATTCAACTATGCAAGAAATAGTACCATGATTTCTGAATTGCATCTTATATTCTTCATCTTATTAACTTTAGTCCCTTTTGTTTCGTTATTTTTGTACTGCTATCCCCAATGTTTCATCGTGGCGCTTACAGAATTTTTACATTAAATAGATAAGCTTATCTAAACAAAGGGTTATATACGATTATGCATATTACAACCATTTCTTGTTATCCTGCATACTATATGTCGATCCATATACAGAAGCTGACGAAGAAGAAGA
The DNA here is from genome assembly GCA_036785695.1 of Gentiana straminea. NCBI lineage: Eukaryota > Viridiplantae > Streptophyta > Magnoliopsida > Gentianales > Gentianaceae > Gentiana > Gentiana straminea. The sequence continues at coordinate 6,523,991 of JAVUPR010000299.1, read as the reverse complement.
TAAAAAAAGAAGACGAGAAGAATGTTCTAGACACAGACATCGTTAGTTTCCTCACATTTGCAACCACTATCGTTAGCTGTTCTCTGCTTTACTTAACTGCTTAAGCCATTTCTTTTCTGGGCATTCTTTCCCCTAACGGTCTTGTCTTGCGTTGCAGGATAAAGTTGGGTCATGGTATAGCAATCCTGGAACAGGGGCTTTAGAAAATCAGACATCAGGTGGTGGGCGGTGTTGGGATGTACTTAAAAAGTGAGTAAGAATCAAGACGAGTCTGTTAGTACCGTCAAAAATGATTGGCATGCACATGGATGTTGTTACTGCAAGTTCTTCTAATTGGGTATGTTTCTGTTTTTTTTATATTGAAAATAGACTAAAGATTCTTCTGCAAGAATTCTATTTTGATTGTATTTTGGGAATGAAATGGCTGGGAAATGTTTTGTCAAGTAGTGGTATAGTTAAGACCGGCCCACCCATCGGATTACCTGTTTTGCAAAAAAAAAAAAAAAAAAAAGACTCTCAGCAGACTGACAGAAAATAAATTAACAGTTGCAATGCAAAACCGAACTCTAACTGTGAACCTTCAAATCGAGCCGCATTCGTGTACGCAGGCATGCACAAGCCCAAGGGTAAATCTGGATTGGATTTGCACCCCCCTGCGCCCGCGTAGAGAACGGTGTATAATGTTGGTTTCTTATTCCAACTACACTAAAACAATATCATATAAATATTGATTCTTTTTCCTTCTTCCAACCAATGTGGGAGAAAAGTTTCTTCCCATTTTTCCTTTTCATAACACACACTTAAGCCCAATAGGCCCAATATGACATATCATCAATTTTCCAACAAACCGACTTTAAGCGTTAATTTCTCATTCACTCGTTATCCGAATTGAATGATTCCAAATCCCGAATTCATCTACGACTCACGTAGTTTTCGAATTAATAAAACATTACATATATTCTATACAAGAATATATCCGAAATACGCTTACAAAGTCACTGAATAAAATGATTATAAAATCATTTTTAATTCATTTTTAATTCAATTCCACATTTTCTCCAACAAGTATCAAGTATGTTTTGTACTTTTGTTTATGCATATGATGATATGAATTTGAATTATTACTTCTAGGTATGTTTCGAGGCTATTAATGAACTCGAATTTTGTATTTACGGATGTTATAAATACAATGTTGATATATTTTGTAAGTATGTGTTCAAGAGAAAAAAAAATTTTAACTGCAAAGGCCCACCGTACCGATTCGCCTTAAGCCTCGGGTTTGGTTGGGCCGGCCCTGGTTATGTTTGCTTGATTCATTTGGATATTTAGAAAATGGGAGGCTTTTAATTCTTGTAGATAATGATAGAAAAGTGAAAATTTAACCTGTTTGCGGAGTTCCTATTTGTGTCATATTTGTTGCCTTATGTTAGTGTAAATCAAGCAAATTTGAAGCCTTGCATTATGTAAATGATATGAATTTTTGCATCTGTGGTTGAGCTTGTTTTGCTGAGCATGTGATATTTTTGTATTTGATTTCTTTGTGAGTGATTAAACCATTGGGGCTGTCTTTTGATTTCAGGGGCTTGTTGGGGTGATTTTTGGTGTGGCATCATGAGGCTGTAGGGTGACTTCGCAATGTGTGATGAAGAGGCTGTTATGGCGCTTTGAAATGTGGCAACCCAAGACTTGTTGAGCGCTTTGGAATGTGACAACCCAAAACCTGTTGAGGCACCCTGAATGTATTCAATGTAACCTAATAATGCTCTTTTGAATGTATCCAATGTAACCTGAGAAGGCGCTTTTGGATGTCTCAACTGTGAACATAATAAGGCGTGTTCAAAATGTATTTACTATAACATGCTGAGACGCTGTCTAATGCATCTACTGTTCATATGTCAGGTCGCTTTCTAATGCATCCACTGGGCATCTGTTAAGGCGCTTTTAAAAGTATGCAATGTGCACATATTAGATCGTTTTAAAGTGTCTTGCTTAGACATTTTAGCTATAGAGACATCGATACATGAGACACTTAAAAACGCCACAACTAGAAGCAAATGCCTTCATATCTCACTTTTTGAGGCGTTTTTTGATTTCGCCATATCTTATTTTTGTTGTAGTGCATATTAGATTATGTCATATGGGTGAAAGAGGGATTCAAATTATGTCTAAGTCTGATCTACTTGGGGGACATAAGGTCAAGGAGCTGGAATTTTGTGAGCATTATGTGTTAGGAAGAAGTTCCCAAAAACAATTCACATCACAAAAAGGAAACTTGATTATGTCCATTCTGGTTGTTGGGAACCTTCAAGGGTGGAGTCACTGGGTGGTGACAGGTATTTTCTTTCATAGACTCAATGGTGGTTTGGGTAGTTATGATGAAGCACAAGAGTGAAGCATTCAAGCACTTCAAGCAGTGGAAGGCTTTGGTTGAAAATCATACAGGGAAGAAGATCAAGATATTTAGAACTGATAATGGACTGGAATTTTGTTGGTCTGAGTTGGATTTGCAAGAATGAAGGCATTGCTAGGCACCATACTGTCAAAGACACTCCACAACAGAACGGTGTTGCAGAAAGAATGAATTAAACTCTTTTGGAGAGGGCAAGGTGCATGCTCGATAATTCTGGTCTAGTAAGAAGCTTTTGGGCAGAGGCTGTTAACACATCATGCTACTTAATCAATAGGGGGCCTCACATAGGGATCAAGCTCTAAACACCACTTGAGGTTAGGTCAGGAAAATCAACAGACTACTCTAGTCTAAGGCTTTTTGGATGCACAGTCTACTATCATGTTAGTGAAGGTATACTGGAACCTAGATCCAAGAAAAGAGTATTTGTTTGATATGGAGATGGAGTAAAAGGGTATAAATCTGGTCATCAGCTGAAAATAGGGTTATACCCAGCATGAGTGTAGTCTTTGATGAAAATTCTATGCTTAACTCATCTGTGATGGCCACATCTGAATCTGAAGTTGGATCTGAAACTGAGAATGTTGACAAACAGGTGGAGCTTCAAGAGAGTCTATTGAATTGATAGACTCAGCAGGGGATAGTCAGCACTCTGCAGATCCAGAGCTGGATCCAAACCAGTCTACTGAACAAGGGTCAGCAGATACTCAAACAGCTAATGTTGGTCATCAGAGTATAGCTCTCAGTAGAGCTAAAAGGACCAATATTAGACCCCTAAGAAGATATGGGTTTGAGGATGATATGGTTGGATATGCACTACAAGTAGCTGAAAAAGTGGATGGTTTTGTACCTAACACTTACATGGAAGCTGTGACATGTTCTGAGGCATCTCATTGGCTTGTTGCCATGGGAGAAGAAATAAAATCACTTCAAAAGAATGAGTTTTGGGATTTGGTCAAACAACCACATGATAGAAGGGCGGTCAACTGCAAATGTATTTTCAAGAAAAAGGAAGGAATGACATCTGCTGAGGGCATCAGATATAAGGCACGTTAGGTTGCAAGAGGGTTCAGTAAGAAAGATGGGGTTGACTATGAAGAGATATTTTCTCCAGTGGTCAGACATACTTTCATCAGGGTGCTATTAGCAATAGTGGCACATCAGAATCTTAAACTTGATCAATTGGATGTGAAGACTTCTTTTCTACATAGGATGTAGATAAGGAAATATATATGACTCAGCTAGAGGGTTTCCAAGTTCCTGGCAAGGAAGGGTATGCTTGAAAATGGAAAAAGTCCTCATATGGTCTTAAGCACGCCCCAAGAAACTGGTACAAGAAGTTTGACGGTTATATGATTCGACAGGGTTATAGCAGAAGTCCATATGATATGATTGTTGTGTTTATCACAACAAGCTGAAAGATGGTTCAATCATCTATCTGGTTCTGTATGTGGATGATATGTTGTTGATAGTTGCTGCTAACAAGTCTGATATTCAAGATATGAAGAATATGCTCAAGGCTGAATTTGAGATGAAGGATTTGAGGAATGCAAAGAAAATTATTGGGATAGAGATCTAGAGAGATAGGAAGCAGGGGAAGTTGTTCTTGTCTCAGCAGGGGCATTTGAGAAGATATTATTCAAGTTTGGAATGTCAGCAGCCAAACCTGTAGATACTCCTATGACACCAAATCTACATGTTCAGCTATGTTTGCTTCATAGTCAGCTGATGAGGAAGAATACATGTCAAGGGTTCCACATGCTAGTGCAGTGGGCAGTTTAATGTATGCCATGGTCTGTACTAGGCCTGATTTGGCTTAGGCAGTCAGTGTTGTTAGCGGGTTTATGGCTCAACCTGGGAATGAACACTGGAAGGCAGTGAAGAGGATATTTAGGTACCTTAGGGGTACATCTGATAATGGACTCATTTATGGAGGTGATACTTAATGTTTTGTCACAGGGTACTATGATTCTGATTATGCTGCTGATGTGGACAGCAGGAGATCTATGACTGGGTATGTGTTTACTTTGAGTGGTTATGTGGTAAGTTGGAAGACAACTTTACAGTGTACAGTGACATTATCTAGTACTGAAGCAGAATACATGACACTGACAGAAGCGGCAAAGGAAGCAATCTGGTTGAAAGGGCTAGTCAATGATTTGATTCTGCATCAAAGATCAAGCCAGGGTGTATTGTGACAGTCTCAGTGCAATATGTTTGGCTATGGATTAGGTTCATCATGAGAAAACCAAGCACATTGATGTTAGGTACCATTTTCTGAGGAATGAGAGGAGGGTCAAAGTGGAGAAGATCATCACTGATGTTAATCCTGCTGATATGTTCACTAAACTAGTTCCAAGAGGCATGTTTCAGTTGCTGTTAATATGAATCTGGGAATGCTTAGTTGAAGATGAGGTTCTGCTGAGGTATTCAAATCTGAAGACAAAGAGGAAATCTGGCATTTGGTTGTGCATCTAGTCAGTTTGCATGAAGTTGAAGTCAATGTGGAGATTTGTAATGGCGACTTAAACTATGCTGTTGAGGTTGGTCAGCGTAGTGGGATACTCTGTTGCGTATGGGAAACTATGGTGGTCAGCAGGGCCTGAAGGTATCTGCAGAAAAATCTGGTGTTCTGCTTAGTGAGGTCAGCAGACTGATCATCTGCTGAGCATGGTTTGCTGATTTGGTTCTCAGTGATACTTGGGGAACACGTCAGCATGGTTTCCCGTTCTGGATAAAGTTACTTCTGGGTTATTTCAGTCATTATCTGGTTTGGCTGTTTAGTCGGTTAGGGTTTGATTCCAAAGGCTATAAATACCATCTGTAATCATTGTAAATTGTAACTTTCTCGTGATAATAAAATAATCCTCGTTTGTCCGTGGAGTAGTCGGTATATTGCCGGAAACCACGTTAAATCCGTGTTCTTCTTGTTTATGTGTTTGTTTACTTGTTAATTGATTATCTTTATTCACAATCACCATCACTTCTTGATCGATCCGTTATAACATTTTTTTTGTCGTACGGAAATATTATCAATACAACACAATTTCAAGGAAAATAATAAGTCGTTATTTTCCATGGCCGTAAAAAAACAAGCCATCAAACGGATATTTACTTAATGACTTGAAACATTCTTAAGAAGCTATGGTATTGGCGGAAAATAACAAAATCTGTTGCAGGATGTCAAGAATAATATTGAGTCAATTTTTTTTTTTTAAGGTAATATTGGGTCTAGTTAAATATCATTATTATTATTTGTAATTTAATATTTATGTCTTGTTGGTCAAGTCAATTTGAGTCAATATATTTGTGTCTACACTATTCGCTTTATGCAATGAAATATGATACACTTTAAATTATGATATGGTATCAAAGCATCTCGATTTTCTCTCTCTCGTTATGTCAATTCTTCCCTAAACCCTAAGCCTTTTTTTTTTCAAAAAAAAACAAACATAGTTGCATCCATCTCTTCTCGGCGGCCATGTTTGACTACCCCTCCTTCTCCGGTGAAGTCCAAGCATCTCCGACCGCCATGGCTGCAACATCCTGCTATCTTCGGCCCTCCTCCTTGCCGCCTTCTCCAACGTCCCAACTTCATCCCTAAATCCCCATAAACCGCCGGTAATCCTATCAGACTTCTCCTATTCCTCGCCGGCAACTTCTACAAGTTCTGCCCCACACAGCAGCAGAGCCCCGTCCGAACAGCCTCCCACAGCTAATTACGCAACCTTGTCGACATCAAGTTCCTCAAAACGCGGCCCTGGTTCATAGCCTTCTTCTCCGCCCTGCTACTCTCGCATGACGACACCTGCTACGAATTTTGCTCCCCCCACAGCAGAACCTCTTTATGGCAACCTTCCTCAGCCAATTATACCAACTCACCGGCCTCTACTTCCTCAACCCGTGGCCCTGGTTTGAATTATTCTCGAAGCCGGGGGCAAGGCTATGATCATTGCAACCCTCGTCTTCACTATTTCGACGTCTCTTATGGTGAAAAGCCCCCCACGTGCCAAATTTGTAACACAACAGGCCATACGGTCCCGGACTGTCTTCAGCGATATGAGTACTCCTGCCCGCCGGTCCCCTGGCCTCCTCAAGAATATGCGGCATACACACATCCCGGACCCGATTGGATCATGGATACGGGGGACACTCACCATCTCACTCATAACCTTCGGAATCTAAACCTTTCATCTGCCCCGTATGTTGGGCCCGACAAGGTGCATGTAGGCGACAATACATGTTTATCTATTACTCATTTTGGCTCTATTGCTATTAATTCTCCCTCCTAGTCGATTTATTTATCTAATGTACTTTATACCCCTTCCCTTACCCGAAACCTCATATATGCGCATAAGTTTGCCTCTGACAACTCTGTGTACTTTGAATTTCATGGCTCCTACTTTCTTGCAAATGATTACTCAGGTCACGTCCATCTTAGGGGATTTGTAAAGGATGGAATCTATCACTTATCCAATCCTCTCCACCAACCTTCGGCCCCTCCTCAAGCTCTTGCCTCGTCTTTAACTTCCACCACCACGTGGCATCAGCGTCTCGGTCATTGCTCTTACTCTGTGCTCCGTCAAGACTTAAAAAGTCTCTATACGTTTTCTCCTATTAAAGCACCCCTGATCGCGTGTAAGTCACTACCGTCGATATTACTAGCATGAATACTAGGTACATCGCAGTATAGTAAATGCGAGTCAAGGTCGATCCCACAGAGACAATGCAACTTATAAGTATAAACGATTCTAACGTAATTAAGAAGCAACATAGAGGCGGTCATTGACCAAAAATAACATAAAAGAAAACACTCCCTCTCCTCACCGATCTACTAACTTGGATTAGTTAATCGTTACGTTTACTTCCCCACATAATTTCCTTAGATTAATCGTGAGCTTTTAATGATTATTATCATATTTATCAGCTACGGGTGCAATTCCTAACCCTATCTACTCCGACAATGGAAGCAAACAATCTATACACAAGCTACCCTCCTTAATTGGTCCGTAATAGCCCATACGCATAAAGAACTAGAATTGCCGATATTGAGCGCTAACTCATACCGCTAACCCGCCTAGACAGCTGTCGACATTGACCAACACGTTCCGAGGGTCCATTCAAGACTATGTCCTAATTAACACTTCACTAACTGTCCTTCGTGTTAATTTACGAATTACGAATATTAGATTGGCCAGACTTACTACTCGTTTTAATTATTCCTGCCGATCAACGTAGCTGTAGTGAATCCTAATTTAGGTTTTCTAAAACATGCCTCGGTAAACCGGTGTAGACCGCCGGGTTACCGGGGGCAACTTTTCCTAATTTCTGGATCTACATTGCTCAGTACGATTAAAATAAGTAAATTATGGGGTTGTTAAACATGCAGATTAACTAAAACACATAAATACAAACAGATCTACCATATTGAAGACATAAAGGAACGTTCAAAGCTTCATACCTTCAACAATGGAGATCTAGCTCGATCTACTCAAGCTAGAGATGATGGAAGAAGGGAGGAAACCGAAAACAACTCTCCAAAGCTCAAGAAACTTTATTTCATAATAATAAAATTGAATATAATTGAGTGCTTATGAAAACTTATGCAATAATCTGTAAATGCGGCCTTATGTAGATACAACGACCGACTTAAGACTCTCTAAAACCCAAACCGACCTAGATAATGCGGCATAATCAATTTCGTGTTCCACAAGACGCCGGTTTACCAGGCCTAGCCTCTGGGTTACCGGGCTTACTTTTCTTCCTTTCCTTCAGCAGGATTCTTCTTGGGCTTCAATCACTTGGCCCAATATACTTCTTTTGGTTCCGATCCGTTATCCAATGCTCCGGTCTCGATACATCCTATAAAACATGCAAAACGAGACAAAACAGTACCAAAACATCAGGGAAATAGCATAGATGTAGAATTACGTTCCTGGAAACACTCACATAGCATCAAACATATATTCCACATAATAACGAGCTTATATATCCTCTCTTAAGCAGAATTTGGGGTGAATATAGGTATAATTATTGGTACCATTTAGAGCGTTATCAACCCCCTGCTGTGTGTGCCCTGTGCAAGTTAGCTAAGAGTCACCGGTTCCCGTAATACACTTTTGATTTTACATCTACTGCTCCCCTGTTCTGAACCCTCAATTTATGTATCCCGTTACTATGTCATCTTTCTGGATGACTTCACAAAATACTGTGGCTTTATCCCTTGAAAAATAAATCTAATGTTGAAACTTTCTTTCCGGAATTCCTTGCTATGATTGAACACCAGTTCAACACTAAACTAAAATTCATCCAAACTGACTTGGGTGATGAGTATCGTCGTGTGTCCACTCTTCCCTCTCTTGGCATCCGGCATCGCATTTCCTGTACCCACACCCATGAACAAGTTGGTACCATTGAGCGCCATCACCGTCAAATTGTTGAAGTCGGCATCTCCCTTCTTGCTCAATCCAACCTTCCGCTTCCCTATTGAGAGGATGCTTTTATCACTGCCACTTATATTATCAACCGTCTTCCCACGAAAGCCCTCCATGATAAGTATCCTTTTGAAATGGTCCACCATCAGTCCCCTGACCATACCTTCCTTCGGGTATTTGGTTGTGTGTGCTTGCCCAATCTCTATCCCTACAACCATCATAAAATTTTCCGCTCCAATTCGTGCATCTTTTTCGGCTATAGTCCTTCGCACAACGGTTATAAATGCCTGGACCTTGCCTCTGGTCATATCTATATCACTCGCCACATGGTTTTCAACGAATCCGTCTTCCCATATACATGTACCTTCCTCTTCGAAACCCACACTTGATACTCTCACTTTCCCACTTCCTGTCTTCCGGCATGCACCTCCACAAAATCCTCCTCCCATGCCGGCTCCCTCCAACCCAGCCTCATACCCTCTGGTTCCCACTCACGAGCCTTCCCCACCCACCTCTCATACATCCATTTTGGCCTCCGTCTCTTTAGACTTGTCTCCTTCCCAACCTGCTCCCACTTATACTATGGTTACTCGAACAAAAACCAATTCCCTCAAACCTATCTCTCGGCCTGACTTTATCTGCTATCCGCTTCCCAAAGCCCTATTGCCTTTACCAACTCTCCTGACCCTACGTCCTATACCGAAGCCTCTAAACACCCTAATTGGCATAATTCTATAAGAGAGAAATTGACGCGTGGTTGCGCAACCATACCTGTGATCTTGTTCCTCTGCATCCTTGTATAAATATTGTTGGGAACAAGTTGGTCTACCGTAATAAACATCACACAGATTGTCATTTTGAGCGTCACAAGGCTCGCCTATGGCCAAGGTGTTGGAAAGGTGTCCTAAACCCAATCGGGTTGGACCGGATCCGACCGGGTCGGGTCGGTTACAGTCTATTTAGTTCATGTAATAACTTTATTATGATTAATAAAAGCACTTATGTTATTATATATTGTTTATCTTCATATTATTTGTCGTATATATATAGTAACGTCCCTAGTATCAATCTGTGATAGAGAAACCATGATAGTGATTATGGTTGATGAGATCTCTAATCACTATAACAAGGTTGGTACTTAAATGTCTCTAGTCTTATATATTATCAAATGGGACATTGATAGTATAATCAGACTAGCACGTATTGGATGTCTTCTATCTTTTAGAAGGTAGGGATAGATCTCGTCTATCGAAGTGTAGAGACACTTGGACCGTGCGTGGACGTGTATTAGAGAATGCGTACGTTAGATCGACTCACTTACATTAAGTGTCACACTATGTGGCGGTTGTGTAATTATCCTTTTGACCGGAGTCTTCATGGCATCACGGTGTGGATTGTCATGCTTTGACACTATTGAGATTTCTCCTAACCACGGGGCGATCATGCGGTAGTGATTGGGTATGATATTGAAGCATGCGGAGTATACATGATTGGTCGTCCGGGAATCGCGTATCCTATGATTGGGATTGAATATCCGAAATGGCCTTCTTATAAGGAATGTCTAGCTCTCGAGAATCTTTGCAAAGTGGGAGTAAATGTGTTATTCCGAGAGAGCATGATATCCAGATTATAAGATACGATCGTCAATGTATTGACACTCGAGGTACGATCGTATGGATATTATTACAGCGATAGGATTGTAACTTACACGGTAACTTCTTCACATGAAAGGTAGTAGTCATTGCTTTTGACTCTTCCGATAATTGGGGGTCACGGTGTGTTGCTAGACGCTATCCCGTGATCGTTAGGTATGAAGGGCATTTTAGTAAATTGCTCTTTGTGTCTACGGCCAACATATTCGGAAGCCTATCGGGTCACACACGTATGAACATCGAGTCGGATTAAAATGCGGTTATAGTTGATAACCAAATAAGGAAAGATTAATTAAAGAATATTCCGGAAGTCAATTGGTTGACCAATGGGGCGCCACTTTTATGTGTATGAGATACACTTGGATTGTGCACTTTAATTAATAAGATTGCCATAATATTAATATAAGATATTAATTGATTTTGAAAAATAGATTTATGGTAATAAGATAATTATAATCAATATATATATGATATTGACAAAATAAATTATAATTAAAGAGATAAATCAATCTAGTTGATTTTCCTTATTTTATTAGAAAAAGGTTTTCTTCTCTTCTACTCAACTTGGGGCGCCACCTCCTCTATAAAAAGGAAGTGGGTGTCAAGCTCTTTTGTACAACACAATTGCAAGAGTTCATAATTCTTGTGTAAAATAGAGAGCTCTCCATAGTGAGTTTGTGAGGGAAGAAAAGGTCCGGTCTAGCAGCCGGAGTTTTTCCGATAGCAATCCAAGGAGGATTCCGGCGAGGCGTTCGTGTGGATTAGCGATAGAGGCCGGACGCGTGGACGGCTTGCGCATTGAACTACTCTCCGTTGGCGGTCAAAGCGACGATCTTGTAGATCATCCAAGGTATAACCGTCAAACTACTTAACGTGTTTATTGCATTAAACGAAGAACGATCTAGAAAAGGAAATCAAATTTTAAATTCCGCTGCGTTAAACTAGTGATTTCCTAACAGTGGTATCAGAGACAGACTTCGTGCTTAAGCAATAAGCTTATTTTAATTGCGTAGTATTTAATCAATAGATGCAAGATTTAAATCACGAAACGTTAAAACAAAAAAAAAATAAAAAATTAGGGTTCATTGGGGGGTCGGCCGACTGGTGGCGCCCCCCTCCCTCTGCGGCGGCGGCGGTAACCCTAGGGTTGCCGTCCGTCGGCTCTCCTCTTCCAATGGGGGAGATCGACCCTTTTCGTTTTGTGATATTTTATTGTGCATAGATATCTCGTTTGTTTAGTTGTGTCATATGGCCAACCAATGGTTCAAATAGTTTGGACCATTGGGAAACCATATGGCATGTTGGCCTTTCCAAATTTTGATTTGGAATAGGCCTAGGCCCTTTTCAAATATTTGATTTGTAAAGGCCTAGCCTAGGCCACTTCCAAAATTTTGATTTTGGAAAGTGGCCAGGCCTAAACCAAAATTATTTGGCCTTTCCAAATTTTGATTTGGAATAGGCCTAGGCCCTTTTTCAAATATTTGATTTGTAAAAGGCCTAGGCCTAGGCCACTTCCAAAATTTTGATTTTGGAAAGTGGCCAGGCCTAGACTAAAATAATTTGGCCTTTCCAAATATTGATTTGGAATAGGCCTAGGCCCTTTTCAAATATTTGATTTGTAAAAGGCCTAGGCCTAGGCCACTTCCAAAATTTTGATTTTGGAAAGTGGCCAGGCCTAAGCTAAATTTAGTTTTGGAAAGGAAACAAATAGGAGACTTTATAATTTTAATTTTATATCTTGAATAGTTCAAATTTAATTAAAATTGAAATCGATTTAAAATTAAATGTTAATTTTAATTTTCGATTAAGTCATATAATTAATTAAAAGTTATTTAATTATTTGACGTGATAAAATAAAGACGCATGAGTAGTAGTAGTTAAAATTAGAATTTAATCTTTTTCATAAGATAAAATTGTATGGATTAGATGTGTAGATATAATGTGATTATATGGACCCCGATTGATCATGGACTCGACCAATAGGATAGATGGGAATGTTTTCTTTATGTTGGTTTTTGAAAAAAATTGTCCTAGGCCGTTATGAAGAACATGACCTAGTTTACTTTTTGCATTTATCCCATTCCCTGAGCTCCCCCCCGTGTGCGGCGGGTGTAATTATTTATTATGTAACAAGAATGGAGCAAGAAGTTCAAGACCAAGGAGAGATAAAGAACCCATTGGCGTACAAAGCAATAAAGATCCTATTGGCGGTTGCGAGATACCCTTAGTTTGTGACCCGCGGTTTCGTCGGTTGTATTCGAAACCGCACCTAGGAAAAGTCCATGATCATACCGGTTATTTTATGCGCGGAATGTTGTGTATGTTTTACTTTATATGATATCGTAGTAATATGCACATAGTAGATGAGACCATGATTAAACAAAATTAATTAAGTGAATTGATTTAAAATTATTCCCACGCCAAAAATCGAGCCAATATTGTCTCCCAATATTATAATGACGGTGAAGAGCCTTTGTTCGGATCCAACTGATCGGCCCTCGTCGGGAGTTGACCTACCACGGGTATATCGTTATTATTGAGATATGATCGTTACGAGATCTCATGAATGTTGGGTTACGACTCGACTAGAATCTTGCGGTGATTGGCCCTCGTCAGGACCGTCTGATTTTAGAGACAAGGGGTTGACTATCACATAGAGATGTGAAATGTCAAAGAGTTGACTAGTCAGCCACTGGGAGTCGCATGCGATGCGACCGTAAGAGTACCTACCTATCAAAATTATCTCGGTTGATCGGCCCTCATCGGGGATCGAGGTAACTAGATGGGATCCCAGCCACTAAAGAATTAATTAAATTCTTGAAAGCCAATAGGGAATAGTTGGCTAGTGGGAGTAAAACCTTATAAATTTCTTAGTGCAAATTTAGGGTTTTTATACATGAGCTTTTACTTATTCTATCTTTATTTATTGTTGTAGAAAATGTCAAACAAATTGAACCTTCGTTTTATCATCGAAAACAAGCTTGACGAAACTAATTTTCTCGATTGGGAAAGAAACCTCAAAATCGTTTTGAGGCACGAGAAGATTGGCTATGTCTTGGACGAGGCCCTACCGGAAAAGCCCGCCGAGGGTTCGGCCGCGATGTTGTCGAGAAGTACAACAAGCACCGTTCGACGATCGATGCTACATGTATCATGCTTGCTTCTATGACACCTGAATTGCAGAAACAACATGAGTCTATGGACGCCTACTCTATCATGGTTCACCTGAAGGAACTTTACGCTTCTCAGTCTCGCACTGAGAGGTACGAGGTCTCGAAGGCCCTGTTTAGCTGTAAGATGGCATCTGGAACTGCTGTGGGGTCACACGTGCTTAAAATGATCGGGTACATAGAGAGGCTTGGGAAGCTGGGCCACAAGTTGGAACGAGAGTTGAGCATTGACTTAATTCTGCAATCTCTACCTGACTCATTCTCGCAGTTTGTGATGAACTATCACATGAACAAAATAGATTGCTCCCTTGCGGAGTTATTGAACATGTTGAAGACTGCTGAGGGCACTGTGGGGAAGGGAAAGCAAGTGTTGCTGGTCACTTCAAGCAAGGGCAAGCCTAAAGCCTAGAAAAAGTCCAAGAAGGCGAAGGCTGCACCTAAGCCAACGCCTAAAATAGCGAAAGACAAATCCAAGGATGCTTGCTTCCATTGCGGTGAGACCGGACATTGGAGGAGAAACTGCAAGGGCTTCTTGAGTACCAAGAAGAAGCATTCTGATGCTTCGACTTCAGGTATATTTATGATTGAGATCAACATTACTTCTTCTAAGTCTAACCACCGGGTATTAGATATCGGTTGTGGTTCTCATATTTGTACGAATATGCGGGCACTAAGAAGAACTAGAGATCCGAGGAAAGGAGAGGTGGACCTACGCGTTGAAAATGGAGCAAGTGTTCTTTGCGGCGGCCGTAGGAGTTTATTTTCTTTCATTGCCCAAATGGGCTAGTACTAGAACTCAATAACTGTTATTTTGTTCCCTGCTCTTACGAAGAGCATTATTTCTATTTCGCATTAGATGTTGATGGATTTTCTTTTACGTTTGAGAATAAATGTTGTTCTTTTTCACGTGATGGAATCTTTTATGGTACTGGCATACTTAGCAATGGTCTCTACATATTAGATATGAATGTTGACGTACTTAATATAAATAACAAGAAAGCCAAAACAAATGACTTGAATGAGTCCTACTTATGGCATTGTAGACTTGGCCATATAAATAAGAATCGCATTTCCAAACTCCATAAAGATGGAATGTTGGATCAATTCGATTACGAATCGTTTGACACATGCGAAGCTTGTTTACTTGGGAAGATGACAAAGTCACCTTTTAGTGGCAAAGGGATAAGATCCAATGAATTGCTTGAGCTCATACATACTGATGTATGTGGCCCAATGTCAATTCAAGCCAAAGGAGGATACTCTTATTTTATCACTTTCACTGATGACCATTCACGCTATGGTTATATATACTTAATGAAGTTTAAATCTGAAGCCTTCAAAAAGTTCAAGGAATTCAGAAGTGAAGTGGAGAAACAACTGGGTAAAGAAATCAAAACACTTCGATCCGATCGAGGTGGAGAATACCTAGATGGAGAGTTTCAAGATTATTTGAAGGAGAATGGGATTCTGCCTGAATGGACCCCTCCCGGGACGCCACAGATGAATGGCGTATTCGAGAGGAGGAACCGCACCCCGTTAGACATGGTGCGATCCATGATGAGCTATGCGCTTCTCCCAAAATCATTTTGGGGGTATGCTCTAAAACCGCATCCTACACACCGAACCGAGTTCCATCAAAGACGGTTGAATCCACACCATACGAGGTATGGCATAAGAGGAAACCGAGTCTAGCCTATCTTAAACCTTGGGGTTGTCCGACTTACGTGAAGCGGATGATGCCTGACAAACTAGAAGCTAGATCGACAAATGTCTCGTTGTGGGTTATCCTAGAGAAACTAGAGGATACCAATTTTACCATCCTGAGGAACAAAAGGTGTTTGTTGCCAGGACTGGCCACTTTCTAGAGAAAGAGTTTATTCTGGATAGGGTCAGTGGGAGTAAAATTGATCTTGAAGAAATTCGAGAACCACTTACGGATAACAGTCAGTTGATGGAAGTAGAGGACTTTCCAAATACAGATGCGACACCATCCTCTACCGTGGACACACTAGCACCTCGAAGATCCACCGGGGAACGCCGTGAGCTCGAAAGGTATACGGCGTGTATCTCATGGAAGATGAGGACCCAAGAACTTATGAGGAAGTGCTATTAAGGCATGACAAAGAGAAATGGTGGAGGCCATGAATTACGAAATGGAATCCATGAAAGACAACCAAGTTTGGAACTTAGTTGATCCACCCGAGGGAATAGTTCCCATAGGGTGTAAATGGGTCTTTAAGAGAAAGATCGACATGGACGGTAACGTGACTACCTACAAGGCTAGGTTAGTGGCAAAAGGTTATAAGCAAAGGCAAGGAGTTGACTATGACGAAACCTTTTCGCCGGTTGCCATGTTAAAATCCATTAGAATTTTGCTCGCTATTGCAGCATACCATGATTACGAAATCTGGCAGATGGATGTGAAAAGAGCTTTCCTTAACGGGAACCTGTCTGAGGAAGTGTATATGACACAGCCTGAGGGTTTTACAACCAATGACGCCAGGATGGTGTGTAAACTGCAAAGATCCATTTATGGGTTAAAGCAAGCTTCTCGGAGTTGGAATCTTCGCTTTGATGAGATAATCAAAATGGTTTGATTTCATCAAAAATGAAGATGAGCCCCGTGTTTACAAGAAGGTTAGTGGGAGTGCCATTGTGTTCTTAGTGCTTTATGTGGATGACATATTGCTCATAGGGAATGATGTGCCTATGTTACAATCATCAAAGCTTGGTTATCCAAGAACTTCTCTATGAAGGACTTGGGTGATGCAGCCTATATTCTAGGAATAAAGATCTATAGAGATAGATCCAAAAGGTTGCTTGGTCTGTCGCAATCCACCTATATAGACAAGATGCTGAAGAGATTCAGCATGGAGCAGTCCAAGAAAGGATTGCTGCCCATGTCACATGGGGTCTACCTGTCAAAGGGAATGAGTCCTAAGACAGAGGAGGAAAGGGCACAAATGAGTAAAGTCCCTTATGCTTCGGCAATCGGGTCTATCATGTATGCCATGTTATGCACAAGACCAGACGTCTCGTACCCTCTTAGTATGACTAGTAGGTACCAGTCCAATCCGGTGATGGTCACCGGATTGTCGTCAAGAATATCCTTAAGTACTTGAGACGTACTAGGGATATGTTCCCGGTTCTCGGGAATGATGATTTAGTATTACGAGGTTACACAGATGCCAGTTTCCAGACTGACAAGGATGACTTTAAGTCACAATCTGGATTTGTTTTCACGCTTAACGGCGGAGCAGTGAGCTGGAAGAGTTCCAAGCAAGAGACTACTGCAGACTCTACGACGGAAGCCGAATACATAGCAGCCTCGGAGGCGGCAAAGGAAGCAGTTTGGATGAAGAAGTTCATTACTGAACTTGGTGTGGTTCCCTCCATTGAAGGTCCAGTGCCTCTGTACTGTGATAATAATGGAGCAATATCTCGGTCGAAGGAACCAAGGTCTCATCAGAAGTCCAAACATGTGCTACGGCGCTATCACTTGATTAGAGAGATAGTTGATAGAGGAGATGTAAAGATAGAGAAAGTCCACACGGATGATAACATAGCTGATCCGTTAACCAAGGCATTGTCTCAAGCTAAGCATGAGAAACATGTTCACTTGCACGGGCTTAGGCATATGGGTGATTGGCTTTAGGCCAAGTGGGAGATTGTTGGAAAGGTGTCCTAAACCCAATCGGGTTGGACCGGATCCGACCGGGTCGGGTCGGTTACAGTCTATTTAGTTCATCTAATAACTTTATTATGATTAATAAAAGCACTTATGTTATTATATATTGTTTATCTTCATATTATTTGTCGTATATATATAGTAACGTCCCTAGTATCAATCTGTGATAGAGAAACCATGATAGTGATTATGGTTGATGAGATCTCTAATCACTATAACAAGGTTGGTACTTAAATGTCTCTAGTCTTATATATTATCAAATGGGACATTGATAGTATAATCAGACTAGCACGTATTGGATGTCTTCTATCTTTTAGAAGGTAGGGATAGATCTCGTCTATCGAAGTGTAGAGACACTTGGACTGTGCGTGGACGTGTATTAGAGAATGCGTACGTTAGACTGACTCACTTACATTAAGTGTCACACTATGTGGCGGTTGTGTAATTATCCTTTTGACCGGAGTCTTCATGGCATCACGGTGTGGATTGTCATGCTTTGACACTATTGAGATTTCTCCTAACCACGGGGAGATCATGCGGTAGTGATTGGGTATGTTATTGAAGCATGCGGAGTATACATGATTGGTCGTCCGGGAATCGCGTATCCTATGATTGGGATTGAATATCCGAAATGGCCTTCTTATAAGGAATGTCTAGCTCTTGAGAATCTTTGCAAAGTGGGAGTAAATGTGTTATTCCGAGAGAGCATGATATCCAGATTATAAGATACGATCGTCAATGTATTGACACTCGAGGTACGATCGTATGGATATTATTACAGCGATATGATTGTAACTTACACGGTAACTGCTTCACATGAAAGGTAGTAGTCATTGCTTTTGACTCTTCCGATAATTGGGGGTCACGGTGTGTTGCTAGACGCTATCCCGTGATCGTTAGGTATGAAGGGCATTTTAGTAAATTGCTCTTTGTGTCTACGGCCAACATATTCGGAAGCCTATCGGGTCTCACACGTATGAACATCGAGTCGGATTAAAATGCGGTTATAGTTGATAACCAAATAAGGAAAGTTTATCTCTAGACTATAAAGGTTATAGTGGTAAATTAATATGGTGGTATTTATTTATTATGAATAAATAAAATACAAGATATTAATTATATATAAATTAGATTAATTAAAGAATATTCCGGAAGTCAATTGGTTGACCAATGGGGCGCCACTTTTATGTGTATGAGATACACTTGGATTGTGCACTTTAATTAATAAGATTGCCATAATATTAATATAAGATATTAATTGATTTTGAAAAATAGATTTATGGTAATAAGATAATTATAATCAATATATGATATTGACAAAATAAATTATAATTAAAGAGATAAATCAATCTAGTTGATTTTCCTTATTTTATTAGAAAAAGGTTTTCTTCTCTTCTACTCAACTTGGGGCGCCACCTCCTCTATAAAAAGGAAGTGGGTGTCAAGCTCTTTTGTACAACACAATTGCAAGAGTTCATAATTCTTGTGTAAAATAGAGAGCTCTCCATAGTGAGTTTGTGAGGGAAGAAAAGGTCCGGTCTAGCGACCGGAGTTTTTCCGATAGCAATCCAAGGAGGATTCCGGCGAGGGGTTCGTGTGGATTAGCGATAGAGGCCGGACGCGTGGACGGCTTGCGCATTGAACTACTCTCCGTTGGCGGTCAAAGCGACGATCTTGTAGATCATCCAAGGTATAACCGTCAAACTACTTAACGTGTTTATTGCATTAAACGAAGAACGATCTAGAAAAGGAAATCAAATTTTAAATTCCGCTGCGTTAAACTAGTGATTTCCTAACAAGGTTTTTCATCAAGCTGAAGGATTTAATTTGTTGATAGATTTAGTCCTGTTGTTAAAACCGGTCACTATTCATCTTCTTCTATCTCTTGCTGTTTCGCAGGGTTAGTCTCTTCGCCAGGTGGACATTCAGAATGCCTTCCTTTATTGGCATTTATTTGAGCCCGTTTATATGCAGTAGCCGCAGGGATTTGTTCACCCTGATAATCCCGACTATGTTTGCCGTCTTTTCCGCAGTCTTTATGGCCTTCTTTAGGCCCCCCTGCTTGGTCCTCTCGCTTCACATAAGTCTATACACAACTTGCTTTTCTTCGCTCCACGGACGACACCTCCTTATACATTTATTCTCGTGATGGTGCTCGTGTTTATATACTAATTTATGTGGATGATATTATTATTACTGGCTCGTCATCTTCTCTTGTTGAGCGGTTTATCTCTTATCTTGGTCGGTACTTTCCGGTTATAGACTTCGGTTCTCTGTCCGATTTTCTTGGTTTTCAGGTACTCCCTACTTTTGATGAGCTATTTCCCGCTCAACGCAAGTATATCTTCTAGCTTCTACAACATGCCTCTTTGGACAAGGTCAAGCCTTGTCAGACCCCTATGTCGGCATCCACCCGACTTACTCTTGACGACGGCCATCCCTACGCTGATCCCTTGCTTTACCGCACTATTGTTAACGGTTTACTGTATCTTAGTTTCACTCGGCCTGACATTGTCTTTGCGGTTCACAAGGTTAGTAAGTATATGCATCCGCCTACCGAAGCTCACTGGGTTGCAGTTAAACACATTCTTTGGTATCTTAAGCATACCATCTCCGATGGTCTCTTCTTCTCCCGCCGATCCTCTGTTTCGCTCCGTGCTTATTCTGACTCCGAATGGGCCGCAAACAGTGATAATCGACGTTCTGTTGGGGCATATTGTGTCTTCCTTGGTGATAATCTCATTAGTTGGCGTAGTAAGCAACACTTGACGGTTTCAAAAAGTAGCACTGAGGCCGAGTATAAGATTCTTTATAACATCGCCGCAGAATTCCAGTGGCTTTGCAATCTTCTTCGTGAGATGCATGTTCCGTTGTCTTCCTTACCTACTATTTGGTGTGATAATATTGGCACCACCTATCTTGCTCACAATCCAGTATTTCACGTACGAAGCACATAAAGATCGACTTCCACCATGTAAGCGAATTAGTTGCTGACCGCAAGCTCGGCATCTCTTTTATCTTCTCGAAGTATCAGTTAGCCGATGTCCACACCAAACCATTGGTACAACCTCGTTTTGCCAGTTTAAAGTCCAATCTCCATGTTCAGCTTCTTCCCACGGGATTGCATGGGCATGTCGAGAATAATATATAGTCTAGTTAAATATTATTATTATTTATGTCTTGTTAGCCAAGCCAGATTGAGCCTATATATTTTTATCTGCACTATCGGTTAAAACAATGAAATACAATACATTTTGAATTATGATACAGAAAGAAAAATGATAAAAGCAACTGATATATCCACCGGTCATCTCCCGAAAGTTGTTTCTTGTTTTTCAGAATTAATGTTTATTTTTTTGGGAATTCAAAGTGTGGTGGTCAAATTAAATAACATAATTGGTGCTCTTTTCTATGTAATGCATCGGTGTTGAAGGAATTCCATTTTGACTTTCGTAGAATACTCCTTCCATTTCCATCTTGGTGTACCAGTCTCGGCACATGCATGTGGAAAATACTTGTGTGGAGAGGGATTTTGAGATGAAGTGACGGGTGAAACGATCAGAACCACACAATTTAAAAACAGAATGAAACTGTGTGGTGTGTATGTCTCCACACGTGTCTCCGCACCGTGTGGAGACACCACACAAGAACCACCCCACACAAGAACCACCGCATGTACTCCTTCCGTCCTGTAATATAGGGTTTTTTGATTTTTTAGTGATGTTCAAAATACAAGTCATTCTCACAAAACAGTATAATATTTGCATTGTTTTCTGACGATGACAAATTATGTCACCTTAATGATTTGAGCCCTAATTTAATCTAGTGATGAACACACAAGAACCCTAATGCCAAAAAGAGGGATGAGGGGATGGATTTTAAATATGCGGCCGAGTCCAAGACCGTATCTTGGATTGCTACGTATCTCGTTATGTTCCGGAATCAAGCCTTACGTAGTTCCCGGAATGGGGTATTTATAATGACAATACTTGCCTAAACCCTAAGGTTAAGTCGGCTTGTGTTATTGTCACCTTTACCCTTAAATGGGCCTTAAACCCTTGCCCAAGCTATCGCTGTGGGTGGGCCTGGACAGCTGGCGCAGACACTGTCCTCGGTGTCGATACTGCCGACTTGCGGTGATCGACCCTAGACTCATTGTCCTACACTGCTAGCTGGTGTGGACTCTATCCTTATGGACTTGTCATCTCACACTGCTCGGTCGTCGACAGTCGTAACCTGGAGTCGATTAGATGGCCCTAGCCTCGATGCTGGGTCTCGACATAAGTATGTTGTAGCTTGTTCATAACGTGATGACCAACCGGTAGACGACACGTGGAGGGAGTGAAACCCTGTATCGTCATAAGCCCCCCAGACTTGAGAGAGGTGACTCCCGTTATCCGAGGTCGAGTCCGTCACACTAACCGTCGTCGAGTTGGGTCTCCATTTGGGCGGGCTTTTTCCCGCCACTTGTTAACCCTAACTGCCTACTGCAACGTGGCACGATATCTAGGATACGAAACGCTTCGAATCCCGTAAAAGACGCGTCACTGCCTTGATTATCGTGATTTCCAGGGGGTTATAACTCCCCATCCCCCACGTCTTTTCAGTTCATTTGCAAACTTTTTGCTTGCACATATAAAGGGAGAGGAGGTAGAAGCTGCTGCAAAATCCGTTTGCTTATTTTCTTCATCTCAATTTCCAAATTCAAAACACCAAGTAAGATCTCTTCTTTCTCTCAGTGTTCAAGTTGTTCTTTTATTTCATTCATGTCTAGTAGTGATAGCGCCACTGAATCGGATAGGGGTAGTGATACGTCCGTTCATAGCCATTCTCAGGCACCTGTTGTTTCCGATCATCATCTCCGACGAGATTCCGGTGAACCCACGCCTTCCCCCTCTCCCGTCCCTAACCAAATTTAAAAGCTAGTAACTAGGATGGATGGGAAGGGTGCAAAAGGATGTCTCGGGCACTTTCTCCAGAGGATGTTGTCGAAATTTGCCAGAAGTATAACATCATTAGTCCTCCATTCGAATCTCGACTTCCGTCTGGTAATCACATGTTTGCCGATGAGCCCCCAGAGGGGTTTTGTGCTGTTTACGAGAATCAACTTGCGAGTGGACTAAGGTTCCCACTCGCCCCGCCATCCTCGCGATTCTACACCATTACGAAATTAGTGTTTCACGCATTGCTCCAAACGGTGTCGAACTCGATGGGGTTTACAATCGCATGTCGAGTGGCGCAGTCTCGCTTCTCGGTGCCCTTATTTCGGTATTACTACAAGATAGTCGCTACACCCGACAAGCTATGGTATTCCTTTCAGAGAAGGGCTAATCGGCATGAGTTCATAACCAAGGGGCCTTCTTCTCACGGGGAGTGGAAGCCTCGATTCTTCTTTCTACGTCATGGCCTGGATAACCCTTACATAGGGCAATGGAGGTCGAGAGAGGGGAAGCAAGATAAGCTTGGGAAGGCACCAGCTCCTCACGAGGCTCGACTCCTGGGTGGACATAACTTCGAGGTGTGTACTCGAGACCTGAGTCTCTTGTATCACCTGGCCCATTTGGAGGAAGCCGGGCCAATGCCATATGTGGGTCCGAACGCCCCGCATCACGAGAATCGTAGGATGTTCCCTATTTGTCCGTTTACATACGTGTCATTTGTCGTGTTTGATGACCCGTTGCTTGTTTTGTTTATCAATCAAACTAACTTGTCCCGTTTGTCTTTGCAAAGGGGGAGGTTTTCCAAGGTCACCGACCCCACCCGTATCCCCGAGTCGACGGTCATTGCTCGCTCCACCCCTCGGAGGTCGTGCTACCCCCGACTTGCCGGTGGCCGAGACCGGGGTGCCTTCTCGCTTCCCGAGAGGGTGGTGCTTCTCGCCCGAACCAACCCCTCGCCGCCATTGAGTCGACCGCCGCGACCGGATCGACCGAGCCACCTCCGACCACCGGTAGCTTGACAGTCCGATTCGGTTCTCTTCGAGATGAAGACGAGGAGGAGATTGTCGATTTGACCTCGAACGTCGAGGCTAATGTCGAGGATCCGGCGGCTCGAACAAAGAAAAGGCCAACGGTCGCCGAGGTGGTGAGGGAGCAGCTTCGAGAGGCAAAGAGGAAGAAGGTTGCTGAGACATCTGCCGAGACAGCAATCGGTGTTGACTGGGTCTTTGATGATTATACCGGTGTGGATGACAAAGACTTGTCTTATGTCCTACGAAAGCTGAATCGCCTCGTAAGTCGATCCTTCTTTTTATATTCGCTTTCTTCGAGGCTCGTGCCCCGTTTGTTTATTAACTCGTTCTTCTATCTTGCAGCATACTCTTGTTGGTCGAGAGGCTGCTCGTCGGCTAGCCAAAACAGGAGAGTCGGCGAACGAGATCAAGAAGGTGAACGGGAGGTTACTCCAAGACATCATTGCAAAAGACGCTGCTCTCTCTGCTGTGGAGAAACAATATAAGGAGTTGAAGCAAGAGTCGGTCGCCAAGCTCGAGGAGCTGCAAAATAGGTTGGTGGCTGCTGAAGCAAAGCTGGCCACTACCGAGAAGGAGCTAGACCGGCTGCGAGATGAAAGGCAAGATCAGGGTCGAGAGCTGCTCAAGCTGGCTCAAGACTATGAGAAGCTGCAGCAGTGTCAAAAAGCTGCAGATGAAGAAGCTAGGAAGGCTTGCCGTGATCGAGATGCGCTGCAGGCCGAATTGGATCGAGTGCACGCCCAGGTCGAAGAAGCTAAGACTGAAGCGATCATGGAGTACCGGAAGTCGACCAACCTCGAGGACGATCTAGAAGTGATCATGCGTGCCTCGATGATGGGTGGATACACTCTGGCCGTGGATCAGATGAAGGAGGTCATACCGAGCTTCGACATGTCGACTCTCCGTACTCCGATGTTCTACAATCCCGACTCGGAGAAGATATACGACCGCATATCGAAGAGTTTCAAAAGGGAGAGTCCTTGGCCATAAAGTATGCTCCTTCCGCGTCGCTCCCCGCTCGTCGATCCGATCGCCACCGATCCGACCTCTCGCCAATACCGAGCCGACCCCCGAAACCGATCCCCGATCGTTGTCTTTTTAATTCATCTTTTGCTATTTATAATTCAAACTTCCGCTTTGTAATATTATTTTAACAATCGATTTGGGCCGGTCTTTCGACCCGTCGTTTTCTTTATGCTTCAAATTTTTGTTTGACTTTGCAACTTGTTTCTTTATCTTCTCTCTTACGCTTTGCCGGTCTTAATGTTTCATAGTCTTTCGCTTGTCGAGCTCCTGACTCCGCTCTGCTCGCTACTCGCTATTCGCTTTGTTAATATTGTGTTGCCCCCCAAGTGTATTATGAACCTTTGGTTCTTATTGCACTTGAGATCGACTTGCTTGCCGTAGTCTTTGTCCCTTGGGCTTATTTGACCTTTAGGCCGAGCATTTTAATATAAATCGTCCCCGGTTTTAGGTCTTTTTTGCCTTTTAGGCTTTTTCGACCTTCAACCGGAACAGTGGCCCGACTATGCGAACCGTCCTTTGTCCAGCCTTTTCGCCACTCGGGCTCATTCGGCTTTCGACCGGGACAGTGGCCCGACTATGCGAACCGTCCTTTGCTTTAGCCTTATTTGCCTCTCGGGGCTCGTTCGGCTCTTAGCTTGGACCTTTGGCCCGACCCCGCGAACCGTCTCTATGCCTTTGCATTCGTCGCCTATTAGGCTAACTTTGCTTTGGCTTTATCGAGATGTCCGACCCGCGGATTTCTCTACTCGTATTCGATTGTTTTGCCTTTAACTTTTCTATCGCATTGGACTTGTATCGTTTTGGCTATAATTCCTAACAAACACCGAAAGCATCTCGAAAAGATAGAAATTTATTAGAATACTCATAAAATTGTCACATGGACTTATTACAAGGTTCATGAGTGAAAAGTAAACAAGTTCATCAAAGTAAAGCTTATCTCAAACATAATACTTCCTCGCATTGTTGGCGTGCCAATGTCGAGGAACAGTAGTTCCATCTGCCCGACCAAGCTGATAAGACCCTTTGGGGTGGACTTTTAGGATTTGATAAGGTCCTTCCCAATTCGGGGTTAACTTCCCGACTGCTTCCTGTCGACTCGCTTCATTTTTCCTTAGAACCAGATCGCCAACCTTGAAGTACCTATGTCTTACTCTCGAGTTGTAGTACTGAGAGATTTTTTGCTTATACCTTGCCATCCTGGCTGAGGCTATCTCTCTTCGCTCTTCGACATTGTCCCTTTCTTGTCGGAGTTCGGGATCATTTGTCTCTACGTTGTAGGCCAGAACTCGAGGAGAAGGGACTCCGATCTCGGCGGGAATCACCGCTTCACACCCATATACCAAAGAGAAAGGAGTTTCTCCGCTTGATGAATTAGGAGCTGTCCTATACGACCATAGGATGCTCGGAAGTTGAATTGCCCAATCTCGACCTTCTGCCTCTAGCCTCTTCTTTAACCCCAACTTGATCTGTCGGTTAGTCTGTTCGACTTGACCGTTTGCCTGGGGGTGAGCCACTGAGGTGAATCGCTGGTCGATTTGGTACTCGCTGCACCATTCTCTAACTTTTCGATCCTCGAACTGGGTACCATTATCCGAGATTAGAGCTTTCGGAATTCCGTACCTGCAGAGGATGTCGACCCACAAGAATTTTTTAATGGTCGTAGCTCGGATATCGGGCAAAGCCTTAGCTTCTACCCATTTTGTGAAGTAGTCCACCGCAACGACCACGAATCTGAGATTTCCCGGAGCTCGAGGTAAAGGTCCTACAATGTCGACTCCCCACTGGTCGAAAGGCCATGCTGACGAGATGACATTCATGTCTTGCGCTTGTTGATGAGAGATATTATCATGAATCTGACAAGCGTTGCATTTCTGGACAAGATTATTTGCATCTCGTTGCATCGACGGCCAAAAATATCCAAATTAACTTACATTTTCGAGCTAACATTCGGCTCCACAATGATTCCCACAGCTCTCTATGAATCTCTTCTAAGAGGTATTTGCCTTCACTTTCGAAACACATCTTAGCCGGGGTTCACAAAAGATTTTCGATACAAGATATCGTCAAAGAATGCATATCGAGCTGATTGAAGTCGGACTTTCCTGGCTTGCACTTTGTCAGATGGCAGTATTCCGTCTTTAAGGTAAAGAGCGATCGAGTCCATCCACGTGGCTTGCTGAGTGATCGGCTGGGCCTCCGTCTCGATGTAACTTCGGTCGGTCAATAACTCGACTAGAACCTTCTTACTTGACATGAAGTTCGATGCCAACTTGGAGAGCGCATCGGCTCTCTTGTTCTGACTTCGGGGGACTTGCTCAAACTGAACTCGTCTTGAATTTTGGTATGAGGCTTTGGACAACCGCTAAGTAATTCTTCATAGTTTCTTCCTTAGCCTCATACTCCCCTTTCACATGATTGACTACTAACCGTGAGTCACCGTAAACCGACAAATCTTCGACACCCGCCTTCAAAGCGAGCTTTAAGCCGTTGATCATAGCCTCATACTCGGCCTCGTTGTTCGTTGCTTTGAAGTCGAATCGAAGGGCGTAGGGGAATTCCTCGCCTTTCGGGCTTACCGTAAGGAGCCCCGCTCCCCGCCCTCCTTACTCGATGCGCCATCGACCCGAAGAGTCCATTTTTCCTCCGGGCTTTGCTTTTCCCGATCGAGTTGGACGGATATCCCTTCGCCCAAAAAATCGCCAAGGCTCGTGCTTTTATCGCAGCTTCGAGGGACGAACTCGATGTCGTATCGGGCCATTTCAATCACCCATTTTGCCAATCGACCCGAGGTGTCGGGTTTTGCCAATATTTGCTTTAGTGGTTGGTCGCTGACTACCACAATGGGATGAGCTTGAAAATAGGGCCTTAACTTCCTCGAGGCATGAACCAGGCACAATGCTAACTTCTCGGCTGGCGAGTATCGGACCTCGGGGCCATGTAAAGCCTTGCTGACAAAGTAGATTGGCACTTGGCCATGTACCCCTTCTCGAACCAGACCGCACTCACCGCCTCCTCGCATACCGCCAAGTAAACTAACAACTTTTCCCCTTCTCGAGGAGAAGTGAGGGTAGGCAATTCGATAAATAAGTCTTCAACTCTTCAAAGGTCGTCCGACATTCATCATCCCGGAAAAGGACTCGGCCTTTCGGAGTATCTTAAAAAATGGTAGTGCACGCTGTGCTGATCTCGATAGAAATCTATTGAGGGCCGCCATTCTACCCGTGAGTCTCTGCACTTCCTTCACATTTCGAGGTGCGGGCATATTCTTCAACGTGTCAATTTTATCCGGGTTTGCTCGAATCCCGTCCTTCGAGATCATATAGCCCAAGAACTTACCCGACCTGACTCCAAAAGTGCATTTCTTCGGGTTTAATCTCATCTGCGTTTCTCTCAACACTTCGAAAACCTCTCGAGCATCGACCAGGTATTGTCTTATAGATCGACTCTTGATGAGCAAGTCGTCTACATAAACTTCCATACATCTACCAATCTGTCTTGCAAATATCTTGTTGACTGCCCTCTGGTATGTTGCCCCAGCATTCTTTAGTCCGAATGGCATGGTCACATAGCAGAAGGTGCCGAATTCTCGTGATAAACGCCGTTTTTTCCGCATCTCGAGGATCCATTAAGATCTGATGGTATCCTTTATATGCATCTAAAAAACCAAAAACTTCAAAATCAATGGTTGAATCTACTAACCTGTCGATTTTGGGCAGCGGATACGAGTCTTTTGGGCATGCTTTGTTCAAATCTGTAAAGTCCACACACATGCGCCAACTACCATCAGGCTTCTTGACTAAAACCGGGTTAGCTAGCCATTCTGGGTATAATACCTCTTTTACTATCTTGGCTGCTAGTAGCTTGCTGACCTCTAACTCGATGGCCTCAAGTCGATCCGACGCAAAACTTCTCTTCTTCTGTTTGACCGGCTTTTTAGCCTCGGTCAATTTCTAGCTTATGAACCGCGATGTCGGTGGACAGCCCCCGGCATGTCGGTGGCTTTCCGTGCAAAGATGTCTCTCGAACTCGATTAAAAGCTCAACTAGCAAATGTTTTTCTTTCTCTCGGGATCCAAATTCCGACTTGCACACACCGATCGTCCTCTCCTTCCCGTAGTCGGACGTTTTCAATCGCATCACCGGAGACCCAACTCTTCTCCTCTTCTTCCTCTCGGAATCGCTTCCTCGACTAGACTTGTTGAACCGCCATCTTCCCATTCATGACAACAGAGTTACAACTCCGAGCAACTTCAACGTCTCCTTTTACCTCGTGGGAACCGTTCCTAGTGGGAAACTTCATACTGTTATGAAAAGTCGATATGATAGCACGCAGGGGTCGTCCTAGGATAACATTATAAGCAGAAGGAGCCTTGACCACCACATAACTTAATTCAAGTGTCCTTCCTTTTTCGCCATCACCAACTGTCGTGAGTAATTTTATCGATCCCATGGGATGGACTGCTTGCCCTGTAAATCCGAACAGGGGAGACGCTATGGGGGCTAGATCCTTCTCTTTCAACTTCATCGCTTGAAACGCCGAGTGATATATGATGTTTACTGCACTCCCGTTATCAACACAGACTCTCGATACCCGGGCTCGGCTAATAACTGCCTCAATAACTAACCCTTCGCTATGACTCCTCGACTTGGGGATATCATCTCGAGGACCGTATCCGACTTCTGTCGTGAACCTGAGCTGTTTGCGCTCTCTCGAGCTACAAGCTGGCTCTTCGCTGGTCTGGTCTTTATCACTCTCACCAGGACCAAAGATTGTGTTGACATAGTTAACTGGTCGATTATCTTCATACCTATCTCGACCAAAATTTTCTCTGTTGTTTCCTTCTCGACCCGGGGATCGATTCCTCTGAGGTGACCGATCCCTTCGTCTCTGGACATCTCGACCTCGGTTCCTGTCTTGATCGGAGTTTTTCCTCTTGAATTCTCCACGCCCTCTGGGCCCATCATACCGAGATCTATCAACAACTTCGTCTAGCTTTCCTTCCTGAATGCAGACGTCGATATCTCTCTTCGGTCGATACAATCCTCGCTTGTATGACCTATGTCCTCGTGAAAATCACAGTATTTGCTTGCGTTCCTCTTTTCTCGAGGTTTCTTCAACGGTGGCGGTTTCCTCGCCAAGTTTTTCGAAAGCATAATCGACAACACCTCTGATCGAGGTCGATTGAGCGGGATAAAGTCCTTATCACGTGAGGGTCCCTTCTTGCCCCCACGGTCTGAGGTGGACGTGTCGATACGGTCCCAAACTGATGGCTTACTCTCGACATCCTGCCTCTTGGACTGGTTCCTGTTCGGACCTCGGGTGTCTTTCTTGGATTCCATCCAGTCGGATTGGGTGTGCCGCCGCACTGCCTCCTCCCCTTGACAGAATCTATGCACTATATTGACACATTCGTCCATGGTATGGGGGACATCTCTGCTCAACTTCATGTATAACTTAGTATTACGCAGCCCCCCTACGAACGATGTGATCAGAAGTCGGTCATCCGCGTCCTTGACCTTGCATGGCCTCGAGATTAAACCTCTTCAAATATTCCATCACCGTCTCATCTCTTTGCTGCCTCACGTTCATGAGGTGCGTGGCACTTAGATGAAACTTCTTGTTGACTATAAACGCATCTCGGAACTTTCGAGCGAGCATGGCAAAACTGGAGATCGACCCTGGTCGTAGCTTCGTGAACCATTCTCTTGCTCGACCTACGAGTAGCGTCTCGAATGCCCGACAGCGCATTGCATCGGGTGCCCCATCCAACCTCATTTGAGACAGATACCTGTGGAGATGGTCTTCCGGGTCGGTGGTGCCATCATAAGGTTCTATCTTTGGTATCTTAAACCCCTTGGGTTTAGGAAAGCTCTCGATCTCCTTCGTGAAGGGGGACTCGAGCCACAGCGACACCTGACTCTTTCCCAAAATTGCATTCAACTCCTCCCTGGCGCTGTCATCATCCCCTCTCTGGTGTTTTTGGTGGATCTCGCGTCTCTTCCTTTCCACCGAGCTAGATGATGCGCTTATTTCTTCCTCGAGTCCGTTTAGGTTTGTCCACGCCCTCTTCTCGGCCGCCTTCGCCCATAGCTTCTTTCTCGGGCGGCATCCGCCTGCCTTCGAGCTGTGACAGCCTCAGCGATTATCCTGGACATTACCTCTAAATCCGCCCCTGCCAACTGATCCGCAAGCGCCCGATATTCTGGAGCAAGAGCTTGCTGATCTGGTTGGTGGGTTTCCTGGATAGGATGCAAAGCTGGGTCCTTTTCCCCTTGTTTCTGCTGAGGGTTGTGTTGAACAAGATCCAAAGCCGGATCTTTTCCTCCTTGCACATCGGGATCGTTGGGCTCGTTAATCCGTGAGCTTTGATCAACGCCTTTGGATGCGCTTTTCTTGGGAGGCATCGTGTTCTTGAGTATTCGATCAATAGAAGACCCTCCTTCTAGCACCAAATGACGATGACAAATTATGTCACCTTAATGATTTGAGCCCTAATTTAATCTAGTGATGAACACACAAGAACCCTAATGCCAAAAAGAGGGATGAGGGGGTGGATTCTAAATATGCGGGCCGAGTCCAAGACCGTATCTTGGATTGCCTACGTATCTCGTTAGTTCCGTGAATCAAGCCTTACGTAGTTCCCGGAATGGGGTATTTATAATGACAATACTTGCCTAAACCCTAAGGTTAAGTCGGCTTGTGTTATTGTCACCTTTACCCTTAAACGGGCCTTAAACCCTTGCCCAAGCTATCGCCGTGGGTGGGCTCCGGACACCGGCGCGACACCGTCCTCGGTGTCGATACCGCCGACTTGCGGTGATCGACCCTAGACTCATTGTCCTACACCGCTAGCCGGTGTGGACTCTATCCTTATGGACTTGTCATCTCACACCGCTCGGTCGTCGACGGGCCGTAACCCGGAGTCGATTAGATGGCCCTAGCCTCGATGCTGGGTCTCGACATAAGTATGTTGTAGCTTGTTCATAACGTGATGACCAACCGGTAGACGACACGTGGAGGGAGTGAAACCCTGTATCGTCATATTCATTTTTACATTAAAAAATGTAATATTATTAGTTTGTCACAAAAAACAATGCAATATTTAAATTTAAAAATTAAAAACTAACTAATTTATTAGGTTTTTCTAAATTGTGTGAAATGGCCAAAATGTCTTATATTATGGGACGGATGGAGTATTTTCTAATGAAGGTAACCAAAATCTAATGTGGCGAGGGTATGACCCTAAATTCATACACGTGACACTCTTTGGGCCTCAATTGGGGCTAATATTGGTAGATAGGCCGACCCAAGCCGAAGTCAGTATCGGGCTTCATGCTTGGATAATTCAGCTAGGGCTCCGCCGACCACAGAATTGGTCACTCTCAGAGTTCGGGTCACCTTTAGAGGTCGGATCATGAGTGTTTCAACTTGGCCTAATTTCATTCTCAGCTAAGAAAACCGATATTATGCACGCATGGTCACACATCGTCGACCTTATGATCTGTTCATCTTGGTCGCTCACGAGCAGAACATGTCGTCCCCGACCTCGAGAGGCAGTTATAGCGCAAAAATGGTCGGATCCCACGATTGTTCCCGTTAACTGCCCCAACTTCATGATTGAACCCATCCCACGATTTCAGCCTCATTGAGCCATGATCACCCTATTATGGCATCACACTGGTCCTTAAACACATGCCTTAAAATCAAGGAATTCATGTATTAACTCCCCATACGGGACACTCCTTTAAAAGGATCATCGTCCTCAACCTTTAGTACTATGTTATTTGGTTTGATCCCTTACAATACAAGGGTACGTAGGCAGTCTCAATGACACAGCCGTAATCTGTCAACAAAATCTCCTATTCTTTGTAGTTAGATTTCTCCGAGAAGAGTTCAATTACGCGAAGATATTCCGATATCGTCAAATGTCCTAGGAGGACTCCAAATTATTCTTTCAAAAAATCTTGTGGTGACCGATAACGGAAACCATGAAACTGGAAAGAAAAATGACGATGGAAGATACTCGTGTGCAGGTCACAAAGGCCAGATACATTCACACGGGTTCTGAACTAAATCAAGACAAAGGCCAACAAAACCAGTAAAAAAAGAATGAACAGATTGGAACCCTTACATATAAAATGCTCGCAGATGGGACAAACCGGCAACATATACATCAAACTGAAGAAGGCGAATGCAATAAATCTGCACAATCGAAATCGAAACATCCATGTCCGAACCATGAAACTGAGTCGACAGACACATCTCAAGCAAGGCTTCATGTGGAGATAGACGAAATCTACTACAAAACCATCATCAAGCAAAAATGGAACAATCTCTCTAAGAGAGCTGAGCAAGCTCGATATCTTTTATGTGTATGTATGTATATGTATTACATTTGCAGGTCGAAATTCCTTTATGAGAAGCGATTAGGCCTCATGGTTCAAAGTCTCGGCCGACTCGGCTCCGGCTCGGCCGACTCTTCTCCGACTCGGAGCATACCGGTATAAAGTTACAGATTCATCTCGGTTTAGACTTGAATCGGGTATGTATCGGCCAAACTCGGCCAATCCGATTTACGTGGGATCTTTAGTGATTCGATTGGAACCTTGAAAAAGGATAAAGCAAACGCAATCCTACACAATATTCAGCCAATCTTGACAATAAACTTCACTCCAAAAGTATAGTAGCAGACAGAATCTTTACTACTTACTTATTTACAGAAGAAATAGTACACCCGTGTCTTTGTCAATTGTCAAGAATCAAAACAACTCACATATTTCAATAATTATCCAGCTTTCCAGCCTCTTTATAATAAAAATTCATACAGAATTCTCATAGCAAAATTTCACAACCCACAACACAGCTTTGATTCACCACAACTCTTCATTTTTTGGTTAAAGTTCTTCAATTTTTGAAGCATACAAAACCTAATTAAATCCCTGTTGCTGATTACCCAGACAAAGAAACAAAACCAAACGTCAAAACCACAAATAGGCATGTTAAAACAACAAATAGGCATGTTAAAACGTAATGCGACAACGCATATTTTGTTGTATTTAATCAAAAGAAATGATCTTGATGATTGTTTTGGGACATTTTGATATTGTGTTTAGTTATTCATATTTTTTTTTGAATTTTTTAGATTTTTTTCAAAATTTTTAAAACATTTTATATGGGAGAAAACCCGTCTCGCCGGAAACGATACCGATACGCGACAATTTATGTGACATAGTGGTCTCCGAGTCGGTTACCGAGACCGCGACTTTGAACCATGTTAGGCCTCGGCATATTATTATTGGAAAATTAGGATAAGGACACAATCTGAAATATTTTTAAGCAACAGGACAACTATATATTTTTTATAGGGAGAAGGACAACTGCATAATTTTTATAGTGAGAAGGACAAACAAAGTGAATCCCGAAAATCGGTGAATCTCGCCGGTGAATCCCGAAATCGGTGAATTTAGACAAGTGAATTTCGACAAAGTGAATCCCGAAAATTAGTGAATTTCAACAATGAATTTTGAAAATTAGTGAATTTCGACAGTGAATTTCGGCAG
Source organism: Gentiana straminea (assembly GCA_036785695.1). Classification (NCBI taxonomy): domain Eukaryota; kingdom Viridiplantae; phylum Streptophyta; class Magnoliopsida; order Gentianales; family Gentianaceae; genus Gentiana; species Gentiana straminea. The sequence continues at coordinate 6,490,083 of JAVUPR010000299.1, read as the reverse complement.
TGAATTTAAACAGTGAATTTCGAACACAAGTGAATTTCGACAGTGAATAAATAGTTTTGTCCTTTATGCAAAAGTTTCAAAAGACCGTCCTTTTACTCAATTGATGAAATATTTTTGTCCTTCTCCCTCATTCCCCCTATTATTATTAGCGACGTGAGCAAATTCCTTCCAGATGAGATTGTTATCAATATACCACTTGCGGTATCAATATACCACTTGCGGTAGAATCTGTAAATGATCTTAAATCTGTATTTTACAGATTTAATTCTTAAGATTTGTCAAAAAAAAAATAAAGGTGCATTAAAATCTGTACTAATCTGTACAATTCAGATTCAATAAACATGCGGTATATCTCCCGCACTATATAAGATCTGGACGCATGCTTTTTTTTTAATACTTTTTTATTTGTCTTTTCCCACTATATTATCTTACATGTATATTTGTTGTGCCGTAATGCTTTACTAATATGATCATGTAATTACTTCATATTTTATACCTCTTCTTTTCTGTAATTTTGTTGTAAATATTAGGGGTAAATTTTATTATTTTTTTAAAAACATTCAGGAAAATGTCTCACGTTTATTGAAGTGACAATGATTAATAAAACAAAAAATATTATTTTTATTAATATTGTACATATTGTTAATATTTTAACATAATTTTAGATTGTGTGTCGATGTGTTTTTTTATTATAGTTTAGAGTTATTTGATAGTTCTATATATTACGGTAGAGATTCTGATGCTGTTGGCTCTTTGTAGAGATTCTGTAATAGTGAAAAAATGATGTTTGAATCTGTAAAATAGAGAATCTGTTGAGACACTGATGCAAATGCTCTACGCCGTCTCCAACCCAAAAACGTGCTTAGATGTCGATGTGTTCTGAGAAGAAAGAGAGATTTAACTTCGACTCCATATTTTGTAGCATAAACAACGTTGTATTGTTCAAATGATTCTTGTTGATGTGCGGGGAAGAAAAAGGAGACGATTCTTTTTAGATGAGTGGTGGATTACTGCAAGAAAGAAACCACTTATTCAGAAAATCTATGATCATCCCCTATATGGTTCTGATTTTTCTCGAGATGGTCTACTTGTCATGTCATCCAGATGTGTATGTTGTCACAAAATCGTATTACCTCCGTCTCAAAATATAAGTCATTATATATTTTTAGTTTTGTCCACAATATAAGTTATTCTACATTACCAATGCAGCATTTATTACTCTTTTCTCTATCTTACCTCTAATTTATTATCAATTCAACCACTTTACAGTACTTAACAACTATTATATTAATGATAGTCAAGAGGAGTTTTAGACATTAACTATCAAATTTATAATATTCAACCATTTTCTTAATCTCCTAAAAACACATATGATGACTTATATTTTAAAACGGATGTAGTAATTGTTAACCCCATTTTTCGTGAAAAGGTGAAAATTGTTATTTCATCCAAATGGCTTTCATGGATAGATAAGGTTTATGGAATTTATTTCGCCCCAACGCTAAAAGAATAAAGTGCACCACAATTAATAGGAATTTTTATATTTAAAATGGGCCTCTACATGTAAAAAAAAAAACACCGATCAATTTTCTTTAAATTGATGAGTTTGTGTTCCAATACTTGCACCAAAGCCATCCTAAAACTAGTGATATTTTACGGTTGATGTTTTTGCATTAAATCGTTTATCTTGTGTTAGAGATTCAACCATTGGATTTATCAAACTTATCTGCGTTCCTTATGAGTCTAATAATCACAAGTTGGTTAGGAGTCTATGGAACAGTCAAGAGTCTGATCACAAGTTGATCTGGAGGTCAAGAGAGGCTTGTTCTTCGAGTTCTTCGTGTTCGTCGTGTCAGGTTACCTTTAACGGTCTAAATTCACACCAACAACTGAAATGCAAACCTGATGAAAAATATTCACATGCATCGTCGGTCAAAGGATATTTTTTAGTCTTTTCAATTGGTAGATGAATTTCTCCTAGAAAAATGGATTTTCATAAACGGTAGAGAAAAACCAAAGTTCTCTTTTTTCAATTCAGAGAACATTTGTAATTTCAGTCCCATATGTTTCCAAATCCCTTAGGGCCTGTTTAGATTGAAGAAAATAAATAGAAATGAAAAGAAAAGATAGTGACGGAGAAGAAAGGAGAGGGAAAGAGAGATTGCGAAGTTTATTTTGAGTGTTTGGATAGAACTAGACAAAAAGAAAATGAAGGTTTAAAAATGTGTTTTGAATGTCAATAGAAAAGAAAAGAATTCACAAGATTATAAATTATTTTCCAATTTTAGACATTAGGTTAGTGAGTTATTAGTATTAATTTTAAGGTTATGTAAGTAATTATATAAAATATTTTTTTTGAAGAGGTAATTATAAAATATATTAAAAAAAAATCATTTCTTTCCAAATCTTGCTGAAATTGGACGGAAAGCAGACAGTCTAATTTCTATTAAATCATTTCCTTTGGTCTCTCTCATTCACCTTTCATTTCCTTCTCTTATTGAGATACCAAACACCCCAATTAAAATCAGCTCAAGCCCTTTCTTTTCTTCTCCTCCCTTTTCTTTCAAATCCAAACATGTCCTTAGGTGCCTGCAATACCATCAATATTGATCATTTCAACTTACAAAGTAATTATCAAAGATAAAAGGAGTCCTACTAAAATCAAATCACAACAAAATACATGAGATCTAATTCCCTTCCCACATATAGAAAAAAAAATTAATATATCATGTGAAGGATTAAAAGAAAAAACCCAAGAAAAATACATGGTTTAATTTACCTCACAGGTACGTAGCAAGTCATAGTTTTCAAGCCATCCATCTTTCTTGAAATCGTAATTTGAATAAGTGGATTTTGCATTAACCGCCTGCAACTTGTTCGGCAAGTTTAAATAGATTTGACTCCCTGATTTCCAAAAACCCTAATCCTCTCGAAGACTCCCCGATTTCCTTCGATTTCAGCAACCCCCGGCTCCTCTGGTTCTCCCATGGAGCGCATGAGCGTGGACACAAGCGTGGAAGATGCTGATGTACAGCACCGTAGTGTTGATCGACACAAATGCCCACAAACGCCGACTCCGACTCTTTGGCAGACCAATAGCGGGGTCGATGTGGTGACTGCAGATATGCAGATCCATTCATATATATCGTGATGATGAAGATGACGAGATGTCAGAGTAGAAAGATGTGATAGAAAACTTCATAGGACTAGAAACGGATGAAGGTGCCCTAATTATCCCGCTTGAGGAGTGCTTTGACCAATGGAGGCCCTGGAGGAAAGCCCTCATCATCCAATTAATTGGTAAGTCTATCTCATACATGTTCTTATTCCACCGTCTATCTGAACTATGGAAACATAAAGGGAGACTGGAAATGAAACAGACCTTGAACATGGTTTTTATGTGGTGAGATTCACGAATAAACATGACTACGAAATTGCCCTTGAGAATGGACCTTGGGTAATTATGGGGCACTACTTAGCAATCTGAAAGTGGAAACCCTTCTTTCACCTGGAGATTGAAAAAACCACCACAACGATGGCTTGGGTGAGGTTTACCAGCATGTCTTTGGAAATTTTCAAAAAGTTGTTTTTGATGAAACTCGGGAATATGGTTTCAAAGGCTATCAAAATTGACCCTACTATGGCCCAGAACGTAAGAGGGAGATTTGCTCGTGTTTGTGTTGAAATGGACCTAGAGAAGAGACTTCGATCGTAGGTAGTAATCAATGGTTGAAGATATAAAACTGAATATGAAGGCCTGCAGCATATATGCTATGGATGTGGGACGTTTTGAACATTGCAAAGAGGAATGCCAAAATGTTGTTGGAGAAGAAATGACAAAGCAGATAGAAGTACCAAAGCAACCTGAGCAGGACCTTACAGGAAATTCCGGTGGATTAATATTTGAGGTTTTGAGTGATGAGGAAGAAGTGGACGTACCAGAAGTGGCCAGGGATCTTAGAGAATCAGTGATCAAGTGGAGTCCCATGGGGACCAACCAAAGGTAATAGAAGTGCAAAAATCAACAGATCATAATAAATCAAACAAAAAGAAAGGGGACAGAAGCACAGTCAAGAACCAACAAATCTGGGGAAAGAGTGTCTCAACATTCAACTAACACCCTAACACCTAACACAATGGTAAGAGGAAAGAACATGCAACTAATCTCCGCATTCAAGGTCAGCAGATGAAAAAAACTTATTCATCTCGACTGAGAATTGCATCCATAACTGCCCTTTCAGTCCTATCCAATGAACCCCCAAGATCCTCCAAACTGAATGAACAAGTAGAACAAACAACTCAACTGCAACAATGGAACCTAGACTAGTGCAAAGACAGCAGGTGATCTGTGAAGAATCACCCCCTGAAAATATGAATGCTGGCATTTCATAGATCATGGTGATTGAATGTACTGGTTTGAATCCGCTATTTGAGGTAGGAGTGGAGGAAGGCCACTTGTTTTTACTCTCTTCTGACTAATTCTTATGAAGATACGTGCATGGAATTGCAAAGGAGCTTGCTCTAATGAGTTCCTTAGGCATCTAAAATTTATTTTGTCTCAGTCAAAGCCAAATACCTGTACTAACCAGAGCCTAATTATGGCTGTCATGAAGGAAGGACATGTTTATTGGCTCCTGACAATGGTTTATCCCTCTCTTATTGCTTTTGTAAGGAATGAATTCCTAGACTAACTGATTAGATTAAAAAGCACTTTTATCTTACCTTGGTGCCTCATTGGGTATTTCAATCAGGTTATCTTTCAGAGGGACAGAGAAGGAGGTAGATTAGTAAGAGGTTATAATAGAGTTAAAATGTGGTCTATGGCGGATCAATGCAAGCTTTTGGAGATGCCCTTCTAAGGATAGGAGCTACTCATGGGTTCACAAGGATAGGAGCTACTCATGGGATCAGAAAATTCATCAAAGATTAGATCAATTCTGGTGTACCTTAGAGTGGATGGAGAAATTCAGTCAAGCCTTGGTGAGACCCTTTCCTAAAGAACACTCTAATCATAATCCAATTTGTTTGGATACTGACTTCCTCCTACCCGGACAAAAAAAAGTAAAACCTTCTTCTTCCAAAGGGCATGTCTTGAACACAAGGAGTTTGAAGCCTTTGTGTAGTAAAAGGTTTTCTTTCTCCTTAATCTACGCAAGAAGCTTTTCCTATCGGGAATGGGGCACTAAGGGGCGCAAGTCACCCTATATAAGAAAGGGGTAGCGTAGCTCTTTTGGATCACAATTCCAAGAGTTTAATAATTCTTGTGAAAATAAAGAGAGCTTTTTAGAGAGAGATTTGAGAGATATAAAAGGTTTGGTCTAGAAACCGAGTTTTTCTAGTAGCAATCCAAAGCGGGATTCCGCGGGGTGCTCGTGTGGATATTTAGACTCTTGGAATTGTTATCCAACAGAGCTAGGCAACCCCTTTCTTATATAGGGTGGACTGCGCCCTTAGTGTCCCATTCCCAATAGGAAAAGCTTCTTGTGTGGAGTAAGCACAAAAAAACTTTTACTTGTAAAATAAGGAAAAAATACATTCTGGATTTATCTCATTTAATACTCAATATCCTATATTAAATATTCCCATGATATATATTGTCAATATCTAATATCGAATATATCTTTGTTCTAGTACCATAAATATTTATATATCTATTACACATGTGCAAATATCACACACACACACACACACACACACACACACACACACACACACATATATATATATATATATATATATATATATATATATATATATATATATATATATATATATATATATATATATATATATATATCCAATATCTATATAGAGGAAGGGATTTAACCCGTTTAACCTCAATTATCCGACCCAAACCCGGAAAATTACCAAAAATGTCAACCTTGCACTAATTACAAAATTTGAATTTGTAATAAATAACATATCTTTCCAATCACACTAATTACAATTCATAATAATTACAAAATTTGATTTTCTAATAAAGGCTCTCTTTGCAATCACTAATTCTCTTACGAAATTTGCAAAATCCATGTGTATCTTATACACATACTATCTGCGCCCCATATAGCCATTAATTGACTTCCGGAATATTCTTAATTAATTAACATAATTAATATCTTGTATTTAATTTAGACATATTAAATAAATACAAACATATTAATTTATCACTATAACACTCTATAGTCGAGATAGAACTCTCATTATTCGGTTAATCGCATTTTAATCCGGCTAGATCTTCTTATGTGTGTGACCCGATAGGCTTCCGAATATGTTGGCCATAGGCATAAAGTGCATTTACTAAAATATGCTCATACCCAACGATCATGAATAGCGTCTAGCAACACATCATTACCCCCAATCATTGGAAGAGTCAAAAGCGATGATTACTACCTTTCATATGAAACAGTTACCATGTAAATAGAATCCTATCGATGTTACAATATTCATACAATCGTATCTCACGTGTCAATACATCAACGATCATATCGTAAAATTTAGATATCATGATCTCTTGAAGTAACTCGATTGCTCCCACTTTGCAAAGATTCACGAGAGCTAGACATTCCTTATAAAAAGGCCATTTCGGATATTTACTCCTACTATTAGGATACGCGATATCCAGATGGACAACATTTATCCTACGCATGCTTCAATATCATACCTAAGAACTGCCGTATGATCGCCCCATGGCTAGGGGAAACCTCAATAGTTTCAAAGAATGACAATCCACACCGTGATGCGACGAAGACTCCGGTCTCAGGTTAATTACACAACTGCCACATATTGTGACACTTAATGTAAGTGGGTCAGTTTAACGTATACATTCTCCAATGCACGTCCACGTACTGTCCAAGTGTCCCTACACTTCAATAGATGAGATGTATCCCTATCTTCAATAAGATATAAGACATCCAATACGTGCTAGTCTAATCGTACTTCAATTTCATGTTTGATAGTACATACGACTAGAGACATTTAAGTATCAAACTTATTAAAGTGATTAGAGATCTCATCAACCATAATCACTATCATGGTTTCTCTATCACAGTTTAATACTAAGGATGTTACTATATATAAAATAACATAATTGGTTCATAAAGATAAACTAAATATAGAATAACAAAAGTGCTTTTATTACTCATAATAAAGTTATCACATGAACTAAATAGACTGTAAAAGACCCGAGCCGGTCGGATCCGACCCGACCGATTGGGTTTAGGACACCATTTCAACAAAATTGTCAATAGGTAAAACAGGCCCTGGATTTATTATTAGATCAAACCCGGCATAGTCAATTGGCGCTAGAAGGAGGGCTTCCTACTGACAATTCTACTCAAGATTCATCATCATCATGCCACCAAAAACACGTAAACATGTAGCAGCAGAAAACGCCCAGAATGAACAAAACACTGATGGTGGAGAAACTATAGCCACCAACACCGAAAGCCAGACACACCAATCTGGTGAAAATTCTTTGGATTCCACCAAACAAGCATTGGTGGACCAGCTTGTGGCTATGGATGCCGATTCTTGACAAGCTATCCTCCAGGTAGCCGGAGTAGATGATGGTCCATAGGAGGATGCTCCAGAAAAAATGCCTCATAACCCTGGGCAGAGTAAACAGGACGATGTGGCATCCACCTCAAATTTTGGGAAGAATCCACTAGATCCCCGAGCATTGAAAGTAGCACGATCAAAGCTTGATGTCATACTGGGAAGAAAATCTGATGAGTTTTCGTTTGCGTCACCTTTCACGTCACAGATTGACGAATATCCTCGACCTGCAGGTTTCAAGGTTCCCAAGATGGATCTCTTCCAGCATATAACACACATGAACCTGTACAGCACTCCGGAGGAGATGAAGTGCAAGGCCTTACCTGCACTGCTCACGGGCAAGGCCCGTGAATGATTTATGAAGCTTTCAATGAGGTCGATCTCTAACTTTCAGGCACTGGGCAAGACGTTTATCAATGCCTTCATTACAGCTAGGCCATTCCTAAGGAATGCAACTTATCTCCTCACCCTCAAGCATAAAAAAGAGTAGACCGTGCTCCAATACGTCAAGAGGTTCAACGAAGAGTCCGCACAGGTCAAGGACACAAATGACCACATTTTGATCACTTCCTTTGTAGCAGGGCTACGAGAAGGAGACTTTATGCTAACATGAACAACAAGTTGCCTAGATCCATGATGGAATGCATGGAGATGGCATACAAGCATTGCCAAGGGGAATAGGCTAACCGATTAAAGAGGAAATCGGAAAAAGGAGAAACCAGGAAGGATAAGTCTAAAGAAAAATCAAACAAGAAGAGGTAGCCGGTCTGGGATTGGATGACTGCCCCAGTCACAGATCGGCTGGCAAGAAATGGACTTCATCCATTTGAATAGGTCGTGCGAGCAACTTCTCGCGATAATAGAAAGAAAGAGCCTAGCTCGAACTCCGCCACCTATGAGAGGACCTCCAGAGAGGAGGGATCAGAACAAGTTTTGGGCCTATCATAAAGATGTTGGGCATGACTCAGAAAGTTGTAGGGAACACCAATGAGACATTGACGCATCGATTATAGAGGGAAATATGGACGAGGTAGTTGACCGATCTTAGGCCTCCAAGCCGCAGGGTCATAAAGACTTCAAACGGCACAATTATAATCAAGATCGGGGCACGCAGGCTGAGCCTGACCGAAGAAGGGACCGATCTTCAGATTTAGATCGACATCTAGATAATCGTCCTATCAATATAATTAACACCATTGTAGGCGGCCCCAACAATGTGTTTGGGTATGTAACGAGGCATAACAACCGATCTGTAGACTCTTTTACAACCAGTAGAGGCCCGAGAACACAAAGCGAGGTAACTTATGGTCTTAGAGACTCTCTCCCTCTAGAGACGAATAACAACGCCTAGTTATAGAGGCGGTGGTGCACAAACATTTGGTTAAAAGGATTTGCATTGACACTAGAAGCGTGGTGAACGTACTCTATTACTCCATCTTCCAGGAGATGAAGTTAAAAGATTCGGAGCTGGCACCTAGTTTAGCTTTTCTGGACCTTCAGTTCATCCCATGAAGATGATAAGTCTTACAACAACGTTTGGCCGGGAACCAAGGGGCAAGACTCTCACAGTGAACTATGTTGTGGTTAAAGCTACGTCTGCTTACAACATTATCATAGGAAGACTAGCGTTGATCAAGCTCCGTGCTGTGATTTCCCCGGCTCATATCAGCTTAAAGTTCCCCACCGCAAAAGGATCGGTAGAAATCAAAAGAGATGTGAAGCTTAGGAGCTTCTATGTAGCTACAATCAAAGGGAAGGGCATGATTTTGACCTAAGATTCTTGGGAAAGAGGCATACCTTGAAGAAGATCTAGGTCACACTATCTAGGATAGGTTTTGTCTTGCTACAACTTGCCTTAACCGTTATTTCATTTGTTTATGAAATTTTGATAAAATTTCTGTTTGGTTACAATTAAATTACACTCATTAAATGCTTTTCATTATTTCAATTATATGTTGATTTCCCATTTCTACGCAATGTGAATGGCTCTGATTATGTTTGCAGGACAAACCTATGCATGTAAAGTTTGCAAAAGACAAGTTCGCTAATTCTGCAGGACAAACAAAATAAGATCCGTAGGTCGTACTCATCCCAAGTTAATAAGTCTGCAGGACAGACAAATTGAGCTCTGCAGGTCGGACCCCACTCAAAATCATTAAGTCTGCAGGACTGATAAGTTCTTAAAAATTCGAATAATTCTAGATGTTTTGGACTCAATTTGGTGTCGTGTGCTGCTATTTTGTGATGTTTTTATCCGTTTTGGGCTAGATTACCGCGGATGTTTGAATTATTGCAGGATGATTCGAGATTAGAAAAAAAAGGCTCCAAAAAGCGGAGCTAAAGTGGAAGTGTTCAAAAATCAGCCTCTGTCATACCAGGGTGTGACGCTTTTCAGAAATCTGAATCGGGTCAACGAAATGTTCTGATTGGTGGAAATAGTTTCCATGTTACTTCCTTGGTTTTGGCGTGACTTCCCTGGAAAAAAGGAGGAGCCCACACACTAGAATAGTCCAAGATTGATAGATATTTGAGTTTAGAGATTTTCTTCAAAAATTAATTATAGAAACTTCATAGATTTTGTAAATATCTTTTAATCTCTCTCCTAAGGTTACAAAAACTGAATTCTTGTACGCCATATAGCAGACTTTTGGGCATGAAAAACCCATCATCATCATCGACTATTATTTTTCTCTTAGCTTTTCGAGAACAAGATTTATTGCTTAGGGCTCAAGAACGAAGAATGATCGTGAATTTCTTGGTTTTATGCTATTTGTGAGACAATTTTATTTGTTATCTCTTAAACTTCTTTCTTTTATTTATTTACATTTCACAATGCTTAAATCCATGATTCTTGTGATCTTTTTAATCATGCGTGAGTAGATTTAATTTTCTTGGATTAAGAATAGCCCGGTAAATGAATATAAGAGTTAAAGATTCAATATTTTCTATTATTATGATTCGATATGCTTTTGTATTGATTTTGTGTGCTATTTCGTATGAATTCATGGATTAATGGATCGAAAGATGAATTTCTATAGGTTAATATGAAGAATTTATGTTGGTCCCTTGTAACCATTGTGACAAGTTTAGAGAGGGGGGGGGGGGGTTGAATAAATTTGTCCTCTAAAACTTTTTGTTTCTTTTAAGTGAACTGGTATATTAAAAGATTACGGAGTTAAGATAACTGAGCTGAGAAAAGGTCTGAATGACTTTTCACATATGAGCTAAATGCAGCGGAATAAATTAATTAGCCACAATTATGTTGTTCTTGTTGAAATATGCTAAACTGAGTTTTTGTGAAACTCAGTTTGTGCTAAGTGTGAGTTTAATCAGTTTGTATGCAAGATTTTGATTGCTGGATATATAAAAACTATAAAGTAAATAAACTGAATAAAGAAAATTTGCTGAAAGTAAATACAGAAATACAGATTTAGTTTTATAGTGGTTCCAGGTGGTGTAATCATGTCAGTCCACTCTTCCCCTGTGATGTAGGAGAAAATTTTCCACTAGTCTTCTTGAGGTTATAACGGTTGCAAAAAGTCCTAGCTAATTGTCCCTGACTAATTCCAGTAGCTTCTGAATATAAACACTTAGAAAACATGTGAAATTGCTGCTCTCCAAATGCTTCACTGGTCCTTGAAGGGTGTGAATTGCCTCTTCACTAGCTCCACCACGAACACAGTCTTCCTGACTGCAAACAACTGTCCTTGACACCCTAGACCGGATGCTTCACAGTCCAAACCTTTGTTTAGAAAACAAAGTAAGGTTTGAATCAATTAAGTGATTTAGACTTGTTGAATCTTCAAGTGTTGTTTCCTGATTGATCTTGAATGCTTGAACACTTTGAAGATTTTCTGGATTGTAACTTGAAAACTCAACTTGATAGCGATTTCTCAGATGCAGGACTTAGGCTCAAAACGTAATAGCAATGCAAATATTAGGTGTTGTGTCTTGATCCTTGATGCCATGTCCTCTATTTATAGGGTGAAATCCAACGTTCAAATTTGAATTCTTCTAACGCTCATCTTGGATTCCATAGAATATGCTATGAGAATGTCGGACTTTGTCAGTGACCATTTTGACTTGTCAGACCATCAACCAATCATATGACTTGATCTTCAACATTCTAATCTTCTTGATTAAACTGATTGGCTGACTTGTCATAGTGAAAACTGAGTATATTGTGTTTTCAGTTTTCAACTATTAAGGAACATCAACTCAATTTTTACTCTTCTTCATAAATTCAGTACTCCTAGTTTTTCATGTGACCTTTTATCTGTGAGATCAGAGTACACCATTAAAAATCTCATTAACTAATTTTACATTGTCTTTATGTAACTGAGATCTTCATTACAAGATCTTCATTACATTGGCTATCAAAGACTTACCTGAATTCTAACCTTATAGTCTTGGATTTTAGTTTTCATAAACTGAGTTTGAACCCTCGGTTCTTCATTCTTCCAAACTGAGTCTGACCCATCAGCCTTATTTACTGTGTTTTTCCTTCAGCATTCTTTACTGAGTTTGTTTCCTCAGCCTTCAGACTTGTAAATGACCAACCAAGTTTGATCCCTCAGCAAATCATTTTTGGGTATCAGTTTCAGTTCTTAGAATCTTCTAAACTAATCTATTACAGTGCTTGTTTGATATAACCTATACAATAATCTGACTCTAATAAATCCTATACATTCAGTTCTAAACATCTTTTAGCTTTTCACTATAACTGCTAGTTTCAACACTTCATCAAAGGGGTTTAAGCTAACAAACAAATAAACAAGTGACGAATCATCATCAAAATTCAATTTTATTTCTAACAATTTATTATCAATTAGGTGATGGACTGAAAGGTGAAGTTTAATTGATAGGTTAGAACCCTAATTTCAATCAAGAAAATTCATGAGAGGGAAAGTTAATTGAAATTTCTTGTGACATTATGAATAATGATGTTTAATGGGTCTAAATTAATTAAATGAGCGAGAAATCAGATCTAATATTAACTTAGGAATGATTAATAGTAGTTCGAAAGAATATTGTTAATCACTTTTGATTATTTGTCAACACCAGTAAAAATTCATAATAAATAGAAAGGTCATTGTAAAAGTCATATATTCGTTACCGTGGTAATCCGACATCCTAGAAGTTCTTCCAACTTGATTTCTAGCAATTTCTGGGACTTGTGTTGAGTTTTAAATAGGACCTTAGTTTTTAGTTATTTTATAATTCAAAACACCAAAATTTGATTAGAATAGCTAACAAAAATTGATAACTATTCGGTGACTGTCCTAAGTCCCTGTGGGATAGACATCCTAAGTACTACTCGATAAGCCGTGCGCTTACGGTAGCATTTAGTGATTATATTGAAAATCACAACAAGTTTTCTGGCGCCGTTGCCGGGGACTTGAGTGCCAACATCAAGCCGGTTGTTAATTTTGTTAGACTAGACTTTTTTTCTCACCATAGCAAGCTACACCTTGCTACGGTGAGACCTTTTTGCTTTTGATTCTTCATTTTTCTTGTGCCGAAAGTAGAAGTGCAGTGCTTGATGGATTCATTTTTCTATGGATTCGATTCTTATGAGAAATTGACTAATGAGAGGACGTATGGATATGGGTTTAATCACCTTCATGTGAGATCTTCGTATTGTGGTGGAAACCATTATGAGGCTCAGTGCAATGGAGGTTATTCATCCCACCAATGGAATACTTACGACAACTATGGTGCGAGTTATGAGAATCAATACCAATATAGCCACAACATCTTTAATGCACCATCATATAATGGTGGGAGAAGTAACTACCCTTATCCTCCATGGGGTCAAGATCGAAGCAATTGCCAACAAGTGTTCCCTCACTCAAGGCCCAAGTTTAACATTGAGATTTTGTTAGAGAAATATATAGAGAGCGGTAAGAAATTTTCTAGAGAAATGGCACACCTATTGTGTCTTGCTCCAGAAAAAAGATAACAATTTTTTGGAGAATTAATTGCACATAATCGCCATGTTCCACAAGAAGTTGAAAGGGAAAAGCAGATGATGTCGATCATAGAGCAAGAGGCCAACCTTGAAAGTTGTGGGGATGAAAACTATGATCCTTATGAAATCCCACATTGTCTTGATCTAAGTATTTTCGGTGATGATTTCTAAAAGATTGCTGAGTGATTAAGCCTTCGTATTAACAAGAATGGAGCTACATGGAAATTCGAACCATCTTCACAAGATAATGGTGTAATAATCTCCGATTCAACATTGATGAGCCAAGAAGAAGATGAAAAGGGAGGTAACAATATTGTGTTTGATTTAAATGAATTTGATAATGATAATCCCCCTTCTTTGTATAATGATGTTGAATTTGATAATGTTGAGCATGTAGAATATATTGATGTGTCACCTCTAGTAGTCCATAATTTTCTTAGGTTCGTTGTGAGCATTGATAAACAGATGTATAATTTGTTAGGAGAAACTTCCTTCTTTAGAGCTAAAACGATTATTTTCTTGTTGAGAAGACATGATTATAGGCTATCAATGCTATATCTGAAAATCCTTGTTAATATCCTTGATATGTGGAGAAAAATGCAAAGGGATGCCCTTCTTTGGTTTAGTCCTCCTTGAGAATGATGTTTAAAGATAGTCCAACTGAAGACTATAAATTCAAAATGTGTTTTTTTACATGTTTGATGAATAAATAAAGGAAAAGAGTTTCCTTCTCGATCCTTTGGTCTTGGTTTGTTTTGTTTTTGTGTCTGTTTTGCAGAGAGAAAGATGTGCACGAGTGGTATTTAAGGCCATTGCATGCGGAGAAACGCGCTTTGGAAAGTGGAGATCACAACTATGATGTGGTTAAGGATAATGAGTGTCACGCCCGGCAGGCCGTTTTTTTCCCAAAAAAAAAAATTCCCCCATCACCTTCTTCGACTGAAAAAAATTCTTTTATTATTATTTTTCTCTAAAAAAAAACCATCCCTCTTCTCCAACCACTTCCTCCATCCTTGCCGGAATCCGGCGAGAGTCGGTTGTATCATTTTGTTTTGATGGGTTTGGTGATCACACATAGCTACTTTAGATGAGATTTGCAATGCATGAAAATTGATATAGTTTGTTCTGACAAGAGATATGCATGACATTATATAGTTTGTTCTGACAAGAAAATTAATGAGAGCGAAAGTTAATTGAAATTTCTTGTGACATTATGAATAATGATGTTTAATGGGTCTAAGTTAATCTAACGAGCGAGAAATCGGATTTAATATTAACTTAGGCACGATTAATAGTAGTTCGATAGAATATTGTTAATCACTTTTGATTATTTGTCAACACAAGTAAAAATTCATAATAAATGGAAAGGTCATTGTAAAAGTCATATATTTGTTACCATGGTAATCCGACATCCTAGAAGTTCTTCCAACTTGATTTCTAGCAAATTTTTGGACTTGTGTTGAGTTTTAAATAGGACCTTGGTTTTTAGTTATTTTATAATTCAAAACACCAAAATTTGATTAGTTTAGCTACGTACGAACAATGGTTTTGCGGTGTCGACTCGGTCAAATTTAATAAGTCTACATGACGACTTCCGCGAGCCGGACTCAAATTTATTAAGTCTGTAGGATAGACAAACTGGGTTCCGCAGGTCGGACTCGGTCAAATTTAATAAGTCTGCAAGACATACTTGAACTGAGCTCCGCAGGTCTGACTCAGCAAGTTTGCAAAGGACAAACTTCCTAAGCAACCAAATGGAAAAAGCTACGGCAAACATCATTTATTGAGTATGCCATCTAAGAACTAAAAAGTTCAATCACGACATAAAGGGGGGCAAGATCCCCATACAAAAGACAATCGTAAGTACCGAGAAAGTAACTTAGAAAAATTATATTGCATAAATTAAGACAACTCCTGAAGTTACAACATATTTTGAATGTTTTTCAAAAACAAAAGTTCAAAATAAAAACTACAAAAGAAGTAAATTATTCTAAGAATCTGGAGCTGGAGTTTGTTGCTCTGAAGAGGAAGGAGCTGCTGAGGAGGAAGGCGCAGACCCAACATGTGCTTGACGTGGAGGTGCAGGGTGGTGGGAATACATTGACACAATGTCCATCCCTTCCTTAAACTCCTTCAAGCGCTGGTCATAGGTCGCACCGCACCAGGTTTGTACAAGGCCTTGTTGGGCAAATTACCAATAGCAAGATCGGCAAACTTAATCTTGGCCTTGTCGACCACCAAAGTGTAGCCATGGTTCACAATAGGGGCAAGCAGCATCCTCAGGGCCTTAGCGAACTCTTCTGATGCCTTATAGTCTTGTATGGCCCTGGAAATCCGACCTGGGATGGCAGCTTCCAGCCCGTTCTACTCCGCCCAAGCTTGGCCATGGTCTTCTATAGTTCGGTCTTCTCACCTACAAACTCGTCCTTGAGAGCCTGGAGGTTTGCAGCGAATTGGGCCTTAAAGTCGGCCTTTTGATTTTAGAGTTGCTCTTTGAGAGACTTGTTCTCCAAGTCCTTGGACTTGTCAAAGTCCTTGAACCTTTCTCGACTCACCCGTAGGTCAGAAATCTTCTTCTTCAGATCTTCTGTGTTGGTAGAAGATTTGGAAAGTCTTTTGAAGACTTCCTGACCAACCCGGGTACCCTGCATAAAAAATTAGCAGGTATGAGGGGCACTATTAAACCAAGGTGCAGCACATAAAAAGAGAAAGCAAAACTTACATATTCCATCGCTTTAAGGCCTGCATGAGACAGCTCTAGGTCGGATATCGTATCGAGCCTATCCTGCTCAGTAGCATCCTCCTCCTGACCTAAGGGGTCTTCAGTGCCGTCAAGAGAGGTCTCACCTCTACCTCTCTTTCTCGACCTAAGCTCATGGGGTCGGCAGTAATTGTAGTAAGGCTTCTCCTTTGGATCAGATCCGTCCAGGTTAATCAGGTCGAAATCCTCCCGTGGACCAGGCTGGAAGAGGGAAGGAATCACTGCATCATCGACCGGGCCAGCCAAGGATTGGATTCCAGCAGCACTCAGCGTCGGGCCCACAGATCGGGCCGGAGGAGATCTGAGCTTAATGACCTCTCTGTATACTGACGGTCCTCCGTAACCTCCTAAACTTCTTTATCTCCCGCATCAGCCACCAGTGAAGCTAAATCTTCCACTACAAACAAAACAAGGATATGATTAGTCATACTCAAAGACAAGCAATACAAATATTATAATAAAAAACATAAAAGGAGATGACAAGCAAGGCCCAACAGGCATCCCTCTCCTCGTCACTAAGGGGCATATAAGGATCAGGTCCGCCATCTGCTAACCGAGCAACAATGATCATCTCGGTAAAGATGTCTTTGACGTTCACAATGATTCCCGAATCTCGGATACCTCCTAGTAACTCCTCGCTAATGTTTGTAGGGCATGCGTCTTTGTGAATCTCGTCCGACCTCCAGAAACCCAGTTCGGGTCGATCTTCATGACGAATGAAAAAAACCTCTCATTCCATTGTTTATGAGAGGTTTTGCCATTAGGAAGGATTGGAATGCCCATCAAATGACCCGCTCAACGCGGGATATAGCACCACCCGGCGTGATCCTTCACATTTTTATGCTGATAAAAGGATCTGGACAACCGTACAGAAAACTTGATGCCAAGCAGCCGGCACCAAATGGCAAACCTTAGTATAGATCTAAGACCATTGGGGGCTAACTGGGTGGTCCCTAGCCTATAATGGAGCAGCACGGCGAAGTGGGCTGGACAGAAAGGGTGACGTAATCTGCATTCAAAATACTCTAGGTAAATAGTGCATAACCCTTCCGGTGGCTGATTTGAATAAATATTGGGAGAAGCAGGAAGCCTAGGGGCATATCTCTCCATATCTATCTCATACGTGCTACAAATATTATCCAACTCGCCTTGAGAAAGGATAGATTTCACGCCGTGACTACCAATCAATGCCTTCGTGGCCATTTCAGCCTTTAAGGTTCTGACGAACCTAGAGGTCCTGGATGAAGGATGTGAAACAAGAGGGGGAGAAACAGTAGAAGGAACCTAGGAAATCTCCTAAAAAACAACACTATCTACAGCGCTCCTAATTCAGGATCGTGTTCGAACGGCCTAACTCTAGATCTTTCTACTTCAGGTTCGGAATCAGATGCGGATATTTTCTCTATAGAATCGCTCATGGGGGAAGATTCTCTCATCAATTAAAAGAAATGAAGAAAGGTGAAGACTGAGTGAGAGAAGTGCAATCGGCAGTGTTACTTCGATCTTCCGATTTAATAGTAATGGTAGTGGAGAACGGTTGATATGACAGGGGTTATAAACCCAAGCACGTTCTCGAAAACCATTCCACTTTTAAGATGAGGGCAGAAACACCTTGACTTACGGGTCCGTTATAACAAATCATAACGGCACTCTGCCAGGTGGCAAGTAAGGTTGACCTAAATCCTAGTAAGTCTAGATGACAGTGACCGAGCTACACCTTTGACAGATCTGAGCTGGCCAGCAAGAGTTCAACTAGATATGGGGGGGTTATGATGGAGGTCGGACTAGCCCTCGGCCACGTGTCACCCCCACATTGACCAAGCATTCAATAGAACCATAACATTAATGGCCAGAAGCCTCACTTTTAGTCTAAAGGCGATCTAAACTCCATGCGGGAGATCGGTCTAGCCTACTCCTCAGTCCACGGAGTTGGGTCAGCAAAGTTCGAGTCGCAATGACCTCGGGGGCTCGACGCAGGTTGGCCAACTCTACCCTTAGTGAATTTCCCACGTGCACAATGTATAAGATAAACACAGAAAGAATCACTGGCCGTAAAGGCTCTGATCCTATATTCAAAATACCGTGGTCATCTCCTAAAATCGAGGGATTGACGTGGCTAATCCAATTCTTCAGGGATACGAAATAGTGTCCACAATGGACAAGGCGCAGGCATGCCTAGGGCAAAGGCCCTGCTATATAAACGATCCCAAGAAATACGAAGAGACTTGATTCCTGAACAATTATATGATACGTAGGCAATTTGAGATAAGCATTATCTCAGGCTCAGTCTAAATCACCACAAACCGACCCCCGTCTCACATCTTTTGTAGGATTCAGTCTTGATTCAAATTGTCACTAGGTAAAGCTGTCCCCGGATTTATTACCAGACGAGATCCAGCATCATCAGAGATCTATATGTGTGTTTGGAAAACCGGATGGATGTTTTGTATCTGCCGGATCAACAGCAAGTCATGCCTGGAACTGTAACCGGTTTTTTTTAATTCTTATTATCCGATACACACATATATATTGAGGCTAATCTTTTTCAAATATTCATTTGTGTAATATCAGACATTACTAAAGTGTGAAAAACATCACCTCCTTATAAGTATTAGACATAAAGGTCATGTTTACTCAGGTTAGTCCTTTTAGATCAAGCAAGGACGATGGTGTAAGCAGATGATTAGTGCTACCGAGCCTGGGTCTGGGGGCATTACAATTTGGTACGTATTCAGATCCAACTATCATACGGAACTATGTGTTGCACCACAGGATATAGTTTATGGGCACCGTAAAAAACGGTGTAAGGGACCTATGGGTCGCTTTGGTAAGGACGAGATTAAGACAACTCCTAGGCAAGTCCTGACGAGGACGCCATTTTGTTAAAGATGGGAGAATGTAATATCCCACATTGCTAAGGTGGGAGAAATATCACTTCCTTATAAGTGAGACAAGAGATAACGATGGTCTAAGAAGTTGAACGGATAATTTATGACTCAATAAACGCTACCAGATCCAGGGTCTGTGGGCATTAAAATTGGCTACATGTACACACATATATATAAATGTGATGTATAATATCTTGTCAAATAGCTCAATTGACGCTATGAGACCCGGTGTCAGGGAGCGTTACATTGTGCTACATGTACACACATAAATATAAATATTTGAATATGGCACTACAAGAAAAATTATATTTTGCCACACTAACTTTTGTAATGCACAAAGAAAAAGTGTTGCTATATCCTTACCTTAGCCTCAGCAGCATGGCTAACAAGTCTAACTAAGTATATATTATACACACCTTTTTTGTGTGTATGACAAAAACTAGTGTAGCAAAATGGTGTTTTTCCTGTCGGGTAGTGACTTATTATTTAAGCATTGATAATATTTCCTTAAATACAAGAAAAAGTTGTCACTCGCTGCATGCCTTATTGATAGTAAGACTTACAAACGTATAGGCTACTATAATTAATTAGTTTATTAAAATAATCAAAGAGTTAAGTCAAATTGTACGTATACTTCCCTCTAGATTTTGTTCTTTATGGGAGTACTTATTATGAGATATGGAAATTTGGCAACTATAAATTGTTCCTTCATCTATGTATAAGAAACATCGCAAACATATATCTGCTAAGCTTTAAGAGTATACACATATCGTAGAGGCAAATTAAGAATGTTGAATCAGGCTATTATTGCCCTTCTTTTTTTGCTTATGCTGATTATGCATCCAGGTAATTAAGTTAATTATTACTACTAAATGCTTTTAATACAGCACTTTTACAAGCAAATTCTTGGTCATTTGTGGAACATGTCTTACATCTTTCCGTGTACAGAATTTACCATCCTTTGTCCGTAACTTTACTGAGCCAATTCCCACAACTTTGCAAACCTTGCTGTTGGCCATATAAATTTGACCACCATCCATCTCGCTCATAAGTAGAAAACCACTCCCCGTTTGGACAAATATGGTAGGATGCTCCGTAATCAAGTATCCACACATCATTATGGTGTGCGAATCCCTTGCAACTAGAACCGATCCTCATCGTATTGCTCGCAGCCAAGGCTACTATGCCCGAATAGCCTTCCCCGTCGTTTCTTCTTTCTTGGACAATTGGACTTCCAATGTCCCTCGCTCCTTACAATAATTACGTACATCGCAGACTTAGGACCTTTGGACCCCGACTTCTTTTTCTTCTTCTCGTCCATATCATTTTCCACTATTCCCGCCGGCTACTAGCCCAACAGCCTCGACCGTCCGTCCCAAAGCAACCTTGTGTCTCGCTCTCCCCGGCATGTAAGGCGTACCTCACATCCTCCAAAGCTACAGTATCCTTCCCAACTATGAAAGACTCGCACAAAGCTTTCATATGATGCCGGTAATGACACCAACAGATTAGGGCTGCATCTTCATCTTCAATTTTAACATCAATATTCCTTAAATCAAGTAATATTGTGTTCACCGGTCAAGATGGTCCCTCGGTGGACTCCCTTCATGCATCTTCAAACCGAACAACCTCTCGTTTCAACAACAACTTGTTGGTCGTTGACTTGGTCATATACGTGCTTTCAAGCTTCTTCCACAACTTGGCTTCGTGTCTTCCTCAAAGAACCTCGGTGATAACATCATCGATAAGCACAACATGATGGTTGAATGTGCTTTCTCTTCCAGACGGCAAAATCTCGCTCGCACTCCGTATTTGGTTCGTCGATAAAGGACTCCACAAACCCTACCGTTTCAACAAAGGCACGCATCTTGATTTGCCACGGACCAAAAACCGTTCCTTCCCGTAAATTTATCGATTTTCACGTTTACCGCCGACATCTTTTCTTGCTAAAGATCACAACTTTATCACGGATCCTAGCACCTTGCTAAAGGTCTTGGTGAAGATGAGGTTGATCGTACATATTGTTTTCTCCCTAACCTCTCTCTGATACCACTTGTTATGAAACAGATAGAGATAACTTCAGATGCAAGAAATAGAAACAGATACAATCAAAAGTAAATAATCAAAGGAGATAACAGAAAACAAGAACACCACAGATTTAACGTGAAAACCCCCTCTCAAAGTGATAGAGATAAAAAACCACGGGCAGAAAAGAGATCTTTATTATTATGCACTGAGTTACTGATTTCACACCCACAGACAATGCAACAACAACTGTATTTATAGGCACAAATCCCTAAACCCTAGCCGTCAAGGAATCTTTGTTTGATATGCCATAAATACCCCTACACGTGTCCTCCTTTTAATGACGTTGTACAATCCGTCACATACCGTAAATAACGGATGTGGGACCCCGTCGTATTCCAAGACTCGCGAGACTTCACCCCGCCGAAAGAAGACTCGCAGACTCCACCCTACCGATGCACATAATTGAATACACTTCTCACCGTCCATCACACAAACCGAGTCTTCGATTGGTTCCACCGTATATGAGTTTAAGTCACTTTACGACGGTATAAGTATATATATATATATATATATATATATATATATATATATATATATATATATATATATATATATATATATGAATATGGTTAATTACTTATTATTCAGCATTTAGCATTTGAATATATGTTGCATTGATATTTCCTTACAAGAAAAAGTTGTCCACCGCTGCATGCCTTGTAGATACTCTTCGCTAAAGGTTGCCGAATTGAATAGTTCTTGTTCTGTCCTCTGGTCTTGATTGATTTGTTAATTAGATACTTAGTCTTTCAAAATATCAAGACTTATGAACGTATAGGATACTGTAATTAATTAATTAGTTTATTAGATTAGTCAAAGAGTTAAGTCATATTGTACGTATACTTCCTTCTAGCTTTTGTTCTTTATGGGAATACTTATTATGAGATCTGAAAATTTCGCAACTATAAATAATGCATTGATCTATGTATTAAGAATCATCGCAAACATATATCTGCTGAGCTTTACGAGTATTTATATTATATATCTAGAGGCAAATTAAGAATGTTGAAGCAGGCTATTATTGCCCTTCTTTTTTTGCTTATGCTGATTATGCATCCAGGTAATTAAGTTAATTATTACTACTAAATGCTTTTAATACAGCACTTTTACAAGCAAATCATACTTTGACGTCGTTTTTGTTTATATATAACTGCTTCTTTGCAGCTCGGGAGCGTGTAATTGAAGCCCGATTGGAAATGAAAGATAAAACCAAAAACAAAACCAAAGGGCTTCCTGCTTTGATCCTAAATGAGGATGATCCTGAGGAAGAAGATAAGTGCTTAGGTTTGACATGCTCAAATGAACCAGATAAGTGCATATATTTACTTTCAGATGAAGATAAACCATGCGGACCATGCACACCCCCACCCATATACGGTGATGAATGGAAATGCTCAGCTTTTCAATACCCTTATAATTAGTCGTCCAACACGTACTAATTAAGGGTGTGCTGATCAAATTAATTCTCTAAAACATATAATTATACGTGTGTGTGCATGCATCTAATTACGTTATAAGTAGTAATGTCACAACGTAGAATTAATGTAGATTGTAGAGAATTCTAGAGGCGGCGTCACCACCTGCAGGGAATGAATCTCATGTACGTACTAGAGGTGCTTGACAATATTGCCCTCTTAAATAAATATAAGTGTTTCAAATTTACTTCAATTTCATGTCGTCGTGAAAAAGATGCATCATCCCAAAAGAAGAGTTGCATCAGATTATACAAAATATATGCAACCTCGTGTAATACACTATATTATTATGAGTAAAGATGTTTTGTCTTGCTTTTATCCCATCGTTTTTTTTCTTCAGATTTGTGAACCTTATTCAAGTTTCACTAATTTAGTCAGATAATAAGTGCGAAGAAAAAAAAAACAAATAAATTCCTACAATTCATATTACTACAAGATAAATTAGCTGTTGCATGCCTGCAAATTACATTCGGCCAGATTTAATTTCATACCTGAGTGTCCTTTGGTTCGATCAGACGTGTCGCTATCTGAATCAAACACCTTTAGTGTATCTTGAGAGAAATATTCGGTACTTCCCTCTTGTGACAAAAGTGTAAGGGTGGAATTTCTCTTAAAAGACAACGTAATCTGCGTGTCTTGGAGTTTATTTGTTGTTCTGAGTTTATAATTGAGTTAATTTTTCAGTAATGAGTTAACAAAGAGATATATAAAATAAGACACATAATTATTATTTAAGGTTTGCGTTTGAATTGTTCCGACTACGCTCAGGATAAAAACGAAGTTGTTCACCTTCAAACTCAGCTAAACAAATACCACCTTCATAAGCAACATTCATAAGGAATTTTAAAATCCTAATTATATTGAAGAAGACTAAGAACAATAAAGAAGAAGAACAAGAACTTTCATTGATCAATTATGCAGGACACAATTGTGTAATTCTTCAATTGAAGATGTTCGGCTAAATTACAATTTTGGTCCTCTAACTAGACACGTTTTTCGATTTTGGTCCTGGTTTTTCTCCGGTGACAATTTTAGTCCTGTAACTGATCTTTTTTTTTTCAAAAATAGTCTTGAACGCCGGAAAGACCACTTACATGATTAAAATCGGTCTTTTCCGGCGACAATTTTTGTCCTGTAAGTGGTCTTTCCGGCGTTCAAGACTATTTTTGCAAAAAAAAGACCACTTACAGGACTAAAATTGTCGCCGGAGAAACACCAGGACCAAAATCGAAAACATGTCTAGTTAGAGGACCAAAATTGTAATTAACCGAAGATGTTCTGTATACAGCCGGTAGCAACGTTGTTTATATAGCGTATAGTGACGAATATAACTATCACTATAAGGTTCAACTAACTAACTACCTTCGAACAAGGGCGGACCTACATGGGCCAGGGGTCCATAGATCCCACTCAAATTTCCGTATGAATTTACTAATATACCATTCTAATAATACTAAAAACTGTGAAAGTATATAATTTCAGACAATCTTTAGTGCAACTGCATGTCTATTTAGTTCGATTGGTTAGTCATTATTAAGGACCTTATATATGGTCATTGGTGCTCAATTGGTTAGAAGCATTATTAATGACCCTATGGTCACCGGTTTAAAATCCGGAAGCTGGTTTTTTTTTCCTATTTTTTTGAATTTCGCTCTCACTGAAAAAAATTGCAAGGTCTACCACTGCCTTTAACTAACTCTCACTAATAACTACTAACAAATTTGGCATTATATCAATGGGAAATTAGGGATAAGGACACAATCTGGAATATTTTTAAGTAACATGACAACTACATATTTTTTATATGGAGAAGGACAACTGCATAATTTTTATAGCGAGAAGGGCAAACAGTGAATCCCGAAAATCAGTGAATCTCCCCAGTGAATCCCGAAATCAGTGAATTTCGACAGTGAATCCCGAAAATCAATGAATTTTGAAAATTAGTGAATTTCTACTGTGAATTTCGACAGTGAATTTAAACAGTGAATTTCGAACACAATTGAATTTCGATAGTGAATAAATAGTTTTGTCCTTTATGCAAAAGTTTCAAAAGACTGTCCTTCTACCAAATTGATGAAATATATCTGTCATTCTCCCTCATTCCCCCTAATATCAAATCTATCCTATATCACCAACATCTTCCCTTAAGGCTGAAACGTTGACACATTTCATGTTGGCATTACTTACATCTATCATGTATCACTAGAAGATTGATATTCATGAAAATGTTTTTGATTGGATAGGACTCAAGCAGTCTGTGCAGTGTGGCCTGATCAACTGCTTTTGTAAGTATGTCTGCTAGCTAAGTTACCATGAGCACTGACTGGCATTGGTTTCAGGACCCCATGTTGATATTTTTCTCTCGCAAAAAGGCAGGCTATCTTTTTGTGTGTTTGTTCTTTCATGGAAAGTAAGATTTTCCACACAATACAAAGAACTTTTGCTTTCATAGAAAGAGGGGCACTGGCTCATCATGATGCTAGTGAAAATCTTTCAAAATATACAAAATCCACTGAATTTCACAAGCCGTAATTTTCCATATCCCTATACGTTTATTTGAAAGACACATTAAGAATGTTGATGCAAGAATCCACAACAAAAAAGAAGAAGAGTGGAGTACTAATAAAGTTACTAATTAATTGGGATATATAATCAACCTCTATATGATTGGAAGTTAATTACTAGGGGAAAATAATAACCTCAACTTAATTAGCTCTTCACATTGGTTTGGTTGAAATATGGATATTTCCAAGTGTATAAAACATAAAATTGTTACCATTAATTACTCTCATATAATATCAACTAATAATTTCCAAAAATACAATTTAGAAGAACGGCCGACCCATTAAGGACAAGCCAATTTCAATCTAATTGCTCAAGTTCCAGATCCTGCTGTGCCACCATTGCTAGTAACACCCTGATTGAAGTGTGTCTGACCATTGGTGAAAATATTTCATCAAAGTCAACCCCTTCCTTTTGAATGAATCCTCTTGCAACCAAACGTGCCTTATACTTGACCTCTTCTGCCTTAGTTATTCCTTCCTTTTTCTTGAAAATCCATTTACAAGTCACAACTCCCTTGTCAGTAGGCTATTTGACCAATTCCCAAGTCTGATTCTTCAACGACTCCATTTCATCCCCTATGACAGCATGCCACTAAGATGCTTTTGTACATGTCACTGCTTCCCTGTAAGTAGTAGGTTCAGCTGAAGGATGCAGGTTCTTAGATCTAAACGAATCAGATCTACGCGCGGCGGATGGATCACGATTTATATATCAAAACACATAATTAAAGGACTTAAACTACTACAAGGGGGTTTAAGGTCATGTTACCGATAACGGGAAGAGAAGCCTTGATCTTCCGATGTGTTCTCCAAACGGCGGTTAGTGGACACCCTTCTTGATACACGAACCTCCTTGATATGCAACACCAAGAAAAACTTCAAGTTTTTCTTCTTCTAGTACCCAAGACAAGAAAACTAATTTTTCTCTCTATTTTGTGGCTAGGGTCGAAATTTTCAATGTAAATTTCCCTTGGAATAACTCTCATTTTATAGGAGAGTAAATCCTTGGCCTCCAAGTATTAATTAATTAAATAAATAATTAATTAAACAAAATAAAAAGATATTTTCCTTAATGACTAATTGTGACATGTATTGACCAATAGGAAATCAAATAACAAGTCATCGAACCAATCATGTAACAAGAATATCTTTTATTTTCCACATCACAAAAATTAATTCTTGTGATAATTAAAGGATAAGAGGCGCCACTTTTAGGGTTAAAAGCCCACATAAAATATCTTTTATGTGTATTATATTATTTAGCCCAACTAAATAATATCCATGCATATCAATTAATTAGCCCAGCCAATTAATTATCACTGAGGCCCAAATAACAAGAATATCATTCCGAATTACAGAAGCCCACATCGGGGACCATGGACCTATAACCAGTAGCTCCAATAATTAATTATTCATCGAACAGAATAAGTACATTAATTATTAATTCCGGGATTACGCCACCATAAACCCGAAACTGAACTCTACCAATTATAGATGTATACTTATACTCAACCCATAGAGTAAATAAGCATCCATTGATATAATCACTACATACGGATTAACCCTCCATAGATCGTCCATTCGAGTGGGAAGTCTCCGTGAACCCGACTCGAATATCTTATCCTTATTTACCATTAACCCCCGATGATCAATTAGTACACATATCGACTAGTAGCTAATTAGTCAAATGTGAACTCCCGGGATCGATCACTTTCTTAGGGCTAACAAATAAGGGGATCTGTCTCTCTACTTCCCGCGGAAGGAATGGATTCCATGTCCGTGAAAATCGAACTACTCACTCATCCGGAGATAGTGCCAATAAGAAGTGGCTTGGAACACATATTTAAGTGAACCGTAACTAACACATCAAACACTACCCCGGGACAAGCGAAGATCATGTGATCACCTCAGGGATTAAGGTTGATCCATATATGATCATCTAATGATTTAATAAGATTCCTCGATTACGGAATTATATCAAGAAATTCGATTAAATCGGTCCAAATCCTATATGAATGCCATCATATATAAATGCCCCACGTAGGTACCCTCTACCGACAAAGTCCGGATAAGACTATCACAACCTAAGGTGTTCTCGTGCGCATTATTGGTGTTTTAATCAAGAGACCCTAAACTCGATTAAGTTCACCACGGACTAACGAGCTTTAAGTATACCACCACTAACTCAATCCTCACGTGTAATCCATACACTGAGTTAAGTGGTTACATACAGATATACTTAGGGTTTGCAGCAGTGTATTACTTTATAAGCACAAAGCAAGTAATAAGGTGAGATAAGTTCTGTCATTCATTATTAAAAACAATTACACAAATTGTCTTTCGGGCACTACACCTAACATCAGCAACCTCTACCTCTTCTGCAACTTGGAGTGCATATCCAGCCAAATCATCATACCCATATCTCCTTGGAGGTATCCCAACATTAGATCTTCTAGGCCTGGTGGCAGTTAGACTCTGCTGATTAATATTTGTATGACGCCCTACTGAGGTCTCAGTAGGCTGGCTTGGATCAGATTCTGGTTCATTATCCAGATCAGTATAGTGTTGATTTGGATCCACTGATTGTTGCATATCAGTAGACTCCACCTGAAGCTCCACCTGTTCCTCAACACTATCAGATTCATCACTAGTTTCAGACTCAGTAGACCTCCCCACTGATGAGTTAAGCATAGAATTTTCATCAAACACCACGTCCCTGCTGAGAATTACTCTGGACTCTGCTGATGACCAAATTCTATATCCCTTCACTCCATCACCATACCTCACAAACACTCCTTTCTTGGCCCTTGGCTCCAAGTTCCCTTCACTAACATAATAGTAAACTGTACTTCCAAAAACCCATAGAACTGAGTAGTCAGCAGGCTTGCCTGACCAAATCTCAAATGGTGTCTTGAGATTGATCCCTGTGTGAGGACTCCTGTTGATTAAGTAGCAAGCTATTTTTATAACCTCTGCCCAAAATCCCCTTGATAAACCAGCTTGAGAAAGCATACATCTTGCCCTCTCCAAAAGAGTTTGATTCATCCTTTTAGCTACACCATTCTGCTGAGGTGTATTCCTTAAAGTATGATGTCTGGCAATACCCTCAGCTACACAAAATGAATCAAAATCCTTCCAGCAGAATTCCAGACCATTCTCTGTACGAAGCTTCTTGATTTTCTTGCCTAACTGATTCTCTACTAGGGCCTTCCACTGCTTTAAGTTACTGAATGCATCACTTTTGTTCTTCATCATCACCACCCAAGTCATCCTTGAATAGTCATCTATGAATGACACAAAATATATGTGACCACCCAATGACTCAACTTTTGATGGACACCAGCAGTCTGAATGGATATAATCAAGTGATGCCTTTGTGTTGTGCAACCCTGCTGAGAACTTACTTCTATGCAATTTCCCAAATACACAATGTTCATAAAAGTCCAGATTCTTGACCTTATATCCCCCAAGAAAACCTGCTGAAGAAAGAATCGCATACCCCTTTCACCCGTGTGACCTAGTCTCATGTGCCACACCGAGTCCGTCGAGATCGGTGAACCGCCGAGTATGCAACATCGGCGGTGCCGGATACGTAGATCCTTGTAATATATACAAGGTTCCCCTCTTGATGCCTTTGAGGACTACAACTGAATCTTTGAAGACATTCAGCTGTCCACCTTCACCCTTGAAATTGAACCCTTTGCTGTCCAGTAGACTGAGAGATACCAAATTCTTGGTCATTTGTGGAACATGTCTTACATCTTTCCGTGTACATAATTTACCATCCTTTGTCCGTAACTTTACTGAGCCAATTCCTACAACTTTGCAAACCTTGCTATTGGCCATATAAATTTGACCACCATCCATCTACTCATAAGTAGAAAACCACTCCCTGTTTGGACAAATATGGTAGGATGCTCCAGAATCAAGTATCCACACATCATTATGGTGTGCATAATCCCTTGCAACTAGAACCAGATCCTCATCAGATTGCTCAGTAGCCAAGGCTACTGTGCCAGAATAGCCTTCCTGCGGTTTCTTCTTCCTTGGACAATTGGACTTCCAATGTCCCTGCTCCTTACAATAATTACAGACATCAGTAGACTTAGGACCTTTGGACCCTGACTTCTTTTTCTTCTTCTGTCCATATCATTTTCCACTATTCCTGCTGGCTACTAGCCCAAAGAACTCGACCGTCCGTCCCAAAGACCTTCGTGTCTCGGCTCCCGGGCATGTAAGGCGGACCTCACATCCTCCAAAGCTATCGTATCCTTCCAAACTATGAAAGATCGCACAAAGCTTTCATATGATGCCGGTAATGACACCAACAGATTAGGGCTGCATCTTCATCTTCAATTTTAACATCAATATTCCTTAAATCAAGTAATATTGTGTTCACCGGTCAAGATGGTCCCTCGGTGGACTCCCTTCATGCATCTTCAAACCGAACAATCTCTCGTTTCAACAACAACTTGTTGGTCGGTGACTTGGTCATATACGAGCTTTCAAGCTTCTTCCACAACTTGGCTTCAGTGTCTTCCTCAGCAACCTCAGTGATAACATCATCAGATAAGCACAACATGATGGTTGAATGTGCTTTCTCTTCCAGACTGGCAAAATCTGCTGCACCTGTATTTGGTTCGTCAGATAAAGGACTCCACAAACCCTACTGTTTCAACAGTGCACGCATCTTGATTTGCCACAGACCAAAACTGTTCATTCCTGTAAATTTATCGATTTTCACGTTTACTGCTGACATCTTTTCTTGCTAAAGATCACAACTTTATCACAGATCCTAGCACCTTGCTAAAGGTCTTGGTGAAGATGAGGTTGATCGTACATATTGTTTTCTCCAGAACCTCTCTCTGATACCACTTGTTATGAAACAGATAGAGATAACTTCAGATGCAAGAAATAGAAACAGATACAATCAAACGTAAATAATCAAAGGAGATAACATAAAACAAGAAGAACACAGATTTAACGTGAAAACCCCCTCTCAAAGTGAGAGAGATAAAAAACCACGGGCAGAAAAGAGATCTTTATTATTATGCACTGAGTTACTGATTTCACACCCACAGACAATGCAACAACAACTGTATTTATAGGCACAAATCCCTAAACCCTAGCCGTCAAGGAATCTTTGTTTGATATGCCATAAATACCCCTACACGTGTCCTCCTTTTAATGACGCTGTACAGCTGTCACATAACAGAAATAACAGATGTGGGACCCTGCTGTATTCCAGTACCCAGCAGACTTCACCCTGCTGACAGAAGACTCAGTAGACTCCACCCTACTGATGCACATAATTGAATACACTTCTCACCGTCCATCACACACCGAGTCTTCGATTGGTTCCACCGTATATAGAGTTTAAGTCACTTTACGACGGTATATATATATATATATATATATATATATATATATATATATATATATATATATATATATACACATATATATACATGAATATGGTTAATTACTTATTATTAAGCATTTAGCATTTGAATATATGTTGCATTGATATTTCCTTACAAGAAAAAGTTGTCCACCGCTGCATGCCTTGTAGATACTCTTCGCTAAAGGTTGCCGAATTGAATAGTTCTTGTTCTGTCCTCTGGTCTTGATTGATTTGTTAATTAGATACTTAGTCTTTCAAAATATCAAGACTTATGAACGTATAGGCTACTGTAATTAATTAAAGAGTTATGGGAATACTTATTATGAGACTTAGTCAAAGAGTTAAGTCATATTGTACGTATACTTCCTTCTAGCTTTTGTTCTTTATGGGAATACTTCCTTCCGACCTCCAGAAACCCAGTTCGGGTCGATCTTCATGACGAATGAAAAAAACTTCTCATTCCATTGTTTATGAGAGGTTTTGCCATTAGGAAGGATTGGAATGCCCATCAAATGACCCGCTCAACGCGGGATATAGTACCACCCGGCGTGATCCTTCACATTTTTATGCTGATAAAAGGATCTGAACAACCGTACAAAAAACTTGATGCCAAGCAGCCGGCACCAAATGGCAAACCTTAGTATAGATCTAAGACCATTGGGGGCTAACTGGTGGTCCATAGCCTATAATGGAGCAGCACGGCGAAGTGGGCTGGACAGAAAGGGTGACGTAATCTGCATTCAAAATACTCCAGGTAAACAGTGCATAACCCTTCCGGTGGCTGATTTGAATAACTATTGGGAGGAGCAGGAAGCCTAGGGGCATATCTCTCCACATCTATCTCATACGTGCTACAAATATTATCCAACTCGCCTTGAGAAAGGATAGATTTCACGCCGTGACTACCAATCAATGCCTTCGTGGCCATTTCAGCCTTTAAGGTTCTGACGAACCTAGAGGTCCTGGATGAAGGATGTGAAACAAGAGGGGGAGAAACAGTAGAAGGAACCTAGGAAATCTCCTAAAAAACAACACTATCTACAGCCGCTCTGAATTCAGGATCGTGTTCGAACGGCCTAACTCTAGATCTTTCTACTTCAGGTTCGGAATCAGATGCAAATATTTTCTCTATAGAATCGCTCATGGGGGAAGATTCTCTCATCAATTAAAAGAAATGAAGAAAGGTGAAGACTGAGTGAGAGAAGTGCAATCGGCAGTGTTACTTCGATCTTCTGATTTAATAGTAATGGTAGTGGAGAACGGTTGATATGACAGGGGTTATAAACCCAAGCACGTTCTCGAAAACCATTCCACTTTTAAGATGAGGGCAGAAACACCTTGACTTACGGGTCTGTTATAACAGCGTCATAACGGCACTCTTCCAGGTGGCAAGTAAGGTTGACCTAAATCCTAGTAAGTCTAGATGACAGTGACCGAGCTACACCTTTGACAGATCTGAGCTGACCAGCAAGAGTTCAACTAGATATGAGGGGGTTATGATGGAGGTCGGACTAGCCCTCGGCCACGTGTCACCCCCACATTGACCAAGCATTCAATAGAACCATAACATTAATGGCCAGAAGCCTCACTTTTAGTCTAAAGGCGATCTAAACTCCATGCGGGAGATCGGTCTAGCCTACTCCTCAGTCCACCGCAGGTCAGCCAGGGCGCAACGGAGTTGGGTCAGCAAAGTTCGAGTCGCAATGACCTCGGGAGCTCGACGCAGGTTGGCCAACTCTACCCTTAGTGAATTTCCCACGTGCACAATGTATAAGATAAACACAGAAAGAATCACTGGCCGTAAAGGCTCTGATCCTATATTCAAAATACCGTGGTTATCTCCTAAAATCGAGGGATTGACGTGGCTAATCCAATTCTTCAGGGATACGAAATAGTGTCCACAATGGACAAGGCGCAGGCATGCCTAGGGCAAAGGCCCTGCTATATAAACGATCCCAAGAAATACGAAGAGACTTGATTCCTGAACAATTATAGGATACGTAGGCAATTTGAGATAAGCATTATCTCAGGCTCAGTCTAAATCACCACAAACCGACCCCCGTCTCACATCTTTTGTAGGATTCAGTCTTGATTCAAATTGTCACTAGGTAAAGTCGTCCCCGGATTTATTACCGTACGAGATCCAAGATCATCGCAGATCCGTATGTGTGTTTGGAAAACCGGATGGATGTTTTGTATCCGCGCATCAACAGCAAGTCATGCCTGGAACTGTAACCGGTTTTTTTTAATTCTTATTATCCGATACACACATATATATTGAGGCTAATCTTTTTCAAATATTCATTTGTGTAATATCAGACATTACTAAAGTGTGAAAAACATCACCTCCTTATAAGTATTAGACATAAAGGTCATGTTTACTCAGGTTAGCCCTTTTAGATCAAGCAAGGACGATGGTGTAAGCAGATGATTAGCGCTACCGAGCCTGGGTCTGGGGGCATTACAATTTGGTATTCAGATCCAACTATCATACAGAACTATGTGTTGCACCACAAGATATAGTTTATGGGCACCTTAAAAAACGGTGTAAGGGACCTATGGGTCGCTTTGGTAAGGACGAGATTAAGACAACTCCTAGGCAAGTCCTGACGAGGACGCCATTTTGTTAAAGATGGGAGAATGTAATATCCAACATTGCTAAGGTGGGAGAAATATCACTTCCTTATAAGTGAGACAAGAGATAACGATGGTCTAAGCAGTTGAACGGATCATTTATGACTCAATAAACGCTACCAGATCCAGGGTCTGTGGGCATTAAAATTGGCTACATGTACACACATATATATAAATGTGATGTATAATATCTTGTCAAATAGCTCAATTGACGCTATGAGACCCGGTGTCAGGGAGCGTTACATTCGCTACATGTACACACATAAATATAAATATTTGAATATGGCACTACAAGAAAAATTATATTTTGCCACACTAACTTTTGTAATGCACAAAGAAAAAGTGTTGCTATATCCTTACCTTAGCCTCAGCAGCATGGCTAACAAGTCTAACTAAGTATATATTATACACACCTTTTTTGTGTGTATGACAAAAACTAGTGTAGCAAAATGGTGTTTTTCTTGTCGGGTACTGACTTATTATTTAAGCATTGATAATATTTCCTTAAATACAAGAAAAAGTTGTCACTCGCTGCATGCCTTATTGATAGTCTTCGCTAAAGGTTGCCAAATTGAACAGTCTTCGCTATGTCATCTAGTCTTGATCATCAGTCCTTCAAAATATCAAGACTTACAAACGTATAGGCTACTATAATTAATTAGTTTATTAAAATAATCAAAGAGTTAAGTCAAATTGTACGTATACTTCCCTCTAGATTTTGTTCTTTATGGGAGTACTTATTATGAGATATGGAAATTTGGCAACTATAAATTGTTCCTTCATCTATGTATAAGAAACATCGCAAACATATATCTGCTAAGCTTTAAGAGTATACACATATCGTAGAGGCAAATTAAGAATGTTGAATCAGGCTATTATTGCCCTTCTTTTTTTGCTTATGCTGATTATGCATCCAGGTAATTAAGTTAATTATTACTACTAAATGCTTTTAATACAGCACTTTTACAAGCAAATTCTTGGTCATTTGTGGAACATGTCTTACATCTTTCCGTGTACAGAATTTACCATCCTTTGTCCGTAACTTTACTGAGCCAATTCCCACAACTTTGCAAACCTTGCTGTTGGCCATATAAATTTGACCACCATCCATCTGCTCATAAGTAGAAAACCACTCCCTGTTTGGACAAATATGGTAGGATGCTCCAGAATCAAGTATCCACACATCATTATGGTGTGCAGAATCCCTTGCAACTAGAACCAGATCCTCATCAGATTGCTCAGTAGCCAAGGCTACTATGCCCGAATAGCCTTCCTGCTGTTTCTTCTTTCTTGGACAATTGGACTTCCAATGTCCCTGCTCCTTACAATAATTACAGACATCAGTAGACTTAGGACCTTTGGACCCTGACTTCTTTTTCTTCTTCTGTCCATATCATTTTCCACTATTCCTGCTGGCTACTAGCCCAACAGCCTGACTGTCTGTCCCAGCAGCCTTGTGTCTCAGCTCCCTGGCATGTAAGGCAGACCTCACATCCTCCAAAGCTACTGTATCCTTCCCAACTATGAAAGACTGCACAAAGCTTTCATATGATGCCGGTAATGACACCAACAGGATTAGGGCTGCATCTTCATCTTCAATTTTAACATCAATATTCCTTAAATCAAGTAATATTGTGTTCACTGTCAAGATGGTCCCTCGGTGGACTCCCTTCATGCATCTTCAAACCGAACAACCTCTCGTTTCAACAACAACTTGTTGGTCGGTGACTTGGTCATATACGAGCTTTCAAGCTTCTTCCACAACTTGGCTTCGTGTCTTCCTCGGCAACCTCGGTGATAACATCATCGATAAGCACAACATGATGGTTGAATGTGCTTTCTCTTCCAGACCGGCAAAATCTGCTTTTTTGTATTTGGTTCGTCGGATAAAGGACTCCACAAACCCTACTTGTTTCAACAAAGGCACGCATCTTGATTTGCCACGGACCAAAACTGTTCCTTCCCCGTAAATTTATCGATTTTCACGTTTACTGCTGACATCTTTTCTTGCTAAAGATCACAACTTTATCACAGATCCTAGCACCTTGCTAAAGGTCTTGGTGAAGATGAGGTTGATCGTACATATTGTTTTCTCCAGAACCTCTCTCTGATACCACTTGTTATGAAACAGATAGAGATAACTTCAGATGCAAGAAATAGAAACAGATACAATCAAAAGTAAATAATCAAAGGAGATAACAGAAAACAAGAACACCACAGATTTAACGTGAAAACCCCCTCTCAAAGTGATAGAGATAAAAAACCACGGGCAGAAAAGAGATCTTTATTATTATGCACTGAGTTACTGATTTCACACCCACAGACAATGCAACAACAACTGTATTTATAGGCACAAATCCCTAAACCCTAGCCGTCAAAGAATCTTTGTTTGATATGCCATAAATACCCCTACACGTGTCCTCCTTTTAATGACGTTGTACAGCTGTCACATAACAGAAATAACAGATGTGGACCCCGCTGTATTCCAGTACTCAGCAGACTTCACCCTGCTGAAAGAAGACTCAGTAGACTCCACCCTACTGATGCACATAATTGAATACACTTCTCAGCTGTCCATCACACAGCTGAGTCTTCAGATTGGTTCCACCAGATATAGAGTTTAAGTCACTTTACTTGACAAGATATATATATATATATATATATATATATATATATATATATATATATATATATATATATATATATATATATATATATATATATATATATGAATATGGTTAATTACTTATTATTAAGCATTTAACATTTGAATATATGTTGCATTGATATTTCCTTACAAGAAAAAGTTGTCCACCGCTGCATGCCTTGTAGATACTCTTCGCTAAAGGTTGCCGAATTGAATAGTTCTTGTTCTGTCCTCTGGTCTTGATTGATTTGTTAATTAGATACTTAGTCTTTCAAAATATCAAGACTTATGAACGTATAGGCTACTGTAATTAATTAATTAGTTTATTAGATTAGTCAAAGAGTTAAGTCATATTGTACGTATACTTCCTTCTAGCTTTTGTTCTTTATGGGAATACTTATTATGAGATCTGAAAATTTCGCAACTATAAATAATGCATTGATCTATGTATTAAGAATCATCGCAAACATATATCTGCTGAGCTTTACGAGTATTTATATTATATATCTAGAGGCAAATTAAGAATGTTGAAGCAGGCTATTACATGAGTATTTATATAAGCTATGCCTAAAAAAAAAATTTAAAAAATATATCTAGAGGCAAATTAAGAATGTTGAAGCAGGCTAAAAATTATTGCCCTTCCGCCCCTGGGCTATTATTGCTTTTTTTGCTTAATTATGCTGATTATGCATCCAGGTAATTAAGTTAATTATTACTACTAAATGCTTTTAATACAGCACTTTTACAAGCAAATCATACTTTGACGTCGTTTTTGTTTATATATAACTGCTTCTTTGCAGCTCGGGAGCGTGTAATTGAAGCCCGATTGGAAATGAAAGAAAAACCAAAAACAAAACCAAAGGCCTTCCTGCTTTGATCCTAAATGAGGATGATCCTGAGGAAGAAGATAAGTGCTTAGGTTTGACATGCTCAAATGAACCAGATAAGTGCATATATTTACTTTCAGATGAAGATAAACCATTAGGACCATGCACACCCCCACCCATATACGGTGATGAATGGAAATGCTCAGCTTTTCAATACCCTTATAATTAGTCGTCCAACACGTACTAATTAAGGGTGTGCTGATCAAATTAATTCTCTAAAACATATAATTATACGTGTGTGTGCATGCATCTAATTACGTTATAAGTAGTAATTAATGTCACAACGTAGAATTAATGTAGATTGTAGAGAATTCTAGAGGCGGCGTCACCACCTGCAGGGAATGAATCTCATGTACGTACTAGAGGTGCTTGACAATATTGCCCTCTTAAATAAATAAGTGTTTCAAATTTACTTCAATTTCATGTCGTCGTGAAAAAGATGCATCATCCCAAAAGAAGAGTTGCATCAGATTATACAAAATATATGCAACCTCGTGTAATACACTATATTATTATGAGTAAAGATGTCGACACACGTATTACAAATTTTTAATATCGACACGGGTCAAGGGTAAATATTTGAAAATTTTAGCTTTTAAGTGACCCTTTTCCTTAGGAGTGGCGCCGCCCCTGATTATGAGTAAAGATGTTTTGTCTTGCTTTTATCTCATCGTTTTGTTTTTTTTTTTTTTTTTATATTTTTATTCAAGTTTCACTAATTTAGTCACATAATAAGGTGTGAAGAAAAAAAAAACCATATAAATTCCTACGATTCATATTACTACAAGATAAATTAGCTGTTGCAATCTTGCAAATTACATTTGATCAGATTTCATACTTGAGTGTCATTTGGTTTGATCAAATATATCACCGTCTGAATCAAACACCTTTATTGTATAATGAGAAAAATATTCGGTATTTCCCTCTAGTGTGACAAAAGTGTAAAGGACGAATATCTCTTAAAAGACAACGCAATTTGCGTGGCTTGGAGTTTATTTGTTGTTGTCAGTTCATAATTGAGTTAATGTTTCAACAAATGTTGCATTGAAAATGTAACCACATATATCACATAAAATCGAATAAATAAGTTTGACAACTGTATCAAATAAATTGGAACGGAAAGAGTATCTCGTCAAAATTTTATTAATAAAGAGATATATAAAATAAGACACTTAATTATTATTTAAGGGTACCCTTCAAAAAAAATTATTATTTAAGGGTTTGCGTTTGAATTGTTGCAATTACGCTCAGGATAAAAACGAACTTGTTTCCCTTCAAATTCAGCTATACAAATATCACTTTCATGAGCTTAAGCTCATCCTAGTGGCTACCACTAGGGCTTGCCCTGGCCTCCAGTGGGAGGTCCAGGGTTCGATCCCCTCTCCCTTCCTTTTGTTTTCGGTAATAATAAAAAAAAATTAAGAAAAAAAAACCACTTTCATAAGCAACATTCATAAGGATTGTTAAAATCCTAATTATATTGAAGACGACTAAGAACAATAAAGAAGAAGAAGAAGAACTTTCATTGATCAATTCTGCATAATACAATTGTGTAATTCTTCAATAGAAGATGTTTTGTACACAGCCGGTAGCAATCTTGTTTATATACTGTATAGTGACGAATATAAGTGTCACTATAAGGTTCAACTAACTAACTACCTTCAACCATGGACGGACCCATGTGGTCCATGGACCCCACTTAAATTTCTGTGGGAATTTACTAATATACTCCTCTAATAATATTAAAAATTGTGTATTTATATTATTTCAGACAATCTTTAGTGCAGCTGTCTATTTAGTTCAATTGGTTAGGATCATTATTAATGACTTTATATATGGTCACTGGTGTTCAAATGGTTAGAAGCATTATTAATGACCCTATGGTCACTGGGTTTTTTAAACCTTATTTTTTGAATTTGGCCCCCACTTTTAACCTATTTTGTTGAATTTGGCTCGCATTCAAAAAAAATTCTTGGGTCCGCCACTGCATTTAACTAACTCTCACTAATAACTACTAACTAACTTGGCATTACATCACATCTATCCTATATCACCAACATCCTCCCTTAACCTGAAATGTTGACACATTTAAAGTTTGGCATTACTTCACATCTATCATGTATATCACTAGAAGATTGATACTCATAAATGTTTTTGATCGGATAGGACTCAAGTAGTATGTGTAGTGTGGCCTGATCAACTGGTTTTGTAAGTATGTCTGCTAGCTAGGTTATCATGAGCACTGACTGACATAGGTTTAAGGACCCCATGTTGATATTTTTCCCTCGCAAAATGGCTGGCTATCTTTCTGTGTGTGTTAAGGGTGAATTTATACGATTTATAATGCTATATTCTATGATATTTTTCCCCGTAATTGTACTAAATTGCACAAGAAACGAGGGTTTAATGGATATATTGAGCAAATGATATTTTAAATGAGTTAATCGCAAACTAGGTTGATTTGTGTGTTTTAAATGTGATTTTATGATTATTTGAGCATTATTACATTTTGCGATGTTTTTATGTGTTATAGATACATGTGGGAGGCTCAAAAGATGATCAAAGGTTGATTAAGTTCGAGCTAATTGATGATAAAAGAGATAATGAAAAAGTGGGATAGAGATAGAAGAGATAAAGATCAATAAATCAAAATCGATCATATCAAACGGCGTCCGCATCTCCGTCGTCCAAAGGACGGGCGTCGATGCAGTTAGACGAGCGTCCAGGATGTCATCTTTGATTCAGGAAGTTTGGACGCTGGAGTGGACGCTGGATGGACGAGCGTCTGGTCATGACTCGGCCCGATTCGAAGTATTATTGAAGAGTGGACGGGCGTTCAAGGTTTCGTACGGGCGTCCGGTGGCCGACTTAGCGTAACCGACTTTAAAATCTATATATAGTCGGTCGTTTTCTCCACAAAAGATCATCATACACACATTATTCAAAACCCTAAACCTAGGGGCGGCTTTAGGCTGCGTTTTTCATCTTTTTATTCCTATTTTCATGCTCTTAATTTAGATTAAACACTAGTTACTTTTTATGTATTTTTTCGCAAATTTGAGTTGCCGAGGATGTTCGTAGGCTAAAAGCTTCATCAAACGAGTATTGTGAAGCCGTCCAACAATTGTTGATTTCGTTTTCTTCGATCATACCGTGAGTTTTTAATAAAGGTTGTTTCTTATTCATGTTTATTCATGTTTAATTTGCTTTTATATCGGAAGATATGCATGTGTTGATTGTTTATTGTTGATGGAAGTCTTAATAAACCCCGCATCACCATGAATAAGAATAGTAATTCGAATCTATAATAACGGAAGTTAATAGGTCGATTACTAGGTTATAAACACAAAGTTTGCACCTTTGATTATTAAACGCGTTAATCTTACATCGGAAGATAATAGATTGATAGATGAACTTTCTAAGGAATTAGGGTTCATGTCTAGGTAAGGTGAATCACAATCGAATAAAAACCGCACTATAATCGAGATAGGGAATCAATGCTTGTTGGATAGGTGGATCAATCCTCGTTTGCTCGTTATAAACTTGATTTAAATCCTTAAAAGCTTGAATTTGTCTAGTTAGTTACTTTTATCCGCATCTTAGATTAGTTAGTTTAAATTGGTTCGCAGCCCGTATCTTCCCCGGCTTTAGATCATCTCTTCTCGTCCGCTTTTACGTTTTAGTTAAAGTTTAATTTACAGTATTTGTTTATTTTTATCCGTTATTTAGCTTAGTAATCGTGACATAGGTTAGTTAGATAAAAACTAGAAACCACAATCGTTTAGTTCCCCGTAAGATCGACCCGGCATTAGCCTCCATACTACGATCCTTATACTTGAGGTTAACCGGATTATTACTTGTTTATTTTGTGTTGATAAAATCCGTGACAAGTTTTTGGCGCCGTTGCCGGGGAACCGGACGGTTGTCTAGTTTTTATTTTCGTTTTCCTTTTTGTTTTCTCGTTTGTTTTTGTTTCGTTTTCTGTTTTAATCCGTTTTAAATTCCTGTTTTTAGTTGATAATTGTTTTAGGTAGTTGTTAAGTAGATAATTAGGGTTTAAAATTGTCCCTTAGTAAGTTTTTTTGAAGTTCTTCCTTCCTTTTTCTGCAAATTCCTGTTCTGTTCTAAGTTTTCCCGTGAGCAAACGGGCGTCTGGGATATTGGACGCCCGTCCGCTGGGAAATTATCAATTCTGTTCTGTTTTATTCACTTAGACGAGCGTCCATCTCTGTTGGACGCCCGTTCGTATTTCATCGTCGGACGAGCGTTTACATTACTAAACGCCCGTCCGACCTCAATTTCATCTGGACGCCCGTCCAATCTTTTGGACGTCCGTCCGGTATTGTTTTCTTTAACACTTTTGTTTCCCTTTCTTCTTTTCCTTTCCTCTCTTTAGGCTTTTAATTTTTAGTTTAGGCTTTGATCTCTTCGTAGTTTTTAGGTTTTGTTCCACTTGTTTTTGGTCCGGTTTATGCAAACTCGGAGTCAAAAGGGTTTGTTAATATACACCCCTGACCCCGAGCGAACCATAGTCCGGCCAAACAGGCGGAATTTCCGTTCTCGCGGTTCCGGGCGACGAGCCGAGCGAGATCGTGAAGAACAACTAGCAAGAGAAATCACCGATTTTGTGATAATGGCCGCCGATAATAGACGTACATTGGCGGACTACGCCATGCCGGGCGAAGTCAAGGTCAACCCGGCTATTGTTATTCCAGCCATTCTACCGCACAAACTTTTGAGCCGAAGCCGGACTTATCCGGATGATGCGGCACGCATCAATTTTTCACGGCTACCAATCGTAGAATCCGCATACCCACTTACACACATTCTTAGAGATATGCGGTACTACACGCATCCAAGGAGTAAGTGAGGATGCCATTAAACTTAAACTTTTTCCTTTTTCTCCGAAAGGAGAGGCTAAAGAGTGGTACACCTCTCTCCCTTCGAATCTATCACCACACAGGCGTAACTCGAAAAGGAGTTCTTGAGTCAATATTTTCCACCTTCAAAGACAAAATTTCGGTGCTTAAATGACATTTTCACATTCTATCGAAAAGAGAATGAATCTTTCTTCGAGTGTTGGAAGAGATTCAAGTCCCTTCTTAGAAAATGCCCCCACCATGGCTTGCCACTGGAAAGGCAAGTCAATACATTCTTCAGTGGATTGACCGAGCTTACAAAAGGCATGGTCAATAGTTCTTCTGGCGGGGCCTTTCTGAAGAAAACGCCTGATGAGGGATGGGCATTGTTCGAGGACATTGCCAAGTATAACTATGCCCCCTCTTATCAAGCAATTCAGGCACCTCCTCCTCCCAAGGTTGAGGAAGTCAATTTACAAAGTTTGATTGCCATGCCGCAAAAGCGCGATGGCCTCTCCTCAAGTTTCCAATCCTATAAATCAAACTTCCTCTTTTCCGCGAACCCTCGGGTTCCGTATTGCGAAAATTGTTTGTCGGACCGGCCATATGAATGGCCAATGTCAATTTAATCCCCCCGCACCTTATCAAGTTAATGCGTTCATGACTATGGACAAGACAATCAAGTCACATGTCAAAATTGTGACGAGTTGGGGCACACTTCTAAATTCGCCCTATGAACGGACGTAATGCGGAAGTGAATGCATTCTATGGCCGTAACAATCAAAGGTTTAATCGGTTTCCGTGTCGGGGTAATTTTCAAAACCAAGGGTTTAATCCATCTTCAAATTTCAATCCCAATTCAAATTTTAATTCGAATCGAATTTCAATAGAAACCCCGGGTTTAATCGAATCAAAACTCGAATTTTTCCAATCCTACGCAAAAATTCAATCAGAATTGGCCTTCCAATTCAAATTCTCAATTTCAAAGTCGGCCCAGCCAGCCCTATGCTCCAAATCACCAAAACTCTCAAGGCCCCCCCAACCTACAAGTCTTGAGGCTAAGTTGGAAGAGCAAAGTAGATCGATGAAGAATCTTGAGAGACAAATTGGGCAACTGGCTGAGCAGTTAGCTTCTAGACCCCCAGGGCAGCTGCCCAGTTTCACTGAGAAGAATCCGAAGGGTGGTCAAGTTGCTCGGCCGATTTGAACAAAGGCCAATGTACTGACCTCGTGCCGTCAATTCAATACGGTAAGGAGGAGGCCAGTGCAATGAATCTTCGGAGCGGTACTCAAGTTAGTGGTCCTTCCCATCCGGGAAACCACTAGCCCCTCCTGCCATTGATAAGGCGGGGAGGGGAAGCTGAGCACCTACACTCCCCTCAACTGCAAGAGAAAACTCAGGTGGCTGATCCCCTGAGAGGTGAAAAATTTGGTGATCCTCAAGTGGCTGATCCTTTGAGGACCGAAAAAGCAAGCGAAAGTCAGGAGGCTGATCCCCCGACTACTGAGAAATCTGAAAAAAAAGCCGTACGTTGGAAGGATCGGAAGACGTAGCCGCGTCGGTGCATCCTCGAAAAGGTTTTCTCGAGGATGACCTTAAGAAACTTCCATTTCCACCGAGAAAGAGCAACATTCCTTTGATTGAGGATAAGAAGTACGAAAAGGTGCTAAACCTTTTGAAAAATACTCGGTGAATCTTCCATTGTCGGATGTCTTAGTCGAGATGCCTAAGTATACGAAATTTATCAAGGATGTTGTATCTTCGAAGAAGAAATTAGCAGTACATGGAAAGGCGATTGGTGAGGATTGTTCCATGATTAATTATGAAAACTTACCAATTAAAAGAGGTGACCCTGGCAAATTTGTACTTACGGTTTGATGGGAGGTCTAGTCTTCCCAAATTCTTTGTGTGATCTAGGTGCCTCTATAAGCCTTATGCCAATGTCCGTATGCAAACGGCTCGGTTTACAAAGTCTTCTAGAACCCACTACTATGAGTTTACAATTCGCGGATAGATCCTCTAAGAAAGCTTCGGGAATCCTAAAAGACGTTTTGGTTCGATTGATCGATTTACCTTTCCGGTTGATTGGTATGTCTTAGATATAGAGAAAGACGAAAACGTTCCCTTGATTCTAGGAAGACCTTTCTTATCTACGGCTCGAGCTCTCATCGATCGCGATGGTGGGCAAGTGACTATCCGAGTTGGTGACCAAGAGGTGAGTTACAATGTCTTAAAGTCCATTCAAGTACCCTCTCGGCCCTCCAACCGGCTTTTCCATTGATTATATGACGGATGATTTCACCGACTATATGGATAAGCAAGTCATGGTCAGTAGAAGCGAGAATATGAGCGATTAGTTGATAATTTGAATACTCATGGTAGGGTGAATCCGGGATCAACTAGCAGGTGATTTTGAGGAAGAGCCGTTGGAAGGAGAAGCTTTGGCGGTGGGACCACGAGTAAACTCAATGATATTGAGTTGAAAAGTGGAGGTCTCAAGTCTAGTTTAGAAGTCCCCCCTGCGGATTTGGTGTTGAAGCCGTTACCTAAACATCTTAAGTATGTGTTCTTAAGAGAGGGCGACAAGCTGCCTTTAATCATATCCGCCAAGCTTTCCCGTACAGAAGAAATGAAACCGATTAACGTCTTGAAGAAGAATGAAAAAGCTTTTGGTTGGCAAGTAGGAGATATCGGGGGAATATCTCCCGACATCCGCATGCACAAGATCAAGACGAATGAGGGCGCCAAGTGTGTCGACAGGCCCCGCGAAGGCTAAACCCTCATATGCAAGAAGTCGTTAAAAAGGAAATCATTAAACTTCTGGACATGGGAATCATTTATGCCATCGCAGATAGTGAATGGGTTTCCCCGACTCAAGTAGTTCCCAAAAAGGGTGGAATTACAATTGAAAAGAATGAGAAGGGAGAGGAAATTGCATTGAGGCTTGTTACTGGTTACAGAGTCTGCATCGATTATCGAA
Source organism: Gentiana straminea (assembly GCA_036785695.1). NCBI lineage: Eukaryota > Viridiplantae > Streptophyta > Magnoliopsida > Gentianales > Gentianaceae > Gentiana > Gentiana straminea. The sequence continues at coordinate 6,445,370 of JAVUPR010000299.1, read as the reverse complement.
AGCTCAATGAGGTAACCATGAAAGATCACTTTCCCCTTCCATTCATTGACCAGATGCTCGAGCGTCTGGCGGGGCACGCATTTTACTGTTTCCTAGATGGATATTCAGGATATTTCCAGATACCCATTGATCCAGCTGACCAAGAAAAGACCACCTTCACCTGCCCTTATGGTACATTCGCATATAGACGAATGCCGTTCGGTCTCTGCAATGCCCCAGCTACATTTCAGCGATGTATGCTGGCCATCTTTGACGGGCTTGTAGAAAAGTGTATGGAGATTTTTATGGACGATTTTTCGGTTTTTGGTCAGTCTTTTGATGATTGCCTTGACAATCTTGATCAGGTGTTATCCAGATGTGTGGAAAAGAACCTAGTACTTAATTGGGAAAAATGCCATTTCATGGTAGATGAAGGAATAGTTCTTGGCCACAAGATCTCCGCCAAAGGTATAGAAGTAGATAGGGCCAAGGTAGAAGCTATTGAGAAGATGAGTTACCCTAAGAATGTTCGGGAAGTCCGAGGTTTTCTCGGACATGTCGGCTTCTATAGGAGGTTCATTCAAGATTTCTCCAAGATAGCCAAGCCCCTGTCCACTTTACTAAAGGAAGACGTTGAGTTTAATTTTGATGAAAACTGCAAGCAAGCGTTTGAGGAGCTTAAGGATCGTTTAATATCTGCTCCGATTCTTATATCGCCTGACTGGAACCTACCATTTGAGCTTATGTGCGACGCATCAAACTATGCTGTTGGTGCTGTTCTAGGGCAAAAGATCAAGGGAAAGTTCCAGCCTATCTATTACGCAAGTCACACATTGAACCCCTCTCAAGTTAACTATACTACTACTGAAAAGGAACTACGGCCGTAGTCTTTGCTATGGACAAGTTTCGTAGTTACTTGTTAGGAGCTCAAGTGATCGTGTGGACCGATCACGCCGCTTGCGTTATCGATGACTAAGAAAGAGGCCAAACCGCGCTTACTACATTGGATATTGACCCTACAAGAGTTTGACGTTCAAATTAAGGACAAAAAGGGCGGTGAGAATGTAGTAGCGGATCATGTGTCTAGGATGTTAACGAGGAAAAGAATGAACCGGATGATATAGATCTTTACTTTCCTCTGAGAACATCATGTTGATAGATGGCCGCTCCCCGATGTTCCATGGTATTCTTCCATTGTAAACTACCTTCATGGCCGTTATCTCGATCCGGAGATGTCTTATCGGGGAGAAGAAAAAGTTCTTCTCGGATTTAAAATATTTCGTTTGGGATGAACCTTATCTTTTCAAGATCTGTAAAGATGGTTTGCTTAGGAGATGTATTCCAGAATCTGAGCAACGTGACATCATTGAGCAGTGCCACAGTGGACCCACAGGAGGTCACTTTGGTCCGTGGAAAACCGTTGCTAAGATCTTTCAATCCGGTTTCTATTGGCCTACGATCTTTAAAGATACGGAAGCTTTCTGTAAAGCTTGTGATAGGTGCCAAAGAACCGGTACTCTGACAAGGCGTTTTGACATGCCTTTAAAACCCATCCTCGAATGCGAAGTCTTTGATGTACGGGGTATCGATTTTATGGGACCATTCCCATCATCTTGCGGTAATAGATACATCTTAGTCTGCGTGGATTACGTGTCTAAATGGGTGGAGGCCCAAGCCACTCCTCACAATGATCATAAAACGGTAATGAAATTTCTAAAGAAGAATATTTTCGTGAGGTTTGGATGTCCACGTGCCTTGATCAGTGATGAAGGGACGCATTTCTGCAATCGACCCCTAGAGAAAGTACTTGAGAAGTATGGTGTTCGTCATAAAATTGGCACACCGTATCATCCGATGACTAGTGGTCAGGTTGAAAGGAGCAACCAGAGCATTAAGAAAATCCTGGAGAAGACTGTTAACAGTCATAGGAAAGACTGGAGTCTAAAGTTGGATGATGTACTGTGGGCATATCGAACTGCCTATAAGACCCCCATGGGTACGTCACCACATCAAATGGTCTACGGGAAACCATGTCATCTGCCTGTCGAGTTAGAGCATAGAGCTTATTGGGCTACAAAGTTTCTGAACTTTGATTCCCAATCTTGTGGGAAGCATCGACTACAGCAGTTACATGAGCTGGACGAATTCAGACTCCAGGCCTATGAAAGTGCCAGGATTAGTAAGGATAAGATGAAGCTACTCCACGATGCTAAGATTAAGAGAAGAGAATTTCATGTCGGCGAACAAGTTCTTCCGTATAATTCCAGGTTACATCTGTTTCCCGAAAGTTAAGGACACGTTGGTCCGGCCCTTTCGAGATTCTCCAAATCATTCCGGGAGGCGTTCTAGAACTTCGTGGTTATAGTGGTGAACCGTTTCGAGTCAACGGTCAAAGATGCAAACACTATATTGGTGAACCTAAAGAGACATCTTTGATTGTTAAATTTCTCGATATTCTCGGATGTGGTGTTACTCAGGTCGAAGAATTTGACGAGTTATCACCCGACTTGTTTTCCGAGGATGACGGTAGTGATCCGTCGAAGAAGTTCTAGCGGTGTAGTGCGATATGGAAGAGTTAGAGAGGGAGCGACAACTTAAACGTCATCGGAGGAGTCGGAGGAGAAAGAACACAACCATGGGGAGACTTAAGAAGGTTTGGAGAGCTTTCAAAGATTTCACCCCATGTGTGAGATGTCAATCTTTACGCGGCCACACTACGATCGAGCTTAAACGAGGTAGTGGGCGGCGAAAAGGTTAAATGGCCCGATCCAGCCGAGCTTACAATGTGTCGAGCTAACGACATTAACCAAAAGCGCCACTAGGGGGCAACCTAGATATCGTTCTTTTAGTTATTTTGTTTTATGCTTTGATAGTGTTAGTATTTAGGTTTATTCGGTTTTAGCCTTATTAAGTTTTTGTTTTTATCTCGTCGCTTAGTTGTGCTTTCTAGATATGGATTTCGGTGTCCGACCGGAGGAGTTACCTTTCCTTAGGAGGATTCCACTCATTACGTAGATGACGGACCGGGAGGAACCATCGTTTTGCACGTAGATTTTGACATTAGTACCCGCGTCAAGACGGTCACCTATGTTCTTATTGTTCCCCGTTGTTCGGGAGGTGGAGACTTTACTACCGAAGAGTTACGGGCGGCTCTAGGACGTCCTTACACCATCCTCAATGATCCGATGCCGACAGATTTAGCGCTAGTGCCGCAAGCCGAGCACTTTCGAGGTGTTGATGTAGCTGGTGAGGACTGGGGTTTACAAGATGAGTATGATTTCCCTCCGGCGATTGACATGCTCCGCCGTCTCATTCGAGTGATCGATTGGTCGGACATTTATGATGACTAGCGTTCTTAGGATGTTTCGTCGAGCAAACGACGTAAAACAAAAGCGCTGAGTGGGAGGCAACCCACTGTTTTCCATTTGTTTTTATTTATTAGTAATTTTGTACTTCATTTGCTTTTTATTTATATTTTTGAAGTTTTATTTAAGTTTAATACGAAAGGGCAAGTTTTGAATTTGATGTGTATGGGAATTTTATGATTTTTGCACTTAAATTGCGTGGACGCCCGTCCAGAACTCTGGACGCCCGTCCGCCTTGACCAATTTCAGGACGAGCGTCCACTAAGCCTGGACGCCCGTCTGCTTTATTCCCTCCCATCCTGTATGTGATTTCAAATCTTGGACGAGCGTCTAATAAACCGGACGCCCGTCCAGTTCATCTGATTTCCCAGTGGACGCCCGTCCACTGTGTTGGACGAGCGTCCAACCTCTGTCTATATATACCCCATCATCGAGTGAACCCTCACTTTTTCAGAATTTCAAAACGCAAAAACGGTTTCTCTCCCTCATTTTGCCCTAAAATCGTCGATTCTAAGCCATTTCGAGCGATTCAAAGTGCTATAGGCCGCCCTTGATACACTCTCTTTGATTTTCATAACCAAATCCCCCAACACACGATATTTTTGGAGAATCGGGACCCACTTCGATCCGACTTTTTGAGCGAAAAATCCGATTTTGGGAGCCAATTTGGTGTTGTTTGGACTAATCTTCATCTCGATCGGCATCTACTCACCCTACTTGGTAAGTTGGTAACAACTTTTCGGATTTCATTCACGTTTTTGTGAGTTCGATCTTTGGGTCGGCTCGTTTTCTTGAATGACACCTTAATTTGTTTTTTTTTTCTCGGTTTTGGTGTTTCTTTCTCGCTTTCTGTTTTGGTGATGTGGTGTTGTGATGGGTGATGAATGGGTTGTTTGGTGATGCTTATGGATGTGGTTTGTGGTTTGGTTGATTTGAAATCCCGCTTTGGATGATAAACGGGTATCCTTTGTGCACATTTGGATTGTTTGGTTTAGATTAGGCGTGGAAATGGTTCATAAGAAGGCAGTTGTGAAGAGGCATGGTAAGGAAGTGGCCCGGGAAGCGGGGAAGAAGCGTAAAGAGATTGACCCCACCTTAGTTGATCCTAACCGGGGTGTGAGTATTCGTGAGCAACCCCTGAGCCACCCAAACTAGGGTGACCTTACGAGATGAGCCAACCTCGGAGTCCGAGACGGATGATGATGTGCCTTTAGTACGAATGCCGAGAGTTCGAGAGAGGTGGAGGTTCGTCTAGGGCCGAGGAGGCTGTCGATACTACCCGGGAAGAGGAGCCGGTTGTACCTAGGGCAGCCCCTCCTAGGAAGAAGTCTAAAACCGTTGCCCCGATGCCATTGCCTCGTCGTTTCGTGAACCACAGAGCTCATGAAGTTTATACCAAACACTATTTTTCGCGAAACATGTTGGTTGAGCGGGCTATTTTGGAGGCGAAGGTCGATCCGGGGTTCGTTAAGTTGCTTAAGGATAGGAAATGGGAAGCCTTGATGACAATCCCGACTACCCCGGTGAATAGCTCCCTAGTTCGGGAATTTTATGCAAACGTTCGGAAACCGACTTGGGGGCAAAGGTAGTCGTGGTTCGAGGGGTGGAAGTTCCCTTTACCCCGGAGGTGATTAATCGGAAATACAACTTAGCGGCTTTCGAGGGTCGGGACTATAAGGAGGAGATTGTGCATAGACAGAGTTTGGGACAGGATCCTTTGGAGGAGTTGAGATTGCGAGTTTGCCCGGATGTGGCCTGGACGTTGAAACCGGGAGGAGACCGGAAGGAGTTGGTTACCACGACCTGGACGGAGGACTGGAAGGTCCAGTGTCGTTTCATTCAGAATCGGTTGTTGCCTAAGAACAACTTGACACATTTTCATATAGGTGACCTGGGAGTGTTGTATGCATTGACATTTGGCTTGAATATGGATGTGGGACAAGCATTGTACGACGAGATCTCGATCAATCAGAAGGTTTATACACGGAGCTTGATCGTACCTCATTTGATCCACAGTTTGTGTCTCGATGCCGGTGTGCCTGAGTTTGGGGCGGATCATAAACCGAAGAACCCTAGGCCTATACAAGAGGGAAAAGAGTAAGCCCTCGGGACATTCTGAGCCGGAGGCACCTACGGAGCCTGGTTCATCGGCACCACCTCGTGCATCCTCCCTTCCTCCTTTATCTCCCGCTGTCAGGATGCGGTTAAGCATGGCCAATAGTTTCCGGGAATGGCTCGGTGATATTCGGGATACACGGAACAACATGTTGACGATTCTTCGGTGCATCGTGAGGGCCGGCAACCGAGGGATGACGAGAACCTTCAATCCGAGCTCCGTTGATTATCTTTTTACGATGAGATTGAGCAGGTCATTGCGGGTGCTTTACACGACTCTGAGTCATCTTCGGATGAGGAGCAGCCTGACTCGGCAGCTAGGGCTACGGCACCACCTTCTGGACCCTCCTCTGATCCTCCAGCTGATGATTCTGCGGCGCCGAGCCAACCTTGATCTTATTTTGTCTATTTTTACATTGGTTGTTTTGTATTGACATTTCTACTTCTGCGGTTCGTTGTAATTTTGATATTGCTACTATTTATTTTCGAGGGGCCTTGTAAGCCATAAGGCGAGCGTACTTTCATGTCAACTGTGTTTCAACTTTCTGGATGTATTGAGTGCTCTCACTTTGATTTATCTTTATTTTTGATATCTCTTTTCATGTTGGTATGACTCCCCGTTTTCCCCGAGATGGTTCCATGTTGTCTAAGATGTGCAGGTATCTACATTGTCTGGTTGTACATTCGTGGTATTATTATGATGGCTCCGGCCTGACCAACGATTCGAGTTTCGATTTCAATCAGCTAAGTTTTTTTCTTTTTTCTTTCGTTTTGCACAACATGAGGACATGTTGTTTTTAAGTGTGGGGGAGGGGAATGTTTCGATATGTATCTACACATTTGTTTATTTCGTAATGTTTCTATGCAAATGAGCTAAAATTTTTCAAAATTTTCCGACACTGTTGTTTTTGTTTTGTCCCGAGTAGGCAATACATGTTAATGTTCTTTGTTTTCGATAGTCATCTATGCTATGTATCATATGTTTGGTAAATTAGATGTTTCACCTGACACTATTTTTCACGAGCCATAGTGAATGATGAGCTAATTTATAAAGTTATACCCCTTTTGGATTAGTAGTTTTTGATTATCTCGTAAGTCATGTGCTTAGTGCTACGTATATATCGTGAGATTTATGATAGTTTGTATTTAGTTCCGTAGTATGATATACTGTGAATATCTAGAAGTTTGAATGTGATAAGCAACACGTAGCTATGGTCAAGTGAAAAAGTTGAATTAATATGAAATTATTCGTGTGTGTCGAAAGCTAGTCGATGATTTGAGTGAGATAGGGTATACCACGTATGTCCTATACCACTATGATGACTAAAAGCTCACGACGATCGAAGAAGCTGCCTTATGATTGGAGTAAGGTAGGGTATTATCTCGAAATGTCCTATTACGCTATGACGGGGCAAGAGCTCATTCGATGTGTGTTTTAAGTGAAAAGTTAAATCAACGATAAAGTGTTATGAAATGTATATAAGACTCGGTTATCGTTTGTCTTATCCCCGGTATAAACCGATAGATATGTTGTAGGGATTATCCTCGAGTATTTCGAAAGGCCCTAGATATATTCGATCATTCTTTTCGGGATATATCACGTTTGTAGGGTGCATCTTATGAGTGTCCTTTATTACTAGTCCACAAGGGGGTATTAGCTAGTTTTGCTTTGAGTTTCTCGAGTTTGGATATGGTGGAAGTTTATTATGGCTATGCACACGCACAAGGGTGAACTTCGATTTATTGGATATGTGTTATGCACGTTTAGATGCTGTTTTTCTCTCGAGCCTAACTTTTGTTTTGTTTTGCTCGGGACGAGCAAAAGCTTAAGTGTGGGGGAGTTGTTAAGGGTGAATTTATACGATTTATAATGCTATATTCTATGATATTTTTCCCCGTAATTGTACTAAATTGCACAAGAAACGAGGGTTTAATGGATATATTGAGCAAATGATATTTTAAATGAGTTAATCGCAAACTAGGTTGATTTGTGTGTTTTAAATGTGATTTTATGATTATTTGAGCATTATTACATTTTGCGATGTTTTTATGTGTTATAGATACATGTGGGAGGCTCAAAAGATGATCAAAGGTTGATTAAGTTCGAGCTAATTGATGATAAAAGAGATAATGAAAAAGTGGGATAGAGATAGAAGAGATAAAGATCAATAAATCAAAATCGATCATATCAAGCGGCGTCCGATATCTCCGTCCGGTGGACGGGCGTCGATGCGGTTAGACGAGCGTCCGGGATGTCATCTTTGATTCGGGAAGTTTGGACGCCGGAGTGGACGCCGGATGGACGAGCGTCGGTCATGACTCGGCCCGATTCGAAGTATTATTGAAGAGTGGACGGGCGTTCAAGGTTTCGGACGGGCGTCCGGTGGCCGACTTAGCGAACCGACTTTAAAATCTATATATAGTCGGTTGTTTTCTCCACAAAAGATCATCATACACACATTATTCAAAACCCTAAACCTAGGGGCGGCTTTAGGCTGCGTTTTTCATCTTTTTATTCCTATTTTCATGCTCTTAATTTAGATTAAACACTAGTTACTTTTTATGTATTTTTTACGCAAATTTGAGTTGCGAGGATGTTCGAGAGGCTAAAAGCTTCATCAAACGAGTATTGTGAAGCCGTCCAACAATTGTTGATTTCGTTTTCTTCGATCATCTTGTGAGTTTTTAATAAAGGTTGTTTCTTATTCATGTTTATTCATGTTTAATTTGCTTTTATATCGGAAGATATGCATGTGTTGATTGTTTATTGTTGATGGAAGTCTTAATAAACCCCGGATCACCATGAATAAGAATAGTAATTCGAATCTATAATAACGGAAGTTAATAGGTCGATTACTAGGTTATAAACACAAAGTTTGCACCTTTGATTATTAAACGCGTTAATCTTACATCGGAAGATAATAGATTGATAGATGAACTTTCTAAGGAATTAGGGTTCATGTCTAGGTAAGGTGAATCACAATCGAATAAAAAGCGCACTATAATCGAGATAGGGAATCAATGCTTGTTGGATAGGTGGATCAATCCTCGTTTGCTCGTTATAAACTTGATTTAAATCCTTAAAAGCTTGAATTTGTCTAGTTAGTTACTTTTATCCGCATCTTAGATTAGTTAGTTTAAATTGGTTCGCAGCCCGTATCTTCCCTGGCTTTAGATCATCTCTTCTGTCCAGTTTTACGTTTTAGTTAAAGTTTAATTTACAGTATTTGTTTATTTTTATCCGTTATTTAGCTTAGTAATCGTGACATAGGTTAGTTAGATAAAAACTAGAAACCACAATCGTTTAGTTCCCCGTAAGATCGACCCGGCATTAGCCTCCATACTACGATCCTTATACTTGAGGTTAACCGGATTATTACTTGTTTATTTTGTGTTGATAAAATCCGTGACAGTGTGCATTCTTCTATCATGGAAAATAAGATTTTCCATAATATACAAAGCACTTTTGCTTTCACAGAAGAGGGGCACTGGCTGATCATGATGCAAGTGAAAATCTTTCAAAAGATATAGAATCCACTGAATTTCACAAGCAGTAATTGCCATTGCCATATACATATATTTGAGAGACACATTAAGAATGTTGAAGCAAGCTATTATTGGTCTTCTTTTGCTTAAGCTAATTATGCATGCAAAATATTATTTTTTTCAAGAAAATCATTACAGCTTGAAACAAAATTGGGTTCTCGACACCCCTACCATATAGAGTTTGCTTCGTAATCCTTAAATTGAATTGGGGGCAGTGCGTTTGTCAACACATCAACAATCTGAGCTTCAGAAGGAACATAGGCAATCTTCAATTATTTGTTTAAAACCTTATTCCTGATGAAGTGGACATCTATCTCAATATGCTTTGTTCGAGCGATAACATGGATTTTGGGCAAGTGCAACTGCTCCTAAACTATCACACCACAACACAGGAACAGACAAAACTAGGACATTCATTTCTTTAAATGCTTTTAATACTACAAATTTCAAGCAAATCATACTTTGTCGTTTTTGTTTATATATAACCTATGATGCATGGATAATTCATCCTGTAAGCGTATCCTGTATCCGATACGTATCGGATACCGATACTCGACGGATACTCCAGATACTCCATTGGATACAATATTTTAGGCAAATCGTAATTTTGAAAAGATGGATACTTTACCGGATACATGTATCTTGACTACATATATGGGTATCCGAAGAACATAATACTTAAATAATGATTTTAAACCATAATATATATATATATATATATATATATATATATATATTGTTAGTTTTGGTGACTACCTTTAAACTGATGAATAAACTGGTGGAACTAATCTGAGAAACTGAGACTGAGAATGTTGGTCAGTTCAGTTAAGTATATTCAGTTCTGTGAAAGTCAGTTTAATGAAGTGCAACTGAGTTTCTTCTCAAGTCGCGGTCAGTTTTGGTCTGCTGAGTTTTGCTGAGTAAGCTGAGTTCTACATCTGAGCAGTTGGTTACAAGTCTGGGAAAGTCAGTTTTGAACTGAGTTTCATTTGGTGGATAACAGCTGCAACTAGGGTCCATATCTGGGGTATTTTTGACAATTCCAACAAAGATCTTTGGCGGTTAGGGTTTGGGATTTGTGATACCAATGTTGTAATCAATGCAAGAGTGTGTCTTTCACTTTGTGAGGAATACCTTGTATCTTTGTGCATAATAACACATCTCTTTTTCTGTTTGTGGAGTAGTCGGCACAACGCCGGAAACCACGTTAAATCACCGTGTTCTCTTTATTTTTTCTGTGTTTTATCAATTTCCGCCATACTTTATGTTTGCATTGCTATTGTTTTATCTTTCTTAAACTGCAAGCTTCTCATCTGTGTTTTCAACAAACTAGCTAGTATCGGAGTGTCAGGTTCAAGATTCAGGAGTTGCAGGTTGAACATAGTTGATCTTCACCAAGACCGGTGACCGGTGTTAGGTTTTTATGAGTAAAGGTTTGTTCTTTAATTAGAAGGATGTCAGCAATGAACGTAAAGCTTGATAAATTTACAAGGAGGAACAGTTTCAGTTTGTGGCAAATCAAGATGCGGGCCTTGTTAAAGCAACAAGGATCGTGGACTCCTTTATCTGATAGAGGGGATGCCAGTTTTGCTGATTATTCCAGTCTGGAGGAGAAAGCTCATTCAACCATTATGTTGTGCTTGTCTGATGATGTTATCACAGAAGTTGCTGAGGAAGACACCGCTTCCAAGTTATGGTTAAAGTTTGAAAGCATGTATATGACAAAGTCATTGAACAACTAGTTGCTGCTGAAGAAGAGGCTATTCAGCCGTTAGGATGCATGAGGGGACTCAGCTGAGAGATCATCTTGATCAGTTGAGCACAATATTACTTGATCTCAGGAATATTGATGTTAAGATTGAGGATGAATATGCTGCTTTGATTTTGCTAGTTTCTTTACCATCTTCTTATGAGAACTTTGTGCAGTCCTTCATAGTTGGGAAATATACAGTTGCTTTAAAGGATGTAAGGTCAGCTTTACATGCCATGGAGCTGGACATAAGGTAGCTAGGGCAGACAATCAGGCTGCTGGACTGATAGTCAGTAGCAGCAGAGAAAAGAGCATGGTCAGTCTAGGAAGAAAAATTCCAAGAAGACAATGTCCAAATGCCCTAAGTTCACAGATGTTTGCAATTGTTGTAAGGAGCAGGGATATTGGAAATGCAATTGTCCAAAGAGGAAGAAACATCAGGAGAATAGTTCTGGCATAGCTGAGCATGATTCAGATGATGACATGGTTCTATTGGCAGGAGAGTCAGCACTTCAAACTGATTTGTGGATTCTAGACTCTAGAGCATCCTTTCATATTTGCCCTCACGAAGAGTGGTTCTCAAGTTATCAGCAGATAGATGGTGGTCTTATATCCATAGCAAACAACAAGGTCTGCAAGGTAGTTAGGATTGGCTTAGTTCAGTTGAGGACAGAGGATAGAATATTCTGTAAACTGAGTGAAGTTAGACATGTTCCACAAATGACCAAAAACTTGGTATCTCTCAGTTCTTTAGACAACAGGGGATTCAATTTTAAGGGGGAAAATGGAAAACTGAGTGTCTATAAAAACCCAGTTGAGATTCTCAAGGGAGTCAAGAAATGGACTCTATATATATTACAAGGGTCAGTTGTTGCTGGTTCTGCTACTGTGGCATCAGCTAAGATTCATCAGTCACAGTTACAAAACTGTGGCACATAAGGCTTGGTCACATGGGTGAAAAAGGGATGCAAGTTCTTTCTCAGAAAGATCTTCTTGGGGGATGTAAGGTCAAGAATCTGGACTTTTGTGAGCATTGTGTGTTTGGGAAGCTTCATTGGAGCATGTTCTCTAGAAAGGTACACAACACAAAGTCATCACTTGATTACATTCATTCTGATTGTTGGGGGCCATCAAAGGTGGAGTCATTGGATGGTCACAGATATTTTGTGTCATTCATTGATGACTATTCAAGGATGAATTGGGTGGTGATGATGAAACACAAGAGTGAGGCATTTAGTTAGGGAATTCAGTTGTCAGCTGGAAAGCAACTCTTCAGGTAACAATGGCTTTATCAACTACTGAAGCTAAGTTTATGGCTCTTACTGAGCAGCCAAGGAGGGTATCTGGTTGAAGGGACTAGTCTGTGATTTTGGGCTACATCAGGATCAAGCTGAGATTTATTATGACAGTTTGAGTGCAATTTGTCCAGCTAAGGATCAGGTTCATCATGAGAGAACCAAGCATATTGATGTGAGGTATTTTCTGAGAAATGAGAAGAGGGTTGTAGTGAAGATGATCAGCACCTAGGAGAATCCTGCTGATATGTTCACTAAACCAGTTCACCAGAGTAAGTTTCAGTTGTGTCTGGACTTACTGATTATTCAAAGCTTGTAAACTGAAATCTGGATACTCAGTTGAGGGCAGATCAACTGAGTGGATTATGTGGAGAATTCTGGTACTGTACATCCTGGTATTGACGAATGCATATGGTACAAGTACATCTGATTATACAATCTGATTGACTGTGAATTAGAGTTCAAGTCAAGGTGGATATTTGTCAGTTTTGGTGACTTAACCTTTAAACTAAAGAATAAACTGGTGGAATTTATCTGAGAAATTGAAACTGAGAATGATGGTCAGTTCAGTTAAGTGTATTCAGTTCTGTGAAAGTCAGTTTGATGAAGTGCAACTGAGTTTCTTCTAAAGTCAGCAGCCAATTTTGGTATGTTGAGTTTTGCTGAGTATAGCTGAGTTCTACATCTGATCAATTCGTTACAAGTCTGGGAAAGTCAGTTTTGAATTGAGTTTCATCTGGTGGATAACAGCTAGAGCTGGGGTCCATATCTGGGGTTGACAATTCATACAAAGATCTTTGGCGGTTGAGGTTTGGGATTTGTGCCAATAAATACCAATATTGTAATCAATGCAAGAGTGTGTCTTTCACTTTGTGAGAATACCTTGTAACTTTGTGCATAATAAAATATCTCTTTTTCTGTCCGTGGATTAGTCGGCACAACGTCGGAAACCAGGTTAAATCACTGTGTTCTCTTTGTTTTCTATGTTTTATCAATTTCCGCCATACTTTATGTTTGCATTGCTATTGTTATATCTTTTTCTTAAATTGCAAGCTTCCCATCTGTGTTTTCAACAATTATGTATACATATATACGTACGTTCATATGTATACATACATACATACATTTACACTCATTCATATGAAGGTGTGTGTGTGTGTGTATATATATATATATATATATATATATATATATATATATATATATATATCATATATATATTTTTATATATTTACATTTTTTTTACTCAATTTAGTCCTTATATTTTTATTATTTACAAATACACACCCGTATCCGTATCCTATGTTTTCATAAACTCCCGTATTTGTGTATCATGTATCCACTTATCCATACCCGTGCATAATAGTATATAATGTAACGCCCCCAGACCCCGGGTCTGGTAGTGCTAAGTGAGTCATAAATGATCCAGTTAACTACTTAGACCATCGTCCTCGCTTGGTCTAAAAGGGCTAACCCGAGTTGACAAGACATTTATGTCACACACTTATAAGAAGGTCATGTGCTTCTCCCACATCCATGTAGGTTAATACAACCAAGTAAGCAGGTTAGCAGCACATAGGCACCTATTGTCCTTTCAATGGAAGTAGCGTAATATTAGGGATTAGCACCCGTAGCTGACAAATAATTAAATTTACCAGTGGGGATGATTAATGCATGATATGTGGGAATAACTAATAACTCATAGTTAGATCTAATCTTTACAAAACTCGTAGGAGTATCACTGTGTTGGATCTTATGTGTTCATTGCCACCATTGTTTATATCCTTTGCTTCGTTGATGGTCGTTGACCGTTATAATTGTTCTCAATCTTGATTAATTGTATCTTACAAGTCTCTTGCTATGCCGTTCACTATATTGCAATGTACCTAGTACTATTTCTAGTAGTTCATGATTGCACCACGGCACACCAGGCATCCTGCCAATAGGGAACCGGAAAGTTGGATTGGGCAAGAAGAGAAAGGCCGACTTCAACAATTTAACGGTGGCGGCGCTCAATGGCACCAACTTGTTCATGGGTTTGGGGACAGGAAAGGTGATGCCGAAGCCAAGAGAAGTAAGAAGGGTGAAAACGCGACGGTACACACCGCCCCAGTCAGTTTGGATAGATTTGAGTTTGGTGTTAAACTGGCGTTCAATCATAGCAAGAAAGTCAGGAAAGATCGTTTCAACTTCATAAAGTCATCCAGAAAATTGACATAATAACGTGAACCATAAATGGAGGGTTCAAAATAGGGCCCTAAACATCAGAATAATCAGATCCAATAGAGCAGTAGAAGTAAAATTTGAAGTGTATAATGGAAAATGATGACTCTTAGCTAACTGACACGGGGCACACACTATAGGGGGTTCTTTAGTAGGAGTAAAAGTAGAAAGACTTTTTAGGTATTGACGGAGCATGGAGTAAGAGAAATGACCAAGATGTTGATGCCACGTGGTGGAGGAGGCGAGGGGGTTGGTGAAGCGGAGTGGAGAAGTGATAGAGTCCATCCTTTAAAAATCCCCGAAGAAGGACGTGACCTTAGTAATATTTGACAATAAAGTAGGAACCATGGAATTCAAAGTACGCGGAATTGTCCGATGCAAACTTATGCACATATAACAGGATTTGGGTAATAGACATTGTAACAAGGACATTAGAAAAATAAAACGACTAGGATGGAGAATGTACAGAAAAAGAGCTATGTGGGTAATATATAAACATGTACCGTCGCCTACATGCGTTTTGTCGGGCCCAATACAAGGTGGAAATGAGAGGTTGAGATTCCGAAGATCATGAGTGGGATGGTGAGTGGCCCCGGTATCTGCAATCAAATCAAAGCCGGGATGTGTGTGTGGAGAGGCCGAGTATGCCTGGGAGGACTTGGTGGTGGTGGCCTAGGGGTTGGTGGATGTGTATAGTCGTAGCGGTAGTGACATGACGGAGCAGTATGGCCAATCTGAGCACAAATTTGGCAGGTGAATGATGCAGCACCAAGATGGTGGCCGGTGTGGGAAGGACGGGATGATCCATGATCTCGGTCACACTCCCTTCCTCGAGAAAAATTTGAGCTACGGCCTCAGTTGGAAGTGGAGGACGTGGGCGGACCAACATAATGAACAGCAACATCAGTCATCGGTGAATAAGAGAAGAGAGGCATCGGAATTATAGTCGGTATATGATGATGGAGGCGAGAGGTGGATGAACCGTCGGCGAAGAAGGTGGCTGGGACATTAGACGGCAAGGAAGGGGGACGAAGCTGCTAGGGTTTATCGATTAGGGCTGCCGAGGTCCCACCAGAGATGATTGTAGAATCGGACATGGCCGCCGGGAAAGAAGAATACCTTTGGCTGGTTCCTTTTTTCGGAAGAAGGGTTAGGGTTTAGGGAAGAATTGACATAACGGGAGAGAAAATTGATTTGCTTTGATACTATAACATAATTCGTAAACGATTCATTTTCATTGATTCTAATGAATAGAATGCGTACAAATATATAGGCCTATACTAACTTATGCAACAAGTCATAAATAATTAAATACAAAATAATAATATTTAGCTAAATTCAATATTATCCTCGACACTCTGTTAGCTATGTGCTTTAGTCTGTGCACTTGGTCTGAATTCAATCGTTCGATGTGATTTGAGGTGTAGTACGTATATCACTTCCTTACGAAAATTCATCATTTGGGATCAAAAGGTGCGACGAATTCTGGCGGTTGCTTATGAAAGAGGAATGAATGTTAATAATTTATGAATGCTACTTATGAAGGTGGTATTTGTTTAGGTGAATTTGAAGGAGAAGGAGTTCATGTTTTTCCTGAACTTAATCGCAAGTCAGAACAATTCAGACGCAAACCTTTAAATAATAAACAAGAATCTTTTTACACGGCACACTATTCTGACCCAACATAAATTAGAATGTGGTTGATTATTCTGATTTAATTTCAGTCAGAACATAAGTGTTTTCTGAACCAATACCGGTCACAAAGTGTATTTCATACATTCTGACCCGAATCCGACAGAAAAATTCAAACTATGACTAAAAAGATAGTGTTTCATTGTGCGGCGAAAAAAAAACTAGACACAATACATGATGGCCTCTCGTTTTTCCCCTCTTTTACATAATTTACTTTTATCACGTGTGAGATTAAAAACGAAATGTTGTAATGTTAGTGCTTTGATAACAGTCGTATTATAAATATTGGGATAGTTAATTTTTTGTAATAATTATAATTGTAGGCATTTATTTTATTTTTCTTCACACATTTTTTTAAAAACAAAAATGTAAATAGCCATATATAGTTATTAAATTCACGAGTGAATTAAATTCATTAACAGAAACAACACATAAAAAGCATAACACACCGAAATAAACATTCCAGAAGGAAGGAAGAAAAGAAAAGAAAAAGAAAAAAAGCTTAAGCACGCATTCAAAACCGGAAAAATCCGTCTGCATCTTAGTCCTTAATGTTATCTAGCTAGGCAAGTGTCAAACTGAAGAAGCTAGAATCATATACTTCACCTCCTTGTCATTCGGGTCGGCCTCAACCGCCTTCCTCATCTGAAGAAGAATCATACTACTCGACAAAATCCCAGTCTCCCTCTTCCTCTTCCTCACAATCAGAAAAATCATAGCCCTCGCGTAGCGATAAAGTTCTCTTGACATTTTCATAAAAAGATGTTCCATGTCTCCAGTCATAGACCTTGAAGTTATTTAGGCAAATCTGAAAATGGGAGAAGAATCATATACTTCAGCTCCTTGTCTTTCGGGTTGGCCTCATATGTCTTTCGAATTTCTTCCATGTAAGGGTGTCTCGAGTTGATTTCCAATGTTGACGTCGTGATCATCATCAACCGACAGGTTACAAGGTGAATCGAAAACACGGTCAGTGACAACAACCTGAACATTCCGCGCCTTGTCCGCAATAAACTGAACGAACAACTCTCGAATACACTCGTACCGTTCCATCAGCAGCTTCCCTTGTTCCTTCTCCTTTTCCTTATCATCATCATTGGTGATGATCTGTTTCACTATGGGATTTTTGTTCTCATCCAAAACCAGAAGGGAGATTGGGTGAGGACACATGACATTCGGGTACCTCTTAACCAATTCCTTTATTCTGTAGAGTAACCGTCTTTGAGGTGTAGAGTAACCTTTGTGCCCCGGTCAAGGGTATCACCACTACCTCCAGAGGTGTCTCGAGCAGCAGCAACAGTGAAAGATTCACCGTCGTTAAAATCTGAATCTGCCTTTGCTTTAAACTCCCACACGTACTGCTCGTGACCCTTCTGCTTTGTAGTGATCACGACCTTGTCAGCAACCATGTAAGTTGAATAGAAACCAAGACCGAACCGCTCACTATCCCCTAAATCTGAATAAATGCATGAGTGATCAACATCAACATCGGGTTTCGAGTATACATCAATGGTTTCCATGTATATGTCTCGACGGATAAATGAATCAATGGCGCCAAGATGTTTCACCAAATCATCTTTGGTAATTCCATTCCAAAATGAAAAAATCTGGTGGATCACCATACCTGCTCTTGTCAACCAAACGTTCTTTTCGACACGGAGAGGGGCTTTATTCGTCACGTTTTCGTCCTGGGGCGACAATTTTAAATGAAAAAATAGTCCCGAACGCCGGAAAAACCACTTACGGGACTGGATCACCATACCTGCTCTTGTCAACCAAACGTTCTTTTCGGACACGGATAAGAGCCTAAATTCAAATAATAATGAAACCTTTTGTATGAATTTAAAAATAAGGTTCCTACATGTTGTATCCTGGCCCGCCCCTTATACCAAAAGATGTTGACGAAATATGACCTTGTCTCCTTAAAACCTATGGTTGTCAAACCCAGTGTGGGAAAATCCATAACATAGGAAAGAGTGCAGCACCCCATGTTTCCAAAAGTATTAAGTTACCGCCAAAAAAGAAAAATACAATAGGATGCTAGGAGGAAAATCTCTATAGCAGCAACATAAGAGTCCCAGCAATCGGTTTCTTGAAAGTCATCGGATTCTTGAAAGTCATCCAAATCAGCTGCTTGAAAGGCTTAGCAGTGAGTAGCATGAGTAATAGCTATCAGACAGCTAGCAATCTCCCCAGTATGTATCCAGTCCACAAGCTATAAGAGGCAGTAAATAACACCAACAAGAGTGTGAAAATAAAAGAGTGGTAAAATGGATCTTAACACCTGAATTGCACCCTTCATAGTGGGGATGAAGGGTGCTTCCAGTCTTCTTCGCCAAGAAAGCCATAGTCCAATAAGCTGCAAGTGATGTTGAGCAAAACTTATAGTAGCATACTGATGAGGCTTCGAAAAAATGCCGTGTTCAGCAATTTGGTGGTACCCGGCTTCAAGGAGATGTGAATTTGCATACCAACCTCGTATGGGGTGACTCATAAAAATCAAAGACCCATTCAAGAAATAATCGTAAGCATAACCATCAAAGGAGTATAAATGAAAAGTAGGCAAAAGGAAGCGTAACACCTGTATTGCACCCATCAAATAATTGAAGGGTGCTGTTAGTTTTCCTCGCCAAGAAGCAAAAGATGAAGGGGAGCTGGCCAAGTCCTCACATTAAAGTTTACACAATTGCCTACAAAGAGAATATCCACATAGCAATGAATGAAATAAGCATAGTTAAGAATACGGATAACCAACAGAATATATACAACCTGGTTTGCACCCATCAAAAAATTGAAGGGTGCGTCCAGATGATTATGCAGAGCGGCGAGTTCGTCAGGTGATTGGGATTTCCATTTGGTCACCATGTAATATAAGTTTGAGGCCAGCGGGGAGGGCATCTTGAGAAGTATAGGAGACCATGGTTCTGTTGGTGGAAGCTTGAGTGGTGTGAAAGTCCGCAGCCTTATTTGCTTCATGAAAGATGTGGTTAATCTGCGTATTCTGCTGGCGGAGGAGAATTTGGATGGATTGAATTTCGTCATCAAGTTGCCAGGGCGTGTCAAAATTCCCAGAGATGATGTTAACGAGAACTAAAGAATCGGTTTCAGCCAGAACAAGAAGGAGATGATGATCAAAGCAGTAAGTGAGGCCATCAATGAGAGCTTTCGTTTCCGCAACCACGTTGGTGCATATATCGTAAGGTTCACTGGCACCATAGAGAAGATGACCATGCATATTACGAACAAGTAAACCATCACCTGAAGGACCAGGGTTTCCTAGAGAAGAACCATCAGTGTTAAGTTTCACCACATTAGCCGGTGGTTTCTGCCAATTAACAAGAATGTGATTGGAAGCAACCCGAGGGGAGAAGCAGTTAATGAGGCGGTTGTCAAGCAGACAATCATCATCTTCATCCACCCAAATTAGCTTCTGATGATGCAGAGAATGAGATAAGTTGCGCTTGATGTTGAGAATAGTATTCTGAATGTTAGGTGTCGAATTGTCTAATAAAATCATATTCCTGCATTTCCAAATTTCCCGATGGACCAAAGAGGGGACAAGCTGGCAAGCAATTTTAGCCGGTCCAATACGATTAGGGTACCACCAAGCACGAATGTAAGACCAAAAATCAGCAGTAAGAGGATGACATCTAAGCAGAGCCGGATAGTGATTCCAAATAGCATGGGGAAAGTAACAACTATAAAATGAATGATCTCTATGCTGGATATTCAGAAACCCGAATCAGGATCCGATCCATAAATGGATCGTCAGATCTGATTCTCAGCACCGATCGAGACACTCGATCATGCACAGCGGAAGCTACGAATAAAATCGTATGCGATAATACCACGAATTGATCTACATAAATAATTAATCTAACTATGAGAAGGTTAAATATTTACCTCAACGGAAAAGAATAAATAATTTCGAAAAAAGGGAGAAGCCACAATCTTCCGGATTGTATCTCCTAGCGACGACTGGTGGACGTCGATCCACGCCTTAGAACCTCCTCGAATATGCACAAGAAAAATCCTAGATTTTTCTCCTCTTAATGACTAGAACGAGAAACTAATTTTTCTCTTGTTGTGCCAATTGTAGTGTTTTTTGTGTTGGGATAAACTCTCTTTATATAGAAAAATAACTAGTAAAGATAAAGTTATCCTTTTCACAATACAATTACCTATTCCCATAAGGAAAATATATTTTTGCCACAAAAATAAGAGATAATTCCCAAAAAAATCAATCTCTTAATTTTCATTAATTATCCAACAAATAGATAATTAATTAATTACACATATGAGATAATCTAGGAAAATTTCTTCTCCCAACTTATCCATAATGTGTGGCGCCTCATGTCAATATTTTTTAATAGAAAATGTCTTTTCTATATTACATATTATTGACCAAATAAATAATATTACATATTAATTAAATAGACCAACTATTTAATTTATTCTCGAGGTTCTATAAAACGAGAAAACACTCGCGTGTTAGGAGCCAACCCGGGGACCATGGACCTATAACCAGTAGCTACAATAAATTGAATAAAATATTCATCGAACAGAATATTTCTACTCAATTTATTAATTCCGGAATTACGCCACCATAAATCCGAAACTGAACTCTATCGATTATAGATATGACTTATTCTCAAAACGTCGAGTCGAGTCGATAAGTGTGCATTGATATAATCATTATATATAAACTAACCCTTCATAGATTATCCGTAATGAAGCAGGATTATTTCCGTAAACCTTCTTCAATACATCTTATCCTTATTTACCATTAACCCATTAGTGATCAATTAGTTCATAACCAATACGAACTCCATGGATCGATCAGTTTCTAGGATCAACAAATAAGGGGATTGTCTTTCTACTTCCCGTAGGAAGGAATGAATTCTATATCTATGAGACACACACTTCTCACCCATTCCAGAACAGTGCCAACGTGAAAGTGATTCGGACCGCGCCTCTTAGCGATCCTTAACGAACACATTAAACCCCATCCTGAAACCAGTAGGAGTATGCAATCACTTCAGGATTAAGGTTAATCCATATACAATTATCTTGTGATTTAATAAGATTTCTCAATCACGGAATTATATGAGAAACTCATATTAAAACGGTCCATTCCTATACGACTCTCATTATATATAAATGCCCCACTTAGACCACTAATATCGACGGTCCGGATAGGACGGTCACACCTTAAAGTGTTCTGGGCGCATTAATGGTGGTTTAATCAATTGACCCCATACTTTGATTAAGTTCACCACGGACTAACATTTCAAGTATATCACCGTAAACTTAATCCTCTCGTGAGACCCACACTAAGTTATATGGCTACATATGACACGACTTAGGGTTTTCAGTAGTGTATTACTTACAAGCACGAAGCAAGTAATAAGATGAGAATAAATCTGTTATTTATTAATTCTAAAAACAATTACATAAATTGTTTTTCGGACGCTACTTCCAACAATCTCCCACTTGCATGTAAGGACAACCAACAATTGTCTTTCGGGCACACTATATCTAACAATCTCCAACTTGCCCGTAAAGACAAGCAATGATTGTTTTTAGATCACCACACCCTTATTCTTTCTATCCACAACACTCTCCCACTTGCTCTAAAGCAGATGTGACATATCTCTCAATTTCATACCCGCCAAGCGCTTATCAGTGACATTAGATGCCACACAACTTGGTTAAACTGATCAGCAGGTTGTCGGTTTCGAGGCGATCTTTAGGACCGAAACGTCGCCTCTCTACACGGTCTGTCTGATCAGGTGGTACTTTCTCTCAATACGCTTTTGACCTCTTGTGATTGCGAAGATCATTTGCATGAGCTACCTCTCAACTGTTTTCACAGTGAAATGGTATCGGCTCATCGAGACCTGGAATTACTTCCCGATCCAACAAAGAACTTCTCAAGCCACACTGCCTCTTTAGCTGCTCCGAAAGCTGCTATGTATTCGACTAACAGAGTCAAATTGTCAGTGCTGGATTGCTCCAGAATATAGCTCCATCACAATGAGTAAACACTGAGCCTGAGATCGATTCACGATCATCCTTAATCCGTCTAATAATCAGAATCAGTGTAGTCAACAATACTCAGGTTTGCACCCGAATACTCAAGCATATGATTCCTCGTTCTCTAAAGGTACTTGAGGATGCACTATACTGTTGCTCAACGTCCGAATCCAAGATTCAACTTTTATTGACTTTTAATAACCTGACTTTCTCTATCCAAAAGAGAATCTATCCCATTTTCTTTATATCCGAAGACTAAGAGAATTATTCTGTGAGGGGTTGGGTATGAAACCTTTCGTTGAATTTTGCATACGAAAATGCATTATCATCTTTAACCAATAAGATGGATGGGATATTGCCAACAACTTGTTCTCATGAATTCGACCGAATCAAATTCTAAGAATATATTCCACTTCTCTGATTCAGAGAAGCTTTGGCTCGTCAGTTTTTGACTTCAGATAACACACCCATGTTGTTTCCAACTGTTTCAGTGTTATGTTTTATTAACACTAATGTGTACTATTTTACCAATATTGATTCTCCAGTCTACAAAAGACTCATCAATATTCTGGTCAAGCCCACACATTCCAAAACATGTGAATTTTAATGACCTGAAGGTTTACTTTAATCCACCGATGGATATAAGCATAGGCAGTCAATCTGCCATTGGCTTTAAGCTAAAACCCTTCTGTTCCGAATGAATTCAAGCTCCTTTGTACGGCAAGAAAGTTTTAGGGCATCACCCATGTTAGTCTTTCAGCTTTTCATGGAGTTAAGCAAGGCTGAGTGGTGAGAAAGTTTCCGGGCATCACCCTTATTGAACTATCTACTTCTCAGGGAGCTACCCCTAGACCTTGGCTTTGCTTAGAAAGTTAAACTTTCCCATTCATTCGACTTTTTCCATGTAGATCCAATTACTCCCATTGGGCCTAAGACACTCAGGTGGTTTTGCAAGAGTATGAACAGACATGAAGTACCAAAACTCCATTTACAGGTATTTGGCTTTCAACCAACCTCTAATTTTCAGAATCCTATACAGCCCTCCAAAGAAGACCATAGGTTATCAATCACCCTCAGCAGACTGTATAGTTTACATAATCACATCGGGTCAATAGTTAGACACTCCCACTGTATTTAGGTGGATTGAGATTCTGATTTGGCACAGTAGTATTTATCAGCGTAATCCCCAACAACCAATGTTGGATGTGGTCTGGTTAAATCAGATAGTAACTCATTGAGCAACTTTACTTCAAGGTCCAAGGTTGTTATTCAAACATTCTTTTACAAAGGGTATGGCAGTATAACCGTCACTATCCGATCTTAAGAATCTTATAACCAACCTTTACTCATTATATTAAGATGTTTCACGAACATTCACCATCTGAACATGTATGCAAAATCTTCAGTCCAATCTTTAAGCACTAAGTGCTCAATGCCTCTATTTACGGAAGTGGAGTAAATGTGGTTCTATCCTTATCCATAAATTCATAAGCATCTTCTAGGTAGACTTCTCGGTATTACATTATAATGTATACCGTTATTTTGCAACTAAAATCTTAATTGAGTTAAGCAGTGTATTGTGGCATATCAATAACTATATAAGACAATACATGGTTTATCCTTTCAGTGAAATTGTTTCACCTGGAGGTAGGCCAAGCATCAGTGCCAAAACTATGCTATAGCCTATTTCTGAGCATGGAATACTCGTTTCTCTGCTAATATCCGAGATTCCTCCAAATATCTAGATAAACTAATCAGCGTTTTGAGTAGTCGTCAGACATAGTGTCAGCCACTCAAAAGCTCCCACTACCTTGTATCCTTCATAAGAACACGAAGGTCAATATAAACAAGTTGTGATACTTCTTCAGCTCTATTACCCTTTCCAAATTGAAAGGTTACTTAGTCATTTTTCCTTTGAGATAGTGTTCTTAGACTGGGAGATTGGAATCACCCTTGGCCAGTCTTCAGATCTTATCTTTAGGATATATGCACTAATTAATAGATGCTGAAGAATCGTTCATCTAAATACGGAATCCATTTGTCTTAATAGTTTATGTTGTGTTACATATACCTTTTCAGCATTACTTAGTGGTTTTGACTTTATCAGATAAAAGTCCGAGTCTCAGAATCGTATACAGATGTCATATTCACTTTCTTTAAGGCAATCATATTATCGATTTGAAAGTGAATCCATTCATTCCAACGAATCTGAAAACATAAATTAAATTTCTGCGATATTCAAGGATTAAAATCCGAAATTTGTTTCCTTATATCACTCCCACTATCTTAGCTGAAATAACTGCCCGTTGTCTACTCTTCATCATGAATGCCCAACTACCTTGTTCGTACAAAAGAACTTTAGCTTCCGAGTCAAGTTTAGAATGTCTCTAAGAATTCATAAGTTAGTCATCCGAAATCACTTTCCTTATCCTTTACTTTCTTTGATTAATATTTCGTTTAGCCTTTAACTTATTTAGTTTAGATGACTTATTCTTGTAGACATTTACCTTCCCATTCTTGGCTTTCTTTCAAGGAAATTGATATGTAGTTGTGAAAATAAATTTTGACAGAAATATAAATCAAATCATACACCACAACTAATTATGATTTTAGGAATAATAAACGTGATGTCATGCATGCAGTTTATCCTACCATTCCAAGGATTTAATCTCACACCTACAATGCCGCCTTAGGGTAGGTCAGAGAGGTGACGATTAAATTGAGATAATCTCTCTCAACAATTAACTGAGAATCAGACATCTCTATTTAATTGTTGATTACCTTCCTTTTTCAGCCAAAATATTTTCAAAAATACCCTTTAGAGTGTGACTTTCTGTTTCAGATCTCAAAATACGCCTCGAGTATGCCGGCTTAGGGTCGGTCAGTGACTCGACGAGTACCCAAAATCCTATCCTTTCGGAGACCAAGCCATGCATTTTGATAGCAGTGAAGGTCATACTTAGGGGGCCGAAATCAAAGCGGCACGAGGCGTCACCATTCTCTCACTTGCTTGTGTCAACAGTAGAGGCCGTGGGGTCGGTTGTCACCTTCCCCGCTCCCACTCGTTATTTTGAAAATTAGGTAGTCTCATTATGATTTTTAGAATTTCTTTATATCCTAATACATTAGGACTTATTAGATTTTCAATGATTCGAAAAACAATAAATCACGAAATTTAAAGCTCCCACTAGTTTATCGGTTCCAAATATTGCTAACTAGTGACACTATATTCATGACTTTCCAATTTATCGATTATTTAGAAAATCTCTGGTGTAGACACTACACAACGAAAATTCACCAATGAATTTTATAGTCCTAATAATGTCATGATAAAAGTTGTGGGATTGTTGAATTTTTTGAATAAATCGAAAAACAATAAATCAAGAAAGGCAACCACCAACTTATCGGTTTTAAACCCTAGCTAAGCTTTAACCGAGTTCACCGAACGGTGTCGGGATTGGCTAAGCCGACCCGTCCTCTTCGTTGGTTCATGTACGACTGCTGGATGAATCGGGCTAAGGTTGCCCCATTGAGCCTCAGCTCGCCGGATAGCTTAACCTTGCCGGACCCCCCAACGCTAACGTCGCACTTGGACGGAGAAGTCGAGTCGAGCTGAAGCCCTGTTGACCGCCCGAACCAATTTTTCGAACCTTTTGTTTAGTTGGTGTCCAACTTTTCCGGATTTTCCAATTTTTTTGATTATCAAAATTTAAAATTTATGTAGACACTACATAACCTAAACCCCGTAGGATTTATTATCCCAAATTAAGTTTATCATGTGAATTTTATACCCCGATAAAATTCCGTTCGTTTTAATTAATTACCTAAATTAGTCTAAATTAATTACGTTTCATACACGCCTAATTAATATCACGATTAATTATCTACATGTATGCATATGCTAGGAGTGGAATTAATGAATATGATGTATGTAATGGCATGGTTATATCACATAAATAATCAACTAAGAAATAAAAGCGAAAAAAAGTAAACTACTGAGATGGACCGTTGGTACCTCGTATCTAATCTATTAATTAAAAAAAATAAAAGGTATTTATCTTTGTTGCCATCTTTTTGGACCTTCTTTTTTCCTTTACCCTTTTTTTTTCTTCCGATGATGTCATCATACAAATTTAGCAAATCAGCAACAACAACGTCCCTTTTTCCTCTCTTTTTTTCCGCATGCAGCAGCAACAGCGTCTTTTTGCAACAAAAAAAAAAATACATCCTATATCCAAACAATTTGGATCAAAAAAAGAAAAATTTGCAGAAAAATAAATTCAACAATTTCCTATACCCGGAAAAACGGGTTTACAACAGATCTAACGATAAACATGTACCAACCCCAATCCATCTCGTCAACCAAATCATTCAATCACACACACACACACACACACACACACACATATATATATATATATATATATATAACGAATATATAAAAGATGCAATATTTATTCAATTTCACTCCTTATTAATTAATTATGCAATCATGATCGCAAAATCGCTTTAACTTTGCTCCGATACCACATGTTGGATATTCAGAAACCCGAATCCGGATCCGATCCATAAATGGATCGTCAGATCTGATTCTCGGCACCGATCGAGACACTCGATCATGCACAGCGGAAGCTACGAATAAAATCGTATGCGACAATACCACGATTTGATCTACGTAAATAATTAATCTAACTATGAGAAGGTTAAATATTTACCTCAACGGAAAAGAATAAATAATTTCGACAAAAGGGAGAAGCCACAATCTTCCGGATTGTATCTCATAGCGACGACTGGTGGACGTCGATCCTCGCCGTAGAACCTCCTCGAATATGCACAAGAAAAATCCTAGATTTTTCTCCTCTTAATGACTAGAACGAGAAACTAATTTTTCTCTTCTTTTATTTCAAGTGTTGCACCAATTGTAGTGTTTTTTTGTGTTGGGAGGAATTCTCTTTATATAGAAAAATAACTAGTAAAGAGAGAGTTATCATTTTCACAATAAAATTACCTATTTCCATAAGGAAAATATATTTTTGCTACAAAAATAAGAGATAATTCCAAAAAAAAATCAATCTCTTAATTTTTTTTATTAATTATCCACCAAATAGATATTTAATTAATTACACATATGAGATAATCTAGGAAAATTTCTTCTCCCAACTTATCCATAATGTGTGCCGCCTCATGTCAATATTTTTTTATTAGAAAATGTCTTTTCTATATTATATATTATTTACCAAATAAATAATATTGCATATTAATTAAATAGATCAACTATTTAATTTATTCTCGAGGTTCCATAAAACGAGAAAACACTCGCGTGTTAGGAGCCAACCCGGGGACCATGGACCTATAACCAGTATCTACAATAAATTGAATAAAATATTCATCAACATAATATTTCTACTCAACTTATTAATTCCGGAATTACGCAACCATAAATCCGAAACTGAACTCTAACGATTATAAATATAATTTATTCTCAAAACGTCGAGTCGAGTCGATAAGTGTCCATTGATATAATCATTACATATAAACTAACCCTCCATAGACTATCCGTAATGAAGCAGGATTATTTCCGTAAACCTTATTCAATACATCTTATCCTTATTTACCATTAACCCACTAGTGATCAATTAGTTCATAACCAATACGAACTCCATGGATCGATCAGTTTCTAGGATCAACAAATAAGGGGATTGTCTTTCTACTTCCCGCAGGAAGGAATTATTTCCATATCTGTGAGACACACTTCTCACCCATTCCAGAACAGTGCCAACGTGAAAGTGATTCGGACTGCGCCTCTTAGCGATCCTTAACGAACACATCAAACCCTATCCTGAAACCAGTAGGAGTACGCAATCACTTCAGGATTAAGGTTAATCCATATATGATCATCTTGTGATTTAATAAGATTTCTCAATCACGGAATTATATGAGAAACTCAGATTAAAACGGTCCAGTCCTATACGACTCTCATCATATATAAATGCCCCACTTAGACAACCAATGTCGACGGTCCTGATAGAACGGTCACACCTTAAAGTGTTCTGGCACATTAATGGTGGTTTAATCAATAGACCCCATACTTTGATTAAGTTCACCACGGACTAACATTTCAAGTGTATCACCATAAACTTAATCCTCGCGTGTGACACACACTATGTTATATGGCTACATATGATACGACTTAGGGTTTTCAGTAGTGTATTATTTACAAGCACGAAGCAAATAATAATATGAGAATAAATCTGTCATTTATTAATTCTAAAAACAATTATATATATTATCTTTTGGGCGCTACTTCCAACACTCTAGTATCTTCAGCAGAGCAGAAAGGGCATTTGAACGGACCGTGCTGCCTAAAAATACGCAACATACGAGGTAGGGGAAGCATGTTATTAAGAAACCTCCACATGAAACCGATATTTTAATAGGAATATTGGGTTTCCAAACCTCCTTAAGTTCCACAAGAACCCCCTTCCAGTTGCGAATAAGCTTGTAGGCAGAAGCGAGAGTGAAATTACACGTAGAATTAGGAGACTAGATCCAGTTCCATTTGGAGGTTTGTATAGGCCGCAAATGAATATTTACAAGGTTCTCTACTTTTTGCATTATACGCCAAGGGTGCAAATTTTTTAAATGAGGAAGAGAAGAGAAACTCTTACCCCAAAGGCCAACACGATTACGGATTGTCCACCAAAGCTTACAAGCAGACGCTAATTGAATGTCTTTCACATTACGGACTCCCAATCCATTTTCTTCAGCAGGACCACAAACATTTTCCCAGGATTGCCAAATACATCTTTTCACCTGCTCTCTATTTCCCCACAAGAAGCTTCCAAAAATGCGATGAATATGATCAATTACCGAGCTGGGGACTTGCAAGGCAGCAATGGTATGTATAGGAATGGATGATAAAAACATGCTTGATTAGAACAAGACGACCCCCAATCATGAGCAATTTCGCTTGCCAGTCTTCGAGCCTTTTTTGAATTTTATCAATAAGATAGTCAAAGTGAGCTAGTTTAGGACGACCAACAAAGATAGGGCACCATAGGTAAGTGAACGTGCATTCTGTCCGACGAATTCCTGTCATGACTGTGAGGCGACTAATCAAACCAGTAGGGTAGTGCTTTGAAATCATGAAAAACTCTTAGCTAAGTTGAATTTCTGTCCCGTAGCTCTCTCATAAGTCAAGATGAAAGCTATAAGTTTCTTCACACATATTATGTGACTAAATTTGTGAAACTTTCACACCTTTAAAAAAATGGATGATATAAAAAGCAAGGTAAAACATATTTACTTATAATAATATCATCTATTACACATGATATAATTTTTATGATCTGATGCAACTTTTTTTATGGAAAATTAGGGATAAGGACACAATCTGGAATATTTTTAAGTAACGGACGACTACATATTTTTTATAGGGAGAAGGACAATCGCATAATTTTTATAGCGAGAAGGACAAACGGTGAATCCCGAAAATCGGTGAATCTCCCCGGTGAATCCCGAAATCAGTGAATTTCGATAGTGAATTTCGACAGTGAATCCCGAAAATCAGTGAATTTCGACAATGAATTTTGAAAATTAGTGAAATTCGACAGTGAATTTCGGCAGTGAATTTAAACAGTGAATTTCGAACACAAGTGAATTTCGACAGTGGATAAATAGTTTTGTCCTTTATGCAAAAGTTTCAAAAGACTGTCCTTCTACTTAATTGATGAAATATTTCTGTCCTTCTCCCTCATTCCCCCCTTTTTTTAAGGGTGATGCACTTTTTTTTATAGAATTCACCAGAAGTTAAGCTGTGGCATTTTTTATAGGGGGAATGAGGGAGAAGGACAAAAATATTTCATCAATTGAGTAGAATGACAGTCTTTTGAAACTTTTGCATAAAGGACAAAACTATTTATCCACTATCGAAATTCACTTGTGTTCGAAATTCACTGTTTAAATTCACTGTCGAAATTCACTAATTTTCAAAATTCATTGTCGGGATTCACTGATTTTCGGGATTCACTGTCAAAATTCACTGTCGAAATTCACCGATTTCGGGATTCACTAGGGAGATTCACCGATTTTCGGGATTCACTGTTTGTCCTTCTCGCTATAAAAATTATGCGATTGTCCTTCTCTCTATAAGAAATATGTAGGTCCAATAATATTTCAGATTGTGTCCTTATCCCTAATTTCCCATTTTTTATATTATACGTTTTAGTGAATATCGGCACACCGTAGACCGCAGAGGATCTAGGGCTCTAGAGTCTAGAATGACGAAACCAGGAATTGATAGATATGGATTGACTAATTGACTATATTGGTATGGTCAGGTGGGCTAGATTAATAAAACTAACTGTGTTTGACTGAAATACATAATTTATTCGATGTAATGAAAATAAAAACCGGGTGGAGTACTGCCCACCGAAGCCTTTGCTCTAGCGTTGGACTAATAAGGGTTTTTAAAAGCTGAGCATTCCCATTCATATCCGATGATGGGCGTGCATGGTCCGCATGGTCCGCATGATAATCTACTAAATATATACACTCATCTGGATCACTTTTGCAGGTCAAACCTAAGCACTCATCTTCTTCTTCCTCTGCATGTCAAACCTTATCGATTAAGGCTGCCGAGGCCCCACCGGAGGTGATTGTAGAATCGGACATGACCGCTAGAGAAGAAGAAGACTTGCGGCTGGTTCCTTATTTATTTTGGAAGAATGGTAAGGGTTTAGAGAAGAATTGGCATAAATGAGAGAGAAATTTGATTTGCTTTGATACGTACCATAACATAATTCGTAAACTATTGATTTTCATTGATTCAATTGAATAGAATGCGTACAAATATATAAGCATAGACTAATTTAGGCAACAAGTCATAAATAATTAAGAGGGAAATGGGGAGAAAGACAAAAAATTTCATCAATTAGGGAATATGACAACTTTTCAAAATCTTTCCATAAAGGACAAATTTTTTTTTTTTTTAATTCTTGCGCTTTTTCATCCAAAAAAAAACCAACACACTTTGCATAAAGGAATTATTTCACCAATTTTTTTATTTTTTCATACTCTTTATTTTGAGACCACATTCACCATATTCCGGCGTGATTTCCGAAAATCCGCTGTCGAAATTCACTGCTTTTCGGGATTCAATGTCAAGATACACAGAGTGAATTTCGACAGTGAATCTCACGAAAAATGATGTAGTTATATCGAACCAAGTCTCAAAACGAAGAGAATGAAAAAAATAAAAATTCAGTGAAATTGTAATCGCGTTTGAAGATCAAGATCAAAAGATATGAGTGTTTAAAAATGAATGTAGAAAGAGGGAAAAAAGGTACAGGCATATGTGTAGCGCGCGTGGGTTTGTTTAATTTTTTTTTTGTGGTCATTTAGGCTATAAAATTTGTAGAGGTTATCTTTCACCCTATAAAAAATATTTGGATGTCTTGTTATTTAAAAATATGACAAAATCTGTTCTTATACCTAATTCACTAAATAATTAAATGGATATTTGTTTAAAATGACTGATTTCGAGACTTAATTAGGCACTTATGACACCTAAAAAAAATGATTGTTTATAAGGACACGTTTTGAAAAATTAACTTGCATAAATTACCCTGCTATACCCTTCTTCGTTGTTGTTGTTTTAAAAATTAAAAAAAAAAATTCCATTGCTCAACTCTAGAACTCCATGGTTGATTCCGGAATGAATATGGCTTATTCTCGTCAATCTGAGCCCACATCATGACAAATTTCGCAGATTGATATGGCTTCTCTTTTCCAATCTTTTAAAATATGTTGCTCTTTTGGCCTGTTTGTAGGGGTTAGATTGATTGATGCTTTGTTCTTTTGCTTTGGAGATCTAACGAGTTTTCTTCTTCAGCGTCTCCAACGGGAATCGTGGGATTGCATTTGTCCAGGGCGTTGGTTTAGTTTTGTCTTGTTGTCCGGCAGGTTAAGATGGGATGGTCCTTTTACGGTCTCACTCTGACTGTAGGAGTGAAGGTTTCAGCTCGGCGATGGGTGATAAAAAAAAATAGTTATCTTGCCTGATGGTTCTTAGTTGTTCATCAGGCCTCTTGGCTTTTGTTTTTGTCAAGTAAAAGGCTTGCAAAACATATATTCACATGGAATTTCATATTCATGTTGCAGACGGGGTGCTCAGTTAAACCTTTTCACTCAGTTTGAAGCAACTATCATTTGCAATTAATTTCAAAAGGAATGATGTTATAATTTATGTTGGAATTTACATTGGTATGATGTTAGATTGCCTTAAAAGAAGAAGATGTGATGTTAGATTGATACTTATGAAAAGCGTTAGAGACGTTTTGCAGTATAATGACATAATTGGTGGAAGGGAGGGGTGGGTGGTTGCATTGAATGCTAGTCAACGTGTACGAGAGAGCTAGAGCTTTGGGATGACTTTGTTTTTGCAACTAATGTCACTATCATTTTCCTTGGTCCAAATAACTTTTTGTTATTTTTTTTTGGTATAACTCTTTTGAATAATTACATTGTGTATATAATGTCACAGCAAAAAGAGTGAAACATTTAATGTATATAATGTAACTCTTGCACATGTTTATCTTAAAAAAGTGTACAAGTTATTATTGTCACTTCAGATATTTAGTACTTCAAGTGTATCTTTTACATTTCACTACGTCTTCACATGTCACTGCATCGGCAAATATCAATGCATCTTCACATATCACCGCATCGTTAAATATCATTGCATCAGGGTAGTCAATGAATCGCGGTGGTCATTGCATCGCCGTGGTGAATGCATCGCGATGGTTACTGCATCGAGGTGGTCACTACATCACGGTGGTCAATGTATCGGGGTGGTCACTGGATTGGGGTGGTCACTGTATCGCGGTGGTCAATGCATCACGGTGGTCATTGCATCGCGGGTGGTCAACGCATCGCGGGTGGTCACTGCATCGCGGAGGTCAATACATTGTGGTTGGTCACTGCATCGTGGGTGGTCATTACATCGGGGTTGGTAATGCATCGTGATGGTCACTGCATCGCGGTGGTCAATGCATCGGGGGTGGTAACTGTATTGGGGTTGTTACTACATCACGGTGGTCAATGCATCGTGGTTGTCATTGCATCGGGGTGGTCACTGCATCGCAGGGGTCAATGCATCGGGGTGGTCATGCATCGTGAGGGTCACTGCATCCCGGCAGTCAATGCATCTCGGTGGTCAATCCATCGGGGTGGTCAATGCATCATGGTGGTCAATGCATCGGGGTGGTCACTGCATCGCAGTGCTCAATGCATCACGGTGGTCAGTGCATCTTGGTGGTCAATGAATTTGGGTGGTCACTGCATCCCGATGAAGAAAATTTTGATTTTCAACAATTAAGTCAAAAAAGAGGACGAAAAATATGAATTATGGTGAAAGAATTACGATGATTGGAGTTTTATATTGAAAGATATAACCGTTTCAAATATTGAGTGAGAGAAAATTACAAATTTTTTCCGTTTCTTTTCCCAACTTTTCGGCGTCCAGGAAAAAAAAAACCTTCTATGCGCCTGTTTCCCTTTTTTTCTTTTTTTTTTTAATTTTTTTTTCAGTAAGAGTATTTTTGTCTATCTATCTAATTTGTGTCCTTAATGAAATGTTTCGCATGTCCTATTTGCCTAATCAAGAAGGATACTTCCCCCGAAAGTAAACTCCCAAAACCTTACCAAAATGCAATCTATGCCTTTCATTTTTGTTTTCTTCTTTCACCCGTGAATGTCAAAAATCCAACACATGGCCCTAATTTTACTTCGGTGAATTTGTTGTGAACAAATTCGAGGGATCTAGCTTTATTGTTGCCTAATTAAGTCTATTTTGTGTCCATTTAGACATTGGCCCATAATTAAATACAACATACTAATATTTAGCTAAGTTTAATATTATCCTCGACACTCTGTTAGCTATGTGCTTTAATATATGGACTTGGTCTGAATTCAATCGCTCGACGTGATTTGAGGTGAAGTATATGATTTCCTTACGAAAATTCATCGTTTGGTATCAAAAGGTGCGACGAATTCTGGTGGTTGCTTATGAAACAGGAATGAATGTAAATAAATTATGAATGTTGCTTATCACGGGTGGACCCAGTATGGTAGGGTTGCGGGTGCATGTACCCCGCTCAAATTTCCGGGTGAGTTACTAGTATTCCCCTATGATAATAATAAAACCGTGTATATATATTATTTTAGACAATCTCTGATGCAATTATCTGTTTAGCTCAATTGGTCAGAAGCTTTAATACTTATCCTAAGGTTACGTGTTTGAAACTTGGTTGTTGAGTTTTCTTTCACCTTTATTTTTTGAATTTGGCCATTACTGGAAAATTTTCCTGGGTTCTCCACTGTTGCTTATGAAGGTGGTATTTGTTTAGGTGAGTTCATGTTTTTCCTGAATTTAATCGGAAGTCGGAACAATTCAGACGCAAACCCTTAAATAATATGCAAGGATCTTTTTATGCGGCTTCTATCGGCACCACCATTTTTCTTCTGGCACCATGAATACTCCTGGCACCCTATAAGTTACTCATGGCACCACATTGAATATTTTTATTATTTCTTTACTCCCACACCATGAAAAAATGTTAAAATTACTCTTTACACCACAAAAACATAAACTACAATTTATTCCTTGAAAAATAATAATTTCACAAATTAACCTTTTATAATCCACCATTACAACTAATCCACAAAACCTAATTTTAATAATCTAACAACATTAATCCAATACTACCACATTCATATCTTAACATCACCACATCATCTTTATTCCTAATAACAAAACCCTCCATCATCTTCATCTTCTTCAACCCTTGACCATAAAAAAATGCCATAAACCCCCAGATGAACCCATTTTCACCATCTCTTACATTTGAAACCATGAATACCAATGAAGATAATGATGCAATATCACGTGAAGGCATACCATTGTCAGCCCAATTTGAAGAACAAATGAGATCAAGAATGGTAATTTCTCATACCAAAATCTTGTTTTTTCTTTTCAAAACATGAAATATGTGAATGACTTACACCACGAAGAACATGTATTGGCAACCCCGACATTACAGACAATCACATTTATTTTACTACTTCTTCGTATTGGCATACACTTAACTTGTTGGTTTTCATATTATTTGCATAGAACCCAAGTGAGGACAAGGATAAGAATCCATGCGATGGTGTGGGGGTAAATGATTACAATGAGGCGTATTTTGAGGTAAGTTAATACCACATGTTCTTTGGCTTTAGTTTTTTTTCAAAGTGTAACTTGATTGTTGGTAATGCAAGCATGTTTTGCTTTGTAGCATTTGGTTGATGTAATGATTGAGGAAGATCAAGAGTTTCTTAACAATCCTGACAATCCTAAAGATTTTCTTAACAATCCTCATGATGACATACTTGCTTTGTGGGATGAAATGCCTGAAGAGTTATCAATTGATATGACTTCAGTTTTTTAAACCGACCGTGTATGTACCTTAATCAAATTATTGTAATAATTTTGTGTTTGAAAATTGAATTTTTTTTAGTACTTCTCTGCTATAGGTATTTGATACTCATAAAGGTGTAACCAAACATCTTCAAAAGTTGGGAAGAGATAATGGGGTCGTGATCGTGAAATTGAGATCAGATTTATCTGGGAAATGGACACCATATATAAAGTACCAATGTGAGAGGGCGGTGAACAAAGGGACCATTGAAAAGGTGGGAAATATGAGAAAAAAGAAGGTGGTTCCGGTAAGAACAAGCCAAGGGATTCTTCGTCAAGGAAGTGTGGATGTCCGTTCATACTAAAAACACACAGGATAGAGTGAAGTTGTTCTAGACTATAGAAGTAATTAATGGGGTTCATAATCACAAGACGGTCAGGTTTGATGAGGGACATGCATATCTCGGAAGAATTAGCAAATAATTGACTAAAACCATTGGTAGAATGTCCTAGAAAGGCATACTACCGAAGTACATTCTGTAGGAACTTAGACTGATAGACTAATTTAATTACAAGTCAGACAAAAAGATATACAACATTCATTCGAGGTTAAGAAAGAAAGCATGAGAGGGTCGTTCAGTGATGCAAGAGGTATACAACTCGGCGAAAAATACTAACGCCTTCGTAGATTCCCGACATGTCTAGAATGTAGTGAGAGATTTTTTTAGGCACATAACGTAGCTTGTGTCTTGCTAGATGCTTCCCTTCCATGTTTCTTATGGATTGTACATACAAGACGAACAAGTACAAGATGCCTCTTTTGCAGATAGTTGGTGTCATCTACGGACATGTCGTTTTCCCTTGGGTTTGCACTTCTTGGATTGGAGAGGGAAGACAACTACACTTGGGCTCCGAATACATTACGAAATGCAATAAGGGACCAAAGTGAGCGTACTTGTTGTATTGTCACTGATAGAGAATAGGCATTGATGAATGCAATTCATGTCGTATTCCCGAAATCAAAAAATCTCTTATGCTGTTGGCATATTGAGAAGGGTCTTGTGTCTAACTTGAAGACAAAGACGATGAGTGATGATTGTCAGAATCTAATGGCAACATGGGTTGATGTTATTAACTCTGGTATCGAGGAAGAGTTGAATGACCGATTAGAGGAATGCAAGAAGACATTTAGTGAAGAAGCAATGGGTTACCTTATAGATATATGGTTGAGAGTACATAAGGAGACATTTGATTCTGCATGGACCAACTCAAATTTTCACCTAGGAAACACTAGTACCTCGAGGGTGGAGGTAATGCATTCCGTTTTTAAATATTGACTAACAAACAAGATAGGTGACTTGGTGACGGATTGGGAAGCCGGCATTCGCATGGTAGATCAAGAGATACGCAACATTAAAAAAACATTTGAGACTTCTCTTTTCATGGTCCGAAGAAATTCAAGGAATAACTGTTGATGAAAGAGCTTTTGCATCATATATCCATCCATGCATTGGAGCTTTTGTTTAAAGAGTTGGGAAAGAAAGATGATGGTGGTAAATCGAAGAATGATGATTGTGGATGTTCTATTAGAAAGACGCACGGTTTGCCGTGTAGGCATGAGATTTCACGGTGTAAGAAGAAGCAAGGATTCATTCCCCTTTCCTCAATAGATGTTCATTAGAAAACTCTCGATATCACAGGCCCACCTCCAAATGAATCGGAGTTAGACTACATTTTAGTCTTGCATGCATTGGAAGAAAAACTTAAAATGGTCGACGTGTGGGAGAGGCAAAGGTTGTTACAATATAGAGGTTGAAGGAAATGCTGAGTGCTGAATTTAATCTGTTGACACAGTCTGTTGACACACAGCAGCCTGCTGACAGTGTAGAGACACATCAGTCTGCTGAGTATAGTGTAGTTTTATATAGTGTAGATTCTGTTTCAAGTTTGTTGTAACCGTTTTTAAATTACTTCCAACTAATCAATAAGGTGATGAAGCTATAGGTACCCCATTATCAGCTGCATTATAATACAACTTGTAACTTTCACTTCATTAATAATAATTCCGCTTTTTACTTTCAATTTATAATTCTATAAACTTCATTATGGTATCAGAGCAGAAATTTGAGAATTCCTGAATGCTTTCTTGCATTTTCTCTCCAATCTTTGAAGAATCTTGTGAGTGTTCTTCATTTTTTCCTAAGATTTCAGTTTCATTGAGAGTAAACTGCCATCTTTTTTCTATGTTTTTTGATCATTTCTTGATCGGGTTTTCTGTAAATT
Organism: Gentiana straminea; assembly: GCA_036785695.1. Classification (NCBI taxonomy): domain Eukaryota; kingdom Viridiplantae; phylum Streptophyta; class Magnoliopsida; order Gentianales; family Gentianaceae; genus Gentiana; species Gentiana straminea. Next base: position 6,407,627 of record JAVUPR010000299.1, on the reverse strand, counting down.
TCACTTTCCTTGTTGATTTGTGATCAATTCTAGGAGTTCTTGATAGCTGTGGCAGCTAAGAAACAAGAAATAAGTCCCTTCAGTCCGTTTTATGTTCATCCTAATGAGAATCCATCTCTGGTTCTTGTTCAGTCATTGATGAATGGCAACAACTATAATCCATGGAAAATGCCTATGGAGATGGTGTTAATCACCAAGAATAAAATTGGCTTCGTAGAAGCACAATCAAAAGGCCAGAAGCAGATTAAGCATATTTCCATGCATGGAGACAATGTGACACAATGGTTAGATCATGGATCTTGAATTATGTAGCGAACACCATTGCCCAGAGTGTGATGTACTTCAAGAGTGTACATGCAGTTTGGAAGAATCGTGCAACCAGATTTTCTAATTTTGATGCCTTAAGACTTTCAAAATCTTATTGAAGAGATGCATCTTCTGAAGCAAGGCAATGATTTTGTCAATCAATAATTCACAAAATTTATGGTTCTGTGGGAAGAAATCAAAACTATTAGGCCTTTATCAGTTTGTTCTTGTGATCCTCAATGTCACTGCAATGCAATTAGAAGACTAATGGATCATATGGAGGCTGAACATGTCAAAAAATTCCTAAAAGGTTTAAGGGATGAGTTTGAGCCAATGGTTTCATAGGCAATGCTAAAGGTGCCTTTTCCAGAAATCCATGATGCCTTTGCAATGGCCATTAAGTTTGAAAGACATAAGATGTATGTAGCTAACACGGCCTAGAATCAAGATTCTATGGTTCTCTTGTCTCAAAAAAATGGATAGGGGAAAAATCAGTTGTCAGCAGACCTAACTCTTCATCTATTACAAATCTAGACCTAAAAACGAAGAAGATGCAATGTGGTTTTTTGTGGATTTAATGGTCATACTGAGGAAACTAGTTACAAGAAACATGGCTATCCTCCTGGTTTTAAGTCAAAAAAGGCTAATTTTCTAGAGGAAGAACAACCAGCAGAAGAAAATCAGACCCAAAACAGGTTAGCTGGACCAGGGCTTCCAAATCTTACTGCACAGCAACTTGACAAGTTGATGGCTCTGCTGAGTTCTGATCCTCGTAGACATGCAGGGTTTTCCATTGGCCAGCCTGCTGAGATTGTGACACACTACTCACCTGCTATAGGGATAGGTGATCTAAATTCAGTAAGATCTATACAATGGATCTTGGACTCTGGTTCCACAGATCACATTGTAGGATCATTAGATCTTTTAAGCAATCCTAAACCTTCATCTGGTATAAAAATGGGATAACCTAATGGAAATAATGTTTCAGTCACACATATAGGACAAGTAAGGTTAAACCCACAGCTGGTCCTACATGATGTGTTTTGCATTCTTGGTTTTAAATATAACCTTTTTTATTTACCTGCCATTATTATTCATACAAAATGTGCTGCTATTTTTTTTTGCTAACAAGTGTGTTTTGCAGGACAAGAACAATAAAGTGATTGGTTCTGTAGGTCCCTTGAAAAGGCTTTGGTTAAGTTTAGAGAGGGGTGAATAAACTTAACACTTAAAACTTTTGGAGTTAACAAACTCGGAACTTCAAAGAAATTGGACCGGGTCGATGGTCCGTCGATATCGCAGTCCGTCGACCGTTGAGTTTACTGAATTTGTTGCAGCGGAATATATTCAAATTAAGCCTTATTACTTGTTGCTAAAATATGATACCAAGTATTAGATACTCAGTAGTATAAGTGTGTGATTCAGTTGCTAGTTTCAGTAGATTGATGTGCTAGATATACTAAATGCAGAATATAAGTGCAGAAAGTAAGTAGGCAGATTTTATAGTGGTTCCAGGTGGTGTAATCCTGTCAGTCCACTCTTCTCCTATGATGTTGGAGGTGATTCACTAGAGATCTTTGAGGTTGCAGTTACAAAAATCCCTAAGTTGTTTGTCCTTCACCAATAACTATGGCTTCACAAACTGAATACTTGGAACAGGTAGGATTGCTGCTCCAAAGTCTTCCACTGGTCCTTGAAGGGTAGAATTTCCTCTTCACCAGCTCCACCACAATCAACAGTCCTTGACACCCAAAGATGCTTCACTGTCTTCAGTAGTTTCTTGTAAAAGAAAGTTTGAATCAAGTAAGTGATTCATCTTTCAGCAGCTTGATCAGGATGATACGATCAGCAGCTTGATGTCTTCAAGTGTGTAAAATTGATGTACCTTGATAGTAGATTACACTTGAAAAACTTGACTAGATCAGTAGCTTTGAGTTCAGAAGGGTCATCAGTGTGTTTTCTTGAGAAGAATTAGCAGCTCAAGATTATCAGTTGTTTTTCCTCAATTTCTCATCATCGTTTTTATCTGAATTTGGAGTCCTCTATTTATAGGTAGGAATCCTTGTGACTTATGTTTGAAATTCAAACATAGCCATTTTAGATTTGTCCCATCTTGACTTGCTTTCTGTCCCTGTACATAGTACTGACACTGTCAAACTGCTTTTTGGCAGTTTTCAGTCTGTCCACCCTTTGACTTGTATCCATTGGATAAACCTCTGTTTCTTCCCAACGTCCCTTTAATCTTAGCCATTGATTTGTTTGATAAAATCAGAGGTTGTTACCTGTCCTTATCCTTGTATTCTTCCAATGTAACCTTTGATTAATTTGAAATATATATCAGCAGGTTCCTGAATGTAAGAATGCTGAAATGCATATCAGTCAGCTAATCCATACTTTGCTGTGTTTATAAAACACTACAGCTGACTTCTCTTATATCTAACTTTTTATTATGAAGTTAGATTACACCATTTTGATCATAACTAAGTTCCAATCACCACTTATCGTATGGAACTTAGACCTTGTAAACAAGGTATATGTAATCAGTTTAGGTCATCACAGACTTCCCTAAATTCTGATTCCATATCCTTGACTTTAAATACTAAGTTGGATCCCTTAGCCTTCAATAACTGAGTTTGAGCCCTCAACCTTCAGTCCTCAGCAGGTTCCTAGACTAGTCTACTGACTTAGATACCCTACTGATATAGACAAGTCTGCTGATGTAAGTCGGCCGATCAATTACAGTGCTTGTTTGATCAATCCTATACAAAGATCAAACTCTAATAAGCCTATACATTTGATCTAGACATCTTTTTGCCTTTGCTCTATAACAACTAGTCTGGCACTCATCACTAAAACTAAAAATAAGTCCAACAATTTCCCCTTTTTGGTGATGATGCCAATACCCTCCTTACAACAAAACAAAAAGATTAAAAACAAAAACAAAACAAATTCAGTCATTTCTCATTATAATCATATTTGTTCAAAAAGTATTACAATCTACTGATCTAGTGTCTTCTTTCTCTTTCTTGCCTTTCCTTCTCCTGCTGCTCATGATATGCCCTTATATCTTTAACCATTTCTCTCATCTATTCATTTTCTATAAGAGAGAAATCAATGTGGGGATTCACTTCTTTCCACCATTTCTATGCTTCAGGTAGAGTAAGGTTGATCTGATGTACTCTGAAGCATAAACGCATGTATAATTCCTTGAATTCATTCAGTGATTCCTTTGCTGATGTAGTAGGCAGACTCCTTCCACCTCTACCACCTCTTCCACCTCTGCCACCTCTGGATCTTAAGGATTTGACTCTTGCTTCCCAAAAATTCAAACCCAAAAAGGAGTTTAGACCTTCATGAAAGCCCTTGTCATGATAAGGTCTCCTCTTATTATAGTAGAGCTTCTTGTACTCCTTGAAAAGATCATCAGTAAGTTGTAGTCTGCCAGGTGAAGGCTCTCCAAATGCATTTGTATCAGCCTCCCATCTCTTTTGAGCAAAGATCCTAGCAGCCTCTTTTGCTACTGCTGTCTGGCTCTCTTCCCCCTTATTGACATCATCAACAAAACGGGACAGCAGGCCATGAACACTCTCCTGTGTGATTACTAGATTATTCAGCTGACCCTCTATAATTTCAGTTCTAGTGTCAACTGCAGTAATCCTTCCTTGCATTGTTTGCTCTAGTAGATTGACCCTCTCAGTCAACTTAGGATCCAATCCAGCAGGTTGAAGTGTTCCAGCAGGTTCAGCCACAACAGGCTTTAGTGCCTCAGCAAGCTTGTCAAGCAACTGGTGAATAGATACAAATTGGTCTTTCAGAAAATTCTCCTTCAGTGTATTACCTTGTTTAATCCCCTTCACATCTTGAGCAAGATCAGCAAGAGCATACTGAGTGGAAGTAATATTAGAGGCAACTGTTTACGTAGTCCTGCCTCTATTTTCCACTAGATTCATCAAATCTTCAAACCTTTGCTCTTGACTGTCAAGTTGAGTTATTAACCTTGTAATGTCATTTTTGACAATCCTCAACTCATCCTAAACTTCTACTGGTACCCCACCAACCATATGTCCAGCAGCTTCATCAGCAGGCTCTTCAACATTGTATTGTGCCCTCTGTCTACTTACAACCATGGCCCAGCTCATATCTCTTCCAACAGGATTAGGACCCTGGAACTCCTCTAGGATAGGTTCTAGGGCAGGTTCCTCAAAAATTGGGACAAATGCATGTGGTGGTTCATCATCAATAGGTTCTTCCTCAGGCACTTGAAATTCCTCATCACTGTAGTCATAGTCCAGCAGCTGTTCATCCTCATCAACAACAGTCTGCTGACTATCTTTCCCTTCAGTGGTTTTATCTCCGGTAGGCTCCACTACAGCAGCCTGTTCTACAATAACAGTAGGGGTTTCCTCCAAACCCATAGATACTTCCAACCTTTGTCCAGGTGCTGTTTGAACCTCAGCAACCTGTACCACTTATTCCAACCTTTGTTCAGGTGCTGTTTGAACCTCAGCAACCTAAACCTACTCAACCAATAATGGTGGTCCTTCAAATCCTAACACCATGTCCAACCTCTGAGCTATCACTGACTGTTCCTCAGTGATCAATACTCTCTGTACAAGAATTGCAGGGAATTCAGCCCTATTTTCTACTTGAAAACCTCTAACATTAGCAATCCTTCGTAGAGTATTGGCAGTTTTGGATAGAGTGTCCTGAGTGTCAATCCATTATTGATATTGAGCTGAATCCTCAGAAATCTGACATAAGGCTCACTATGTTCAATAATATGCTCTTCATCCAAATCTTCATTCTGATGAATCTCAGGATGTTCAACAGATTCTGCAACAAATGAATCATCAGACACACCAACCAAGCCCTATTTGAACCAATATTTATACCCTTATTGATTAGTGCCTCCAGATCATTCATGGTGAAATCCTCCAGATCTTCCTCTATTTGACTAGTCTGCTGGCCCTCAACAGACTTACCAGCATCAGTGGACTGTTGTATACTTGGTTCATTTAATAATGCAGTTCCACTGGTCTCTCCTTGGCGTGGGGGATGACCATCATTAGAATCAGATGATGAAGAGTCATCACTATCTGATTCATCTCTTGGATCTCTAAATTTGATATTGTTCACGGATTTATCTAATACAAAATAAACAAGTAATAAAATTTATAAATCCGATATACCTCAAGTGCAAGGATCGTAGTAAAGAGGTTGATACCGGGTCGATCTTACGGGGAACTAACGATTGGTAATCCTAGTATTTGTTTAACTAACTATGTCACGATTACTAAAACTAAACAGCAAATAAACCAAACAGGGAATAACTAAAACGAAAGTTAACAATAAGGAAAACTGGACAGAAGAATAAATCTAAAGCCAGGGAAGATACGGGTTGCGAACAATTTAAACTACAACTAAACCTAAGATGCAATAAAAAGATTTAACTAAGCTAAACAATTCAAGTTTTAGGGGTTTGATCAAGTTATAACGGACAAACGAGCAATTGATCCACCTATCCTATCAACATTCAATTCCAATTCAGATTATTTCGTGATTTCTAACCAAGTTGTGATTCACCTCATCTAAAGTATGAACCCTAATTTCTTAGATAGTCCATCTATTAATCTCTATCTTTCGATTTTAAGATTAACGCTTTTTCTAATCCAAAGGTGTGAACTTTAACGTTTCTAATCTAGAAATCTAACCTATTAACTTTCGTTATATAGATCAAATAACTATTCTTTATCATGGTGATCTAACGTTTAGATAATTCTCATCAAATAAAACAATCAACAAGGCAACGATCTTTCGATATGAAATTGCATAAACCATAATAAACATGATAAAAGAAACAACTTGTATTAAAAACTCACAAAATAATTAAGGACGGAACTGAATTGTTGAATCAGACGGCTTCACAACGCTCGTTCAAAAGGCTTTAGCCTCTAAGCATCCTGTTGAAACTTGGAATTGATGAATAAAAGTGCATAAAAAATATCTAAACTAACCTAGAATTTAGAGTGCATAAACTGAAGAAAAACAGAGTAAAAACGCAGCCTAAGCCGCCCCTAGGATTAGGGTTTTGAATGATGTGTAATTGATATCCTTAATGTGGAAAAAAATGCGGCTATATATAGAAAATAAAGTCGGTTTCAGCATGTCGGCCGCTGGACGCCCGTCCACTCCTTCCGGACGCTCGTCTGGTCCTCCATATCAACTTCGAATCGGAACGAGTCTTCATCAGACGCCCGTCCTTCACAAAATTGGACGCTCGTCCAGCAAAATCTTCACAACTCTGAATCAACAATATCAGCATGGACGCTCGTCCACTGGATCAAACACCCGTCCAACTGGACGCCAGTTCAAGCTGCTGGACGCCAGTCCAGGATCGACTTCATCTTGATTTCTTCACCTTTATCTCTTTTCATCAATCCAAATCATCATTATCTCTTCTATCATCAATAAAATTCGACTCTTATCTCTTTTTTTTGATTATCATTTGAGCATAAAACATGTACCTACAACACATCAAAACATCGCAAAACGTAATATCATCCAAATAATCATAAAATCACAATTAAAACACCAAAATTAACCTATTTTGCGAATAACTCATTAAAAATATCATTTGCTCAATAATTCCATTAAACACTCGTTTCTTATGCAAATTTATACAAATATGAGGGAAATTATCATAAAATATAGCGTTATAAATCGTATAAATTCACCCTTAACAACTCCCCCACACTTAGCTTTTGCTCGTCCCGAGCAAAACAAAACGAAAATTAGGGCTCGAAACGAAAACAGACATTTAGACAATATAGCATAGATTCAATAAATCAGAAGTTCACCACTGTGTGTGTGCAAAGCCATAACAAACTTCCACTAAATCCAAACTTGAGAAACTCAAAGCAAAACTAGCTAATACCCCCTCGTAGACTAGCAATAAATGACACTCATAAGATGTACCCTACAAACGTAAAATATCCCGAAAAAGATGATAGAACATATCTAGGGCCTTTCTGAAATACTCAGAGGATAATCCCTACAGCATATCTATCAGTTTATACTGGGGATAAGATAGACGATAACTTAGTCTTTCATTCATTTCATAACATTTCTTATTGCAAGTTGATTTAACTATTTCACTTTTAAACACACATCAGAATGAGCTCTTGCCCTCATAGCAGAATAGGATATTCGAGATATACCCTACCTTACTCCAATCATAAGGCATCTTTTCTGACTGTCTTGAGCTTTTAGTCATCATAGTGGTATAGGACATACGTGGTATACCCTATCGCACTCAAATCATCGACTAGCTTTCGACACACCCAATTTATTCATATATTTACTCAACTTTTTCATTTGACAATAAGTTACGTGTTACTTATCACATTCAAACCTTCAGATATTCACAGTATAACATACTCCGGATCTAAATACAAACTATCATAAATCTCAAGATATATACGTAGCACTAAGCACATGACTTATAAGAAAATCAGAAATCACTCGTCCAAAAGGGGTATAACTTTATAAATTAGCTCATCATTCACTATGGCTCGTGAAAAATAGATCTCAGGTGAAACAACTAACTTATCAAACATATGATATATAGCTTGAATGACTATAAAAATAACGAACATTGAATCGAATTGCCTACTCGGGACAAAACAAAAACAAAAATGTCAAAAAATTTGAAAATTCTAGCTCATTTTAGCTCATTTTGCATAGAAACATAACGAATTAAGCAAATGTGTAGATACATATCAAATCATTCCCCTCCCCCACACTTAAAGATCAACATGTCCTCATGTTGTGCAGAATTGAAGAAAAGATAAAAGACTTAGCTGATTTCAATCGATACTCGAACCGATGGTCAGGCCGGAGCCTACGTAGTGACAATTCGAACTCGGAATCATACAATGTAGCTCGACAATACTGCTAAGAATATACCTGCATGTTAAGGCCATATTTATATGATTATTAAGGGTTTATTTCATTATTATTTTCCCCACATTTGCATAATTTACATGAGAATTAAGGGTTTAAGTGTAATTATTAGGTAAATGTCATTTTAATATGGTTATTTGCAAAATTGGTTATTTTAAGTGTTTAATTGATTTAATTATGATTATTTGGATTTCATTACATTTTGCAATGTTCATTTATCTTTTAGGAGACTTAATTTCGAGATGATCAATCAAAGATATGGGAAAATAAAAGAGATAAGGAAAGAAATCAATCAAGATAAAGATGGAAATATCAAGGAATCCGTTCTGCATCAATCCAGACGAGCGTCCATGCAGCGTCCAATATGGACGGGCGTCTTGTAATTCGGACGAGCGTCTAGAGAAGAAAAGTTGAACGAGAGAGTTTGGACGGAATCTGGACGAGCGTCTTGATAGCGTCTAAGGCATCTTGAACGGGCGTCCATATAAGCGAACGAGCGTCCGGTGCCGACTTAACCCTAACCGACTTAGAGCTCTATAAATACAGCAGCAGCCCCAACCCTAAGAACATACTTTTTTACGCAACATTGAGATCGCAAATTCACCAAAGGCTGCGGCCAAAGAACCCTAATTTCACAGAGATGCAAATCTCCAACCCAACAATCATCTTCAACATGATTGTTGGCTAAAAGCCTTGCAGTGAGTCGACGGAGGAAGCCTATCAACAACACAACCAACTAGAGAGTTCGATACTGGATGTTTAGTGAGTTTAAGATCTAGTTTTTCATCACTTTTTAACGCTGTTTTACATTGCCATGTTTTGTTGAGTTATCAATTCTATGAAACGATCTATTTATCTATCTTTATGCTTGAATAAATTTATGAAAGTCTGTTTATTTGAGTTCTCTTTCGTTTAAGTGATGCATCTAATCATGTTATAAGAGATTAAGCATGTTTAGTTGAGTAAGAGTTTGGAAACAATCTCGTGATTTCGTGTTGATTGCATGTTTAGTTTATTTGAAAAGATAAACGGAACCCTAGAATTTGGTTGAAGAAATTTAATTGAATTCGTGAATAAATCACTACTAAAAACTATGTCTTTTTAATCACCGTTTAGTTGGGTTGTTGGTTGATGGGTGGATTCGTTGCCTTGCTGTGTTTTCCTTTAATTGTTTTAATCGAATCGTTTAGATTAAGTTTAGTTTAAGCTCTAGTTTTATAAACCCTAGTTTCCTGCTGTTTTCCTGCACTTTTCTGCTTCAGTTCATAATCAGACGCTCGTCCTCAATAGCAGACGCTCGTCCATTAGATTTCGTTTTCAGACGCTCGTTCACTTTAGTGAACGTTCGTCCGTTTTTCTGTTTCCTTATTTTCTGCTTGTTTTTATTCTTGTTTTAGTTTTAATTCTTAGGTTTAGGTTTTAGTTAGTTCCAGCTTTAGTTTAGTTAATAGTCGTGACATAATCAATAGAGTAATTGTTCTTTGATCCGATAAACATTCCACTCCCTTAGGACGACCCGTAAACACCCTATACTACGATCCTTATACTTGGGGTGTTTCGGTTATAAATTGTAAAACTCGTTTTTACCGAACACTGCACTACTTGACAAACACGGAAACGTCTCGGGGAAAACGGGGAATTATACCAGAATGAAAAGATATAGCAAAATCGAGTAGTATCAAAAGATGAAACATTCAACACATCCACAAGTTTAAACAAAGTAGAAATGAAAGTACGGACGCCTTATGGCTTACATGATCCATCGGAAAAATAAACAGTAGCTAAATGAAAAGTACCACGAATCAAGTAAGGAAAAGTATCAATAATACACAACCATCGTATCCAGGACAAAGCAAAATCTAAAATGGAAAAATAAGATCAGGGCTGGCTCAGCGCTGCAGAATCATCAGCCGGAGGTGGTCCACCCGCAGGAGAGTCAGGCTGCTCCTCATCACTAGACGACTCAGACTCTTGCAGAACATCCGCAATGGCCTGCTCAATCTCATCAGAATATACATAATCAATGATGCTTGGATCGAAGACTCTGTCGTCCCTCGGCTTCCGGTCCTCACTGATGCACCGTAAAATGGTCAAGATGTTGTTCTGAGAAGTCCGAATATCCTCCATCCAGTTCCGTACACTGTTGGCCATACTCAACCTCATCCGGACTGAGGGAGATAAAGTAGGAAGGGAGGATGCTCGAGGCGGTGCCGACGATGAACCAGGCTCACGTTGTGCCTCCGTCTCAGAATGTCCCGAAGACTTAACCTTCTCTCTCTGTATAGGTCTCGGGTTCTTCGGTTTGTGATCCGATCCATACTCAGGCACACCGGCATCAATACACAAACTATGAATCAGGTGGGGAACAATCAAGCTGCGTGTGTAAACCTTCTGATTGATAGCTATCTCGTCGTATAACGCTTGTCCCACATTCACATTTAATCCAAATGTCAAAGCATATAACATGCTTAGGTCACCGATGTGAAAATGCGTCAGATTGTTCTTGGGCAACAACCGACTCTGTATGAACCTACACTGGACTTTCCAATCCTCCGTCCAGGTAGTGGTGACTAACTCCTTCTGGTCCCCACCCGGTCTCAACGTCCATGCCACATCCGGGCAAACTTTCAACCTCAACTCCTCCAGAGGATCTTGCCCCGCACTCTGACTATGAACGATCTCTTCTTTATAGTCCCGACCCTCAAAAGATGCCAACTTATACTTCTGATTAATCACATCCGGTGTAAAAGGAACTTCCACCCCTCGAACCACGACTACTCCCGTTTCCAAATCGGTCTCCGAGCAATTGGCATAAAATTCCCAAACTAGGGAGCCGTTGACTGGGGTACTCGGGATAGTCATCAAGGCATCCCATTTCCGGTCCTTTAACAACTTGACGAACCCCGGATCTACCTTAGCTTCCATCGTAGCCCTCTCAATCAACATAGTCCTCGAGAATTAATGTTTGGTATAAGCGTCGTGGGATCTAGGATTCACAAATCTACGAGGCATAGGCATAGGGGCTACGGTCTTCGCTCTCTTCCTAGGTTGTGCAACCCTAGGCTCAGCCGGTTCCTCTTCCCGAGTAGCACCCACAGCTTCCTCAGCCCTAGACGACTCTCCACCTCGGGGAGCCGTAGGCTTCCTCACCAATGGGATATCATCATCAGTCTCAGACCCCGAGGTCGGCTCATCCCTCAAAGTTGCCCTAGTTTGTGTGGCCCTAGGAGGTTGCTCTCTAATGCTAACACCTCGGTTTGGATCGACTAAGGTGGGATCAAACTCTTTACGCTTCGTGCCAGACTCCCTGGCCACACCCTTACCATAACGCTTTTGCACTGCCTTCTTATGGACCATGATTCAAGCCTACACTAAACCAACACAATCCCCAATCAAAGCAAGTTACCCGTTTAACATCCAAATCGGGATTTCAAATTAACCAAACCATAAACCACAACCATCCATCATCACCAAACAACCCATGCATCATCCACCATCAACAACACAGCAAGAAACCAGAACCAAAACAACAAAAGAAACAAATAAGGTACAATACTCATAAAAGAGTCGAGCCGAAAATCGAACTCCGAAAAAAACGTGAATTAATCCCAGAAAAATTACTAGAAACTTACCAATGATGATGAGAAGACGATGATGATGCTAAAAAGGAGCCCTAACAGTGCAAATTCGAGCCCAAAATCGAATTTTTTCTTGGAAAAAGTCGGACCAATGAGGGCTCTGATTCGTCAAAACGGTTGTTGATTGAGGAAGAAGGCTTGGAAAAGTGAAAAGAGGGGATCAAAAGCGGTCTATAGCAACTTAAATCGCCCAATTTGGTGTAATATCGAAGGATTTAGGGTAAGAGGAGGCAAAAAGTCGGTTTTTCGAGTTTGAAATCCTGAAAAAAAGTGAATGTTCATGGGTTGAGGGGGTATATATAGGCAGGTGCTGGACGCTCGTCCAACACTGCGGACGGGCGTTCACTGGGCTTAGCAAGAACTGGACGGGCGTCCAGTTCAGGTAGACGCTCGTCCAAGTTTCAAATTAGATACAAGATTGGATGGAATATAACAGACGGGCGTCCAGGAATAGTGGACGCTCGTCCAAGAATTGGCCATGGCGGACGGGCGTCCAGATCTCTGGACGGACGTCCAAGGCAGAAAAAAATGCAAAAATTATAAAATTTCATACAATTTAAATTCAAATTTGCATTCTTTATTAAACTTAAATAAAACCTTAAAAATACAAATGAAAAACGACGAAATACATAAAATTACTAGAAAATAAGTAAAAACAATAGAAAATAGTGGGTTGCCTCCCACCGAGCGCTTTTGTTTTACGTCGTTTGCTCGACGAAACAACCTAACAACGCTAGTCATCGTAAATTGCCGACCAATCTATCATCCGGATAAGACGGCGGAGCATATCAATCGCCGGAGGGAAGTCATACTCATCCTGCAAACCCCAATCCTCACCAGCTACATCAACACCCCGAAAATGTTCAGCTTGCAGCACTAGCGCTAAATCATCGGCATCGGATCATTCGGATTGTGTATGGACGTCCTAGAGCTGCACCGTAACTCCTCAGTAGTGAAATCTCCACCTCCCGAACAGCGGGGAACAATAATGACATAGGTGACAGTCCTGATGCGGGTACTAATATCAAAGTCTACGTGCAAAACGATAGTCCCTCCCGGTCCGTCATCTACAGTAATAAGTGGGATCCTCCTAAGGAAAGGTAACTCCTCTGGTAGAACTCCGAAATCCATATTTAAAAAGCTCAACTAACTGACAGATACAAACAAAAACTTAATGAGGCTAAAAACTTAAACAACTAGAGTAATAAAAAGTTTAAAACAAAAGCAACTAATATAAAAAGGGATATCTAGGATGCCTCCTAGTAGCGCTATTGGTTAATGTCGTTAGCTCGACACGGTTTAAGCTCAGCCTGGATCAGGCCATTTAACTTTTCTGCCAGCCACTACCTCGTGTAAACTTTGATTAGTAGTGTGGCTGCAGAAACAACATTTAACACATGGGGTGAAATCTTTGATAGCTTTCCAAATACGTTTAAACCGCCCCATGGTCGACTTCTTCTTCTTCTGGTTATTCTGATGACGTTTCAGCTTACGCTCCCTCTCAAACTCTTCCATATCCCAACTACCTGCTAGAACTTCTTCAGATCGACCACTACCGTCATCCTCTGAAAACAGGTCGGGTGAAAACTCGTCAAATTCTTCGACTTCTTTAGTACCACACCCGAGGATATCGAGGAAACGAACAATCAAAGGCTTTTCCTTGGGTTCACCAATGTAGTGCTTACACCTTTGACCATTTACTCGAAACGGTTGGTCACCATAACCTCGTAGTTCTAGAACGCCTCCAGGAATAATTTGGAGAATCTCAAAGGGACCGGACCATCGTGTCCTTAACTTTCCAGGAAACAGATGTAGCCTGGAATTATACAAAAGAACTTGTTCCCCGACTTGAAATTCTCTCTTCTTAATCTTGGCGTCATGGAGGAGTTTCGTCTTTTCCTTACTGGTCCTAGCACTTTCGTAAGCCTGGAGTCTGAATTCGTCTAATTCATGCAACTGTTGCAGTCGATGCTTACCACAAGATTGGGAATCAAAGTTTAGAAACTTTGTAGCCCAATAGGCTCTATGCTCTAACTCGACTGGTAGGTGACATGGCTTACCATAAACCATTTGATATGGAGATGTACCCATAGGAGTCTTATAGGCGGTTCTGTATGCCCATAGTACATCATCCAATTTCAAACTCCATTCTTTTCTATGACTATTGACCGTTTTTTCCAGGATTTTCTTAATGCTTTGGTTGCTCCTTTCAACCTGACCACTCGTCATCGGGTGATATGGTGTGCCTGTCTTATGACGAACACCATCTTTTCGAGCACTTTTTCTAAGGGTCGGTTGCAAAAATGCGTCCCTTCATCACTGATCAAGGCACGTGGACATCCAAATCTCACAAAGATGTTCTTCTTTAAGAATTTCATGACCGTCTTATGATCAGTGTGAGGAGTGGCTTGAGCCTCTACCCATTTCGACACGTAATCCACGCAGACTAAAATGTATTTGTTACCACAAGATGATGGGAATGGTCCCATAAAATCGATACCCCATACATCAAAGACTTCGCATTCTAAGATGGGTTTCAATGGCATGTCAAAACGCCTTGTCAGAGTACCGGTTCTTTGGCATCTATCACACGCTTTACAGAAAGCTTCTGTATCCTTAAAGATCGTAGGCCAATAGAAACCGGATTGGAAGATCTTAGCAACGGTTTTCCAAGGACCAAAGTGACCTCCAGTGGGTCCACTGTGGCACTGCTCAATAATATGGCGCTGCTCGGATTCTGGAACACATCTTCTAAGCAGACCATCTTTACAGATCTTAAACAGGTAAGGTTCATCCCAAACGAAAGATTTCAAATCAGAGAAGAACTTTTTCTTCTCCTGATAGGACAATTCTGGATCAAGATATCGGGAATGAAGGTAATTAACAATGGAAGAATACCATGGAACATCTGGAGCGCAGCCATTGATGAGCATCACTGTCTGATTCATCTCTTGGATCTCTAAATTTGATATTGTTCACGGATTTATCTAATACAAAATAAACAAGTAATAAAATTTATAAATCCGATATACCTCAAGTGCAAGGATCGTAGTAAAGAGGTTGATACCGGGGTCGATCTTACGGAGAACTAACGATTGGTAATCCTAGTATTTGTTTAACTAACTATGTCACGATTACTAAAACTAAACAGCAAATAAACCAAACAGGGAATAACTAAAATGAAAGTTAACAATAAGGAAAACTGGACAGAAGAATAAATCTAAAGCCAGGGAAGATACGGGTTGCGAACAATTTAAACTACAACTAAACCTAAGATGCAATAAAAAGATTTAACTAAGCTAAACAATTCAAGTTTTAGGGATTTTATCAAGTTATAACGGACAAACGAGCAATTGATCCACCTATCCTATCAACAATCAATTCCAATTCAGATTATTTCGTGATTTCTAACCAAGTTGTGATTCACCTCATCTAAAGTATGAACCCTAATTTCTTAGATAGTCCATCTATTAATCTCTATCTTTCGACTCTAAGATTAACGCTTTTTCTAATCCAAAGGTGTGAACTTTAACGTTTCTAATCTAGAAATATAACCTATTAACTCTCGTTATATAGATCAAATAACTATTCTTTATCATGGTGATCTAACGTTTAGATAATTCTCATCAAATAAAACAATCAACAAAGCAACGATCTTTCGATATGAAATTGCATAAACCATAATAAACATGATAAAAGAAATAACTTGTATTAAAAACTCACAAAATAATTAAGGACGGAACTGAATTGTTGAATCGGACAGCTTCACAACGCTCGTTCAAAAGGCTTTAGCCTCTAAGCATCCTCTTGAAACTTGGAATTGATGAATAAAAGTGCATAAAAACTATCTAAACTAACCTAGAATTTAGAGTGCATAAACTGAAGAAAAACAGAGTAAAAACGCAGCCTAAGCCGCCCCTAGGATTAGGGTTTTGAATGATGTGTAATTTATATCCTTAATGTGGAAAACAATGCGGCTATATATAGAAAATAAAGTCGGTTTCAGCATGTCGGCCGCTGGACGCCCGTCCACTCCTTCCGGACGCTCGTCTGGTCCTCCATATCAACTTCGAATCGGGCCGAGTCTTCATCAGACGCCCGTCCTTCACAAAATTGGACGCTCGTCCAGCAAAATCTTCACAACTCTGAATCAACAATATCAGCATGGACGCTCGTACACTGGATCAAACGCCCGTCCAACGGACGCTTGATTCAAGCCGGACGGGCCGCCGATCCAGGATCGACTTCATCTTGATTTCTTCACCTTTATCTCTTTTCATCAATCCAAATCATCATTATCTCTTCTATCATCAATAAAATTCGACTCTTATCTCTCTTTTTTTATCATCATTTGAGCATAAAACATGTACCTACAACACATCAAAACATCGCAAAACGTAATATCATCCAAATAATCATAAAATCACAATTAAAACGCCAAAATTAACCTATTTTGCGAATAACTCATTAAAAATATCATTTTCTCAATAATTCCATTAAACACTCGTTTCTTATGCAAATTTACACAAATATTAGGGAAATTATCATAAAATATAGCGTTATAAATCGTATAAATTCACCCTTAACAGATATCCTCTTCCTTCTTTTGCTCATCAATGAGATCCATCAATCTCATTTCCAACACAGAGGTATCAACCAGATCAAGTAAATTCTCCACTCCTAACTTTCCAAAAGCCAACTCCTCAAAATCTGTCATTAGCTAAGTAGCTGATTTTTGCCTTTTATAAAACCCAAACTTCCACTGAAAGTAATCAGCCACTAGCTGGAGCTTAGGATCAACATACCCCTCTTTCTTCTTCTTCTCTTTTCTCTCAAAGGGCATGGTTGGCTTTCTAGGAGCTGTGTGTCCACTCTGCTGACCTTCAAAGGTCTCAACAAGCAGAGTCAGAGTTTCTTCAACAGATGCCTCTAGGTCAGTAGGTTGCTCAGATTGTACATTAGTGCCTACTACCTCCATCTGTTCCACACTGGGTTCCCCTAGCTTATATGATCATCAGCAGGGTTAGCAACAGATTGCTCTTCCCCCTAAACTATTGCAGAACCAGCAGGGTCTTGTACATTTGTTTCAGTCACCACAGCAGGTGCAGATTCAGTAATCTATTGTGGCTCTTCAACAAGTTGCTCAACAACAACTTGTGCAGCTTGAGTAGGCTCAGCAGCCTCTACAGGGGAGAATACAACAACTTCTACAGCAGGCTCAGGTACAGCAGTCTGCTGTGGTTCTTCTGTAGGTTGCTCAACAACAACCTCTGCAATCTCAGTAGGCTTAATAGTTGTTAGGGGCTCAGCTTCAATAGCCTCTTCTTCTTCTTCTCTTTGAGCCTCAAGAATCCTTAATTGCTTCCTCTTTCCATGTTTCTTTTTCTTCGCGATTTCCTTCATCCTCTTGGAAAGCTGCTCAGTTTCAATCTCAGTAGCCTTCCTCTTTCTACTGACTTCCTTCTGTTGCTTTTTCAAAACTTCAGCAGCAGATTTCTTCTTTGTAATTGCAGCAGGGTCATTGACCTCAATTTCAACTGAACCCTCAACAGACTCAGCAGTCTCTGCTTTTGCTTCCTTGTCTTCATAGGCTTTAACATTTCTGTGATCTTTCTTGTGTCAGCAGCCTTTCTTTTCTCAACAATCTTCTTGGGTGCAGCAGGTTTAACAACTTCCTTAACCTGCTCACCACCAACATCATCATCTCCACCATCACTATCACTTTCTGTAGCCTCATCATCTACATCTTCATCATCATCTAATCCAGGAATAGGAGTAGCAACTTCTGGCTTGTATCTGGATTTGTTAATCTTCTCTGATGCAACATCAGGTATCTTTAAATGATTCAACAAGGTCTGAATCAGTAGACCTAGGGGCTTGGTTTTGGACTTCCTTACACCATCTCTTTCTTCAGTAAACACCTTCTTCATGTAATGTATAAAGAATCCAGCCCAATCAAACTTCATACTTCTGCAAATGATGATCAGCAGGTCTATTTTAGGTCCAGACAGTGTATCTAGACTCCCAATGAATCCTAAAATGGTTTTGGCAATTAATTTGCTCAGCAGATTATACTCATATCCAATGTGCTTCACATTAATGCCTAGAGATGAAGATATCTTCTCATTTGTCTTTATTGCATCCACAAACTTCATTCTTGGCAGATTCATTGCTTCTGGATTTGTAGGAGCATCATTTCCAGGTCCAAAATGAAAGACCTCTCTCGGTAGATCTGAAGAGATTTCAATCTCTCTACCATTAACCGTTGTAATGAAGGCATCTCTACCTTCATGTACGACTATGTTTCTCCAGAATTCCAATACATTTACATATGAAATTCGTTCCAATCTTCTATTGATAACATTTTCTAATCCATCAATCCTTCTGATTCTTCTTCCGATGTTGATAGCTAACTCAGTAGAGTGACAGTCAGTAACATATCTTCTCATACTCTGACTAGTTCCAATATGAACATCATCCTTGTTCGTCATTATAAATGAGAAAGATGAAGAAGAAAGCTTTTAAATCTGTGTTCACACAAAGTATTTGTAGAGAAAATCAATCTGAGATTTTTGTAAGTATACTCTGTGTATATGTTTGTATATAAAGCAGAGAGTAGTGGGTAGTAACTGTCAGAACACGTACTATAGCATTAACCACGATTAAAATTTGAGTGAATGAAATCTTGCCACGTGTCCCATGACTGACCCTTAACGGATTGTAACCGTTCGATCATGTAACTGCGGTTATAAAGATAAAATAAATATCCCGCTATTTTGCTTTTTGACTTTGGTAAAGACTGAGTAACGTTTATTTCAACAGACTTGTCATCAGTAGACTTGGCTCAGCAGCCTGCTGACAATGATGTCTCAGCAGCCTGCTGACAATGTAACTCTGCTGATCTTCAATTCTTCTTGCTTTTGTTCAACTGATAATACAAGATGAACTTTAATACCAATGACTGATCTGTCAAGTGAGCTCACCCAACAGGACAAAGACCAATCCCCTTGGCAACTTCATTTGCTCAATTGTCCAAACATAAATAAGTACATGGAATTGTTGATACCAATGACTAGTCTGCTAAGTGAGCTCACCCAACATAGGAAAGACTAATCCCCTTGGTGAATTCCAGTACACTGTTGATCAAATAAGTATCAGTCAACTTTTATAATTCCAAGTTCAGTCCTTAGTTTATTAAATCTTTCACTATCCAGTGGTTTTGTGAAAATATCAGCAAGTTGATCTTCAGTAGGGATGTAAAGAACCACCACATCTTTCTTTTCAACATGATCTCTTACAAAGTGATGTCTCACATCAATATGCTTGGTTCTTGAGTGCAAAACAGGATTTTCTGTGATTGCAATTGCATTTGTGTTTTCACACATAATTGGAATTTCTCTTTCTTCAATTCCATAATCCCGTAATTGTTGTCTTAACCACAGTATTTGTGCACAGCAACTTCCAGCAGCAATATATTCAGCTTCAGCAGTGGAAGTTGATATAGAATTCTATTTCTTACTGAACCAGGAAACCAGTCTATTTCCCATCAACTGACAGGTTCCTGTGGTACTTTTTCTATCAATCTTGCATCCAGCATAATCAGAATCTGAGTAGGATATAACCTTGAAACTTCCATCTTTTGAGTACCATATGCCTACATCCAAAGTTTCTTTTAGATACTTGAGAATCCTTTTTACTGTAGATAAATGACTTTCTTTAGGTTTTGATTGAAATCTTGCACAAACATCTACAGCAAAGAATATATCAGGTCTGCTGGCAGTAAGGTACATCAGACTGCCTATCATCCTTCTGTATAAGGTCTGATCAACATCTTCGCCATCTTTATCTTCATCCAATCTAATGTTTGTACTCATAGGAGTTGATAACTTGGTGTTGTTTTCCATACCAAATTTCTTCAGTAGCTCCTTGGTATACTTGGTTTGATGAATGAATATTCCATATTTCATCTGTTTGACTTGTAATCCCAAGAAATAGTTCATTTCTCCCATCATACTCATTTGGAATTTACTTTCATCAAATTAGCAAATTTTTCACATAGTGATTCATTTTCAGAACAAAAAATTATGTCATCAACATAAATCTGTACCAACAGGGTGCTGTCTCCTTCTTTGATTCTGAAAATAGTCTTGTCAATGGTACCTTTGGTAAAACCATTATCCACCAAGAATTGAGATAGAGTCTCATACCATGCTCTTGGTGCTTGTTTCAAACCATAAAGTGCTTTATTGAGTCTATACGCTTTATCTTCTTGATCTTTAACTTCAAATCCAGAGAGGTTGATGTGATTCCGATTGGAACCACATCCGAACATAGACCTCCTCTTCCAACTAAATCGTAATGCCATTTAAAAATGCACTTTTGACATCCATCGATATACCTTGAAGTTTTTATAAGCGTGCCAAATAAAAAGCTAGTATGCCAAGAATAATCTGATAGCTTCCAATCTTGCAACATGTGCATATGTCTCATCAAAATCTATTCCTTCCTCCGCTTGAGAATAACCTTTTGCTACTAGTCCTTGGCCTTATTCCTCACAATGGTACCAGATTCATCCAATGTGTTTCTGTATACCCATTTTGTACCAATTATATTTGCATGATTAGGCCTTTCCACTAGTGTCCAAACTTGATTTCTTTCAAATTCATCCAATTCTTCTTGCATAGAAATTATCCAATCTGGATCTGATATTGCTTCTTCAACAACTTTAGGTTCCATTTGAGATAGAAAACAGGTAAACATTGCTTCTAATTGTCTTCTAGTCCTCACACCTTGTTGTATGTTGCCAATAACTTGCTCAGCAGGTGATCCCTTAACCATCGTGGATTTTGGTTAGATTGATTCTAAGGAACATCATCTTCAGTAGGTTCTGCTGTAGCTTCAGGAGGTTCAGCAGATCCTTGAACTGCCTCAGTTGTTGCATCAGCAGTATTACCAGCAGGGTGCTCAGCAGGGTCAGAGTCAGAAATCTTTAACTCACTTATCCTTTCCAAAACATCAACACATTCTGGATTAGTGACTTGTTGATTCTCAGCAGGTTCTGAAGCTTCATCTTTCATTCCAGGAAACTTAGGTTCATCAAATACAACATGTATTGTTTCTTCATGTTTCAGTGTTCTTTTGTTCAGTACCCTGAATGCCTTGCTGACTGAAGAATATCCCAAGAAAATTCCTTCATCTGATTTTGGTTGGAATGTCTTCAATTGCTCCTTATGATTCAAGATAAAATCTTTGCTTCCGAATGGATGGAAATAAGATATATTAGGTTTTCTTCCATTCCAAATCTCATAAGGTGTCTTCAGCAGCTTCTTGTTCACTGAGATTCTGTTTTGTGTATAGCATGCGGTATTAACTGCTTCAGCCCAATATCTTTCAGGTACTAATGCTTCACAAATCATAGTTCTTCCTGCTTCTTTCAAAGTATTGTTTCTTCTCTCGGCAACCCCATTTTGCTGAGGTGTACCAGCAGCAGCTAGTTGATGTAGTACACCATTCTGCTCATAATATTCTCTTATGACTTTATTGAGAAATTCAGTACTCTTGTCTGATCTGATCTTTACTACTGTCAAACTTTTCTCATTTTGAAATCTCTCAAAAGTTCAGGCATCTTTTGAAGTGTTTCACTTTTCTTGTTCATGAATACCAAGTGTATCTTGAATAATCATCCACAACTACTAAAGTGTATTTCTTTCATGTTATACTTGTTGGTGTTACTGGCCCAAATAGATCCATGTGCATCAGCTCCAAAACTCTTTTAGTTGATTGCTTAGTTTTTGACTTGAAGCTTGATTTTGTTTGTTTACCTTGCTGACATGCATCACATATAGCATCCTTCTTGAATGTGATATCAGGTAAACCAATTACCAGTTTCTTCTTCACCAACTGATTGATATCATCAAAGTTTAGATGATTCAACTTCTTATGCCATAACCAATTAAGTTCTGACTTGGTATGCACAAATAGGCATGTCTCTGGTACAGCAGTAGACCAATCCACAACATACATGTTTTGTTGTCTTCTTCCAACCAAAACAACTTGATCACCTCTTTCACTAATGACAATACAGGTGCTTTTGTCAAAAGTGACATTGTAACCCATGTCACAAAACTGTCCAGTGCTCAGTAGGTTGTAGTCTAGTCGTTCCACAAATGCAATGTTCCTGATTGTTAATCCATTTCTCATAAGTGTGCCATATCCTCTTGTGTATCATGGTGTGTTCTTTTGCCAAAATTCACTCTTGGACCATCCTTTGCCACAAAATTTGACAAACAATGCTTATTCTTTGTCATATGTCTGGAACATCCAATGTCAAAGTACCAGACACCCTACAAAACAAAGTTAATGCATTTTAGGTACCCAAAATTGTTTGGGTCCATAATGGTCAGTGGTAAGCATGACCCTTGGCAAATTTCCATAAGGTCTTCTCTTAAAAGTGTCATACTTTTGTTCATACATGTATTCTACACATTCTAATTTTCTTGCTCAGTAGGGAAATCTGCTCTTGCATCTCATCCAGTAGATCATCTTGAGCTCCTGATGTTTCTTCTTGATGTGTAGCAGCCAATGCAGTGGTCTTTGGTTCTTCTTTTTCAGTCTCAGGTACAAGCTTCTTACTGAATTCATAGGCTTTAAGATCTGAAAACAATTTGAAGGTGTCCTCTTCATGTAGACTTCTCATTTCTTCTATTGCAGTCACCTTCATCTCCCAAACTTCTTTTGGTAATGCTTCCAAGATTTTTGAATTGATTTCTTCCTTTGAGTATTTTACACTTAGTAGGGTGAGTTCATCCATGATTGCATTGAATTTTGACTCCATTTGTTCAATAGTTTCATTGGATTTCATTTTGAAATCTTGAAACTTCTTCTTGGCCACACTGATTTTGTTCTTCTTGATTGCATCAGTGCCTTCACAGATTAATTGCAACTTATCCCAAAGTTCCTTTGCAGTCTTGCAATCCTTCACCTTCATATACATATTGCTATCCAAGGTTCTGTATATGATATTAATAGCAATATTGTTGAGGTTTGCTCTTTTCCTATCTTCAGCATTCCATTCTCTTTTTGGCTTTGAAATGTACTGAGTTTCATCTCCCACTGTTATTGACTTGGTGATCTCCAGTGGTCCATCTGTCAGCACATCAATCATCTCATCATGTGTTGCAGCTAGAAAAGCCTGCATACGACGTTTATACTCATCAAAATGATCTAAAGAACACATCAACATTGTTCTAGCATACTGGTTGTTATCCATGATGCAAAGCTTTGAAAATCAGAAACTTGAAAAGTTTTCAAAGTATTTTCACAAGCACAACAAGTAGGATTACTTCAGAACAGAAGCACTTCTCCGATACCAATTGTTGGTCCCTTGAAAAGTCTTTGGTTAAGTTTAGAGTGGGGGTGAATAAACTTAACACTTAAAACTTTTGGAGTTAAAAAACTCAGCAACTTCAGCAGCCTGCTGACTTTTGAGTTTACTGAATTTGTTGCAGCGGAATATATTCAAATTAAGCCTTATTACTTGTTGTTAAAATATGATACCAAGTATTAGATACTCAGTAGTGTAAGTGTGTGATTCAGTTGCTAGTTTCAGTATATTGATGTGCTAGATATGCTAAATGCAGTATATAAGTGCAGAATGTAAGTAGGCAGATTTTATACTGGTTCCAGGTGGTGTAATCCTATCACTCCACTCTTCTCATATGATGTTGGAGGTAATTCACTAGAGATCTTTGAGGTTGCAGTTACAAAAATCCCTAAGTTGTTTGTCCTTCACCAATAACTATGGCTTCACAAACTGAACACTTGAAACAGATAGGATTGCTGCTCCAAAGTCTTCCACTGGTCCTTGAAGGGTAGGATTGCCTCTTCAGAAAGCTCCACCACAAACAACAGTCCTTGACACCCAAAGATGCTTAACTGTCATCAGTAGGTTCTTGTGAATGAAAGTTTGAATCAAGTAAGTGATTCAGCTTTCAGCAGCTTGATCAGGATGATATGATCAGCAGCTTGATGTCTTCAAGTGTGTAAACTTGATGTAGCTTGATATTAGATTACACTTGAAGAACTTGACTAGATCAGTAGCTTTAAGTTCAGTAGGGTCAGCAGGGTATTTTCTTAATAAGAATTAGCAACTCAAGATTATCAGTTGTTTTTCCTCAATTTCTCATCATCGATTTTATCTGAATTTGGAGTCTTCTATTTATAGGTAGGAATCCTTGTGACTTATGTTTGAAATTCAAACATAGCCATTTCAGATTTGTCCCATCTTGACTTGATTTATGTCCCTATACATAGTACTGACAATGTCAAACTGCTTTTTGGCAGTTTTCAGTCTGTCCACCCTTTGACTTGTATCCATTGGATAAACCTCTGTTTCTTCCCAACGTCCCTTTAATCTTAGCCATTGATTTGTTTGATAAAATCAGAGGTTCTTACCTGTCATTATCCTTGTATTCTTTCAATGTAACCTTTGATTAATTCGAAATATATATCAACAACTTCCTGTGAATGTAAGTCTGTTGAAATGCATATCAGTCAGCTGATCCATACTTTGCTGTGTTTATAAAACACTACAGTTGACTTCTCTTATATCTAACTTTTTATTATGAAGTTAGATTACACCATTTTGATCATAACTAAGTTCCAATCACCACTTAACTTATGGAACTTAGACCTTGTACACAAGGTATATGTAATCAGTTTAGGTCATCACAAACGTCCCTAAATTCTGATTCCATATCCTTGACTTTAATACTAAGTTTGATCCCTTATCCTTCAATAACTGAGTTTGAGCCCTCAGCCTTCAGTCCTCAGCAGGTTCCTAGACTAGTCTCTACGACTTAGGTACCCTACTGATATAGACAAGTCTCCTGATGTAAGTCAACTGATCAATTCCGTGCTTGTTTGATCAAACCTATACAAAGATCAAACTCTAATAAGCCTATACATTTGATCTAGACATCTTTTGCCTTTGCTCTATAACGGCTAGTCTGGCACTCATCACTAAAACTAAAAATAAGTCCAACAGGTTCAGCTGAGTTACACAAAGGACTCTATGTAATGGATCAACCAATATGACTCTTTGTTGCCAATGCTGTAGAAAATCACAAATTGTCTGATATATTAGATGATGCTCTTTTATGGCATTACAAACTAGGACACTTGCCAGATAAGAGACTGCAAGTCATTAGTTCACTGTGTGCTGATGTCAAGTTTTGTGATCATGACCTCTGTTATGTTTGTCCTATTACAAAACTAAAGAAAAAAACTTTTCCATTAAGTACCACTGATGTACATTCTATTTTTTATCTTGTTCATATAGACATTTAGGGGTCCTTTAAGACAGATACTGTGAATTGAAACAATATTTGTTTACTGTTGTAGATGATTTTCTAGATTTACTTGGGTATTTCTTATAAGGCACAAATCTGAAGCTTCTGACCTTGTTAAATTTGTTAAATTTGTTTCTACACAATTTCACAAAATTATCAAAGTTATTAGATCTGATAATGGAGTTGAGTTCCAGCTCACTGATTTTTATGCTCAGCAGGGTATCATACATCAGACATCCTATATCATCACACCTGAACAGAATGGTATAGTTGAAAGAAAACATCAGCATATGTTTAATGTTGCCAGGGGACTATGGTTCCAGAGTAATTTACCCATTGAATATTAGGATTTCTGTCTTTTACATCCTATAAAATTAATTAATGCTACAGCTACACCACTGCTGAAAGAAAGCACTCCACATGAAATGCTTTATGGCACTAAACTAGACTATTCTGTGTTTAAGGATTTTGGTTGTTTAGTTTTTTCTTGCACACTTCAGCAGTACAGGACAAAGTTTGACTCAAGATGTAGGACTTGTATCTATCTTGGGAATTCAAATACGTCCACGGGTGCTTTTTTACTTTCAGTTTATAATTATATAAACTTCATCAAAGATTGATAGTGAAGATTCGTGACATATGTCAACCAGCAAAAACAGTGTTGAAAGAGCCAAAAATCAAGTCAATTGGTCGTGGTCGGCCTAAGGGATCCGGAAACAAGCGGAAGATTCTTGAAGACCACTCTACTAAACGGCAAAAGTGTATGTTTGAGAGAGTTGAAGAAGAACTAGCGAGTGTTAACCAAATGAATGCTTCTGAAGGCCCAACTCCATCTTTATCTAAAGGTGTTTCTTCTATGAAAAACAAACAACCATGTCCAAGAGTCTGAGCTCCATGCACACGCTCTTATTCCAAGAAAAAAGGAAAAGACTTACAATGGTATATTGGACAAATCCTAGAACAAGTTCATAATCACATATCCTCGATTGATGATGTTACTGCTGATGGAAATTGTGGTTATAGAGTCATAGCAAAAGAATTAGGTCTTCATGATGAAGAATGGGCTACGGTGAGAAAAGCGTTGAAAGAAAAATTGATTGCAAACAAGGAACATTACTTATCATTATTTGGGGGGCATTCAGTTGTTTATGATTCATGCATTTCGTCAGTTGATCATGACGTAGGATCATGTGGATCGGATAAGTACTTTGAAAGCTACGTTGGTTGGGCAGTGTGCAACGTGTATGGTGTTTCATTAACCATATTGTCTAAAACTCATGGATCTCAAACTTTTCTCCCAAGTTTCAAAAAACCTTCCGTTTGGCCCCCTAATCATATATGGATGGGTATGTGTGATGGGAATCATTTCGTTCATCTGACTATGAGAGATACTTGTCCAATGCCTAGGGTGCCTAGGGTTTGGTATAAGTTTACTACACAAGAAGCAAGTGAATGGGTTGAGAAATTTTCTCATACACTCCTTCATAGGTTGTCGAGGACAAGAGTCATTACCTGCCGAATCATATGGACTTAGATTAGTGGCGTTATGGCCATGTTTGTATATTTTGCCTTGATGATTGATGGATTGTATATTTTTCTTGATGGATTGTCGATGACAAGTCCTTGTTTGTGTATTTTGCTTGATGGATTGTCGATGACATGTCCTTGGTTGTTTATTTTGCTTGATGGCTTGTCGATGACAAGTCCTTGGTCGTGTATTTTGCTGAACTGTCATTATTGACTTTAATGGAATGTTTTGTAAAGTTGTACTTTATTTTGGTTTGTCTATTGTTTATGTTGTTCATTTGAAATTTTAGTTCTGAGACATAAAACGTCTACCAAGCCGACGTTATTTTCTTTAAACAACGTCAACTAACAGGACGTTTGACAAAACGTCCGAAGTGGTGTCGATTAGTGTCACTCATAACGTCCAATAAAATGTTTTTCGTACACACAGGCTACTTGTTCCTGGAAGTCATAACGTTTACAACTTCGACGTCGTTTGGCACCTTATACGTCAAGATGACTGATGTATGAAGATACATAAGCTAAAACCTTATGTTCTTGATAACGTCGATAATGTTGACGTTTGGGAGGCACTTAAACGTCAAATAGGTTGATGTTTTGAAGTAGGACTGATGTTACACTATCTTTTCGATGTCAACTTCACTGACGTATAAGGTAACATAGAGTTCCACAAGGATGAGCAACTGGATCACAAAACGTCACCAAATGTGACGTCAAATTTGACTACGGGCGTCACGTATGGTGTCGTTGTGAGAAACAAAATCTCAAAACTGATGAACCTCATAACGACACCTAGGCCGTCGTCCAAAGTTCACATTCACGTCAATTTTGGCAGCGTTTAGTCAATCAGCTGCAACACTAATGCATTCCTTATGCATGGCAACCAGCACCAAACACAAACACAAACACAAACACAAACACAAACAAAACACAATAAAATATTGACAATCCATACGAATCCATAATTCATCTATATAAAATCCAAACTTCATCTATACGAATCCAAACTTCATCCAAACACAATCAAACACAGACAATCCATACGAAGTAATCCAAACATAAGTCAAACCAAAGTAATCCAACCATAAATAAAACTAAAGTACGGAAAGTAATAGTTTAAGTAAACCATAAAAGTAACGTGTTTTTTTTTTCAGAAATATCCAACAATCACTTCTTTTTCTTGGATGTCCTCGAACGTGTAGATGCTCTTCTTCCTGGCTCTTGTTCTTCCGGCCCTTGTTCTTCTTGCTCTACCTCCACCGGAATATTCGAGCTACATACTCCGGTTACCAAGAACTCATATGCCATACACAGTACCTTCACCATATCTTTCTTATTCTTCTTTGACTGATTTTGCAAGGCATCATCTATCGCGCTTATAGCATTCATCTTTCCTTCTTCATCCTATATTGAAATACGAAGATTTAAAATATATATTTACCCAATGGAAAGCACAACAACAAATTGGTAAACACAATTATTCAAACCCCTCTCGATTGTCGTTTCTTCCTTCTACGCACACCTGTCAATCGACGCACGGCATTTGATCGATACCACGTCATGTAATCACTAGTGGTTTCCCACTGAAATATAGCCTTTCCTATCCGTTTGCTTTGGTGCACTAGATGATTAAGATAATTATGGAAGTCATTGTCATTTTCTATGTACATGAGACATTTTTTTCCCATTTCTAATAGATGTTTTCGGAGGGATTGACAATTGTGGTATGGCTTGTATATGACCAAACTGACGGACGACGCGGTTGGGGTGATAAAGCTCAGCAATATCTAGTGTCCTTATGCACCCGTAATACCAACAGATGTTGTCATCGGACAAAGTTATGATATCTTTATATGGATGCTACACAACCTCCAACAATGTCAAGTGTTATAGGCAAACCTCAACAAGATTGAACATTATCATCCAACAAACCGACTTACATCTCCTGCCTCCATCAAGCCCAAATCCTCTCTCAAATTCCGTAGTGCATTCAAAGCAACAGCTTCCTTCGTTCCGCCGATAGGTTTCCACTTCATCGCCAATACCATCTCTCCTTCCTTGAAGTCATCTTTTTTGGGGGCGAAATGTTGGAAAATGTTCATAAATCCAAACCTGAATAAAAAATACTCAAAATGTTGCCAATGCATTCATGAAAACCAACAAATGCCAAATAAATTAAAATATACAATGATACCTCCAAAAGTTTAAGGTAACCGGACACTCTTGCAGCCTTCAACGCACTTGCTTGCGAAAGTTTCCGGTACAGATTCGCAAGTGTCGCAGCACCCTAAGCCCACTCATGCACTGTATCCAAATCCCTCAAATAATGAAGATGTGCTACACGTATCTTGTCTCCAGACCGGTCTTGGAAGAGTGTACACCTCAGCAAATACAACAGATACCCCCGTACAACATGATCAACACTGATTCCAGCCTGCCCACTCTTACCCATAAAATTGTTTTTCAGCCAACTTTTCGACACCCTTAACCCTCCACAATGATCAAACTCAGCAGCCACTACATCTGAATCAATACTGAGAAGATTCCTCAAGAATTGTATCAGGTTGTCCGTTTTCGGAATCTCATAGTTCAATGCCTTTCCACTAACCGGTAACCCCGTGATACATCGGACATCGTCCTGTGTTATAGTCATTTCACCAAAGGGTAAGTGGAAGGTGTTTGTTTGTGGTTTTTATCTCTTAATAAATCCACAAATGGAAACACGTTTGGCTTGCATATAAGAAGTATTGACCAAGCTGTACAATGGGTTTGCCTTTAGCCTTGTCTGAAATTCCTCACTTTCTTCCTCGACATCCTAAAGCTTTCGTGAAGTTGTGTATTGCTTACACACTATGACACCCCGATCCTGTATAATTAAACGAATCAAATGGCAATGATATATAAATACTAAATGGTCAACAAATTATAAAACAATTTTTAAATTAATATATCTGGGTTTTCTTCAAACAAAGCATATCCAACATGTTTCTCCCAATCTTTCAACAAACCAGAAGTGTCCACCTCCACATCACTATCACTATCATCAGCAACATGTGAGGGATCACCCGCCTCTGTTGTTGTCCCTATTAGGTGTAGTGCCCGAAAGACAATTTCTGTAATTGTTTTTTATAGGATTTATAATTCATCTTAATAATTGCATTTATGCTTATATTAATACACTGCTGAAATCCCTAAGTACACACGAGGATTGAGTTAGTGATGATATGCTTAAAACTAGTAAGTCCGTGGTGAATTTAATCAGAGTATGGGTCTCATGATTAATATACGAATAATGCGCCCATAAAACTTAACGGTGTGACCGTCTTATCCGGAACGTCCGTATAAGGTACCTAGTGGGGCATTTATATATGATGTCTATCATATAGGACTGGACCGATTTGATTTGAATTATCGATATAATTCCGGGATCGAGAAATCTTATCGAATCACAAGATGATCATATATGGATTAATTTCAATCCTGATGTGATCACAGTCTACTTTTTGGTTCAAAGTAGGGTTTAATGTGTTAGTTAAGGATCAATTCGATACATGTGATCTGAACACTTCTAGTTGGCTCTATTCTGGAATGAGTGAGTAGTCTGTGACTTCACAGATATGGAATCCATTCCTTCCTGCGGGAAGTAGACATACAGTTCCCTTATTTGTTAATCCTAGAAACTGATCGATGGGCCCAGTTCATATTATATTAGTTATGAACTAATTGATCACTAGGAGGTTAATGGTAAATAAGGATAAGATGTTTTGAGAAGGGTTTACGGAAATATCCTGAATCAAAATGAACAGTCTATGGATGATTTATCCGTATGTAATGATTATATCAATGGACACTTATCGACTCAGTGATTAGAGTGTAAGTATATATCTATAATCGATAGAGTTCAGTTTTGAGTTTATGGTGGCGTAATCCCGGAATTAATAGATTGAATAAGAATTGTTCTGTTCGATGAATAATTTTATTTAATTTATTATAGCTACTGGTTATAGGTCTATGGTCCCCAATGTGGCTCCTAACATGCATATGTTTCTTGTCGTTGGGCCTCAAATAATTAAGTAGTTGGACTATTTAATTGATGTGCGATTTATTATTTATTGGACTAAATAATAAAATACATGGAAAAGACATTTTTCGTGAACTCGGCCCAATAGTGTAAAAGTCATGTGCTAGCCTTATTTGACTAGGGTTGGCGTGTTTTGTGTCTTGGTAATTATTAAGGAATTAGTTTTTTGATAATTATAAGACATGTGATTAATTGTTTATTTGTTAAATAATTAATTAAGGAAAATATATTAGATTGATCCTTAAATATTCTAGATTTATTCTAGATTATTCTAGGAGTATCTTTTATGAAAAGGGATTATTATAATTGATTTTGTATTAATTATTAAATCCTTGGAGGACAATGATTTCACTCCTATATAAAGAGAGTTCTCCTAAGCCTTTTAAACACACACAATACACATACATACACACAAAATAAGCTAAGGAATTCGGCCAAAGATTAGGGTTTGAGTTGGGAAAATCTTCGGGATTTTCCGGGTAGCAAATCAATGAGGTCAAGCATCAAGAATCGGCTTCCACCGGTTGTTGCTTGGAGATACACATCGGAAGACTATGGCTTCTCGATTCTCGGATCTCAGTTTATTCTTTGGATCTCGGCTTATCTTTTGATTGGTAAGTAGATCTAACCTTCTTGTAGGTAGATCTTAAATTATGTGCTTTAATGTTATATTGATCGTGATCCTTGTTATTCCGCTACGTAATCGGGCGGATCTAGATCCGTCCGGCGATATTACATCTAACAAGTGGTATCAGAGCCTCCGATCAATAAATTAAAGTATATAATTGATAGATCTAGGAGTGGAATTGCATGTAGATATTTTTTATAAATATGTAGATGTGATTGGTTGTTGTGGTTGAAGAGATGGATTGGGGTTGGCACTGTTTACCCGTTAAATCTATTATAAACTCATATAAATTCGTTATATGAGTATAGGAAATCTTGTAATTTATTTGTTAATGTAATTTTAAATTTCCTAGAAATGGATCTGTTTTGTCTCTGTTCGGTTTTTCTGTTTTTTCCGTTGATTAAGCCGTTGAAACGACGATCCCACTCCGGTCAGAATAAGGATCAAAAGTTGTTGATCAGGCCCTCAAAATTTGGTGTGAGTTCGTCTCAATATCAGATCGCTGCAATAAAGTTACTGCTGTAACAGAAAAGTACAACAGCCATATAAACCCTAGCTGTGAGTTCGTCGAATTTCTGGAAGAGTTTGGAACTTTGAGACAAAGATCCGACCGTTCAGATTGACTAACATGGAGTTATGAACAAGCCCTAAAAATTTCAGGTCGATCGGGTTTTGTCTCGATGCCCGATCGGCTCAAGGAAGACACTGCTGCGCCACAGTTTTTAAACAGATGCAGCAGTTGGATCGGCGGATTACTGGAGAAAATTGGGCCATCGAAACTCGGATCCAACCGTCCATATTGGGGCAGGAGGAGTGACGAACAGGTCCAAAAATTTTGTATCAATCAGAGTTCTTTTGGATGCCCGATCATCGATGATACAGATCAGCAGCAGATTGTATTAGAAACTTGTAAACCCTAGTTAGGGTTTATTTATTTATTTTCTAATAGGTTAGATACGGGGGTTCCAACGGTCCATCTTGATGTTTATTTTCCGCACTAGTATGTATGCTTAGGATGTATGCGTAGAACCGGAAAATTGTCATGACATGCATCATATCATTAATTCCACTCCATATGCATACATGTAGCTATTTAATTTTGGATAATTAATTAGGCATGTATTCAACTCGATTAATTAGTTTAAGTTTTAATTAATTGTTGTGGAAATAATTATTAGAAACTAATTAAAGAACCGAGGAACTGGGTTTTGTCAATCGTTAAGTTTTCGGTGATGGATTCTCGGTGAATCCCACCTTAAACCGGAACGAGATTGCGGGCTTGTTCCGTAGTGTCTACGGGAAAGTTTGACAATTTAAGAAATCGGAAAATCATGATACAAGGGTTCGGAAATGGTCTAACCATGGATGGGTAAGTTCAACTGAGGTACGGCTCGATCGACTCACCCTCCACGTGTGACGTTTGCACGGGGGTTCGGCAAGACTTAGCATATCCGACAAGCCTTTACGGCTAAACGGGGCTTCTCTTAGCCGGATCCGACCGAGAGTCACATCCGTTCCAACGAATAAGACGGGTAGGCTTGCCTACGTTACCGACACCATTCGGGTACATGATTTGTTGTTTCCTAAAATATTGTCAAGTCCAAAACCGCGATCAGTAAACCCACCACTTTTCAAAATATTGAGTGGGAGCGGGGAAGGCGACAACCGACCCCACGGCCTCTACTATAGATGCAAGCAAGTGAGAGAATGGTGACGCCTCATGACGCTTTGATTTCGGCCCCCTTCGGATGGTGTTCACCGCTATCAAAATTCAACGCTTGGTCTCCGAAAGGATAGGATCTTGAGGACTCGCCGGGTCACCGACCTACCCTATGTAGGCACACTAGGGGCGTACTTAAAGGTCTGATATAGTAGGTCACACTCATCAGGATATTTTAGGAAATATCTTGGCTGAAAAAGGAAGGTAATCGACGATTAATATGGGATGTACGATTCCCATGAGATGTTTGATTCTCAAAGTTTAATCATCGAGAGAGATTGTCTCAGTTTAACCGTCATCATGCTGATACCGACCCCCTAGGCGGTGGTACGATGTGAGGTTAAATCCTCGGAATGGTAGCATAGACTTTTACAGTTTATAATTCCTAAAATTTATGTAGTCGTGATTGTATAAATTTTTTCTGTCAATTTTATATACAACTATCATCTCTAGGCTACTAAACTATTAGTGTAATGACTTCGTTTAAAGTGGAAAGTAACAAGAACGTTGAACACATCGAAGAATGCAATTAAATTTCGGAAGAGATATTCCTTGAGCCTTTAAATCTTAAGTGACATAGTACAGGTATGTCACTGTTGTAACTCGTGTTGAACGAGAGACTCACTTAGTTCAAAGATGATGTAGGACTATATAAAATTCTATTAGTGAATTTTAATTGTGTGAGTAATCACACAAGAAATTTCTAATTGAAAAATTGGAAATTCATAAATAAAGTGTTGCTAGTTAGACGGTATTTGGAACCGATAAACTAGTGGAAGCTTTATTCTTATGATTTGTTGTTTTTCTGAATCATTATAAATGTGTAAGAGACTACACAAGAGTTCTTCCATTCCTAGAAAAACATGAACAAAGCATTACTAGTTAGACGGTATTTGGAACCGATAAACTAGTGGAAGCTTTATTCTTATGATTTGTTGTTTTTCTGAATCATTAGAAATGTGTAAGAGACTACACAAGAGTTCTTCCATTCCTGGAAAAACATGAACAAAGCATTACTAGTTAGACGGTATTTGGAACCGATAAACTAGTGGGAGCTTGTTCATAATGACCTTCGGGGTCTTGTGAAAGATACAAGTTAGAAGGAGCTTCTGAGTAGTGACATCTCGTCAGACAACTACTCGAAACTCCAGTAAGATTATCTAAAATATTTAGAGGTATCTCTGATTTCACCAGAGATAGAGTATTCCATGCTCGTAATAGGCCAAAGCATAGTCTTGGGACTGATGCTCGGCCTGCCTCCTAGTGGAATTTATCCACTGAGGGATAACACCATAAATTTGCCTTATATAGTTATTAATGTGCTACAATACACTGCTTAACTCATTTAAGATATTGGTTTTGAAATAACGGTTTACACTATCATGTAAAACCGAGAAGTCTACCTAGAAGTGCTTACAAATTTGTGAATTCGGTTCACCCCACCTCCGTCAATATAGGCATTTAGCACTTAGTGCTTGAAGGTAGGACTGGAAATTTTGCGTACACGTTCAGATGATGACTGTTCGTGCAATATCTTATACGTTGAGTAAAGGTTGGTTATAAGATTCTTAAGATCAGAGTGACGGTTATACTGTCAAAACCCCTTCTGAAAGGGTCTATGAATAACAACCTTGGACTTTGGAGTACGGTTACTCAAGGTGGTTACTAACTGATTAGATCAGACCACGTATAACATTGGTTGTTGGTGATAACACTGATAATTACTACTAGATCAGAATATCGATCCACCAAGAACGCAATAGGAATATGGTTTAATGTCCCGGATTTTATCAATACAAAACAACAAGTAATAAACCGGTTAACCTCAAGTGCAAGGATCGTAGTATGGAGGCTAGTGCCGGGTCGATCTTACGGGGACCTAGACTGTTGTGAACCCTAGCTTTTGTTTTTAACTAATTATTGTCACGAAAACTAACCTAAACAAATATTGCATAAAAGTAACTAGACATAGGAGATTAATCCAATGCTAGGGAAGATTGAAAGCGATAAACTAAACTAAACTAAAGTGCGAGAAAAGTAAACTAAAGCTAAACAATTCAAGGTTCAAGGGATTAAATCAAGTATAACGAACGAACAAGCAATTGATCCACCTATCCTATCAACATTCAATTCTAATTCGGATTATTTCGTGATCTCTATTCAAGTCGTGATTCACCTAATCGAAGGCATAAACTCCTACTCTCATAGACAAGTTCGTTTTCTAATCTTTTATCTTTCGATGTTAAAGATTACGTCTTTCTAACCTAGGCGTGAAATCTTTCGATTTCTAATCTAGAAAATCAATCTAATAACTTTCGTTTTATTTAGATCAAAGATCCAATCTTTTATCATGGTGATCTAAGGTTGACATGACTCTCATCATATAAACAATCATCAAAGCAAGCATCTTTCGATTAAACATGCAATAAAACATACAAAACATGATAAAAGAAACGAACTTGAAATAGGACTCACAAAATAATCACGAATCTAGAAATCAACTGCTGAATTGGACGGCTTCACAACGCTTGTTCAGAGAGGTTTAGCCTCTTAGCATCTTCTTGAAGGCTTGAATTGCTTGAATAAAATACATAAATTGAAAGATCTAATCTAGAGATTTAAAAGCATAAAATTTGAGTAAAAACTAAGTAAAAACGCAGCACAGCTGCCCCTAGGTTTTAGGGTTCGAATATATGATGTATTTGTGGAGAGAACACGCTGCTTTATATAGAGAACTAGGTCGGTTTCAGCATGGCGGCGGCTGGACGCCCGTCTGGAATGGGTGAACGCCCGTCCACTCTTCATATGAACTTCAAATCGGGCCGAGTCATGATCGACGCTCGTCCACCGGCGTCCACTCCCCGCGTCCAAACTCTCTCGAATTACTTTTCCTCTTCGGACGCTCGTTCACTCGACGGACGTCCGTCCACTCGGACGCCGCTTCAAGGTTCGAACGTTCGTCCATTATGATCGAATTTTGATTTCTTGATCTTTATCTCTTTTATCTCCATCCCATTCCTTCATTATCTCTTATATCATCAATTAGCACGAACGTAATCAACTTTTGATCATCTTTTGAACCTCAACCATGTATCTATAACACATAAGAACATCGCAAAAATGTAATAATGTCCAAATAATCATAAAAACATAATTAAAACACCAAAAACAACCTATTTTGCGATCAACCCTTTTAAAATATCATTCGCTCAATATTTCCATTAAATACTCGTTTCTTATGCAAACTTATACAAATATGGGGGAAATTAACATAGAATATAGCCTTATAAATCGTATAAAACCACCCTTAACATTTAACCATTACCTATTGTGGTTTTCTGAAGACATTGCAGTTTACAGAGGTGAATGATAACCTATGGTTCCTTGCGGGCTGTATAGGATTCTGATCAATAGAGGTTGGTTTAAAAGCCATAACCCTATGAATGGAGTTTTGGTACTCCAGTTCTGTTCACACTCTAGTAGAACCACCTGAGTGTCTCAGGCCCAGTGGGAGTAATTAGATCTACATGATAAGAGTCGAATGAATATAAAGTTTAACTTTCGGTACAAAGCTCAGTGGTCTAGGGGTGATTCCCTAACAAGTAGAGAGTTAACCAGACCGTGAACTCTCTCACCACTCGGTCTTGTTTGATTCCATTAGAAAGCAGAAAATAGGGGTGATTGATGACGGTCAAATTATACCCGTAAAAGTCATCAACGTTGACCTTAAATCAAGATTAATAATATGTATTTTATATTAAATCACATGTTTATATGTATTATTTAATGTTTTGTGATTTATAAAATATAATTTGGTATTTATCCATTTTATAAGATATAATTTGGTGATTATCCGTTTTTATTATATTTATCCGTTTTATTTAAATATGATTTATTTTGGGATAAATATCTATTTTGCAGATTTGGATAATTATGGAGGATAAATACAAATGGAAGAATTAAATCTCAAGATAAATCAAAGGAAATTCAAGATAAATATCGGATTAGCACGAAAAGATCGGATAAGCATGACAAAAGGCTCCAAGATGGCGCCAACTTTGAGGATATGCATGAAGGGGGGGCGCACTTCATCTTTTGGAGATCGGCCGGGAGTTATCTCTTATTTGTTTTGACATTTTAAAGTATATCTCTTAATTAGCTTGAACCCCTATAAATAAAGGCATGTATTACACGCCATAAACACACTTCTTTACACAATACATTTTTTACACTTCTCGCCTTTATAATAAAATCTTCGCTTTTTCTTAAGAGCGCTTATTATGCAAGTTCTCGCAATAATGTAAGTTCTTGTATTTATTTGTTCTTAGTTCTTTGTAATTAAGCCCCCAATTATTGTTTATCGTTTGAGGTTGTTCGTTCTTCACCGGACGATGTAGATCTAAGGATACGATATGAGGCGGTGGGATTCCTTGTCTATAAGGATCCACACACCCAGATCTGTTATCCGGTGACCTATAGATGACTTTGGTATGATCGGCAACCGTGTTTTTAGTAGATCTATATAATTGCTTTATGAATCTCTATTTCATCCGTTACGTATGTAGAAACGCTAAGATTTAGTTGTTCGTCGCGTCAATCTAGCCACGTCTTTATGGTGTGATTGTCCACCTAGAATTTCTTATCTTAGTAGGTATGGCTACGGCTACGTTGCTCGTCTGTTTTAATTAGCGTATGGTTAGGAAATACC
Organism: Gentiana straminea; assembly: GCA_036785695.1. Classification (NCBI taxonomy): domain Eukaryota; kingdom Viridiplantae; phylum Streptophyta; class Magnoliopsida; order Gentianales; family Gentianaceae; genus Gentiana; species Gentiana straminea. The sequence goes on along the minus strand of JAVUPR010000299.1, from coordinate 6,369,708 downwards.
AATATAGGACTCCTAGGTCGGCTCATGAATTGATCTTCCGGGACTTTCAGCGAGATCTAGATCTCGTTCGTATTAGGGAATTGAGCTCACCTAGTTATACGTACATCGTAGATTAACATGATACCTAAAAAGTTAGTGTTAATGGGACGAGACCGATGCGATCGTCTAGGAAGTACGCCCGAACAAAGGAATGTTGCCTAGGTGAGGAATACGGTTAATATCGGCATCCCTAGTTTTGTAAGCGTGCAAGTCATATGAGATGGAGGCCGAAAAAGCGAAGTCACGTGATGTAGCATAGTGATCCGGATGGCCTACCCGGAGCTAGATCTAGTTTAGGGGATGACTCCCGTAGCCAATATAAAAGAAATACGAATCGGATTAATAGTTGTCGAGTCTAGCTTAATTATATAGAATCTCTAGATCCAGACGATAACATGATAATTGGGGAGGTTAATTACGTTGTTTATGTGTTGTGTCGAGTCGTGTCCTTTACTTTTTCTTGTACTTCGTTGGTCGTAGACCGCTTTGTGTCCTTGACATGAATGATTAATTGTTTGTATATAAATGACCCACAATTGGTTCCCTGTGGGATCGACCTTGATTCGCTATAGCTATACTACGATGGACCTAGTCCTCTTGCTAGTATTGGTTTATGGTGGTCAAGTATTTTAATTACTACTTGATCTACGTGCATCAAGTTTTTGGCGCCGTTGCCGGGGAACCAACGGTCAATTTTATATATAAATAATTTTTTTTATTCATGTTAAGTTTTATGTTTTAGAGTCTATTTTTTTTACGTTTTTGAGTCTCTCTGGTTGTCTGCTCTGTGTAAAAATTCCAAAATCTGGAACAGCTGGTTTCGCTCCCAGCGAGACTGCCTCTCGTTGCTAGCAAGCCTGGTTCTATTTTCTAGAATTTCGCGTGTCTGTTTATCTCCGTATGTTTAATCCGTAAGTCTGATAGCAGCATGGGAAACCATGTTAAAATCGCCTACGGTTCGTTTTGTTTTTCTTCTCGTTTGCGAAACCGAAGCGATAATCCGAGTCGGTAATTTTTCGTGGGCGCCGAGAAAATAACCCGGCGGATGTGGAGCTACGAATCTACGATGGGAAAGCAATGGAAGAAACACCTTTAAAACACCAAGATGGCTCCGAGAAAATAAATATTAAGGTTCGAATTATTCGTGGTACAATGCTGATGGCAAGGTACTACCTTTTTTGCTTATATTTTACTATCTTTTGATCTTTTGAACATAAGCTAGTCTTTACATGAACCTGAGTATGAATCTTAGCCCGGAGTTGGTTTGTAAGATTAATTTTATTAGTGCCGAAGGTTCTGCCCCGAATCTGTCTCATCTAGAGGGTGTAAGGAAACATGTAGTGGTTGAAGGAAGCAGTGAATAAAGAGTTCCTCGTAGTTCTGTCAAAATCTCATTGTCCTAAGCATGAGATTGCTTCTACTGGCCATGGGAGCAACAATTTGTGTAGTTTTTAAGAATTTTCAATCTAAAGAAGACGTTGAGTTTTGAGAGAGCATAATGAAGCAACATTATAGAGGATGTGATTAAAATAAGTCCCTAGGACTAAATCTCCTTAGAATTCACTAATTCCTAAAACGAGAGCCAAGGTAGGAGCTTTGTATAAATGGTACAGATAGATGTCGTTCCCTAGGTCTCACAACCAAGGGAGGGATATTAATCCGCAAAAGCGACGAGCCCACCTCATATAGTGCTCAATGGGTCAACATCTGGCGATCCAAGAAGGATAACTGACAAGGATAATTTGGAAAGTCATGCTGAGGACTTTAAACTCAGAACTACTTCTTTAAAACCCTTAGGATTTCTTTTTATTTTAGGTTTTGTTTTCTTTGAGTCCAATAAGAGTAACGTGACATATGTTGAGGTTTTTTATTTTGCCGTGTTCCGATGGCCATTGGGCTAAGGATGTGCAAAACTTTTTTACTCAATATAGGCCACGTGAAATAGAGTTTCATAGGAGAGTCGAGAAATTGCTAAAGAAAAGGAAATTTAGCAATCAACCTTAAGATGGAAGCATTAAGAGAGCTTGAGAATTACTGAAAATGTAACAGAGAATGATTGGTGCGAACAAGAACGCTTTTTGGTCAACTCCCAAAACTTTTTAGAATGGCGATCCGAGTGAAAATCCAAAGTTGTGTGCAATTCGTTCCGCAACTATCCTTATCATTTCCTTTATACCTTTTTCACCCTTCAACCTTTTCTATTCTCTCACCAATCTACCCCAACAGTTCACATTTCTAACCATTCTTTCATTCCCTCTCTTTCTTTCCATCTATTTCACTCTCCCACCCAGTACCCAGCCAACAATTTCTTACCCACACTTTATCTTTTCTTACCATCTTTTTGTATATCTTTTTCTAAACCCATCATACTCTCAACCTCCATTTTGTTTACAAATTACCCTTGTGTTACGGAATTTGAAATATTGCTAAGTTTTAATGATTATCTTTTATCATTTTGGTTTTCATGATCCTAGCCGGGGTAAGTGTAGCTCTGACCCTAGCTCAATTTTAAAAGTTTTTGGTTTGATCAAAATGCAACTTATCTTTCTACCGGAAGTTTTAAATTTCACACTTTTACGCCTATTCCGGCATTTCGAGATGATAAGTTTTGTTCTAAGCAATCACACCGATCCGCCCTTGTTGATGACGGTTATGACTTTTACGTGATACATTGGGTTATTAGTAATTTCGAGGAGGAGCTACATCTCCCTAGGTTGTTGATATCCAATCCAAGCGTGAAGAGTCTCGCGCCGAGTTTCGATCCTATCTTCTACCAATAGGTCACATTGAATCGTTATACCTTACCAAGTGTCTCTTTTACACTGGATTCATTGCATGGTTAATCCAGTCAACCTCGTGTTTTTCACACATGGGGTAACGCTTTTTGATCTTTGTCTTCTCCACCCAGTTTTAAGAGTATTTAAGCGGTGGAGATTATAGATAAAGACTACCTTCTTTAGTTGCTTGTTTATTTTTCTTTCTATTTAGTATTTTTCTTTTTGCGTCTATATATGTATCTTTTTTTTAGACTTCGTGTCTGAACGAGTAGTTTCAACTCTTTGGTTTTCCTTGTCATTGGTTGTATGAAATAAAGTGGCTTAAATTGTTTTTGGATATTTTATATCTAAATACTGCCACATTATTTTATAACTTCCATTGACATGTTATTAACGGTTTCGTGGAGTTTCGTTTGGTTTGCTTAAACAGGTTTTCACTTGCTTCTCCACGACGTGCTTAAATTACTCCGATGTTCGCATCTACTTGAGATCCGTTTCCGAGCTAAGTCTTTTTCTTAAATTCTCATTTTTATTTGTCATTGGGGACAATGCCATGTTTAAGTGGGGGGTAGGAGACTTAGCTATGATATGCTATAATTGAAAATTGAGTGAAACGGTGAAAAATTTGAAAAAATTGAATAAATGCCATATTATTTCTCTCGTACCCTTAGAATTGTAAGTTCCTAGCTAAGAATTGATAGGAAAGGAACCAAGTTGCATGAGTACGTGATCATTTTATACTTATGTGAATGTAAATTTAAGGATATTCATGCCGATTGTTGCAAGTGGTTATTTATTATTTGATTACTCAATCTTTGAATCGAGTTTATCGCACGAATCATAATAACTAAGAAGAATTATGTGTACATTGCGTAGATGATTGGTTATGCAGACTTAGTGTCGATATTTATCTGCTGATGTATTCCTATCTTCTGGCCATCAAAGCGGAGTAATAAGCTTGAGAATTATCTGTGTTTTGACAATAAGTTAAACACTGGGCTTGTAGTAACATTACCAAAGTAGCCCCGCGCTTGTGGTAATATTCAATGCTATGCATGATCTAAGATAGGGGGATACTCTAAAAAGTTTTCTTCCTTGAGATTGATAGTATTTGAAAAATATGAAGATATGAGAAGAATATTTAACTCTTTAAGAGGCTTTGAGTAGTACTCGGTCTCCAAGTCCAAAAACCCTATAGATACGCTCTTGCTTATTGTTCTAGTGCTTTAACCATTGCGAGGCTTAAGAAGTGGGAATGCGATGTTGGTAGGTTGAGATTACGAAGTTAGCATAAACTTTAATCTTGCCACGAATAGATAAAATCAAATGCACATGCACACATCACTTCGATTCACGAGAGAGTAGTGAATAATGGATATCTTATGAGCATGATCGGTATGAGTTGACTCGAGCTTCTCGCGTAAGTATGATTTGACCATGACAATTGTTTTCTTGGGGAATGACTTATTGATGCTTTGTTCGGGACGATCAAAGTCTAAGTGGGGGGTAGTTGATGACGGTCAAATTATACCCGTAAAAGTCATCAACGTTGACCTTAAATCAAGATTAATAATATGTATTTTATATTAAATCACATGTTTATATGTATTATTTAATGTTTTGTGATTTATAAAATATAATTTGGTATTTATCCATTTTATAAGATATAATTTGGTGATTATCCGTTTTTATTATATTTATCCGTTTTATTTAAATATGATTTATTTTGGGATAAATATCTATTTTGCAGATTTGGATAATTATGGAGGATAAATACAAATGGAAGAATTAAATCTCAAGATAAATCAAAGGAAATTCAAGATAAATATCGGATTAGCACGAAAAGATCGGATAAGCATGACAAAAGGCTCCAAGATGGCGCCAACTTTGAGGATATGCATGAAGGGGGGGCGCACTTCATCTTTTGGAGATCGGCCGGGAGTTATCTCTTATTTGTTTTGACATTTTAAAGTATATCTCTTAATTAGCTTGAACCCCTATAAATAAAGGCATGTATTACACGCCATAAACACACTTCTTTACACAATACATTTTTTACACTTCTCAGTTTATAATAAAATCTTCAGTTTTTCTTAAGAGCAGTTATTATGCAAGTTCTGCAATAATGTAAGTTCTTGTATTTATTTGTTCTTAGTTCTTTGTAATTAAGCCCCCAATTATTGTTTATCGTTTGAGGTTGTTCGTTCTTCACCGGACGATGTAGATCTAAGGATACGATATGAGGCAGTGGGATTCCTTGTCTATAAGGATCCACACACCCAGATCTGTTATCCGGTGACCTATAGATGACTTTGGTATGATCGGCAACCGTGTTTTTAGTAGATCTATATAATTGCTTTATGAATCTCTATTTCATCCGTTACGTATGTAGAAACGCTAAGATTTAGTTGTTCGTCGCGTCAATCTAGCCACGTCTTTATGGTGTGATTGTCCACCTAGAATTTCTTATCTTAGTAGGTATGGCTACGGCTACGTTGCTCGTCTGTTTTAATTAGCGTATGGTTAGGAAATACCAATATAGGACTCCTAGGTCGGCTCATGAATTGATCTTCCGGGACTTTCAGCGAGATCTAGATCTGTTCTGTATTAGGGAATTGAGCTCACCTAGTTATACGTACATCGTAGATTAACATGATACCTAAAAAGTTAGTGTTAATGGGACGAGACGATGCGATCGTCTAGGAAGTACGCTTTGAACAAAGGAATGTTGCCTAGGTGAGGAATACGGTTAATATCGGCATCCCTAGTTTTGTAAGCGTGCAAGTCATATGAGATGGAGGCCGAAAAAGCGAAGTCACGTGATGTAGCATAGTGATCCGGATGGCCTACCCGGAGCTAGATCTAGTTTAGGGGATGACTCCCGTAGCCAATATAAAAGAAATACGAATCGGATTAATAGTTGTCGAGTCTAGCTTAATTATATAGAATCTCTAGATCCGGACGATAACATGATAATTGGGGAGGTTAATTACGTTGTTTATGTGTTGTGTCGAGTCGTGTCCTTTACTTTTTCTTGTACTTCGTTGGTCGTAGACCGCTTTGTGTCCTTGACATGAATGATTAATTGTTTGTATATAAATGACCCACAATTGGTTCCCTGTGGGATCGACCTTGATTCGCTATAGCTATACTACGATGGACCTAGTCCTCTTGCTAGTATTGGTTTATGGTGGTCAAGTATTTTAATTACTACTTGATCTACGTGCATCAGTGATTCCCTATGACTTTCTTGCCGAACAAACGGAATCTGAATTCATTCGGAACTGAAGGGTTTTAGCTAAGAATAAATGCATGATTTTGTTAGAAAGCAGGAAATAGGGGTAACTCCCTGAGACTTTCTTTCCAATAAAACGGAATCTGAATTGATTCAGGAACCAAGGCTTATATCCTTTAAGGATCAAAGCAAACTCTAGGTCATTTAAAAGTCACATATTTCAAGTATGTGGACTTGACCAGAATATTGATAAGTCTTTCATAGACTGGATGTCAGTATTGGTAAAGTAGTATATACATTAGTGTTCATGAATGGTAACACTGAAACAGTTGGAAACAACATGGGTGTGTTATCTGAAGTCGGAAACTGACATGCCAAGATTCTCTTTATGAAAGAATCGGACTACATTCTAAAGGATTTGATTCGGTCAAATTCCTGAGAATATGTGACTGGAAATCCTATCTATCCTAATGGTTAAGATGATTTTGCATATCGGTGTGCAACATTCAACGAAGTAGTCCTACCCTACCTCTCACGGAATGCTTCTCTAAACCTGAGGCTGAATAGAAAATGGGATAGACACTCTTTTGATAAGAGAAAATTAGGTAATTACAAGTTAATCGAATCTTGGATTCGAGTATTAAATTGCAAGTTTAGTACGTCCTCAAGTATCTTTGGAGAACGAGGAATAATATGCTAGTATATTCGGGTGCGAACGTGAATATAAATGATTACACTGATTCTAACTTTAAGTCAGATTAAGGATGATCGTTAAGTCGATCTCGGGCTCAGTGTTTACTCGTGTGATTCTGACTTTAAGTCAAATTGAGGATTTCCTTCCATATCTGGGAGTAATTCCAGATCTGGTAAGCCGATACCACTTCCTTGTGAAAACAGTGGAGAGGTAGCTGATAAGGATCTTCACAGTCACTAGAGGTCAAAAAAACATATTAGGAGAGTACCACCTGAACCGGCGACGTTTCGATCCTAAAGATCGTCTCGAGCTGACAACCTAACGGATCAGTATACTAAGTCGCGTGGCATTTAGATGTTGCATACTCACCGAGTCACTGACCGACCTGCGGGTGGCATACTCGGAGTGTATTTTGACATCTAAATGGTTTGATGCACTTGGCGGGTACAGAATTGAGAGATATATCTCATTCGCTTTTAGAGCAAGTGGGAGAATGTTGTGTATAAGGGGTATGCTCTAAACAATTATCACTTGCCTTTTATGCAAGTGGGAGATTGTTAGGTGTAGTGCCCGAAAGAAAATTTCTATAATTGTTTTTGACAGAATTTATAATTCATCTTAATATTTGCATTTATGCTTATATTAATACACTGCTGAATTCCCTAAGTATATCGGTATGTAATCACATAACTCAGTGTATGGCATACACACGAGGATTGAGTTAGTGATGATATGCTTAAAACTAGTTAGTCCGTGGTGAATTTAATCAAAGTATGGGTCTCATGATTAATATACCAATAATGTGCCCAGAACACTTAACGGTGTGACCGTCTTATCCGGACCGTCGGTATAGGGTACATAGTGGGGCATTTATATATCATGTCTATCATATAGGACTGGACCGATTTGATTAGAATTCTCGATATAATTCCATGATCGAGAAATCTTATCGAATCACAAGATGATCATATATGGATTAACCTCAATCCTGATGTGATCACAGTCTACTGCTTGGTTCAAAGTAGGGTTTGATGTGTTAGTTAAGGATCACTTCGATACATGTGATCTGAACACTTCTTGTTGGCTCTATTCTGGAATGAGTGAGTAGTCTGTGACTTCACAGATATGGAATCCATTCCTTCATGCGGGAAGTAGACAGACAGTTCCCTTATTTGTTAATCCTAGAAACTGATCGATGGGCCCAGTTCATATTATATTAGTTATAAAATAATTGATCACTAGGGGGTTATTGATAAATAAGGATAATATGTTTTGAGAAAGGATTACGGAAATATCCCGAGTCAAAACGAACGGTCTATGGAGGATTTATCCGTATGTAATGATTATATAAATGGACGCTTATCGACTCAGTGATTAGAGTGTATGTATATATCTATAATCGATAGAGTTCAGTTTCGGGTTTATGGTGGCGTAATCCCGGAATTAATAAATTGAATAAGAATTGTTCTGTTCGATGAATAATTTTATTTAATTTATTGTAGCTACTGGTTATAGGTCCATGGTCCCCGATGTGGCTCCTAACATGCATATGTTTCTTGTCGTTGGGCCTCAAATAATAATTAAGTATTTGGATTATTTAATTGAAGTGCGATTTATTATTTATTGGACTAAATAATAAAATACATGGAAAAGACATTTTTCGTGGACTCGGCCCAATAGTGTAAAAGTCGTGTGCTAGCCTTATTTGACTAGGGTTGGCGTGTTTTGTGTCCTGGTAATTATTAAGAAATTAGTTTTGTTGATAATTATAAGACATGTGATTAATTGTTTATTTGTTAAATAATTAATTAAGGAAAATATATAAGATTGATCCTTAAATATTCTAGATTTATTCTAGATTATTCTAGGAGTATCTTTTATGAAAAAGGATTATTATAATTGATTTTGTATTAATTATTAAATACTTGGAGGACAAGGATTTCTCTCCTATATAAAGAGAGTTCTCCTAAGCCTTTTAAAACACACACAATACGCATACATACACACAAAATAAGCTAAGGAATTCGGCCAAAGCTTAGGGTTTGAGTTGGGAAAATCTTCGGGATTTTCCGGGTAGCAAATCAAGGCGGTCAAGCATCAAGAATCGGCTTCCACCGGTTGTTGCTTGGAGATACACATCGGAAGACTATGGCTTCTCGATTCTCGGATCTCGGCTTATTCTTTGGATCTCGGCTTATGCTTTGGATCTCGGCTTATCTTTTGATTGGTAAGTAGATCTAATTTTCTTGTAGGTAGATCTTAAATTATATGCTTTAATGTTATATTGATCGTGATCCTTGTTATTCCATAGCGTAATCGGGCGGATATAGATCCGTCCGGCGATATTACATCCAATGAAAAATTTTATAATACAACCGTTGTAGCAAGGTTGTACCAAGTGGCATACATTACAACCATTCATTTCTAACCTCTCACACACGATAAAAGTGTATTATGTGAAAGAGAGTAAAAATGAGAGGCTCTAATGTATGTCACTTGGTACAACCTTCTTACAACCGTTGTACCATAAAGTTTCTCTACATCCAATAGCCCCACCACTCCCAGATGCTCCTGCTGCTATTCTTGCACTCTCAATTTGAGGTGCCCCACCTGTCTCTTGGCAAATGTTTGATGCTTAGGGTGGCTCATTGCCTACCTGCTGAACTGGTCCAACAATTGGGGTTTCGGACGCCTGAGCTGTCTCATATTTGAGGCATAACCTAACTCTACAATTGTTTCTAAAGACGTAAACGTAGAATCATCTACATCTCCTTTATCAGCACCATCAACTACCTCTGGAATCACAACTGGTTTCTCAACTTGTCCCTTTACACTTGCATATGTTACAGTTGGCACTCCCTCGTCACCATCTTCTTGAATTGGTTCTAATGACACTGCACTTGCACCATGTCAATTGCTCCTTCCACCTGTACTTCTAATTGCTCACTAGTTTGTAATGACACTTCACTTGCACCAATGTCAATTGCTCCTTCCACCTGGACTTCTACTTGCTCGCTCGTTTGTAATGACACAGAACTTGCACTAGTGTAGATTACTCCTTCCTTCTGTAATTCTACCTGCTCACTAGTTTCAGTTGTTCCTTCCACGATCTTTTCACTTCTTCGTTTCCTTTTATACACCAAACCAATTACTCTCGAACCCCCAACAACAGGTGCATTACTTGGCGGAATCGGTGTATCCTTAAGCACTTGATCCACTTCAATATCATTCGGTGAATCCCTTGTTAGCTCGTTCGCAATACTAGATCTCGTCCTAACCATGATTCCTTAAACAAAAAACAAGACATGCCATTAAAAAAATAAGAAACATACTCGGGGATAAGAGTAGAAAAAATTGCCTAAAATGACATCAATACCAACGTTAAAATGAAACACGGGCGTCAACTACTCTGACGTTTTAAGCTCACACCCTTTATTACTTTTGCTCAATCAAACGCCCGCTATCCTGATATTGGGAGCAATATTTGGCATCGAACAAGATGACGTTTAAGGAGAGGCGGGAAATTCAGGCACAACCGACAATGCCATATATACTGACATTGAAACATCAACGTAACGTCAGAGTTGTTGGCGTTACCGGCGATTCCCATCTTCTTCAAACGCTGTCGAATTCGCCAGAAAAAAACAGTAAAAAAATGATAGGCATACATATTCAACCTTAATGAAAGCGTAATGAAGGAAAAACGATAGAGATTCATCACTTATGTGTTTCGGTTCAAAGATTGGCTCTTGTTTCTCTCAATTCTGCCTCCACCGGTGCTCTTTAGTTTACTCCGGCGAGATTTCACACTCTCCGGTTGTTCTCCGATCGTCCGCCATTAACCCTTCGGTATTAGCTTGTATGGAGTTTATGAATGAAAAAAATGAGGGAAGTTGAAAAGATATCAGATGGTAGTTTGTATTAAGTTGTGTTAAGACTTAAGAGTGGGTAGTTATTAATTAATATTGGTAGAAGATGATTGATTTTTTATTTTACAAAATTAAAGGACTAAACTGTATATTATTTAAAATTTATATCATTTTCGTGGTGCTATTAGTGATTAGGTGGTGTAGATAAGTAATTGAAAAATAATAAGATAAAAGGTGCCGATAGTGATTTCGTGGTGCCGATAGAAACCGCCTCTTTTTATTACACGGCACACACTATTCAGACCCAACATAAGTTAGAATGTGGTTGATTATTTTGGCTTAATTTCAGTCACATTTAAGTGTTTTCTTGACCAATATCGGCCATAAAGCCTATTTCATACATTCTGACTCGAATTCGGATGGAAAAATTCAAACCGTGACTAAAGGGATAGTGTTTCATTGTTCAGCGAAAAATAAACTAGACACAATACATGATGGTCTCTCGTTTTTCTCCTCTTTTACATAATTTACTTTTGTCATGCGTGAGATTAGTAAGGAAATGTTGTAATGTTAGTGACTTGGTACAGTCTTAGTACAGCAGTTGAAGGGCATTATTTGTTTTTTTCCGCACACATATTATGTGACTAAATTAGAGAAACTTTCACGCCCTTAAAAAAACGGATGAGTTAAAAAGCAAGGCAAAACATCTTTAATTATAATAATATAGTCTATTACACATGACTGATATAATTTGTATGATCTGATGAAACTTTTCTTTAGGGTGATATACTTTTTTATAGAATTCTCCACAAGCTACCCTGTGGCATTTTTTATATTATACGTTTTAGAGAATATCAGCACACCGTAGACCGTGAAGGATCTAGGGCTCTAGAATGACGAAACCAGGAATTGATACTTAGATGTACTAAATGACCATATTTGTAAGGTCGCGTTGACTGGATTAATACAACTAACTATGTTTTACTGAATTACATAATTTATTTGATGTAGCGAAAATAAAAACCGGGTGGATTACTGCCCACCCAAGCCAACCCCTGGTTACGTCCTTGGCTCTAGTGTTGGACTAGTAAGGGTATTGAAAAGCTGAGCATTTCCATTCATATCTGCCGGTGGGCGTGCATGGTCCGCACGGTTTATTTTTATAATCAAGTAAATATATGCACTCGTCCAGTTTATTTGAGCATGTCAAACCTAAGCACTCATCTTCTTCCTCCTCCTCAGGATCATCCTCATTAAGCAGGATCCAAGCAGCAAGCCCCTTTGTTTTGTTTGATTTCTCTTTCATTTCCAATCGGGCTTCAATTACATGCTCCCTAGCTGCAAATATATATATATATATATATATATATATATATATATATATATATATATATATATATATATATATATATATATATATATATATATATATACATAAGAAGTAATTTTAATTTATAAAAACAAACGACAAGGTATGATTTGCTTGAAAAAGCTAGTACTAAAACCTTTTAATTGTAAAAACTAACCTGGATGCATAATTAGTGTAAGCAAAAGAAAGGCAATAGTCTGCTTCAACATTCTTATGATTTGCCTATAGATATATGTATACTCTATAAAGCTCAGAAGATATATGTTTGCGATGTTTTTTTATACATAGACGAATGCAGAATTTATAGTTGCGAAATATTCATATCAAATTAAGTACTCCCATAAAGAACAAAAAGCAAGGCCGGTGAAGATTCATAACTCTTTGATTAATCTAATTGAATAATCCAAGACCGGCGATTCACTACACTTGAGGACATAGCAAAGTTCTTTTCAATTTGGCAACCTTTAGCGATGAGCATCAACAAGGCATTCTAAACTTAGTATTGTATATTAGACGGATTAGGTAGAAGGACAAAAATATTTTATATATTAGTGAATAACACACATTTTCAAAACCTTTACATAAATGAAAAAATTGCTATTAAAAAACGAGTGGACGCCTTCCAACAAAAAAAATACAACACATTTTCTTTCTGATCCATTATTTTTAAACACTTGTATTTTTTTCATGCTCTCATATTGAGACTACATTCAGCATATTCTCAACGTAATTTCCGAAAATCCACTGTCAAAATCCATAGCTTTTCGGGATTCGCTGTAACGCCGCGTCTCGAAAACCCAAGTATTTTCGAAAAACGGACCGTTCGGCCATGCTTCGAGATGAAATCTCGAAACATGAAGCCTTTCTATGGAAGTACAAATCAACACTAAAAACAGAAGCTAAAACATCACAACTTGGGACTAAGTCCACAGAGTACCTTAATATTACATAAAATCATTACCAAATCCATTAAGAAATTTCCCCCTTTGAATTCTCTCACTGCTTACTACTGAGTATGTGCCATAAAACTCGTTAATCTGAACAACTCATTGTTCACCCATTTACATTCCTATGTTTTTTTCAAATATAGTAATTGGTCAAATATAGTAATTGGTCTGGAGCATGGCCCAACGGTCCGTATTCCGAAAATACCCGGGTTTTCGGGATGGGGCGTTACATTCACTAAGTGAATTTCGACAATAATCTCTCGAAAACGATGTGATATCGAACCAACTCTCAAAATGAAGAGCATTCAAAAAGTAAAAAACCGGTGAAATCTCAAAACGAAGAGCATTAAAAAAATAAAAATAAATCGGTGAAATCTCAAAACGAAGAGCATTAAAAAAAATCGGTGAAATTTTCATCACGTTTGGAGATCTCGATCAATAAATTTAAGTGTTTGAAAATTAATGTGGAAAGAGAAAAAACCTAACAAAAAGCATCAAGAAAGTTTTATTACAAATAAAAAAATTGGGAGGGACAATGTACAGAAGAAGAGCCGTAATGGGTAATAGATAAAGATGTATTGTCGCTTACATGCACTATGTCGGCCCCAACATAAAGTGCAGATGAGAGGTTGAGATTTCAAAGATCATAAGTGAGATTGTGAGTAGTCCCGGTATCCGCAATCCAATCAAAACCTAGATGTGTGTGTGTGGAGAGGCCGAGTATGCCTAATGAGGCCGAGGTGGTAGTGGCCGATGGGTTGATGGACGGGAATAGTCGTAGCGGTAGTGACATGATGGAGCGAGTATGGCCGACCCGAGCACAAGTTTGGCGGTGTGAATGACGCAGAACCGGGATGGTGTCCGGAGTAGGAAGGGCGGAAAGATCCAATATCTCGGTCATGCCCCTTTCCTCGAAAAAAAATTTGAGCTGCGGCCTCGGTTGGAAGTAGAGGACGTGGGCGGACCAGCATAATGAACAGCAACAATAGTCGTCGGCGAATAAGAGGAGGGAGCAGTCAGAACTGTATTCGGTATATGATGATGGAGGCGAGAGGTGGATGAACCACCGGCGAAGAAGGTGGCTGGGACAGCAGACGGCAAGGAGGGGTTTATCGATTAGGGCTGCCAAGGCCCCACCGGAGATGATTGTAGAATCGGACATGGCCGTTGGAGAAGAAGAAGACATGCAGCTGGTTCCTTATTTTTTTGGGAAGAATGGTTAGGGTAGAATTGACATAACGAGAGAGAGAAATTCGATTTGCTTTGATACTATAACATAATTCGTAAATGATTGCTTTTCATTGATTCAATTGAATAGAGCGCGTACAAATATATAGGCCTAGACTAACTTAGGCAACAAGTCATAAATAATTAAGGGTGAATTGGGGAGAAGGACAAAACATTTCCATAAAGGACAAAAAAAAATTAATTTTTTTAATTCTGGCGCTTTTTCTTCCAAGAAGCAAAACAACACACTTTTTGGTCGAAACCGGATATTTTATATATGTGAAACTGTACAAAAAGGCACACAACTATACAAACAAGGCCAATCGGCGAATTACATGAATTTAGTATTCAAAAAATAAATCACGGCCAAGCCAGCCTAAGTTCACGGGCTTGGCGAACTGCTTCGGAGATAAATATCATCTTCGGGGCTTACATGTTATGAGGGACTGTCCCTGGACCTATAGCATGTGGAAAGAGATTATTTACCAACAATAATGGAGTTCTTTCACCTCCACCCTTGAGACCCCCTCTTGGTTGAAGAATTTCTTGGCGATAAACATGTACAAACACAACAATGCAACGTTCTGGAAATTTTTGTTCCGCGAGATTTTGGTGAGCTTACTTGCGCAATAAACAAAACAACACACTTTGCATAAAGGATTCTTTCACCGAATTTTTTTATTTTTTCGTGCTCTTTATTTTGAGACCACATTCATCATATCCGACATGATTTCTGAAAATCCTCTGTCGAAATTCATTGCTTTTCGGGATTCACTGTCGAGATCCACCGAGTGAATTTCGACAATAAATCTCACGAAAAACGATGTAGTTATATCGACCTAAGTCTCAAAACGAAGAGAATGAAAAATAAAAATTCAGTGAAATTTTCATCACGTTGGAAGATCTAGATCAAAAGATATTAGTGTTTGAAAATGAAGCTGGAAAGAGGGAAAAAAGATACAGGTCTACATGTAGCCCGCGTGGGTTTGTTTGTTTTTTTTTTTTGGTGATCATTTAGGCTATAAAAATTGTAGAGGTTGTCGTTCACCCTATAAAAATTATTTGGTTGTTTTGTTACTTAAAAATATGCCAAAATTTGTTCTTATACCTAATTCACTAAACAATTAAATGGATATTTGTTTAAAAAACTGATTTCGAGACTTAATTAGGCACTCAGGACACCTAAAAAAGTTTATTGATTATAAGTACACGTTTTGTAAACTTACCTAAATTACCCTTTTATACCCTTCTTCGTTGTTGTTGTTTTAGAAAGGAAAAAATTCCATTGCTCAACTCTAGAACTCCAAGGCTGATTCCGGAATGAATTACTTCTATGGCTGATTCTCGTCAATCTGAGCCCCCAACATGACAAATTTCGCAGATTGAGATGGCGTCTCTTTTCCCATCTTTTTAAATTTGTTGCTCTTTTGGCCTGTTTGTAAGGGTTAGATTGACGGATACTTTGTTCTTTTGCTTTGGAGATCTAACGGCTTTTCTTCTTCAGCGTCTCCGGCGGGAATCGTGGGATTGGATTTGTCTAGGGCGTTGGATTAGTTTTGTCTTGTTGTCTGGCAGGTTAAGATAGGATGGTCCTTTTACGGCCTCACTCTGACTGTGTGTTGACAACAAGTGGAGGAGTGAAGGTTTCCGATCGGCGGTGGGTGGTGGTGTCATACTTTGGTGTTTCTATGTTAGTTCATTGTAAAAAAAATAGTTATCTTTCCAGATGGTTCTTGGTTGTTCATCCGGCCTCGTGGCTTTTGTTTTTGTCAAGTAAAAGGCTTGCAAAGCATATATTCACTTGGCGTATCCTATTCATGTGGCAGATGGGGTGCTCAGTTAAACCTTTTCACTATGTTTGAAGCCACTATCATTTGCATTTAATTTCAAAATGAATGATGTTATAATTTATATTGGAATTTATTTTGATATGATGTTAGATTTCCTCAAAAAGAAGAAGATGTGATGTTAGATTGATACTTGTGAAAAGCTTTACTGACGTTTTGCAGTAAAATGACATAATTGGTGGAAGGGAGGGGTGGGTGGTTGCACTATGCTAGTCAACGTGTACGAAATAGAGCTAGAGCTTTGGGATGACATTGTTTTTGAAACTAATGTCACTATCATTTTCTTTGGTCTAAAATCAGTTTTTGTTATTTTCTTTTTGTGGTATAACTCTTGTTGAATATTAACATTGTGTATATAATGTCACTGCAAAAACAGTGAAACAATTAATGTATATAATGTAACTCTTGCACATGTTTGTCTTCAAAAACTATATAAGTTATTATTGTCACTTCAGATAGTTAGCACTTCAAGTGTATCTTTACATTTCACTACGTCTACACATGTCACTGCATCGTCAAATATCAATGCATCTTCACATTACACCTCATCGTTAAATGTCACTGCATCTTCACTTGTCACTGCATTGTGGTGGCCACTGCATCGGGGTGGTCACTACATCGCAGTGGTCAATGCAACGCGGTGTCATTGCATCACGGTTGTCAATGCATCTCGGTGGTCACTGAAGCGGGTTGGTCACTGCATCGTGGCGGTCAACGCATCTCGGTGGTCATTGTATCAGGGTGGTCAATGCATCGCGGTGGTCACTGCTTCGGGGTGGTTATTGCATCGCCGTGGTGAATGCATTACGATGGTCACTGCATCGCGGTGGTCAATACGTCGGATTGTCACTGGATCGGGGTGGTCACTGCATTGCGGTGGTTAATGCATTGCGGTGGTCACTACATCGCGAGTGGTCACTGCATCACGGTGGTTAATGCATCGTGGTGGTCACTGTATCGCGGTGGTTAATGCATCGCGTTTGCCACTGCATCGCGATTGGTCACTTCATCGCGGTGGTCAATGCATCGCGGTTGGTCACTGCATTGCGGTTGGTCATTGCATCGGGGTGGTGAATGCATCGTGATGGTCACTGCATCAAGGGTGGTCACTACATCACGGTTGTCGAGTCCATCGGGGGGGTCACTGCATCACGGGGGTCAATGCATCGGGGCTGGTAAATGCATCGTGTGGGTCACCGTATCGGGGTGGTCACTGCATCTCGACGGCATCGCGGTGTTCAATGCATCAGGGTGGTCACTGCAACGCGGTGGTCAATGCATCTTGGTGGTCAATGCATCACGGTGGTCTCTGCATAGCGGTGGTCAATGATTCGGGGTGGTCACTACATCCCGATGATGAAAAAAAATCGATTTTAAGAAATTAAGTCAAAAAAGAGGATGGAAAAATATGAATTATGGTGAACGAATTACGATGATCGGAGTTTTATATCACAAGAAATAACTGTTTGAAATATTGAGTAAGTGAGAGAAAATTTCATTTTTTTTCCCTAACTTTTCAGCGTCCAGGAATAAAATAAAACCCTTCCATGCACCTATTTCCCTTTTTTTCGTTTTTTTTATTTTTTTTCATTAAAGGTATTGTTGTCTATCTACCTAATTTGTGTCTTTATAACCAATGAAATGTTTAGCATGTCCTATTTGCCTAATCAAGAATAATACATGCCCCGAAAGTAAACTCCCAAAACCTTACCGAAATGCAATCTATGCCCTTCATTTGTGTTTTCTTCTTTCACAGGTCCATGTCAAAAAGCCAACACATGGCCCTGATTTTATTTCGGTGAATTTTTTGTGAACAAATTCGGGGGACCTAGCTTTATTGTTGCCTAATTAATTCTATTTTGTGTCCTTTTGAACCATTGGCCCATAATTAAATACAACGTAATGATATTTAGCTAAGTT
Organism: Gentiana straminea; assembly: GCA_036785695.1. Taxonomy (NCBI): domain Eukaryota; kingdom Viridiplantae; phylum Streptophyta; class Magnoliopsida; order Gentianales; family Gentianaceae; genus Gentiana; species Gentiana straminea. The sequence goes on along the minus strand of JAVUPR010000299.1, from coordinate 6,351,784 downwards.
CCATATTATCCTCGACACGTTGTTGGCTATGTGCTTTAATCTGTGCACTTGGTCCGAATTCAATTGTTCGATGTGATTTGAGGTGAAGTATATGATTTCCTTATGAAAATTCATCGTTTGGTATCAAATGGTGCGACGAATTCTGTTGGTTGCTGAAGAAAGAGGAATGAATTTAAATAAATTATAAATGTTGCTTATCACGGGCGGACCCAGCATGGTAGGAGTGGGGTGCATGGCCCCAATCAGGTGAGTTCGTGTTTTTCCCGAATTTACAACAATTCGGCATTTGTAGGGCATTATTTGTTTTTTTTAAGTGTTTTCCGCACACATATTATGTGACTAAATTAGTGAAACTTTCACGCCCTTAAAAAAACGGATGAGTTAAAAAGCAAGGCAAAACATCTTTAATTATAATAATATAGTCTATTACACATGACTGATATAATTTGTATGATCTGATGAAACTTTTCTTTAGGGTGATATACTTTTTTATAGAATTCTCCACAAGCTACCCTGTGGCATTTTTTATATTATACGTTTTAGAGAATATCAGCACACCGTAGACCGCGAAGGATCTAGGGCTCTAGAATGACGAAACCAGGAATTGATATTTAGATGTACTAAATGACCATATTTGTAAGGTCGTGTTGACTGGATTAATAGAACTAACTATGTTTTACTGAATTACATAGTTTATTTGATGTTGCGAAAATAAAAACCGGGTGGAGTACGGCCTACCCAAGCCAACCCCTGGTTACGTCCTTGGCTCTAGTGTTGGACTAATAAGGGTATTGAAAAGCTGAGCATTTCCATTCATATTCTCCGGTGGGCGTGCATGGTCCGCACGGTTTATTTTTATAATCAAGTAAATATATGCACTTGTCCGGTGTATTTGAGCATGTCAAATCTAAGCACTCATCTTCTTCCTCCTCCTCAGGTTCATCCTCATTAAGCAGGATCCAAGCAGCAAGCCCCATGGTTTTGTTTGATTTTTCTTTCATTTCCAATCGGGCTTCAATTACATGCTCCCTAGCTGCAAATATATATATATATACATAAGAAGTAATTATAATTTATAAAAACAAACGACAAGGTATGATTTGCTTGAAAAAGGTAGTAATAAAACCTTTTAATTGTAAAAACTTACCTGGATGCATAATTAGTGTAAGCAGAAGAAAGGCAATAGTCTGCTTCAACATTCTTATAATTTGCCTCTGGATATATGTATACTCTTAAAGCTCAGAAGATATATGTTTGCGATGTTTTTTATACATAGATGAATGCACAATTTATAGATGCAAAATATTCGTATCAAATTAAGTACTCCCATAAAGAATAAAAGCAAGGCCGGTTAAGATTCATAACTCTTTGATCAATCTAATTGAATAATCCAAGACCGGCGATTCACTACACTTGAGGACATAGCAAACATCTTTTCAATTTGGCAACCTTTAGCGATGAGCATCAACAAGGCATTCTAAACTTAGTAATCTTTTTTGAAACACTAGTTTTTGCCACAAAAAAAAATGTTGTTATATACTTACTTTTAGCCATAAAAGCATGGTAAATTAGTCTAACTAAGTATATATTGCCACACTTTTTTTATGTGAGTGACAAAAGCTAGTGTAGCAATAGATAGTTTTTCTTGTAGTGAATTTATATTAGGAGGAATTAGGTAGAAAGACAAAAATATTTTATGTATTACTGAATATGACACATTTTCAAAACTTTTACATAAATGATAAAATTGACATAAAGAATAATGACCGGATGCCTTTCCCAAAAAAAAAAAAAAATACAACAGATTTTCTCTCTTATCCATTATTTTTAAATCCTTATATTTTTCAGTCTACAACTTTAAATTTGAAAATTCTTTCATCAATTTTTTTTATTTTTTGATTCTCTCATTTTGAGACCACATTCAGCATATTGCCGACGTAATTTCCGAAAATCCACTGTCGAAATTCACTATTATTCAAAATTCACTATCGAAATTCATTGCTTTTCGGGATTCAATAAGTGAATTTCGATAATTAATCTCACGAAAAACGTGTAATAATATCGAACCAAGTCTGAAAACGAAGAACATGAAAAATAAAAAAATTGGTGAAATTTTAATCACATTTGAAGATCTACATAAAAAATATGAGAGTTTGAAAATTAACGTGGAAAGAGAAAAAAACCTTACAAAAAAAAGCAGCAAGCAAGCTTTTTTTATTATTTTTTTTATCCTTCTCCCTATAAAAAAAATATTTGGGTAACATGTTATTTAAAAATGTTCCAAAAAGTGTCATGTTTCCTAATTATCTATATATATTATATCTCAATACAGGTCGGTACAGATCAATATATAAAAATAAGCGGGTTATCTTCATATATCTAGGTATACCTAAGAAAAATGCCCTAACGTAATTTTGTTTTGACGGGTTGGCTGACCCACATCTCATAAGGTGCAACCGCCCGTCCCTGGCGGTATCTTTGGTCTTCTTTTTGGATCTTTTGGGTTTGGGAATCTGTTTGCATAATTACGAATCGGGAAATGTAAGAGTTACTCTATCACTTCCCTTTGTAATATTAATTTTGCCTCTCTCTTTATTAGCATCTTGCTAGATTAGTGGCCTTTTTTTGTAACAAAATACAATCAATAAAACATAATTACACATCTTAAATGCTTAAATTGAGTGTGACATATATCATGGGTAATTTAGTCCAAGCAAAATCATTTTGTCTTAACAAAATTAGCAAAAGTGGATTAACACCTAGTAAATAGGCAGCTGGTAATTCCATGGCAATTACTCTTAAATTATTTTCAGGGCAATCACTTTGACTATAATACAAAATTACAAATATATTCTTCTTTTATCATCTAGACAAATCTTCTTTCCTGGAACATTCTCTTCCCCCTCCCCCTCCAGGGCTCTTCCAAACTCCGGCCAGCCTTCCTTCTGGCACCTTCTCCGGCCCATCCAAATACCTCTCCCAAAATCCTTGCCACATAAGTATGCATAAGAAACATCACATTGGATTATTTTTGTGGTGATGGTTTTGTTTTTCTTGTTTAGGTGTTTGTGTGTAACCTTGTTAACAGATATATGACTATGTGTCCTTCTCTTAATAGGATATTTCTCAGTATATATAGGTTTGTCATCACAAAGTCATGAAATTTGTTCTTGGAAATACAATTTCTTCTATTTGTGTAGATATGGAAGATTGAATTTGGAGTCTATAGCATTAAAGGAGCCGATTCAAGGTTACACATAACTCAAGAAAATCATGAGTTACAAAAGATGTGGGAAGAACAAAGAAGTCATGATGTTGAGTGAGACCGTCGAGATTTTGAATGTGATGAACAACTCAATACGGTTCTGAGAACATTGCCTATACACAAGAAATTGAGTTGATTTTAGTGAAAGAAAACATTAGTTTTACGAAATTGTCTACTAATTACGAAATTTTTTGATTTCATGTTGAAGATGCTATTTGACTCTATGGGTGAAACGATTTTGGTTATTTTTCTTAATTATGATTTTGTATGTGTTTCAATAGTTTTGAAGTGCATTTGTAGTATTGGATATAATTTTTGAAATAAAAATTATGAATATAAATGTGATCATAAAATCATTTCGAATATATTGATTTGTTTTTCCACTCAAAAAAATCTGATGCAATACTTTGTTTCAAATCATTGGTCATTAATTTTTCAAAAATACATCGTCACAATTTTATCGTAGACTGATGTCATAGATCAATTTGTAAATTTGGTAGCAAATTTGTCATAAAAATCATCAGAAAACTATCACTAAAATTGATGGTAATATTGTCACAACACTCCGTTATAATTTTGTCGCTGGCATTCATCATAATTCCGTTAATAACTTGGTCACAAAATTGTCGCACTCTTTTGTCACAAATTTGTCGCTATCTTACGTAGCAAATTTGACACAACGTTCTATCACAACCCGTTACAAATATCATCACACTTCGTCACAAATTATGAAAGTTGTCGTAGATTCATCACAAAAGAACTTGTCACAGTTGTGCTACAAAGTATAGATTTCGTCACAATTTTCTCACAAAAACTTAGTGACAAGATTAATTTCGACTCAAAAATTTGCAACGAGGTATTCCGTGACGGAAATAGGTTTCGTCACAAAAGAACGTTAGTACGAATTTGCAACGAAACCACCGTCACAAAACCAGAAAATTCTAGTTGTGTACTGCCTAGATATGTTAAGGGAATTTGGCTTTCTAGAGTGTAAACATGCATCCACACCTCTGGATTTCTCACAAAACTTAACAGAAGTCAAAGCACTATTATTACCTTCAAATACTGAGTATAGAAGTCCGGTTGGCAAACTATTATATCTTGGTAATACCATGACTGATCTAGCTTTTGCCACACAACAGCTAAGTCAATTCCTTGATCAACCCAATGAAGCACACATGAAAGCGGCACACATGTACTAAGATTTATAAAAGCAGCACCTGGCAAAGGCACCTTTTTTCCAAGTTAAGGTCCTCTAACTCTCAGGGCTTTGAATGATTCAAATTGGGCAGCATGTACCAAAACAAGAAGATCAGTATAACATGCCTTTTAGTTTACCTGGGTGGAGCCTTAATTTCTTGGAAATCTAAGAAAAAACTACCATATCAAGAAGCTCAAGTGAGGTTGAATATAGAGCCATGGAAATCACTTCCTGTGAATTTCAATGGTTGTTATATTTGCTTTAAGACTTTCAGATCAACTACACAGCTCATGTACCTTTTTATTGTGACAACTCTAGTGCACTACACATTGTAGATAATTCTATTTTTTATGAAAGAACCAAGCACATAAAGATTGATTGTCACTTTGTTAGGAAAAAATACCTAGCTAAGTTCCTAAAACCCTTACCTATACACACTGATCAGCAGCCACCAGATATTCTTACAAAACCAGTGAATAAACAGACCTTACACAGTTTGCTCCAAGCATACCCATTGAAGGATCTTCATACATCCTAAACATCTAGAAGAAGATGGAATTTCACAAGTTTTTCTTGGCTTTAGCCATTTCCAGCTTGAGGGGGTGTTTAAGACTAAATATCTAGAAGAAGATGGAATTTTGTCCACATAGAGATTTCATCAAAGACCTTGGTAAAGAAGGTGGTTAAAACAACCTCAAGTCGATTATATCAAATTGTTGCTCCTAGTTCTATATAAACCGTAACTAAATGTATCATTAGGAAGTTAGAAAGCTGAAATATAATTTCCATTTGCTAATTGTGTAAAAGAATCAAGTTCTTAGTTTCCCGACGTTTTCACATTTGAATTCATGAAAAAGATATTCATCTTCTTCCTTCTTAGTTTTTCTACAAATCCCGAGTTAAATCTTACTTGAATTTTAACAATATATATATATATATATATATATATATATATATATATATATATATATATATATATATATATATATATATATATATATATATTGTTGGGGAAAATAATCAAACTAGCATGTTGTTCAACATGTAATACAAGCAAAAACGAAAACAATAAAATTGGACAAGAAAACTTATTGACCGAGGCGAGTGCAGCACTCTGCCTTTAAGACGTATTTGCCCCGATTATGTGTATACGGTAATGGCATTCGTCTCCCAAGATACAACAATCATTCCTTCTTCAGTTTGTTGCACTTCAATGAGAAGAAGACGGCGAACCGATCATGTTCTGTAAATCTCTTATGGACTCAAATATATGCAAAGTATTTGTATGTGTTTTAATGCCACTAGCCAGGATTTTTATCTAAGAAATTTCACATGAAAAATATGCATTTTTTCATACAATTGATGGGAATTTATAGAATAAACGTGTCTGGTCATTTAAAGGTTACGACCTTTAACCAAAAGGACACAACCTCTTACGGGGTTGTAACTTTTCATCGAACCGATGCGACCCTCCATTAATTTTTTAATTCAAATTCTCCAACAATCCCCCACATGAATGAAAATTAATGCAAATGCAATGCAGACTCTGAAGAGATTACAGGCAGAAATATATTGCATCGGGCGAGGTGGTTTGTTGCCTTGAACCTTCCGTAGTAGAGTACCATCAGACATACTCGGCTAAGCAGAGGTTTTGGTGTATGCCTAGACAATGATACCTACACAAAAGATCTCCTAACATTCTCGAGGTTCTCATGCTTGAGTCCGTTTTGGCCCTGGACAACCTTGGTTCCCGAAAGTGTGTCAGGGCATTTGTAGCCGAAGCCTTATACGGTGCCTTATCCCTAAAATAAAGATAAAAAGTGGAAATTTCCCTCAAATACCTCCACAGCAGAAACCTCATCCATATCCCTATTTTAGGGTCAATGAACAGTGTATCCCCATTCGTAGAGCATTATCCATATTTTAAAGTACTATATCTACTTTAATGGTTAAAGATAGGGATTAGGATGCTGTTGTGGAGTGTTCTGAATTGAGATGTTGTAAAATAGGAATATGTATTATTTTATAATATTTTAGGGATAGAAAAATAGGGCTTCTGGTGTGAATTCCCTTAGAGAATTCGGCCTCAAAATTCTCACAGAAGCGGTCCCACTTTCACTTACATATGTGACCTCCTATAAATAGTACTCTGTAATACCTCAATTGGCTTAACCAAGATATAGGAATCAGTAAAAACTTTATGCTTAACCTGAACCCTTCAGCAGACAGCACTTTTGTTTTAAAAGAATGGGTAAGTTAACTGTCCCTCATAACTTAGTTGTCCCTTTTGAACCATGATTTTGGGATCTCCAGTCACTATGGTTGGGTTTCCATAATAAGGGAACATGCGTAATAGGCTTTAGTCTCATTCCGTTTGTCAAAAAATAGACACCCAGTCTCTAGCTAAACCTTTTTTATAAGCGGATCCGCAAGATTCTCCTTCGATTTTATACAATCGAGGAAATCAAACCATTAGAGATCAATTATTAAATAGTATTGTGTCTACGATAATCGTAACTTACCATTTTTTTCATATTACTGTGTGCTTGTTCTATCACGTACCGACTATTGCATGCTAATAACAGTGATAGATTCTGAGTCACACGCAATATCTTTCCATGGGATTATGAATAGTTCAAATTCCGTTTCATTTTGTGCTTTCATTACATGATTTTTTTGGGTAAATTTTCGTTACCAATCACCCCACATTTTTTAGAATTTGATGAATTTTAGTTCATGAAGATATTCTTCCCCCACAGGTTTTGGGTAAACCTCAAGTTAATCATCATTTCATAACATTAATTGGTTAAGTTACGTGTAGTTCAATGATTTGTTGAATGTTGTTGGTACCGAAACAAATTCAGTAAACCTTGAATCACACTTTTCGACCTTGATCACCACGAATTGATTAACTTATTTATTATGTCGATTTAGACGCATCAACAAATGCATCAACAACTTCATCCTTACATTTTGAAATGTACATCACAATACCAAAAGCAAATATCTAATTAATATGAATATAACAACAACATATATACATACATTCATAATAATATCATGTCACCATAACAGCTACAACATTAATATGCCTATTCAAACACCTACATACAAACTTATACACATATAATAATGTATAAATTAAATTGTTAAATACAACCAATCATTTGTGCAACGTCTAGTGCTACACAGGCACGTTCATACGTGTCACAACATATACCATGTCGCTTGTATTCATCTCGATGTTTCCTTTTATTTCTATTCAAAGAATAGAAGATCACCATAATTACCATGTCTGGTAATTTGTTTTTTAACAAAACCACAACATAATATGACTACTAGTGGGAACTAGTAGAATCTCATAATTTTATTAATTCTACATTCTACAACATATACCATCGCATTTCGAGAAATTAGAAAATCAGGCCACTGTAACTTCTGATATTTTTTTTCAGGTTCCCCGTCCAAATTTGGACGATTTCGTCCAAATACAGTCAAAACCGTCCAAATTTGGATTTCTTTTCGTCCAAATCCATTCACTGACTAAAATGGATGGAATCCGTCTAAATTGTGACCAATTCCGTCCAAATTTGGACGGAAAGCCCAAATACACCGTCCAAATACACTTCATCTTCCTGATAACCCAGCTCATTGAATCAACTTTTCACAGATACACCGTCCAAATACACCGTCCAAATACACTTCTTCTGATCATTACCGCTACTTTTTCCGTCCATCTTCTTCCCTTCCAACCAATGAAGATATCCAGAAAGTCCTTCTTCTCTAATTGCTTCATCATCATCATAATCTAATTCCACAGTACTAATATCATCATCATCACCACATGTAGTTGATGATGATATGATGATGAATCGGTACTAGTACTGCAGGTTGACAAAAGATTACTACTGTTCCAAGAAGAATCATAATTGCAAACATAATATTGATTATTATGATCCCTTTTTTTAGGCGATCTTTTTAGTTTTTATCACCGGTGGTGGGACCACCGGCATGATCTGGGACTGTGATGAAACAGCAGCTATACTTCATCATCAGCTTTAAAGATCCAAGCTTTAAGAGCTTGTTCTTGTTCTTTTTCTTGATGGAGAAGTCCTTATTAATGATGTAAACGACATGAATGTTCTTGGATTTTTGGACGGTGTATTGGGCTTTCCGTCCAAATTTGGGCGAACCGTCGCAAATTTGGACGGAATTGGTCACAATTTGGACGTTGTTTCCGAATTTTGGACGGATTCCGTCCATTTTGTCAGTGAATGGATTTGGACGAAAAGAAATCCAAATTTGGACGGTTTTGACTGTATTTGGACGGAGAACCTGAAAAAAAATGTCAGAAAATATTTGACCTGAAAAAAAATGTCAGAAGTTACAGTGACCTGATTTTATAATTTCTCTCAAATTTCACAAGCAACCTGTTCAGTACAAATCGCAATGTCATGTTATTTGCTTCAAGTGACTAAAAGAAATCGGTCACGTACACAGTAGAAAACAAAAGCACCGATCACATTAATATGAGAATTATTTGTTATAATATGATTCCTTAGGCTCCATGAACATAGGAAGACTAACAGCCATTTAATAGAATTAATTTATATTCAAATCACATTGCAACGTTGCAAATTCAAGTAGCCGCTTCCACTATTTCTTCCTTATTAAGGCAGACAAGTAGCAAATATATATACACATAATTTTCCCCGGACCAGCCAGGCTTAATATATAACACCTAACTGATGCACTGATGCACACATATGCTATACTACATTTATTTATCATGATATATAAGCCACCTAATTATGTATATCACTTTTAAAACAAATCTACCGAACAAGGGTATATATATAACGTCTTTTCAATTTAATGTCACGTCGATAACGATTTTCTTAAAATAGAAAATATGTATAAACATTGGAAGTTAAATAACTTCTCTTGGATTGAGACTTTTAAAATAGAAAATGTGTATAAACATTAGAAGTTAAATAACTTCTCTTGAATTGAGACACCACCATTCATTTTGATAAGACATGACCATTACATTTATTTATGGGCAAAGAGCCAAAAGGACATCAAATTTTAAAAATGGGGATCCAAGGACATCTTTAATTTTTGGTGATTAAAAAGGACAAAATGATAATAGATGGATCAGAATACCCCTATTTTTGTGTGCGATTTGGAGTTATTGCCAATAAATGCGGTGCAGTCAATACATGCCATCAAATGTGGAGTAATTAAAGAAGAGTGAACTTCCAAAAAAAAAAATAGTTATCAAAATTTCAAAAAAAAAAATAAAATAAAATCATGTAAGAAAAAAAATATATTCACAAAAATCTCTTTTAATTAAAATGCTTCCCAGGGATCCAATAAAATAGATGTAGTAACACAGAAAAATAAGTAGTTGATGGGATCGTAAATTATTGGTATTTCATTGCATTTTCGAGATTATTTTCTGTAGAGATATGCGTTTTTCTGGTGTGTTTTATGTTGTTTTGCAGATTTGATTAAAATAAGCTTTGGAGGAGTTTTTTTATTATGTGTGACATGGAATGGAAGAGTCGATTGTAAAAGATGTGACTACATAAGAAAAACAGGAAAGTGGTATGATCATACCATTACATTAAAATGTGGCTGTTTGCAATGTGGAAGAAAAGATGGATTTTGTAGGCTTATTTCCTATTGGTCCATCATTAAAAGACTCCTTATTTCCTATTGGTGGAATTTAATTTGACTATTCAATTATTGTTTTTTTTTTTATATATTTAATTTAGGAATCTAAATAAGAGGAAATATAAATAAATAAGAAAAAAAGTGCCGTGGCTACGGGACATATTCATTCAGCATATAATCAAATTTTTAGTTAGGTTTGGATTCTTCGATTATGGATTCATCGTGCTTTGAATAATTCTTTATTATGGTGAGTATTTAATTTATTTTATTTCCGGTAAATTTATTATTGAAGCCTCGATTGATGCAACTGTGAGATCAAACTGAGTCTTATTCCTTGTTTTATTTATTGGTATTTATTCATCTTTTGATTTCATTGTCTCTACGGTTAATGGTTAGGTTGGTTATTTTCGCGAGATAAGTAATTTAATCATTGAATCATCTGCTAGTTGGAATAGCAAATCCGTAATCGTTTGTGATTTTCATAAAAGTAGCGCATGATATGAGTTTTTCGGTTCGCAGCTGGGAAAATCCGCTATCATAAAGATGAATAATCTGAATTAAAATTAACCCGCGTGTGTGTTAATATTCAGAATTCGGGTCTCTCAGATTGTAGTGCTGCCGGAACACCAAACTCCTATGACCGTGTCTAGGGTTGTCTTTCGGTTAGATGATAATTAGTGATCGTGTCCTGATTACCAAAATTAGGAGAGATTGGTTACTTGGCGCGTGTCGGTAACTATAACCAGTTTATCAATAAATTAACGAGTCATCTTTGCATCTGTGATCAGTTGAGTAAATCGAGGTGGATATAATTAATTTAACTGGAACCTTTCTTTTACTTATTTTCAAATTCTTAGTTTACTTAGTTTTATTAGTAATTAGTTTAAAATACCAACAACTGTCTTTTGTCGATTTTAAAAGAAGTAAATCAATCGTTCCCTGTGGAGACGATCCTTCTCGCCTTATACTCGTTATAGGAAGTAGGTAAATTTATCTTTGGCGGTTTGACACCCACCAGTAGTAACATCCAATAAAAAAGAAATAGGTACAACCAAAAAAATGTAGTAACACTGCTAAAGAAAATGTAGTTACATCCAAAAATAAGTAGTAGCATATAAAAATAGTAGTAACATGCAATGTAATTACACAAAAAAAATTGTGGTAACACTTGAAAAATAAGTAGTAACAACCAATAAAATAGATTTATTTATACCAAAAAAAACAATATAGTAACAGTAAGAAAATAGTAACGAATCAATAAAATAGATGTAAATACAGCAAAAAGAAATATAGTAACACTGATAAATAAAAGTTCTAGTTACAACAAAAAAACATATTAGCACATAAAAAGAAATATTAACAACAAACGAAATATATGTCGTTACAGAAAAAAAATGTAATAACAATTGAAAAAGAAGTTGTAACGTCCAATAATATAGGTTTAGTTACATCCAAAAAATGTAGATGCAGTAACACCAGTATGGATCGAAGAATATAGGTAAAGTATTTAAGAATGCATGATTTTAATTAGCAACTTTTAAGTAAATCCCTCATTGACTCAAGTGATGACTCAATGAGTAATTCTATTTTACCAACATTTCAAGTTATCAGCATACCCGAAAAGAAAATATATTCAACCTTGCATCAGTACATTATTACTACCAAAACAAATTTTTTCTTTTTCTTTTTTTCTTCCCAGTTGAACGACATGTATTAATTCTGATTATTGGTTGCAACACTCTGGAAATTACATTATTACTACTAAAACTCAGTTTACTACTAAAAGGAGGCATTTTTCCTTTCTAACAAACATATGTGAATACATCAAAACAACAGTGATCGTGCGAAATGCTATGCACACAATTAGAAACATTAGCATGGTTTCTAATTCTACAAAAGAGAATGCCCAATATCATCATTATCTTTGCACACATTCTTGATAGCAGTAGTAGTAATGAAATAAAATTATTCTAAATATAATATATGTCGAATGCATCCATCGAATGATTATTTCAAACGACACAACCTAAAACAGATTCATTATGTTTCATATCTAAGAACAAAATCAATTCAATCAAAACTTCCAATTAATAAAAGATCCAACTTATTAATTAAGTTTGTTTGAACAGTAATACCGAATCATTTATTTCAGATGCAAAGATGTCAATAAGAGAAATTTTAGATCAAATCAACAAATTTCCTAACATATGCACACTGAGTCGCACCGATGAGGTTGTTATAATCAAACCACTTTGTTGACATTATACGAAACCGAATTCGATCAAATCTCATCCGGTACATTTTTCGAAAAGGACAGACCAAAGTCTAATAGGACTATACATTTGCATTGTTGAAACACGGATGAGAAACTTACGGTTTAAGAATGACTAAAACAGAAGCAATGCAAACATAAAGTATGACGGAAATTGATAAAACACAAAAACAAAGAGAACACTGTGATTTAACGTGGTTTCCGGCGTTGTGCCGACTACTCCATCGACAGAAAGAAGATATTTTATTATGCGCAAAAGTTACAAGGTACTCCACACACTTATGATATTAACACTCTTGAAAGACACACATTGCATTGATTACAACATTTGTATTTATAGGCACAAATCCCAAACCATAACCGCCAAAGATCTTTGTCGGAATTGTCATAAATACCCCAGATGTGGACCCCCAGCTCCAGTTGTTATCCACCAGATGAAACTCAACTCAAAACTGACTTTCCCAGACTAGTAACCAACGCTTCGGATGTAGAACTCGGCTATACTCGGCAAAACTTAGCGATCAAAATCCGATCGCGATTTCGAAACTCGGTTGCACTTCACCACAACCGACTTTCACGGAACCGAATATACTTACTGAACTGACAGTCATTCTCAGTCTCAGATTCTCAGATTAGTTCCACTAGTTTATTCATCAGTTTAGAGATCAAGTCACCAAAACTGACAAATCTCCACCTTGACTTGAACTCTCATTCACAGTCAATTAGATTGCATAATCAGACGTACTTGTACCAGATACATTCGTCAATTTCAAGATGTACAGTACCGGACTTCTCCACAGAATCCACTCGGTTGATTTGCCCTCAATTGAGTATCCAGATTTCAGTTTATAAGCTTTGAATATTCAGCAAGTCCAGACACAACTGAAACTTGCTCTACTGAACTGGTTTAGTGAACATATCAGCAGGATTATCTTTGGTCCTGATCTTTTTCACTACAACCCTCTTCTCATTTCACAGAAAATGATATCTCACATCAATATGTTTGGTTCTCCCATGATGAACCTGATCCTTAGCTAGACAAATTGCACTCAAACTATAACAATAAATCTCATCTTGATCCTGATGTAGCCCCAAATCAATGATTAGTCCCTTCAACTATATACCCTACTTGGCTGCTTCAGTAAGAGCCATATACTCAGCTTCAGTAGTTGATAAAGCCGTTGTTGCCTGAAGAGCTGCTTTCTAGCTGACAACTGAATTCCCCAATGTGAAAATATAACCAGACATTTTCTGCTGTCCAAATCACCTACATAATCAGCATCACAGTATCCTGTGATCAGTTATTGAGTATCACTTCAATAAATGAGACCAACATCAGCTATACCCCTAAGGTACCGAAAATTCTTTTCACAAACTTTCCGTGTTCCTTTCCAGGCTGAGCCATGAACCTGCTGACAACACTGACTGCCTGAGCCAGCTCAGGCCTAGGGCACACCATGGCATACATCAGACTGCCAACTGCGCGCACTAGCATAGGGAACTCTTGACATGTACTCATTCTCCTCTGTTGATTATGAAGCAAAAACTGACAAATGAACATTTGATGCCATAGGAGTATCTATTGGCTTAGTAGCTGACATGCCAAACTTTGACAAAATCTTCTGTATATTCCCCTGCTGAGATAAAAACAGTTTCTTTTTCCATCGATCTCCATATCTCCATCCCTAAAATAATCTTGGCTGCACCCAAATCTTTCATTTCAAACTCAGCACCGAGAAGGTCTTTCAGATACTGAACATCAGACTTCTTTCTTGCAGCTATCAGCATGTCATCCACATATAACACAAGATATATGTATGATCCATCTTCCAACTAATTGTTGTAAACACAACAATCATAAGGACTTCTGCTGTAACCCAACTGGATCATGTAACTGTCAACCCTTTTATACCATTGCCTAGGAGCTTGTTTTAGTCCTTACAATGACTTCTTCAACTTACACACAAAATCTTCCTTACCAGGAACTTTGAAACCCTCTGGCTGAGTCATGTATATCTCAATATCTACCTCAACATATAGAAAAGTTGTCTTCACATCTAACTGCTCAAGTTCTAAGTCATGTTGTGCCACCATTTCTAGTAACACTCTGATTGAAGTATGTCTGACCACTGGTGAGTATATCTCATCAAAGTCAACCCTTTCTTTCTGACTAAACCCTCTTGCAACCAAACGTGCTTTATACTTAACTCCTTATGCCTCAGTTATCCCTTCCTTCTTCTTGAAGATCCATTTGCAAGTAACAACTCTCCTATCAGTTGGATGTTAAACTAGATCCCAAGTATGATTCTTCAGTAATGACTCCATTTCATCTCCTGTGGGAGCAAGCCATTGCGATGCCTTCAGAACATGTCACTACTTCCCATTAAGTAGAAGGTTCAAAACCATCCACTTCTTCTCCATATCATCAAACTCATACCTCTTGGGGGGACCCCCAACATTGGATCTTCTAGCTCTGCTGGCAGCTATACTCTACTGACCCACGTTCTCATTTGACGCTCAACTAACATTTGCTCAGCTGACTAGATTGGATTCAGTTCTGGTTTAGTAACCAGATCAGATGAAAACTGACTTGGATTAGTTGATTGTTGCATTCCAACTGACTCCACCTTGCTGTTAGTTTTCTCAGTTTCAGAACTGGTTTCAATTCAGTTGTCCCTCTCACTGATGAACTAAGCATAGAATTTTCATCAAAAACTATATCTCTGCTGAGAATAACTCTGTTTCTGTTGATGACCAAATTCTATAACCCTTTACTCTATCACCATACCCCACAAACACTCCTTTCTTGGCCTTTGGTTCTAGTTTCCCTTCACTGACATGATAGTATACTTTGCTTCCAAATACCCTTATAACTGAGAAGTCAGCAGGCTTGCCTGACCCTGTGTGAGGACTCCTGTTGATTAAGTAGCAAGCTGTGCTTACAGCCTCTGCCCAAAATCTCCTTGATAATGCAGCATGAAAGAGCATGCATCTTGCTCTCTATAGAAGAGTTTGATTCATTTTTTCAACTACACCATTTTGCTAAGGATTATTCCTCACTGTATGATGTCTGGCAATACCCTAATTTCTACAAAATGTATCAAACTCAGTCCAACAGAATTCCAGACCATTATCTGTACGAAGCCTCTTGATCTTCTTCCCCAACTGATTTTCAACTAGAGCCTTCCATTGCATGAAGCTCTTGAATACCTCACTTTTGTGTTTCATCATCACACCCAAGTCATCCTTGAATAGTCATCTATGAATGACACAAAATATCTGTGACCACCCAATGACTCCACCTTTTATGGCCCCCAACAATCAGAATGAATGTAATTAAGTGATGACTTTGTGTTGTGTACCCTTTTTGAGAACTTGCTCCTATGAAGCTTTCCAAACACACAATGCTCACAAAAGTCCGAATGCTTGACCTTACACTCCCCAAGAAGATCCTTTTGAGAAAGAACCTGCATCCCCTTTTCACCCATGTGACCCAGTCTCATATGCCATAGTTTTGTAAGTCAGTGGATCGATGAATCTCACCGATGCCACGGCGGCGAGAACCGAAACAACTGACCCTTGTAATATATACAGAGTCCTTTTCTTGACTCCCTTGAGAAGCTCAACTGGGTATTTATAGACAGTCGGTTTTCCACTTTCCTCCTTAAAATTGAATCCCCTACTGTCCAAAGAACTGAGAGATACCAAGTTATTGGTCATTTGTGGAACATGTTAACTTCACCCAGTTTACAGAATCTTCCGTCCTCTGTCCTCAACTGAACTTAGCCAATCCCAACTACCTTGCAGACCTTGTTGTTTTCCATAGATATATGATCACCATCTATCTGCTGATAACTTGAGAACCACTCTCTGTGATGACAAATATGAAAGGATGCCCTAAAGTCCAGAATCAATACATCAGTTTCATATGTTGATTCTCCTGCCACTAGGACCATATCCTTATCTGAGTCATGCTTAGCTGCCACATCAGTTGTGCCAGAACTGTTCTCTTGCTATTTCTTCCTCTTTGGACAATTGGACTTCCAATGTCCCTGCTCTTTACAGTAATTGCAAACATCTGTGGATTTAAGGCCTTTGGACCTTGTCTTCTTGGAATTTTTATTCCTAGACTGACCATGCTCTTTTCCACTGCTGGTACTGACTACTAGTCCAGCAGCCAGATTGTCTGCTCCAGCTGCCTTATGTCTCAGCTTCCTGGCATGTAAAGTTGACCTTACATCCTCTAAAGCAACTGTATCATTCCCAACTATGAAGGACTGCACAAAGTTCTCATAGGAAGTTGGTAATGAAACCAACAAAATCAAAGCAGCATCTTCATCCTCAATCTTCACATCAATATTCCTGAGATCAAGTAATATTGTGTTCAAATGATCAAGATGATCTCTCAGTTGAGCCCCTCATGCATCCTCAGGTTGAAAAGCCTCTGCTTCAGCAGCAACTTGTTGGTCAATGACTTAGTCATAAATAGGCTTTCAAGCTTTAACCATAACTTGGCAGCGGTGTCTTCCTCAGCAACTTCTGTGATAACATCATCAGACAAGCACAGCATGATGTTTGAATGTGCTTTCTCCTCCAGACTAGCATAATCTGTAGAACTGGCATCCCCTCTATCAGATAAAGGAGCCCACAATCCTTGTTGCTTTAACAAGGCCCGCATCTTGATTTCCCTGTAAATTAATTAATCTTTACGTTCATTACTGACATCCTTCTAATTAAAGAACAGACCTTTGATCACAAAATCCTAGCACCGGTCACTAGTCTTGGTGAAGATCAACTCAGTTCAGCCTGCAACTCTCTGAATCTTGAACTTGATGCTCCGATACCAGTTTGTTGAAACACAGATGAGAAACTTACAGTTTAAAAAGGAGTAAAATAGAAGCAATGCAAACATAAAGTATGGCGGAAATTGATAAAACACAGAAACAAAGAGAACACGATGATTTAACGTGGTTTCTGGCGTTGTGCCGACTACTCTACGGACAGAAAATGAGATATTTTATTATGCACAAAAGTTACAAGGTATTCCATACAGTTGTGAAATTAACACTCTTGAAAGTCACACATTGCATTGATTACAACATTGGTATTTATAAGCACAAATCCCAAACCCTAACCTCCAAAGATCTTTGTCGGAATTTTCATAAATTCCCCAGATGTGGACCCCAGCTCCAACTGTTGTCCACCTGATGAAATTCAGCTCAAAACTGACTTTCTCAGACTTGTAACCAACTGCTTCAGATGTAGAACTCAGTTATACTCAGCAAAACATAATAGACCAAAACTGACTGCTGACTTCAGAAGAAACTCAGTTGCACTTCACCACAACTAACTTTCACAGAACTGAATATACTTACTGAACTGACCATCATTCTCAGTCTCAATTTCTCAGATTAGTTCCACCAGTTTATTCATCAGTTTAGAGATCAAGTCACCAAAACTGACATGCATAAATGGAAAGAAAAGGGGAATCATATAGTAACCTCTGTATGTACCATTCACATAGCATAAACAAATTATCATTTTCTTTTCTCTAAAGACCAATTTAATTATCAAAACTTTTGTCAATAGAATATTCAAAGTTTATTTTCCATGCAGTAAGTCAAGATGTTGTACCTAATCAACGTTATATCTGTTGGAGAAACTTGAATTAAAATTAATTCTAAAATTACGGAGGTTGCATCTTTTCAAAGGTTGTATCATTTCGGTTAAAGGTTGCACATGTTCGGTTAAATCATTTTTGAAAAGATGCAACCGGTAGTAAATGGCTTCCTTACTCCTATAAATTAAAAGCCATTTTTTGCATAAACACTTGTGCATAGTCAGAGATATTCAAGACCGCATCAGTTCGCCGCTTGTTCACATCTAACTGCAAGACTAGAACAAGGAGACTGTTGTATCTTGGGAGACATGTTCCCATATCCGTGTGCACATAGTCGGGGCAATAATGTCTTAAGGAAAGCGTTCTACGTGCCTCAGTCTAAACAATAAGTTTTTGCATCTACTATTGCTTTTTGTCATTCAATTCTATGTGCATATGTGTACTTGTATGAATATGAATAAAAGTTCTGCAAAGTGTATGTTTATCTGTGTTATTGAATTTTGCCTACTATATCTGCAAAGTTTCCATAAACGATATAAAACAGATTACGATAAACGAATTCATACAAGTAATTTTTCCAATAATCTTAAGACATTATTGTTCCTGTGTGAATAATCTGATTCGTGTGTAATCTGTTTCGTGTGCATATAGTTTTATAAATGTTTAAACATTTAATTGCATCTGCGATTCTGGAAAATCAACATCGAAAAAGTTGTAGTAACAGAAACAATTTTTACACATTATTCAGAAAATTGGCACGACTAAATACATTGTTTTCAAGGCTAAAATACTTTGTTTTTACTACTTATTTCAGAAAACTCGAAGAGTAAAAGTTGTTTCTAAGGTGTTGTAGATTACAAATACGTTGGTATTATTTGTTAAAAGTGTCCGTGAATTTTTAAAACAACTTTAGAAAAAGTTGAAACAGAAAATTCATGTTTAACCGGATGCTTATTAGTTAAATGTGGCACAACAGCATCCTTATGTGCGAATCTTTCGATAAATTTATTTTACATGATGTGTGCGATCTTAAACATCTTCTAATACATGTTCGTATCAAATTCTAGAGATTGTTGAGTATTTTGTGTTGATGTATTTCAAAATATATTTATTTTGGGATATATCTCATAATTACTCTACAATTAACTATGTCACTAAATGTCTTTATCTCAAGTGACATGTGTTTGAAAATAATCAAGTCACATCAAGTTTGATTTCTATGTTTTATATGTGACTTATATAAATATTTTATGATATTAAACTTAATCAATATCTTGTGAATGTCACACTATTCTATGTGACATAAATTTCTTAATTAGTATTTTATCTAAGTATGTGTATGTCACATTAAAAGTTTGATTTAATAAGTATGTAATGATCTTTGTCATGACATTACACTAATCTTACTATATGTGTCACATTATTTTATCTATATTAACTCTTATGCTTGTGACATATTTTTATGATCTATTTATACTATATAGTTATCTTATATTATTATTTTATTAAGGCCCTTCTTAATAGAGTAGTTGTGTCTTATATACGTTTTGTATTATTATATTATACATATGTTACATAGATTTCACTGGAAAGTATTCCATATCACAGTTATTATATAATTTAGGGGGAAGGGGCCACAAGGACAAAAAAGTTAATAAATGAGTGTGGAAGGACAAAAGTAACAATTTCATGATAATAAAGGACAAAAATCACAATTGTTATTTTAAAATTATTATTTCACGTGTTAATGTTACTTTGTGTTTCACAATTGTTACATCATATTTACTCTATTCCGCATTTGTTACTTCATATTTGTTACTTCATAATTGTTACTTTTGTCCTTATTAAATTACAGTTTCCTTCTATCCCGATTTTTTGATAATTTTGTCCTTCTGGACAAAAATCTATATAATTTATATGTCGGCCCTCTTTCTCCAGCCTCCTTTCTTTTATATTACCCAATCTTGTTTTTCTTTCCAAGTCCATTTGATCCTCGAGATTCATTTAAAGGTCTAATATTTTATATATTTCAGTGTCCAATATGTCTCAATTTTCAACTGCATGTTTTAGATCTAATAAAATATGATCAACCTTTTTAGATCTATGTAACTGCTTGCTATTCTCTCAAAAATTTGCTGATGCTGTATCATTTTGCATAATCTATTAATAATATTGTGATGTTGTCATAGTATATGATATGTTATATAATGAGCTTAAATATCCTGATATTTTGTCTCGGTCCAACTTTTCTGTGTGGCCTAATTGTTGCATCTTTCTCTTAGTAATTTGTGTAATATATATTTTCTATGAAGAGACTTACGAAATATATACAAGTGATATAATATCATGTATATATTTTGTCTATCAGTGTGAAATAATTAATCCGAAAATATTAACATAAATTAAGTTCTTAGAATGTGTAAATGTTCTGAATATATGTATTCTTGGTATATGAGAAAGCTTTATTGAACAATGTATTGTATTTGTGATTGTGTACTAATTTGTCTCACCTACGTGAACAGTATTTGAACTTTGTGACTGTTGCATTACCCAAGGTCTTCGTGACCGTTCTGTGCAAAGTCTATACGTGTACATTTTATTTTCTACCACAGATATAATTTTACTGTTAAGTGTGCAGACATTTAATCTCTCATGGGAAAGCCCAATGAAGCCGTTGGATGAAAGATGGACTACAAGCTAAAAGACAAAAAGCAGGCTGGATTGAAAAAGCCAAACTCAATACTCTAGACATCCTCTCTTATTGTCTAGTAGTATATATACTACCCCAGCCACATCAAAGAGAGTAGAACAGCCTCTCCATAAGACAACATTTATTTCACTAAGTCTCAACTCTATTTTCTTAACACTTGTATTCTGAAATCAATGTTTTATTTCTTGAGTGTTAGTAAAGTGAGGTGCGAGTGTGTTAGAATGTATCTCTAAAGAAACCTTTAGTTAGTTGTGTTGTAGTGTTGAGAGTGTTCTCAACTTGTTATTGAGGAGCAATAACAAGGCACATCTAGGCCAAGCTGTGGTTCAGCAGTTCGGGTTCGGTCCTGCTGAGATACGGGTTCACGGAGCTGAATCCGGGTTACGAATTCACGGAGCTGAATTCATGTTCAAGGATCCAGGCAGTGATTCTTGGTAAGTACTCCTTTGGTGAGTGTGTTTTATAGAAATCTGTTAAGTGTTGTTACTAAAGATTTAAGACATCTTAGTGTTAAGACTAACACTAATTTGGTTATCCGGTTAGTAACACTTTAACAGTAAATGTGTTGTATTTTTATCTTTCTTTTTGTTGTATTTTGTATAAGACTCAAGCGACATCCAGTGAAACCTCTTGTGTGTGGGTGTGATATTTAGTAGATCACACATATGTGCTTTAGATAGTTTATTACTTTTACACACACCTTAGAATTGCATGCTTAGGCTTAAATAAAGATAAAACCGAATCTGCAATTCTGTGATATTTTGTTAAAAACTTAGAAGCTGCATGTTATAGGCTAATAACACCTAAAATCTGAATATGCAAGTTTGCTATTCTGATTTTGGTGAAGTGTTCAACATGTTTCTTCATTTGGTATAATTTCAGTTTTTGCATATCACAGTAACTATCTTCACAAACTGAACTTGACTTAGAAACATATCAACTGAAGTTAACTTAGGTTCTTATATAGTTAATTGAAACTAGATCTTCCGCCAAGGTTCATTAATTGAATTAAGTTAAGTATACTCTGATTATCTGTGTTAACCACTGTTTGTTCTAATCTGTATAAGTATACTTAAAGTGGTTAAATAATTTTTAAAAGGTCATAATACTCTATTCACCCCCGCTCTAGAGTATTGTTTGCGCGTTCTCGATCCAACAGAGATGTGAAATGACTATTAGAAAAATCTGCAAAATGAAATTGCGGATAAATAGGATGCTTTTGTGTAAAAAATGCACTTGTTGCCTCGTATACCTTTTGAAAAATTATGTTAACATGATTTTCGTGTTAATATTATTCTATAAGTATGTGAGTATAGTTTACTTGTAACAAAAATCTGCAATTTGGTTGAAAAATTTGTTGTGCCGAAAAATATAAATATAGTCACGACTTTTTGAAAAATTGGAAAATTTTCCTACCTTGTGTTGTAGTCCAAAATAATTTGTAAATACTCGTAATTTCTGAAAAGTTAAAGTACGAAAGTTGTTTATTTGATGTTGTAGATTACAAAAATGTTCATGTTATATGTTGGGTAAATGACATTTTGCCCCCCTGTGGTTTGTCAATTGAAGCTTTTGCCCCCTCGTGATTTTAAAATATATGGTTCACCCCCTCAGGGTTTTAAACAAACCATTAACACCAAATTCAGGCCAACGCAAGTGAATATTCCGTCGGAATATTCTTTTTTTAAATAATATGTCAATTTTGCCCTTATATTAATATTTTTCTTTTTATGTTAATTTTATAAAATAAAACCACATAACCAGCTTCTTCTTCTTTACACGTATTTTCATTTTCATTTCCCCAAAATTGACAATTGCAAGCGACGGCAACGACGAAGGACGAAGGGTTTCATGGGCTGCAATTTCCGGCCAAATTGACCGTTCCGACCACGATTTGCTCCTTATCCCGTCAAGGTAATTCATTTGCATCTTTCCCCCCCGATTTTCTGCTTCATTTTCCCCCGATTTATCACCGGTTTGCTGCGATTTCCGGTGGGCTTCACACCTCCGATTTTCCGTTTTCCGTTTTCCGGTGGGCTTCTATTTTACTACATTGGCTTTTAAGTGTGTGTGCTTTCTTCAATTTACTGCATTGGCTTTTATTTTTGGTTGCTCCTAATGGCTTTTACTGCATTTCGGTTCAGAGTCATTTTCTATAACTGTTGATGGTATTCTTTGTTGGGAAGTTTGGGATATGATGATTTTGTCATCAAATACTCTGTTAATTAGAGTGTTGAGTTTATGGGCGATTTGCTTCATTTTCGCTAATAGTGTGGTAGCGTCAAATTCTGGCTGAAAGTAAGTATGGGATTTAATAGATCATGATGATGAGCATGAATCCCCTGTTTGTTTAATTGGCCTCCTGATGGTTGCATGTATTCAGACACGGTTCTAAGATACGTCTCTTTATAGGCGCCCCTGTGAAAAAGATGAAAATCTTAATGGTCGAGATCTTAAAATCGTATGATCCTTATTTAATGATCGTGATAGGTCTTACTTTTGATTGGATTTATATATTGAATAAGACTTTTTTTTGTCCCCCATTAATGTTTCTATCTATTTTCTGGGACCTGTTCTTTTTTGTAATTTTTTTTATATATTCAATGATTAAGATGATTAGGTTGGATTTCTTTGTCATGAAATTAAAAATTAAAAAAAAACAGACTTTTGGTTATAGATTAAGATGATTAGGTTGGATTTTTTTGTGAAATAAAATTAAAAAAAACAAAAAAAAAAACAGACTGGTTCTAGATTAAAGTGGAAGATTGCATTAATTAATTAAATGAAAATGCAAGGGTGATACATTCAAAACGATAAATATATGTGGGTCCAGGTGAAATGGCTGTTTACTTTTGTCATATTTACTTTAGAGTTTGTAAAAACATGATCTGTGCTGTTAGTGTTCTATTAAGATAAATACTATCGATCATTCTGAATGTGTAATTTTTAATGTTATTGCACAGTATTTACTCCATTTTTGTTGATTTCATTTGTTGAACTTTTTAATTGACAGATGTCCGGACTAGTGGAACTTAGGATGCATTTTGGGGGATATTTTAAGTATGATCCAAAAATTCAATATGTTGATGGTAGGCTTTCCACTATGAAAAACATGTCAGTTGAAGAAGTGCTAAAAATGAGTACTATCCGTAAGATTCATAACCAGCTGGATGCAAGGAATAATGCTACATTCTATTATAGGGATTCGGATGGAAACTTTGACAAAGGTTTGACTGAGGTCAAGGATGATATGGACTTGCATGTTATGCATTTCACGTATGATGATATGCCTTTTTTTGGAGTTGTTTGCTGTTATAAGTGATGAAATTGTAGACAATGAGAACAATGACAATGATAGAGAACAAACAAATGAAGATGCGGGTAATGAAACCGACAGTGAAGATGAGGATGATGAGCAACTGAATGACGTGGCTGAACCGGTGGACTTGTTTGATGATGAGATTTATGTGGATATGGAGGATGTAGATGACACAGTCACAGCCTTACACACAACTGAGCCACCGTTAGGGACTCAAAGGTCTGTGAATGTTGAATCAAATTTAGGTGCAGCTGATCCAACAATAATTGAATGTGCATCAGAAATTGTATGTCCAAGTGAGACTTTGGAGGTGAATGAAGATAACTGGAATGACATAGTCGATATGGAAGAGCAATTACTTGATAGCTATGGGAATCCGTTAGATGATGTAATTGAAGAAGAAGATTTTCAACGTCCCAACTTTACATTCAAAGTTGGACAGAAGTTTAGTTCCCCACAGACATTTAGGGCTGCATTGATGGAATGGAATGTTAGGCATGGATACGCAGTAAGATATATAAAAAATGAGAGTCGTAGAATCACTGCTCAATGTGAACAGGGGTGCTCATGGAGGATTCATGCATCCCCAATGCAAGGTGGTCAGCTCTTTCAAGTAAAAACCTTACATGGAGAGCATACTTGTGGTAGGCAATATGTGAACAAGCATTGCAATTCAAGGTATATTGCACAGAGATATATAGAAAAAGTGCGGGACGACCCTACATGTTCTGTGAAAAATTTGTTGAAAGATGTCAAGAGGGATTTAAATGTGGATTGTAGTTACTCTCAAGGTTGCATGGCTAAGAGGAAAGCTAAAGAGATGATTTATGGGAATGATGCTGACCAATATAAGAGATTGGGGGATTTTTGTGCCACCCTATCCAAGACCAATCCAGGAACTACATGCAAGCTTAAGTTTAAAGATATGGTCTTGCAAACAAACAGTGGGGGAGGATTTAGTGAATAGTGATGGACATATTCTTGGTGAGACACCACTAAGGACCTTTGAGAGGTTGTATGTTTGTTTGTCCGCATGCAAAAAGGATTTTTAAGCGGGTGCAGGCCTGTCATTGGCTTGGATGGATGTTTTCTGAAAGGTAGTTACACAGGTCAACTGTTAAGTGCTATTGGGAGGGATGGGAACGATAATATCTACCCTATAGCTATTGGTGTTGTTGAGGCGGAAAGGTACGATTCATGGAAATGGTTCTTAGAACACTTATTAAATGACATAGGTGGGTTGGATGAAAGAAGGTGGGTTTTAATATCTGACAGACAAAAAGGATTGTCTACTGCAATAGATGAGGTTTTTCCAGGAGTTGAGCATAGGTTTTGCGTAAGGCACATGTATGAAAACTTCAAGAAAAAGTTCAAGGGGAAAATGTTGAGGGATTTGTTTTGGAAGGCTGCATCTGTTGGGAATGAAGCTGAGTTTAATAAAGCAATGGAATTGATTGAGAAAGCTGATCTTGTAATAGAGGGGAGTGAGAAAGAGAATGCAACTGGTTGGTTGAAGAAAATCCCCCCTGAGACGTGGAGCAGGTCCCATTTTTCAGCCTATAGTAAGTGTCCAGTTCTTGTGAACAACATCAATGAGTCCTTTAATAACTACATTCTTCCAGCTAGGGAGTTACCTATCGTTGATATGGTCAATTGGATAAGGAGGAAGCTGATGCATCGGATTGAAGTTAAAAAGAAAGGAATGATGAAGTATGAAGGGGCCATATGTCCATCTATAATGGAACAACTGGAGAATAACAAAGAAAGAAGCAGAAATTGTTTTGCCACCTATGTAGGGGATGGGACATATGAGGTTATATGTGGACAGCACGTTTATGTTGTGAATTTGAGATTGAAGACATGTACATGTAGAATGTTTGAATTGAGTGGAATACCTTGCCCTCATGCCATAGATGCTATACAAATTGACAAGGGTAGAGTTGACAGTTACGTTGATGAATACTTTAAGAAGGATATGTTCATTTTGGCATACTCATTCATGATACATCCGGTGCCATCAATGTTGTTTTGGGAGAAAAGTGGCATGCATGAGATTATACCCCCTGTTCTGAGAAAGCAACCCGGAAGGCCTAAGAAGTTAAGGAGAAAGGATCCCGAAGAGCTAAAAAAGAATCAACAATCAACCAGAAAAAATAACACAGTTACATGTGCCAATTGCAACAAACTTGGGCACAACAGTAGGACATGCAACAGAAGAAATGTAAGGATATTTTTGTTCTGTTTTTTTTTCTTGCAAATTAATGTCCATTGAAAGCTTACTAACCTTCATTATGCAGACTGCAAGGCATGCCGGTGGTTCAGACAGTCAACAACAACAACCGTTACGGGATTTTCCTTCTAAGTCCAATGCTTCAAGCACTTCAATTCATGTTGTATGTGATCATTAGTACTCTTTTTCCCTTAATAAATCGGTTAGAAAGTTAAAAAATAACAAATTAATGTGTTTGTTTATGTGATACTACCTGTTTGTGTAAGGATATTTTTGTTCATGTTATCATTTTCTTGCAAATTAATTGAAAGCTTACTAACCTTCGTTATGCAGACTGCAAGGCATGCCGGTGGTTCAGACAGTCAACAACCGTTACAGGATTTTCCTTCTAAGTCAAATACTTCAAGCACTTCAATTCATGTTGTACGTCACCATTAGTATTTTTCTCTTATTAAATCGGTTATAAATTGAAAAATTAATGAACTAATGTGTTTTTATGTGATATTGCAACACAATGCAAGGCACAACACCATGCAAGGCACAAGCAAAATGGTAAGAAAACAACTCAAGTGACACCAAAAAGGACAAACATTGGAGAAGTTGCACAAAAAGGGCAACATGTAAGTAGGTTTGCATTTTTTTTCCTGCTATCTTGTTATTCCCTTCCCCTCCCCTTTCATTTTCTACAACTTTATTGTTCTAGTTGGTATTTTGGAGCTCGAGTCATAACATGTGTCTGGGTTATAGATGCTCAATGCCGCATTTAAATTTTTAGTTTAGTTTATTATAAGTTTAGGAAATTAATGTTATCTTTTTCATTGACATGATATAGGAATTTCCATCAAGAAGGTCACCAAGGTTGCAAGAAACACAATGATTGCACAAGGTAAGCAACTTGGAGATTCCACAATGATTGCACAAGCAAATTTTGTGCCAAGACGGTCACCTAGAGGATTAATTTCCGGAAGCACAAGTCAAGTACCTTTGAAGCCACACAAACCCGGAGTTGCTATGAACTTGGCTCAAAAGTTTGGCATGCCTAAATCAAATGAAGTTTGTGGTAGTATGACAAAGCAACAATATGGAAAGAAGATGTAGATTGATGGTGTGAAAGTGTAACAATTGTTTTGTGATCTACTTTGGATGTGTTGTTGGACTCAACTTCATTTTGCTACCGGAAGTTTATTGCTACTATTATAATATGTGAACTATGTTTTGAATACGATTGTGTGATATTGAAGTGCACTTTGTGTTGATTTGTAATCGTAGAATGAAAGTTCAATTTGATGCATGTTTGAAGATGAAATGTGTGAATGTTGAGTCTGTTAATTATAAATGGCTTTTGGGAGCAACCAGAGATTGTAGTGTGTGTTTTTTGGAAGTTTACCTGATTGTATATTTCTGTTAAATTGTATATATGCATTTGTCCGGTGTATTTGAGCATGTCAAATCTAAGCACTCATCTTCTTCCTCCTCCTCAGGTTCATCCTCATTAAGCAGGGTCCAAGCAGCAAGCCCCATGGTTTTGTTTGATTTTTCTTTCATTTCCAATCGGGCTTCAATTACATGCTCCCTAGCTGCAAATATATATATATATATACATAAGAAGTAATTATAATTTATAAAAACAAACGACAAGATATGATTTGCTTGAAAAAGGTAGTACTAAAACCTTTTAATTGTAAAAACTAACCTGGATGCATAATTAGTGTAAGCAAAAGAAAGGCAATAGTCTGCTTCAACATTCTTATGATTTGCCTCTAGATATATGTATACTCTATAAAGCTCAGAAGATATATGTTTGCGATGTTTTTTATACATAGACGAATGCAGAATTTATAGTTGCGAAATATTCATATCAAATTAAGTACTCCCATAAAGAACAAAAAGCAAGGCCGGTGAAGATTCATAACTCTTTGATTAATCTAATTGAATAATCCAAGACCGGCGATTCACTACACTTGAGGACATAGCAAAGTTCTTTTCAATTTGGCAACCTTTAGCGATGAGCATCAACAAGGCATTCTAAACTTAGTATTGTATATTAGACGGATTATGTAGAAGGACAAAAATATTTTATATATTAGTGAATAACACACATTTTCAAAACTTTTGCATAAATGAAAAAATTGCTATTAAAAAAGGAGTGGACGCCTTCCAACAAAAAAAAATACAACACATTTTCTTTCTGATCCATTATTTTTAAACACTTGTATGTTTCAATCTACAACTCCAAACTTGAAAATTCTTTCATCGATTTTTTTATTTTTTCATTCTCTCATATTGAGACTACATTCAGCATATTCTCAACGTAATTTCTGAAAATCCACTGTCAAAATCCATAGCTTTTCGGGATTCGCTGTAACGCCGCGTCTCGAAAACCCAAGTATTTTCGAAAAACGGACCGTTCGGCCATGCTTCGAGATGAAATCTCGAAACATGAAGCCTTTCTATGGAAGTACAAATCAACACTAAAAACGAAGCTAAAACATCACAACTTGGGACTAAGTCCACAGAGTACCTTAATATTACATAAAATCATTACCAAATCCATTAAGAAATTTCCCCTTCGAATTCTCTCACTTGCTTACTACCGAGTATGTGCCATAAAACTCGTTAATCTGAACAACTCATTGTTCACCCATTTACATTCCTATGTTTTTTTCAAATATAGTAATTGGTCAAATATAGTAATTGGTCTGGAGTATGGCCCAACGGTCCGTATTCCGAAAATACCCGGGTTTTCGGGACGGGGCGTTACATTCACTAAGTGAATTTCGACAATAATCTCTCGAAAACGATGTGATATCGAACCAACTCTCAAAATGAAGAGCATTCAAAAAGTAAAAAACCGGTGAAATCTCAAAACGAAGAGCATTAAAAAAATAAAAATAAATCGGTGAAATCTCAAAACGAAGAGCATTAAAAAAAAATCGGTGAAATTTTCATCACGTTTGGAGATCTCGATCAATAAATTTAAGTGTTTGAAAATTAATGTGGAAAAAGAAAAAAACCTAACAAAAAAGCAGCAAGAAAGTTTTATTACAAATAAAAAAATTGGGAGGGACAATGTACAGAAGAAGAGCCGTAATGGGTAATAGATAAAGATGTATTGTCGCTTACATGCACTATGTCGGCCCCAACATAAAGTGCAGATGAGAGGTTGAGATTTCAAAGATCATAAGTGAGATTGTGAGTAGTCCCGGTATCCGCAATCCAATCAAAACCTGGATGTGTGTGTGTGGAGAGGCCGAGTATGCCTAAAGAGGCCGAGGTGGTAGTGGCCGATGGGTTGATGGAGGGGAATAGTCGTAGCGGTAATGACATGATGGAGCAGTATGGCCGACCTGAGCACAAGTTTGGCAGGTGAATGACGCAGAACCAGGATGGTGTCCGGAGTAGGAAGGGCGGAAAGATCCAATATCTCGGTCATGCCCCTTTCCTCGAAAAAAAAAAATTTGAGCCGCGGCCTCGGTTGGAAGTAGAGGACGTGGGCGGACCAAGATAATGAATGAAAAGAACAATAGTCATCGGCGAATAAGAGGAGGGAGCCGTCGAACCGTATTCGGTATATGATGATGGAGGCGAGAGGTGGATGAACCACCGGCGAAGAAGGTGGGCGGGACGAAGCGACGGCAAGGAGGGGGTTTATCGATTAGGGCTGCCAAGGCCCCACCGAGAGATGATTGTAGAATCGGACATGGCCGTTGGAGAAGAAGAAGACATGCGAGTGGTTCCTTATTTTTTTGGGAAGAATGGTTAGGGTTTAGTTAAGAATTGACATAACGAGAGAGAGAAATTCGATTTGCTTTGATACCATAACATAATTCGTAAATGATTGCTTTTCATTGATTAAATTGAATAGAGCGCGTACAAATATATAGGCCTAGACTAACTTAGGCAACAAGTCATAAATAATTAAGGGTGAATTGGGGAGAAGGACAAAACATTTCCATAAAGGCCAAAAAAAATTTAATTTTTTTAATTCTGGTGCTTTTTCTTCCAAGAAACAAAACAACACACTTTTTGGTCGAAACCGGATATTTTATATATGTGAAACTGTACAAAAAGGCACACAACTATACAAACAAGGCCAATCAGCGAATTACATGAATTTAGTATTAAAAAAATAAATCACGGCCAAGCCAGTCTAAGTTCACGAGCTTGGCGAACTGCTTCGGAGATAATTATCATCTTCGGGGCTTACATGTTATGAGGGACTGTCCCTGGACCTATAGCATGTGGAAAGAGATTATTTACCAACAATAATGGAGTTCTTTCACCTCCACCCTTGAGACCCCCTCTTGGTTGAAGAATTGCTTGGCGATAAACATGTACAAACACAACAATGCAACGTTCTGGAAATTTTTGTTTCGCGAGATTTTGGTGAGCTTACTTGCGCAATAAACAAAACAACACACTTTGCATAAAGGATTCTTTCACCGAATTTTTTTATTTTTTCGTGCTCTTTATTTTGAGACCACATTCATCATATCCGACGTGATTTCTGAAAATCCTCTGTCGAAATTCATTGCTTTTCGGGATTCACTGTCGAGATTCACCGAGTGAATTTCGACAATGAATCTCACGAAAAACGATGTAGTTATATCGACCTAAGTCTCAAAACGAAGAGAATGAAAAATAAAAATTCAGTGAAATTTTCATCACGTTGGAAGATCTAGATCAAAAGATATGAGTGTTTGAAAATGAAGGTGGAAAGAGGGAAAAAAGGTACAGGTCTACATGTAGCCCGCATGGGTTTCTTTGTTTTTTTTGTGATCATTTAGGCTATAAAAATTGTAGAGGTTGTCGTTCACCCCATAAAAATTATTTGGTTGTCTTGTTACTTAAAAATATGCCAAAATTTGTTCTTATACCTAATTCACTAAATAATTAAATGGATTTTTGTTTAAAATGACCGATTTCGAGACTTAATTAAGCACTCGTTATGTTGGAATTTATTTTGATATGATGTTAGATTTCCTCAAAAACGGCTTTTCTTCTTCGAAGAAGATGTGATGTTAGATTGATACTTGTGAAAAGCTTTATGGTTCTTGGTTGACGTTTTGCAGTAAAATGACATAATTGGTGGAAGGGAGGGGTGGGTGGTTGCACTATGCTAGTCAACGTGTACGAAATAGAGCTAGAGCTTTGGGATGACATTGTTTTTGCAACTAATGTCACTATCATTTTCCTTGGTCCAAAATCACTTTTTGTTATTTTCTTTTTGTGGTATAACTCTTGTTGAATATTAACATTGTGTATATAATGTCACTGCAAAAATAGTGAAACAATTAATGTATATAATGTAACTCTTGCACATGTTTGTCTTCAAAAACTGTATAAGTTATTATTGTCACTTCAGATAGTTAGCACTTCAAGTGTATCTTTACATTTCACTACGTTTTCACATGTCACTGCATCGTCAAATATCAATGCATCTTCACATGTCACCGCATCGTTAAATGTCACTGCATCTTCACTTGTCACTGCATTGTGGTGGCCACTGCATCGGGGTGGTCACTACATTGCGGTGGTCAATGCAACGCGGTGTCACTGCATCACGGTTGTCAATGCATCTCGGTGGTCACTGAAGCGGGTTGGTCACTGCATCATGGCGGTCAACGCATCTCGGTGGTCATTGCATCAGGGTGGTCAATGCATCGCGGTGGTCACTGCTTCGGGTGGTTATTGCATCGCCGTGGTGAATGCATTACGATGGTCACTGCATCGCGGTGGTCAATACGTCGGGTTGTCACTGGATTGGGGTGGTCACAGCATCACGGTGGTCACTGCATCGCGGTGGTTAATGCATCGCGGTGGTCACTGCATCAGGTGTTCACTACATCGCGAGTGGTCACTGCATCACGATAGTTAATGCATCGTGGTGGTCACTGTATCGTGGTGGTTAATGCATCGCGTTGGTCACTGCATCGCGGTGGTCAATGCATCGCGGTTGGTCACTGCATTGCGGTTGGTCATTGCATCGGGGTGGTGAATGCATCGTGATGGTCACTGCATCAAGGGTGGTCACTACATCACGGTTGTCAGTCCATCGGGGGGGTCACTGCATCGCAGGGGTCAATGCATCGGGGCTGGTAAATGCATCGTGGGGGTCACTTCATCGGGGTGGTCACTGCATCTCGGCGGCATCGCGGTGTTCAATGCATCAGGGTGGTCACTGCATCGCGGTGGTCAATGCATCTTGGTGGTCAATGCATCACGGTGGTCTCTGCATAGCGGTGGTCAATGCATCGTGGTGGTCAATGAATCGGGGTGGTCACTACATCCCGATGAAGAAAAAAAATCGATTTTAAGAAATTAAGTCAAAAAAGAGGACGGAAAAATATGAAATATGGTGAACGAATTACGATGATCAGAGTTTTATATCAAAAGAAATAACTGTTTGAAATATTGAGTAAGTGAGAGAAAATTACAATTTTTTTCTTTTTTTCCTAACTTTTCAGCGTCCATGAATAAAATAAAACCCTTCCATGCACCTATTTCCCTTTTTTTCGTTATTTTAATTTCTTTTTCATTAAAGGTATTGTTGTCTATCTATCTAATTTGTGTCTTTATAACCAATGAAATGTTTAGCATGTCCTATTTGCCTAATCAAGAATAATACATGCCCCGAAAGCAAACTCCCAAAACCTTACCGAAATGCAATCTATGCCCTTCATTTTTGTTTTCTTCTTTCACCGGTCCATGTCAAAAAGCCAACACATGGCCCTGATTTTATTTCGGTGAATTTTTTGTGAACAAATTCGGGGGACCTAGCTTTATTTGTTGCCTAATTAATTCTATTTTGTGTCCTTTTGGACCATTGGCCCATAATTAAGTACAACGTAATGATATTTAGCTAAGTTCCATATTATCCTCGACACTTTGTTAGCTATGTGCTTTAATCTGTGCACTTGGTCCGAATTCAATTGTTCGATGTGATTTGAGGTGAAGTATATGATTTCCTTATGAAAATTCATCGTTTGGTATCAAAAGGTGCGACGAATTCTGTTGGTTGCTGAAGAAAGAGGAATGAATTTAAATAAATTATAAATGTTGCTTATCACGGGCGGACCCAGCATGGTAGGGGTGGGGTGCATTGCCCTACTCAAATTTCCTGGCAAAGTTACTAGTATACCCCTCTAATAATATTATGACCGTGTATGTATATTATTTCAGACAATCTCTAGTATAATTATTTATTCAGTTCAACTGGTTTGAAGCTTTAATACTAAGTTTGAAACTTGGTTGTTGAGTCGTTTTTCACCTTTATTTTTTGAATTTGGTTACTACTGGAAAATTTTCCTATGTTCGCCATTGTTGCTTATGAAGGTGGTATTTGTTTAGGTCAGTTCGTGTTTTTCCTGAATTTAATCGGAAGTCGGAACAATTCAGACGCAAACCCTTAAATAATAAGCAACGATCTTTTGATTACACGGCACACACTATTCTGACCCAACATAAGTTAGAATGTGGTTGATTATATTTGCTTAATTTCAGTCACATTTAAATGTTTTCTTGACCAATATCGGCCATAAAGCCTATTTCATACATTCTGACTCAAATTCGGATGGAAAAATTCAAACCGTGTAGTCTATTACACATGGCTGATATAATTTGTATGATCTGATGAAACTTTTCTTTAGGGTGATATACTTTTTTATAGAATTCTCCACAAGCTACCCTGTGGCATTTTTTATATAATTATACGTTTTAGAGAATATCCGCACACCGTAGACCGCGAAGGATCTAGGGCTCTAGAATGACGAAACCAGGAATTGATATTTAGATGTACTAAATGACCATATTTGTAAGATCGCGTTGACTGGATTAATACAACTAACTATGTTTTACTGAATTACATAGTTTATTTGATGTTGCGAAAATAAAAACCGGATGGAGTACGGCCCACCCAAGCCAACCCCTGGTTACGTCCTTGGCTCTAGTGTTGGACTAATAAGGGTATTGAAAAGCTGAGCATTTCCATTCATATTCTCCGGTGGGCGTGCATGGTCCGCACGGTTTATTTTTATAATCAAGTAAATATATGCACTTGTCCGGTGTATTTGAGCATGTCAAATCTAAGCACTCATCTTCTTCCTCCTCCTCAGGTTCATCCTCATTAAGCAGGGTCCAAGCAGCAAGCCCCATGGTTTTGTTTGATTTTTCTTTCATTTCCAATCGGGCTTCAATTACATGCTCCCTAGCTGCAAATATATATATATATACATAAGAAGTAATTATAATTTATAAAAACAAACGACAAGGTATGATTTGCTTGAAAAAGGTAGTAATAAAACCTTTTAATTGTAAAAACTTACCTGGATGCATAATTAGTGTAAGCAGAAGAAAGGCAATAGTCTGCTTCAACATTCTTATAATTTGCCTCTAGATCGATATATGTATACTCTTAAATCTCAGAAGATATATGTTTGCGATGCTTTTTATACATAGATGAATGCACAATTTATAGATGCGAAATATTCGTATCAAATTAAGTACTCCCATAAAGAACAAAAGCAAGGCCGGTGAAGATTCATTGATCAATCTAATTGAATAATCCAAGACCGGCGATTCACTACACTTGAGGACATAGCGATGAGCATCAACAAGGCATTCTAAACTTAGTAATCACTACAAGAAAAACACTTTTTTGCCACAAAAAAAAATGTTGTTATATACTTACTTTTAGCCATAAAAGCATGGCAAATTAGTCTAACTAAGTATATATTGCCACACTTTTTTTGTGTGAGTGACAAAAGCTAGTGTAGCAATAGATAGTTTTTCTTGTAGTGAATTTATATTAGGAGGAATTAGGTAGAAAGACAAAAATATTTTATGTATTAGTGAATATGATACATTTTCAAAACTTTTACATAAATGACAAAATTGACATAAAGAATAATGACCGGATGCCTTTCCCAAAAAAAAAAAAAAATTACAACAGATTTTCTCTCTTATCCATTATTTTTAAATCCTTATATTTTTCAGTCTACAACTTTAAATTTGAAAATTCTTTCATCAAATTTTTTTTTTTCATTCTCTCATTTTGAGACCACATTCAGCATATTACCGACGTAATTTCCGTAAATCCACTGTCGAAATTCACTATCGAAATTCATTGCTTTTCGGGATTCACTAAGTGAATTTCGATAATTAATCTCACGAAAAACGTGTAATAATATCGAACCAAGTCTGAAAACGAAGAAATGAAAAATAAAAAAAATTGGTGAAATTTTAATCACATTTGAAGATCTACATAAAAAAATATGAGAGTTTGAAAATTAACGTGGAAAGAGAAAAAACCTAACAAAAAAAAGCAGCAAGCAAGCTTTTTTTATTATTATTTTTTTTTATCCTTCTCCCTATAAAAAAAATATTTGGGTAACATGTTATTTAAAAATGTTCCAAAAAGTGTCATGTTTCCTAATTATCTATATATATTATATCTCAATACAAGTCGGTACGATCAATATATAAAAATAAGCGGGTTATCTTCATATATCTATGTATACCTAAGAAAAATGCCCTAACGTAATTTTGTTTTGACGGGTTGGTGACCCACATCTCATAAGTTGCAACCGCCCGTCCCTGGCGGTATCTTTGGTCTTCTTTTTGGATCTTTCGGGTTTGGGAATCTGTTTGCATAATTACGAATCGGGAAATGTAAGAGTTACTCTATCACTCTATCACTTCCCTTTGTAATATTAATTTTGCCTCTCTCTTTATTAGCATCTTGCTAGATTAGTGGCCTTTTTTTGTAACAAAATACAATCAATAAAACATAATTACACATCTTAAATGCTTAAATTGAGTGTGACATATATCATGGGTAATTTAGTCCAAGCAAAATCATTTTGTCTTAACAAAATTAGAAAAAGTGGATTAACACCTAGTAAATAGGCAGCTGGTAATTCCATGGCAATTACTCTTAAATTATTTTCAGGGCAATCACTTTGACTATAATACAAAATTACAAATATATTCTTCTTTTATCATCTAGACAAATCTTCTTTCCTGAAACATTCTCTGCCCCCCTCCCCCTCCCCCTCCCCTCCAGGGCTCTTCCAAACTCCAGCCCCTTCCTTCCGGCACCTTCTCCGGCAAATACCTCTCCCAAAATCCTTACCACATAAGTATGCATAAGAAACATCACATATTGGATTATTTTTGTGGTGATGGTTTTGTTTTTCTTGTTTAGGTGTTTGTGTGTAACCTTGTTAACAGATATATGATCATGTTTCCTTCTCTTAATAGGATATTTGTTAAAGATCAAGCGCTTACCGTTGTACTAAAACCAATTGGTGCCAGTAAAGGCGCTACTTTGTTTCTTATACATTAAGAGTGTGGGCAATCTGTCCTAACACCCCCCTCAAGTGTTGACAATCCGGCCAACACTTGCA
The DNA here is from genome assembly GCA_036785695.1 of Gentiana straminea. Taxonomy (NCBI): domain Eukaryota; kingdom Viridiplantae; phylum Streptophyta; class Magnoliopsida; order Gentianales; family Gentianaceae; genus Gentiana; species Gentiana straminea. The sequence goes on along the minus strand of JAVUPR010000299.1, from coordinate 6,315,082 downwards.
CAATTTTTTTTCATTCAAGAGTGTGGGCAATCTGTCCCAACCCCCCCTCAAGTGTGGGCAATCTGTCCCAGCACTTGCATAATTTCTTTTTTTAAATAATGTTCCAACCAGGGTTCGATCTCATGACCTCTGGCTCTGATACCATGTTAAGATCAAGCGCTTACCAGGGTTCGGTCAATCTCTTTCGTCCCCCATCATCAATCATATGGTGCAATATTTATAGCCACTTCCAGGGCTACTATACTTACTTTTAACTAAGTATATATTGCCACAAAAAAAAATGTTGTTATATACTTACTTTTAGCCATAAAAGCATGGTAAATTAGTCTAACTAAGTATATATTGCCACACTTTTTTTATGTGAGTGACAAAAGCTAGTGTAGCAATAGATAGTTTTTCTTGTAGTGAATTTATATTAGGAGGAATTAGGTAGAAAGACAAAAATATTTTATGTATTACTGAATATGACACATTTTCAAAACTTTTACATAAATGATAAAATTGACATAAAGAATAATGACCGGATGCCTTTCCCAAAAAAAAAAAAAAAAAAAAAATACAACAGATTTTCTCTCTTATCCATTATTTTTAAATCCTTATATTTTTCAGTCTACAACTTTAAATTTGAAAATTCTTTCATCAATTTTTTTTATTTTTTGATTCTCTCATTTTGAGACCACATTCAGCATATTGCCGACGTAATTTCCGAAAATCCACTGTCGAAATTCACTATTATTCAAAATTCACTATCGAAATTCATTGCTTTTCGGGATTCAATAAGTGAATTTCGATAATTAATCTCACGAAAAACGTGTAATAATATCGAACCAAGTCTGAAAACGAAGAACATGAAAAATAAAAAAATTGGTGAAATTTTAATCACATTTGAAGATCTACATAAAAAATATGAGAGTTTGAAAATTAACGTGGAAAGAGAAAAAAACCTTACAAAAAAAAGCAGCAAGCAAGCTTTTTTTATTATTTTTTTTATCCTTCTCCCTATAAAAAAAATATTTGGGTAACATGTTATTTAAAAATGTTCCAAAAAGTGTCATGTTTCCTAATTATCTATATATATTATATCTCAATACAAGTCGGTACGGATCAATATATAAAAATAAGCGGGTTATCTTCATATATCTAGGTATACCTAAGAAAAATGCCCTAACGTAATTTTGTTTTGACGGGTTGGCTGACCCACATCTCATAAGGTGCAACCGCCCGTCCCTGGCGGTATCTTTGGTCTTCTTTTTGGATCTTTTGGGTTTGGGAATCTGTTTGCATAATTACGAATCGGGAAATGTAAGAGTTACTCTATCACTTCCCTTTGTAATATTAATTTTGCCTCTCTCTTTATTAGCATCTTGCTAGATTAGTGGCCTTTTTTTGTAACAAAATACAATCAATAAAACATAATTACACATCTTAAATGCTTAAATTGAGTGTGACATATATCATGGGTAATTTAGTCCAAGCAAAATCATTTTGTCTTAACAAAATTAGCAAAAGTGGATTAACACCTAGTAAATAGGCAGGTGGTAATTCCATGGCAATTACTCTTAAATTATTTTCAGGGGCAATCACTTTGACTATAATACAAAATTACAAATATATTCTTCTTTTATCATCTAGACAAATCTTCTTTCCTGGAACATTCTCTTCCCCTCCCCTCCAGGGCTCTTCCAAACTCCGGCCAGCCTTCCTTCTGGCACCTTCTCCGGCCCATCCAAATACCTCTCCCAAAATCCTTGCCACATAAGTATGCATAAGAAACATCACATTGGATTATTTTTGTGGTGATGGTTTTGTTTTTCTTGTTTAGGTGTTTGTGTGTAACCTTGTTAACAGATATATGACTGTGTCCTTCTCTTAATAGGATATTTCTCAGTATATATAGGTTTGTCATCACAAAGTCATGAAATTTGTTCTTGGAAATACAATTTCTTCTATTTGTGTAGATATGGAAGATGCTCAAAATGAATTTGGAGTCTATAGCATTAAAGGAGCCGATTCAAGGTTACACATAACTCAAGAAAATCATGAGTTACAAAAGATGTGGGAAGAACAAAGAAGTCATGATGTTGAGTGAGACCGTCGAGATTTTGAATGTGATGAACAACTCAATACGGTTCTGGAGAACATTGTCTATACACAAGAAATTGAGTTGATTTTAGTGAAAGAAAACATTAGTTTTACGAAATTGTCTACTAATTACGAAATTTTTTGATTTCATGTTGAAGATGCTATTTGACTCTATGGGTGAAACGATTTTGGTTATTTTTCTTAATTATGATTTTGTATGTGTTTCAATAGTTTTGAAGTGCATTTGTAGTATTGGATATAATTTTTGAAATAAAAATTATGAATATAAATGTGATCATAAAATCATTTCGAATATATTGATTTGTTTTTCCACTCAAAAAAATCTGATGCAATACTTTGTTTCAAATCATTGGTCATTAATTTTTCAAAAATACATCGTCACAATTTTATCGTAGACGATGTCATAGATCAATTTGTAAATTTGGTAGCAAATTTGTCATAAAAATCATCGAAAAACTATCACTAAAATTGATGGTAATATTGTCACAAAGACTCCGTTATAATTTTGTCGCCGGCATTCATCATAATTCCGTTAATAACTTGGTCACAAAATTGTCGCACTCTTTTGTCACAAATTTGTCGCTATCTTACGTAGCAAATTTGACACAACGTTCTATCACAACCCGTTACAAATATCATCACACTTCGTCACAAATTATGAAAGTTGTCGTAGATTCATCACAAAAGAACTTGTCACAGTTGTGCTACAAAGTATAGATTTCGTCACAATTTTCTCACAAAAACTTAGTGACAAGATTAATTTCGACTCAAAAATTTGCAACGAGGTATTCCGTGACGGAAATAGGTTTCGTCACAAAAGAACGTTAGTACGAATTTGCAACGAAACCACCGTCACAAAACCAGAAAATTCTAGTTGTGTACTGCCTAGATCTGTTAAGGGAATTTGGCTTTCTAGAGTGTAAACATGCATCCACACCTCTGGATTTCTCACAAAACTTAACAGAAGTCAAAGCACTATTATTACCTTCAAATACTGAGTATAGAAGTCTGGTTGGCAAACTATTATATCTTGGTAATACCATGACTGATCTAGCTTTTGCCACACAACAGCTAAGTCAATTCCTTGATCAACCCAATGAAGCACACATGAAAGCAGCACACATGTACTAAGATTTATAAAAGCGAAGACTGGCAAAGGCACCTTTTTCCAAGTTAAGGTCCTCTAACTCTCGGGGCTTTGAATGATTCAAATTGGGCGGATGTACCAAAACAAGAAGATCAGTATAACATGCCTTTTAGTTTACCTGGGTGGAGCCTTAATTTCTTGGAAATCTAAGAAAAAAACTACCATATCAAGAAGCTCAAGTGAGGTTGAATATAGAGCCATGGAAATCACTGCCTGTGAATTTCAATGGTTGTTATATTTGCTTTAAGACTTTCAGATCAACTACACAGCTCATGTACCTTTTTATTGTGACAACTCTAGTGCACTACACATTGTAGATAATTCTATTTTTTATGAAAGAACCAAGCACATAAAGATTGATCGTCACTTTGTTAGGAAAAAATACCTAGCTAAGTTCCTAAAACCCTTACCTATACACACCGATCGGCGACCACCGATATTCTTACAAAACCGGTGAATAAACGGACCTTACACGCTTGCTCCAAGCATACCCATTGAAGGATCTTCATACATCCTAAACATCTGAAGAAGATGGAATTTCACAAGTTTTTCTTGGCTTTAGCCATTTCCAGCTTGAGGGGGTGTTTAAGCCTAAATATCTAGAAGAAGATGGAATTTTGTCCACATAGAGATTTCATCAAAGACCTTGGTAAAGAAGGTGGTTAAAACAACCTCAAGTCGATTATATCAAATTGTTGCTCCTAGTTCTATATAAACCGTAACTAAATGTATCATTAGGAAGTTAGAAAGCTGAAATATAATTTCCATTTGCTAATTGTGTAAAAGAATCAAGTTCTTAGTTTCCCGACGTTTTCACATTTGAATTCATGAAAAAGATCTTCATCTTCTTCCTTCTTAGTTTTTCTACAAATCCCGAGTTAAATCTTACTTGAATTTTAACAATATATATATATATATATATATATATATATATATATATATATATATATATATATATATATATATATATATATGTTGGGGAAAAATAATCAAACTAGCATGTTGTTCAACATGTAATACAAGCAAAAACGAAAACAATAAAATTGGACAAAAAAACTTATTGACCGAGGCGAGTGCGGCACTCGCCTTTAAGACGTATTTGCCCCGATTATGTGTATATGGTAATGGCATTCGTCTCCCAAGATACAACAATCATTCCTTCTTCAGTTTGTTGCACTTCAATGAGAAGAAGACGGCGAACCGATCCTGTTCTGTAAATCTCTTCTGGACTCAAATATATATGCAAAGTATTTGTATGTGTTTTAATGCAACTGGCCAGACTTTTTATCTAAGAAATTTCACATGAAAAATATGCATTTTTTCATACAATTGATGGGAATTTATAGAAGAAACGTGTCTGGTCATTTAAAGGTTACGACCTTTAACCAAAAGGACACAACCTCTTAAGGGGTTGTAACTTTTCATCGAACCGATGCGACCCTCCATTAATTTTTTAATTCAAATTCTCCAACAATCCCCCACATGAATGAAAATTAATGCAAATGCAATGCAGACTCTGAAGAGATTACAGGCAGAAATCTATTGCATCGGGCGAGGTGGTTTGTTGCCTTGAACCTTCCGTAGTAGAGTACCATCGGACATACTCGGCTAAGCGAGGGTTTTGGTGTATGCCTAGACAATGATACCTACACAAAAGATCTCCTAACATTCTCGAGGTTCTCATGCTTGAGTCCGTTTTGGCCCTGGACAACCTTGGTTCCCGAAAGTGTGTCGGGGCATTTGTAGCCGAAGCCTTATACGGTGCCTTATCCCTAAAATAAAGATAAAAAGTGGAAATTTCCCTCAAATACCTCCACAGCAGAAACCTCATCCATATCCCTATTTTAGGGTCAATGAACAGTGTATCCCCATTCGTAGAGCATTATCCCTATTTTAAAGTACTATATCTACTTTAATGGTTAAAGATAGGGATAAGGATGCTGTTGTGGAGTGTTCTGAATTGAGATGTTGTAAAATAGGAATATGTATTATTTTATAATATTTTAGGGATAAAAAATAGGGCTTCTGGTGTGAATGCCCTTAGAGAATTCGGCCTCAAAATTCTCATAGAAGCGGTCCCACTTTCACTTACATAGGTGACCTCCTATAAATAGTACTCTGTAATACCTCAATTGGCTTAACAAAGATATAGGAATCAGTAAAAACTTTATGCTTAACCTGAACCCTTCGGCAGACAGCACTTTTGTTTTAAAAGAATGGGTAAGTTAACTGTCCCTCATAACTTAGTTGTCCCTTTTGAACCATGATCTTGGGATCTCCAGTCACTATGGTTGGGTTTCCATAATAAGGGAACATGCGTAATAGGCTTTAGTCTCATTCCGTTTGCAAAAAATAGACACCCAGTCTCTAGCTAAACCTTTTTTATAAGCGGATCCGCAAGATTCTCCTTCGATTTTATACAATCGAGGAAATCAAACCATTAGAGATCAATTATTAAATAGTATTGTGTCTACGATAATCGTAACTTACCATTTTTTCATATTACTGTGTGCTTGTTCTATCACGTACCGACTATTGCATGCTAATAACAGTGATAGATTCTGAGTCACACGCAATATCTTTCCATGGGATTATGAATAGTTCAAATTCCGTTTCATTTTGTGCTTTCATTACATGATTTTTTTGGGTAAATTTCCGTTACCAATCACCCCACATTTTTAAGAATTTGATGAATTTTAGTTCATGAAGATATTCTTCCCCCACAGGTTTTGGGTAAACCTCAAGTTAATCATCATTTCATAACATTAATTGGTTAAGTTACGTGTAGTTCAATGATTTATTGAATGTTGTTGGTACCGAAACAAATTCAGTAAACCTTGAATCACACTTTTCGACCTTGATCACCACGAATTGATTAACTTATTTATTATGTCGATTTAGACGTATCAACAAATGCATCAACAACTTCATCCTTACATTTTGAAATGTACATCACAATACCAAAAGCAAATATCTAATTAATATGAATATAACAACAACATATATACATACATTCATAATAATATCATGTCACCATAACAGCTACAACATTAATATGCCTACTCAAACACCTACATACAAACTTATACACATATAATAATGTATAAATTAAATTGTTAAATACAACCAATCATTTGTGCAACGTCTAGTGCTACACAGGCACGCGTGTCACAACATATACCATGTCGCTTGTATTCATCTCGATGTTTCCTTTTATTTCTATTCAAAGAATAGAAGATCACCATAATTACCATGTCTGGTAATTTGTTTTTTAACAAAACCACAACATAATATGACTACTAGTGGGAACTAGTAGAATCTCAGAATTTTATTAATTCTACATTCTACAACATATACCATCGCATTTCGAGAAATTAGAAAATCAGGCCACTGTAACTTCTGATATTTTTTTTCAGGTTACCCGTCCAAATTTGGACGATTTCGTCCAAATACAGTCAAAACCGTCCAAATTTGGATTTCTTTTCGTCCAAATCCATTCACTGACTAAAATGGATGGAATCCGTCCAAATTGTGACCAATTCCGTCCAAATTTGGACGGTTCGCCCAAATTTGGACGGAAAGCCCAAATACAGCGTCCAAATACACTTCGTCTTCCTGATAACCCAGCTCATTGAATCAACTTTTCATAGAAACGAAATATTCCTTCTTCTTCTGATCATTACCGCTACTTTTTCCGGCCATCTTCTTCCCTTCCAACCAATGAAGATATCCAGAAAGTCCTTGTTCTTTAATTGCTTCATCATCATCATAATCTAATTCCACAGTACTAATATCATCATCATCACCACATGTAGTTGATGATGATATGATGATGAATCAGTACTAGTACTGCAGGTTGACAAAAGATTACTACTGTTCCAAGAAGAATCATAATTGCAAACATAATATTGATTATTATGATCCCTTTTTTTAGGCGATCTTTTTATCACCGGTGGTGGGACCACCGGCATGATCTGGGACTGTGATGAACAACAGCTATACTTCATCATCAGCTTTAAAGATCCAAGCTTTAAGAGCTTGTTCTTGTTCTTCTTGATGGAGAAGTCCTTATTAATGAAGTAAACGACATGAATGTTCTTGGATTTTTGGACGGTGTATTGGGCTTTCCGTCCAAATTTGGGCGAACCGTCCAAATTTGGACGGAATTGGTCACAATTTGGACGTTGTTTCCGAATTTTGGACGGATTCCGTCCATTTTAGTCAGGGAATGGATTTGAACGAAAAGAAATCCAAATTTGGACGGTTTTGACTGTATTTGGACGAAATCGTCCAAATTTGGACGGGGAACCCGAAAAAAAATGTCAGAAAATGTTTGACCTGAAAAAAATGTCAGAAGTTACAGTGACCCGATTTTCTAATTTCTCTCACATTTCACAGAATCACAAGCAACCTGTTCAGTACAAATCGCAATAATATAGCAATGTCATGTTATTTGCTTCAAGTGACTAAAAGAAATCGGTCACGTACACAGTAGAAAACAAAAGCACCGATCACATTAATATGAGAATTATTTGTTATAATATGATTCCTTAGGCTCCATGAACATAGGAAGACTAACAGCCATTTAATAGAATTAATTTATATTCAAATCACATTGCAACGTTGCAAATTCAAGTAGCCGCTTCCACTATTTCTTCCTTATTAAGGCAGACAAGTAGCAAATATATATACACATAATTTTCCCCGGACCAGCCAGGCTTAATATATAACACCTAACTGATGCACTGATGCACACATATGCTATACTACATTTATTTATCATGATATATAAGCCACCTAATTATGTATATCACTTTTAAAACAAATCTACCGAACAAGGGTATATATATAACGTCTTTTCAATTTAATGTCACGTCGATAACGATTTTCTTAAAATAGAAAATATGTATAAACATTGGAAGTTAAATAACTTCTCTTGGATTGAGACTTTTAAAATAGAAAATGTGTATAAACATTAGAAGTTAAATAACTTCTCTTGAATTGAGACACCACCATTCATTTTGATAAGACATGACCATTACATTTATTTATGGGCAAAGAGCCAAAAGGACATCAAATTTTAAAAATGGGGATCCAAGGACATCTTTAATTTTTGGTGATTAAAAAGGACAAAATGATAATAGATGGATCAGAATACCCTTATTTTTGTGTGCGATTTGGAGTTATTGCCAATAAATGCGGTGCAGTCAATACATGCCATCAAATGTGGAGTAATTAAAGAAGAGTGAACTTCCACAAAAAAAATAGTTATCAAAATTTCAAAAAAAATAAAATAAAATCACGTAAGAAAAAAAATATATTCACAAAAATCTCTTTTAATTAAAATGCTTCCCAGGGATCCAATAAAATAGATGTAGTAACACAGAAAATAAGTAGTTGATGGGATCGTAAATTATTGGTATTTCATTGCATTTTCGAGATTATTTTCTGTAGAGATATACGTTTTTCTGGTGTGTTTTATGTTGTTTTGCAGATTTGATTAAAATAAGCTTTGGAGGAGTTTTTTTATTATGTATGACATGGAATGGAAGAGTCGATTGTAAAAGATGTGACTACATAAGAAAAACAGGAAAGTGGTATGATCATACCATTACATTAAAATGTGGTACATTTGCAATGTGGAAGAAAAGATGGATTTTGTAGGCTTGGATTCTATTAATTAATCATTAAAAGACTCTTATTTCCTATTGGTGGAATTTAATTTGACTATTCAATTATTGTTTTTTTTTATATTTAATTTAGGAATCTAAATAAGAGGAAATATAAATAAATAAGAAAAAAAGTGCCGTGGCTACGGGACATATTCATTCAGCATATAATCAAATTTTTAGTTAGGTTTGGAGATTAAGGCGGCTGCGGCTCATTCACCTGCTACCATTGCCGCTTCTATTCCTTTTTTTTTCTTTTGATTCTTCGATTATGGATTCATCGTGCTTTGAATAATTCTTTATTATGGTGAGTATTTAATTTATTTTATTTCCGGTAAATTTATTATTGAAGCCTCGATTGATCAACTGTGAGATCAAACTGAGTCTTATTCCTTGTTTTATTTATTGGTATTTATTCATCTTTTGATTTCATTGTCTCTACGGTTAATGGTTAGGTTGGTTATTTTCGCGAGATAAGTAATTTAATCATTGAATCATCTCGCTAGTTGGAATAGCAAATCCATAATCGTTTGTGATTTTCATAAAAGTAGCGCATGATATGAGTTTTTCGGTTCGCAAATTTTAAAATCCGCTATCATAAAGATGAATAATCGAATTAAAATTAACCCGCGTGTGTGTTAATATTCGAAATTCGGGTCCGGTCGTTCGACATTTAGTAGGCCTCAGCAAGATTAAAAAAATGGCCCCTTTTTATTACCCAATTCCTCAATATTCACATGAGAATGACCTACTACTTTAACAAATTTATCAAGAGCTCCTCTTTGAGACTCTCGAAACTGTTCATCTTGTTTTCTCTCCCCCCCCCCCCTTTCACTTCTAGATAAATCTTTTTTATGCACCATCATAAAAATCAATATTCAACAATAACACAATTGTACAAGAAAATTAACGAAAGCCCGTATTGAGTAGTAGTTTCCATGGAAAAACAATGGCTACCCCTTCAAAACTTTCGTGAACTTCCCGATTAAACCTGACACTTAAATAAAATCGAGCAAACAATATAAATTATAAATAAAAAAAACTAGATCGATGTATCAAATCAATAAAATCATTCATCGGAAAATCATTAGTTTATCAAATACTAATTAACAAAAAAAATCGTACCTGAACAAAGAGGCCGTGATCCGTAGACGAAGGAGTGATGAATTAAACTGTGGATATTTTGTTTTATAAAATTGCAAGAAAAAATTATTAAGATCTTAAAAAAAAAAAATTGTAAGAAAAAGATTGGTGCAAGTGTGTGGAAGTGGAACATGAATGAGACGCGAAGAAACTTGAGTCCCGATAGAATTTACGGTGTATCGTGCCAGCTAGTTACACAATTTATAATTTTATATATAATAATTTATAAAACAACAAAAGAAAGAAAAAAAATAAAAAAAAGTGGTAAACAGGTTTCGAACTTGAATCAATAAAATAGAGCATCACCTCTCTTCCACTACGCCAACACGTAGCTATAGCAAAACTATTAATTTTCGTCAATTTATATAGAACCAATAAAATTGAAAAACATGTAACAATGGGCCCACTTGTATCGTGGGCCCGGGTCGGTCGCCCATCCCGCCCGGGCCCAGGGCCGGCCCTGTTCGGGTCTCTCAGATTGTAGTGCTGCCGGAACACCAAACTCCTATGACCGTGTCTAGGGTTGTCTTTCGGTTAGATGATAATTAGTGATCGTGTCCTGATTACCAAAATTAGGAGAGATTGGTTACTTGGCGCGTGTCGGTAACTATAACCAGTTTATCAATAAATTAACGAGTCATCTTTGCATCTGTGATCAGTTGAGTAAATCGAGGTGGATATAATTAATTTAACTGGAACCTTTCTTTTACTTATTTTCAAATTCTTAGTTTACTTAGTTTTATTAGTAATTAGTTTAAAATACCAACAACTGTCTTTTGTCGATTTTAAAAGAAGTAAATCAATCGTTCCCTCGTTATAGGAAGTAGGTAAATTTATCTTTGGCGGTTTGACACCCACCAGTAGTAACATCCAATAAAAAAGAAATAGGTACAACAAAAAAAATGTAGTAACACTGCTAAAGAAAATGTAGTTACATCCAAAAATAAGTAGTAGCATATAAAAATAGTAGTAATATGCAATGTAATTACACAAAAAAAATTGTGGTAACACTTGAAAAATAAGTAGTAACAACCAATAAAATAGATTTATTTATACCAAAAAAAACAATATAGTAACAGTAAGAAAATAGTAACGAATCAATAAAATAGATGTAAATACAGCAAAAAGAAATATAGTAACACTGATAAATAAAAGTTCTAGTTACAACAAAAAAACATATTAGCACATAAAAAGAAATATTAACAACAAATGAAATATATGTCGTTACAGAAAAATATGTAATAACAATTGAAAAAGAAGTTGTAACGTCCAATAATATAGGTTTAGTTACATCCAAAAAATGTAGATGCAGTTACGGAAAAACAAATGTAGTAACACCAGTATGGATCGAAGAATATAGGTAAAGTATTTAAGAATGCATGATTTTAATTAGCAACTTTTAAGTAAACCCCTCATTGACTCAAGTGATGACTCAATGAGTAATTCTGTATTTAAGAATGCATGATTTTAATTAGCAACTTTTAAGTAAACCCCTCATTGACTCAAGTGATGACTCAATGAGTAATTCTATTTTACCAACATTTCAAGTTATCAGCATACCCGAAAAGAAAATATATTCAACCTTGCATCAGTACATTATTACTACCAAAACAATTTTTTCTTTTTCTTTTTTTTCTTCCCAGTTGAACGACATGTATTAATTCTGATTATTGGTTGCAACACTCTGGAAATTACATTATTACTACTAAAACTCAGTTTACTCGGAGGCATTTTTCCTTTCTAACAAACATATGTGAATACATCAAAACAACAGTGATCGTGCGAAATGCTATGCACACAATTAGAAACATTAGCATGGTTTCTAATTCTACAAAAGAGAATGCCCAATATCATCATTATCTTTGCACACATTCTTGATAGCAGTAGTAGTAATGAAATAAAATTATTCTAAATATAATATATGTCGAATGCATCCATCGAATGATTATTTCAAACGACACAACCTAAAACAGATTCATTATGTTTCATATCTAAGAACAAAATCAATTCAATCAAAACTTCCAATTAATAAAAGATCCAACTTATTAATTAAGTTTGTTTGAACAGTAATACCGAATCATTTATTTCAGATGCAAAGATGTCAATAAGAGAAATTTAGATCAAATTAACAAATTTCCTAACATATGCACACTGAGTCGCACTGATGAGGTTGTTATAATCAAACCACTTTGTTGACATTATACAGAAACCGAATTCGATCAAATCTCATCCGGTACATTTTTCAGAAAAGGACAGACCAAAGTCTAATAGGACTATACATTTGCATTGTTGAAACACAGATGAGAAACTTACAGTTTAAGAATGACTAAAACAGAAGCAATGCAAACATAAAGTATGACGGAAATTGATAAAACACAAAAACAAAGAGAACACTGTGATTTAACGTGGTTTCCGGCGTTGTGCCGACTACTCCATCGACAGAAAGAAGATATTTTATTATGCGCAAAAGTTACAAGGTACTCCACACACTTATGATATTAACACTCTTGAAAGACACACATTGCATTGATTACAACATTTGTATTTATAGGCACAAATCCCAAACCATAACCGCCAAAGATCTTTGTCGGAATTGTCATAAATACCCCAGATGTGGACCCCCAGCTCCAGTTGTTATCCACCAGATGAAACTCAACTCAAAACTGACTTTCCCAGACTAGTAACCAACTGCTTCAGATGTAGAACTCGGCTATACTCAGCAAAACTTAGCAGATCAAAACTGACTGCTGATTTCAGAAACTCAGTTTGCACTTCACCACAACTGACTTTCACGGAACTGAATATACTTACTGAACTGACAGTCATTCTCAGTCTCAGATTCTCAGATTAGTTCCACTAGTTTATTCATCAGTTTAGAGATCAAGTCACCAAAACTGACAAATCTCCACCTTGACTTGAACTCTCATTCACAGTCAATTAGATTGCATAATCAGACGTACTTGTACCAGATACATTCGTCAATTCCAAGATGTACGGTACCGGACTTCTCCACAGAATCCACTCAGTTGATTTGCCCTCAATTGAGTATCCAGATTTCAGTTTATAAGCTTTGAATATTCAACAAGTCCAGACACAACTGAAACTTGCTCTACTGAACTGGTTTAGTGAACATATCAGCAGGATTATCTTTGGTCCTGATCTTCTTCACTACAACCCTCTTCTCATTTCACAGAAATGATATCTCACATCAATATGTTTGGTTCTCCCATGATGAACCTGATCCTTAGCTAGACAAATTGCACTCAAACTATAACAATAAATCTCATCTTGATCCTGATGTAGCCCCAAATCACTTACTAGTCACTTCAACTATATACCCTACTTGGCTGCTTCGGTAAGAGCCATATACTCAGCTTCAGTAGTTGATAAAGCCGTTGTTGCCTGAAGAGATGCTTTCTAGATGACAACTGAATTTCCCAATGTGAAAATATAACCAGACATTTTCTGCTGTCCAAATCACCTACATAATCAGCATCACAGTATCCTGTGATCAGTTATTGAGTATCACTTCAATAAATGAGACCAACATCAGCTATACCCCTAAGGTACCTGAAAATTCTTTTCACAGCTTTCCAGTGTTCCTTTCCAGGCTGAGCCATGAACCTGCTGACAACACTGACTGCCTGATCCAGCTCAGGCCTAGTGCACACCATGGCATACATCAGACTGCCAACTGCGCGCACTAGCATAGGGAACACTTGACATGTACTCCTTCTCCTCTGTTGATTATGAAGCAAAAACTGACAAATGAACATATGATGCCATAGGAGTATCTATTGGCTTAGTAGCTGACATGCCAAACTTTGACAAAATCTTCTGTATATTCCCCTGCTGAGATAAAAACAGTTTCTTTTTCCATCGATCTCCATATCTCCATCCCTAAAATTTTCTTGGCTGTGTGGTGGATTTTGTAAATGAAACAAAAAAGACAAGAAATAAAAATCCGGTTAGTCGCTCCAAGTGCAAAGCTTGTAGTAAAGCGGTTATTCCGGGTCGATCCCACGAGGAACGTGAGGTTGAATGTGTTTTTAAGTTTAAGCTAAAAGTGTCACGAATTAACAATTTAAGGTTTATCAAATAATGGGGAGAAAGGCAGACGAACAAGGATCCACAATTCAAGAAAGCAATAAAGGCTTCTAATTTCCTACGCATGCAAATCAACTAAAGGCCAAGATTAACCTATACCCAATGCAAATTACTAATTTCTTAGATAATTTGTTTATCAACTTTTATCAAAGATCGATTCTTCAAGCACGATAGGCATAAATTCTTTCGAATCTATTATCTAGGTTAACAATTTGATAACTTTCGTTCTTAGACAAATTGATTAAACCGAATACTATTGCGGTGATCTAGAGTTCATTCAACTATCATCAAACGAATATCACAAGCTTTATCTATCGATATCAAGCACAAAATAAACGCAATAGAAATCGAACCTTTTGTTGATTGCAAACGCAGAACAATAAGAAAACCCAAAACACCTCTTGAATTGCTTCACCCGTTCGTCCAACCCAAGAGTTTAGCTACTCATAATAATCTCGAAATCAAAAAGTTGTTTTGATTGCATAAAAACCAAAGAGAAAGAACAAACTACTGCTGTTTCCAATGTAAAATTTGACTGTATGAATGTGTCTCTCTGTGTTACGGCTAGGTTTTACAATCAGACTATTTATAGAAAATAGGAAAATTAGGGTTGGGGCGCAGCCGCTACAGCTAGGGTTTTAAGTCGGTTTTGCCCAAGTCGGTCGCTGGACGCCCGTCTGGTCTTTATGGACGCTCGTCCACTCTTCATACAAACTTCGAATCGGGCTGAGTCATGATCAGACGCCCGTCTGGTCAGCGTCCACCACCCTGCGTCCAAACTTCCCGAATGTAAAATATCCTCCCGGACGCCCGTTCGGATTTCCCGAACGCTCGTCTACCATGGACGCTCGTCCAATATTCGGACGCCTTGGTTCGGTACTTTGTTCGAATGCGATTTTCTCATCTTTTTGTGATCATCATTTAAGCATCAACACGTACCTATAACACATTAAAACATCGCAAAACGTAATATCATCCAAATAATCATAAAATCAAGATTAAAACACCAAAATAAACCAATTTTGCGAGTAACTCGTTAAAAACCTCACTTGCTCAATAAATCCATTTAAACGCTCATTTTCTATGCAAATTATCCGGATGTGGGGAAATTGACATAAAATATATACTTATAAAACGTATAAAATCACCCTCAACAACTCCCCCACACTTAGCTTTTGCTCGTCCCGAGCAAAACAAAACATAATCAAGGCTCGGGAAAAATATAGACACCTCAACACATATAAAGCATATTCAATAGTTTAGAGGTTCGCCCAAGTGTGTGCATAGCCATAATAAATTTCCACTAAATCCACACTTGAATTGATTCAAGCAAAACTAGCTAATACCCCCTCGTAGACTAGTAATCAATGACCCTCATAAGATGCACCCTACAAAACGTGACATATCCCGAAAAAGATGATAGAAGGTATCTAGGGCCTTTCTGAAATACTCAGAGGATAATCCCTACATCATATCTGTCAGTTTATACTGGGGATAAGATAGACGATAACTAAGTCTTTCATTTCAATCATAACACTTCTTTTTATAAGTTGATTCAACTATTTTCACATTTAAACGCACATCAGAATGAGCTATTGCCCTGTCATAGAAGAATATGATATTTCTAGATAACACCCTACCTTACTCAAATCATCAGGCAGCTTTTTCTGACTGTCGTGAGCTTTTGGTCATCATAGTGGAATAGGACATACGTGGTATACCCTATCGCACCCAAATCATCGACCAGCTTTCGACACACACAATTAATTCATTTAATTCAACTTTTTCATTTGACAATAAGCTATGTTTTACTTATCACATTCAAACCTTAGATATTCACAGTATATCATACTCCGGGTCCAAATACAAACTATCATAAATCTCAAGATATATACGCAGCACTAAGCACATGACTTATAAGAAAATCAAAAATCACTCGTCAAAACGGGGTATAGCTGTATAAATTAGCTCATCATTCACTATGGCTCGTGAAAAATAGTGTTGGGTGAGACCTCTGAATTACCAAACATATGATATATAGCATCAATGACTATTAAAACCGAACAAAAAGTATGCATTGCTCACTCGGGACGAAAAATTAGCTCATTTTAGCATAGAATCATAACGAATTAAGCAACTGATATAGGTACATATCAAAACATCCCCTTCCCCCACACTTAAACCACAACATGTCCTCAGGTTGTTCAGAATTAAAAGGAAAGGATAAAGAACTTAGCTGATTGTAATTCGAATGGGGAAACTCGGAAGTGTTGCAACTCAAATCCGAGTTGCTGACGAAATCGATGATCGTGGACCATCCACCGGAAAACGATATCCTCTCGAAACTCACAATTACTATCGCAACTATCCTGCACACTTGAAAAAAAAAAACAAGACAAGATCTCGGGGAACAAAGGGGGACATAACATGGCACAATGAAGATAAAGAGAATGATAAAGTGAAATCGAATCAACCGACAAGCAGAGTCAACAATTACCCCAATTAGACCTAAACGAAACAAATAAATCAAAGAAAAGAACAAAACGAAAATAACTAAAACAAATAAGGATATCTAGGTTGCCCCCTAGTGGCGCTTTTGGTTAATGTCGTTGGCTCGACATTCAATTCAGGTTTAACCCGGGTCGGGCCACTTTGGCTTTCTGCCGGTCTTCTTATCAACAGAATTCTTAACAAAGTTACGACTACAGAAACAGCAGTGCAAACTCGGGATCCGACCCACCCATTTTTCCCGGCCACCTTGATCTTCTTTTTGACCGGGGCCCTCTTCCGCGCTTTATTTTTCTTCAAAGCCACTTCCTTCCAATATTGTTCCATGTCCCGACTTCCGGCAAAAACTTCGGTGGTGATTCAAGCACTATCGTCGGAAAATAGGTCCGGGAGAACTCATCGCAATCATCGACTTCGAAGTGATACAACCCAACAAATCAAGGAATTTAACAATCTCGGGTGATTCCTTCGATTGGCCAATGTAGTGTTTGCATCGTTGACCATTGACCTTGAAAGGCTGATCACCAATCCCCTTAAGTTCCAAAACGCCGCTAGGAAAGACAGACAGGACCTCAAATGGACCGGACCAACGCGTCCTTAGCTTTCCGGGGAAAAGATGCAGCCTGGAATTGTATAACAGTACCAGCTCGCCCACTGAAACTCCCTTTTCTTGATCTTTTTATCATGAAGGAATTTCATCCTTTCCTTGCTTATCCGTGAACTCTCATAAGCTTGGAGCCTGAATTCGTCTAATTCATGTATCTGCTGGAGCCTACGTTCTCCACAAGCTTGGGAGTCGAAGTTTAGGAACTTAGTTGCCCAATAAGCTCTATGCTCTAATTTTACGGCAAATGACAGGGCTTTCCATAAACCATTTGGTATGGTGATGTACCCATAGGGTTTTTGTATGCGGTCCTGTAAGCCCACAGTACATCATCCAGCTTCAGACTCCAATCTTTCCGATGGGAGTTGACCGTTTTCTCAAGAATTTTCTTTATACTCTGATTACTACGCTCAACTTGCCCACTGGTCATAGGGTGATATGGTGTGCCAGTCTTATGCTTAACACCATACTTAGCTAACAGGTTATCCAGGGGGTTATTAATGAAGTGTGACCCTTCATCGCTGATTAGAGCTCTAGGGCAGCCAAACCTCGTGAAAATGTTTCTCTTCAGAAATTTCATGACCGTTTTATGATCATTCAGTGGAGTTGCGACAGCTTCTACCCATTTAGATACATAGTCTACACAGACCAGAATGTATTTATTTCCGCACGAAGATGGAAATGGTCCCATAAAGTCAATGCCCCATACGTCAAACACTTCACACTCCAAAATGGGGTTAAGAGGCATATCATACCGCCTGGTCAAAGTGCCGGTTCTCTGGCACCTATCACAGCCTTTGCAGAAAGCTTCGGTATCTTTAAAGATTCTAGGCCAGTAAAAACCACATTGAAATATTTTGGCAACGGTTTTCCATGGATTGAAGTGGCCACCAGTGGGACCACTATGACATTGCTCAATAATATCCCGTTGCTCGGATTCAGGGACACACCGGCGAAGCAACCCATCCTTGCAGATCTTGAACAGATATGGTTCTTCCCAGACATAGTACTTTAGATCAGAGAAGAACTTCTTCTTCTCCTGGTAAGAGAATTCAGGATTCAGATAGCCAGAATGAAGGTAATTGACAATCGAAGCATACCAAGGGGGGTCGGGAGTGTGGATATCCATATTCATAACGCTCTCGAAGGGATAATAAAGATCAATGTCCTGGGGATCCTCCTCAGCTACTGGAAATACTCTCGAAATATGGTCCGCTACGGTGTTCTCACTACCCCGTATATCCTTGATGTGAACATCGAATTCTTGTAGTGTAAGAATCCACCTCAGCAGTCTCGGTTTAGCATCCTTCTTGTTCATCAAGTAACGCAAAGCTGCATGATCAGTCCATACAATCACCTTGGCACCAAGCAAATAGCTGCGGAACTTATCCATGGAAAACACAACCGCTAACAGTTCCTTTTCCGTAGTGGTATAGTTTGCTTGGGCTGGATTCAAGGTATGACTTGCGTAGGAAATAGGTTGGAATTTACCATTAATCCTTTGCCCCAATACAGCGCCAACAGCGTAATTGGAGGCATCACACATTAGTTCAAATGGTATGTTCCAATTCGGAGAGATCAGGATAGGGGCAGAGGTCAAACGCTGTTTTAGCTCTTTGAAGGCACTTTGACAGTCATTATCGAAATTGAAAGTGACGTCATCTTTCAGTAAAGTTGATAAAGGTTTAGATATTTTTGAAAAATCTTTTATAAATCTCCTATAGAACCCCACATGACCAAGGAAACTTCTTACTTCTTTCGTGTTTCTGGGGTAATTCATCTTTTCAATAGCTTCTATCTTAGCTTTATCAACCTCTATGCCTTTAGCGGAAATCTTGTGACCTAAAACAATCCCTTCGGTCACCATAAGATGGCACTTCTCCCGATTGAGAATCAAGTTCTTCTCCACACACCTCTCGCGGTACTTTGTCTAGATTTTCAAGACAGTCCGTAAACGATGTGCCAAACACCGAGAAGTCATCCATGAACACCTCCATGCATCTCTCCACAAGGCCATCAAAGATAGCCAACATACATCTCGAAATGTAGCGGCGCATTACAAAGTCCAAAGGGCATTCGCCTATAAGCGAAAGTACCATAGGGGCGGTGAAGGTTGTTTTCTCTTGATCAACGGGTCAATAGGGATTTGGAAATAACCCGAATAACCGTCCGTAAAACAAGAAAGCATGCCCCGCCAAACGTTCCAACATTTGGTCTATGAAGGGGAGAGGGAAATGGTCCTTCAGGGTCACCTCGTTCAGCTTCCTATAGTCTATACAGACTCTGTACCCAGTGACTAATCTAACAGCTACCTCTTCACCTTTGTCATTCTTTTCAATGGTAATACCTCCATTTTTAGGTACTACTTGAGTGGGGGACACCCAATCGCTATCAGCTATCGCATAAATGATCCCCATATCCAACAGCTTAATGATCTCTTTCTTCACCACTTCCTGCATGTGTGGGTTTAAACGTCTCTGTGGTTGTCTTATACTCTTTGCACCTTCTTCGGTTCTAATCTTATGCATACAGACGTCAGGAGATATTCCTCTTATATCACCTACCTGCCAACCGAAAGCTTTCTCATTTTTCTTTAGAACGTCAATTAACTCAGCTTCTTCTTCTGTTGACAGTCTAGAGGAGATAATCAGAGGTAAGCGCTCACCTTCTCTCAAGAAGATATACTTCAGATGCTGAGGTAGAGGTTTTAGAACAAGGTCCTCAGGAGGTTCCTCTAAGCTGGTCTTGGCTTCTCCTTGTTTTAGATCTTCCTCGCTGATAGGGTCAAAAATTCTTGCCTCAAGCAAATCGACTTCTTCTGAGGGGGAAAGAGTTCTTTCAGAGAGCACTGTGTCCTCTTCAACAAGCTCGTCTCCATAGGCAGCCTCTACTCGTCCGAGTGTAGTCGTGAAATCGTCGACGTCTCAATCACAAAACCTGAGGGGTTTTCAGAAGGTGCTCTGAGAGCTTTAACTACACTGTAGCGTACTTCCTCATCCCCAACACGTAAGGTGACAAACCCTGCGTCGCAATCTATTGAAGCTCTGGCAGTGGATAGGAAAGGTCGTCCCAGGAGGAGGGGGGTATCTTCTTCTTTAGTGTCCAAGACGTACCAATCCACAGGAAATGTAAATTTGTCTACTTGGACCAGAAGGTCTCTAAGCACTCCGTCGGCTATCTTGAAAGATCTATCTGCAAGCTGGATACTTATGGGGGTAGGCTCCAGTAGATGGTCAAGGTGTAGACTCTTGCAGACAGATAGAGACATCAAACTAATGGATGCTCCTAAATCACACAGAGAGTTTGGGAAACTTAAATCCTTGATCTGCAGAGTTAAGACAAACTTTCCCGGATCGCTGCGTTTCTTAGGAATTTCTCCGTCATCGATAGCGGAGCATTCTTCTCCCAATCTTCTCTCCATTTCGCCCAACTTCTTCTTGGAAGAAACAACATCCTTCACAAACTTGGCATACTTAGGCATCTCAACCAACACTTCAGATAAAGGCAAATTTACTTGGGTGTTTCTTAGTAGGTTGAGTACCTTCTCGTACTTCTTGTCTTCGGATAATGAAATGTTTTGCTTTCTTGGCGGGAATGGGAGCTTATTCGGTTCTTCTTCGGAGAAGACTTTCCCGGGGAGGAAGCTCTTATAGCTTTGTCCTCAAGATCTTTCCACCTCACCACTTTTTCTCGTCTTTTTACTCGTCAGGGGATCATCCGCCTGAGTGACTTTCTCAGGTTCATCAATGTGGTTGTCAATTACCTGAAATCTTTCTCCAGCTTCAATCTTATTTTCATCTTTCTCTTCATCCAGGTCAGGGGACTGCGATTCTTCCCCTCCTACCGAATCAGGGGTAGGAGGGTTTACTCGTTTCCCTGGTTCTGTCTGTAACCAGGGTGTTGTTGCAATTGTGTACCGGATCTCAGATTCATAGCATTGGACTTCTCTTGTCCATAGGGAGTAATGGGTGCGAGCTCGGCACAGTGGTTTGTTCTTGCTTCAGCTTGGGCTGCATGCCCACTTTTAGGATTTTTTTTCTGTAAAACTGGGTAACTGACCTTGAGGTCTGGCAGCTAATTGTTCAGCTATCTATCCTAACTGTCTTTCTAAGTTCTTCCGTCCTCTGTTGCTCCTCATACTCAGCCCTTGTAGGGGTAGTACCATGAGTTGAAGACCCTTGAGGATTCTGATTAGCGGGCCAGGTTGGATTTGTTCTTGGTTGAGAATTTGAACTTTGACCCGAGTTGGGGTTCTGGTAGTAGGCATTGCGAGAGGTGTTCTGTCCCGAATTTTGATTGTAGCCCGAATTCTGAGTGCGGTTTTGGTCATAACCTTGATTCTGAACATAACTTATGTTCTGGTTGTAGTTCTGACCTTGAGAATTAATCTGGTTTGAAGATCTCTGGTTCTGCGGGCCAGAAGGATCGTATCTCTCATTTCCACCATTCAAGGGGCATGTTGCAGAAATGTGACCTCTAAGTCCACAGGTATAGCAGTTCACAGAATCATACTGCCTCGTTTGTTGGACGGCGTTGACTTGAGGGGTGATGAGCGTTATTTTCACCAAACAAATTCATAAAATACTCAAGACAACGGTGATTAAACAAGCTCTCTAACCGGCAGTGGACCGGGTCGATTGCGAGTAAAGCTACAGGAGTCCGAGGTCGAACCCAAAGGAATCGTGCTTGCAAGTACCAAAGTGAACGTAATGCTTAGTCTAAGTGATCAAAGTTCTTAAGGTTTTGTTTACTACAACGGCACTAAGTGAATCTAACTAACGAGTCTAAAGATAAAAAGAGAGAAAGAAGATTAAACTACTCGGTTTTAAAGATAATTAAAGAGACATAGCCGAACCATGATCAAAATAGCTAATATCACCCAAAGGAAAGACAAAACCGGAGTGTGCAATAACGACGAACTCTTGCATTCAATTTCACGGGCACGTGCTCCTAATCCCGGTGCTAAGGTCCGAACAACTCTTCCCCAACACCTTATGTCAAGTCAACTAACCTATCCTAAGAGAGATTCCTCCACAAGACAATCATGCACAAGAGCCGTGTAAACGTTGAAAACGAGTAGCCTCGCACTACAATGCGATCCTAGAACCCTTTTCCCACACCCCTCTCTCGAACAACTCTCAAGAGTGATGTGTGTGATTTTTGACCTAGGTGATCAATCTAGCCCAAATCCGTTATAACGAGTTCTAAGACGTGAAATACGCAAGGAACAACAATAAAAAGCACTACCCACTCCCAATTTCCTCACCCAAAGGGTGATTTCACTAAATTTCACATGATTTGGCTATGAAGATGTTTAGCTACACATTATATTAATCAAAACATACATAAAACAAGTAAATAAGAGCCATAACAAGTAAAAGAGAAGAGAGATATACCATAAAATTGCGAGAAATTCGAGATTAGATCCAAAAAGTACAAAATAGAGAAGTAATTAAAAGGTGGTCTCTTAGTGTTTGGAATGAAAATCTAAGCTAAGAAATGGAAAGATTATGCTAAGATATTGTTGATTTACACTAAGAGAGAGTATTCTAAGCTATTACAAAATTCGAGCAAAAGATGGGTAGAGTTTTGCTAAGAAAAGCTTGATATCTAAGAAAATGTCTAAGGGGGGTATTTATAGGTGAAGGGAAAATCTGCTGCAAAAATGGTCCAAACGCGCGTTTAGAGGGTTGGAACGGGCGTTTGGCATCTTCAAACGCGTGTTTCGCTTGGCTGAAACGTGCGTTACACATAATTTCTGGGCAGGGCTTGACTGTTCTTCATCTGGAACACGCGTTTAGGAAGGTTCAAACGCGCGTTTAGGATCTTGGAACGCGCGGTTGGCCTGGTTTCCAAACGTGCGTTTAGAGGGCTTCAACTCTGAACCAAATCTGAACTTCTGGGACGCGCGTTTAGGGATTCAAACGCGCGTTTGGTGTGTGGAACGTGCGTTTGGAGGGTTCAAACGCGCGTTTGAACCCCTGTTTCCCCCAGTCTTCACTTTTCTCCCTTTTTGACCCTCGTCTTGCCTCGGTTATGCTTTTTCACCACAAATTGTCATCTTCCGGGTCCTCGAGACACCAATACCCTTCAATATCATAAACAACCACAAACATCCAAACAATTCCGGAGGGTAAAAGTGCTCGGGAATGGGGTTAATAATAACAAAAAAGGGGTATGAATTCATCAAAGTGACGGATTCGTTCCCCGTGCCATAAGCTCACGATATCACCCCGAAAATGGTCTAATTTACCCAAAATTGTGCTGAAAGTGTGATAAGCAGGGGTAATTAATGCACCGGAGTCACGTAAAGTTGACTCCCATCAACCACCCCACACGTAGCCTTTGCTCGCCCTCGAGTAACCTAGGCGTTTTAAAACAAACCAAGGGATTCAACATTGTGACGTAGGTGCTACTATCCTTACCCTCGAGGTAACCACGAAGTAAGACGAACGAACATACACACACCGGTACAACGTTATCAAAAGAATAGAGTGTGTGTGGTGCCGAGCTACATTCAAGTGTTCAAAAAGATTGTCGGGCTTGAATCCCGGCCGAAAAGTCTACCAACCGTCTCATATCAACCATCCACTCCACAAATCAAGGCTACTAAGTTTGGACACAATCGGGTAGGACTTGAAGGGTTATAATGTTAGGCTAGGGTAATTCCGGTTAATCGAAAAGGATATTTTGGGAACTGGAGAAAAAGAAGTACGAGTGAACCTAATCAACAAGTGTACCACCTTATCTCTACCATACAAACCATCCAAACTCCTTTTGATTATTATAAAACTTTGGGAACCATAGGATACTGACATACCCGAACTCATTGCCTAATTCAACTATGTTTCAAGTTTCATAAGGCGAGGTCGAATATATTAGCACCTATCTCACTATCCCAACTCCAACATCATACGTATAACTTTGAGCTCATTACTTTGATTCCAACCCTTTATTTTTATAAACTCCAAACTCTTATTCATTTGAGAACTTTCTAATTTATTTTGAACTTTGATTGATCGAGTTCTCTTTTTTTTTTTTTTTTTTTTTTTCACAGATTTCTCTTTTCTTTTTGGGCCAAACCCAAACACTAAGCCCAAATGAGCTCCTCTTCTCCTTATAGCTCCATACAAGAAAACATCATTTCCCCCACCCCACACTTGCCTTAGCAAGTGTGGCCTAACAAAAGACTAGGTCCACTCGTAGGGTATGAATGAAGGGAATGTGACCAAAAATTAAGCTCAGGGTAGGTTTCTGACTACGTAACAAAACGGCTATAAAACGAATGGTGGTCAGACCATTCTATCAAGGCTGAGAGGGGCTACGAAGGTCTAATGTTGGAGATTAGGCTTATTTGGCTATGGTAGGGTCAAAGAAACGCCATGACCGTCATCCCGTGTCCTACTTAGGTAACTCTTTTTATTTCGTCTCGAGACCAGTGACATGAGAGGTGGTAGTAATCAAATTGTGCACAAAGTGTAGCTTCACGTGGAATTAATAAACTCTATTCTCAAGATAAAATCAAACCGAAGTGCACACGTTCGGGGCACTACTAAGGTGGGCGCCACTCGAATAAAGACATAGCACAAACAACACAGTGTCGGGAACCCTTGAAAAATTTTAAAATCACCCAAGAATCGACTCAAGCCCGATCATAAGCTAAGTATACCACAAATAATGCACATTCAACAATAAAAACAATAAAACGGCTAAGTCCCCCACCCCACACTTAAACGAAACACTGTCCTCAGTGTGTGAGAGATAAGGGGCGTAAAAGACTTAGCTGTTTGACCAAAAGACCCGGCAGAAAGGCACAACCGTGACTCGAAACTCGTGATAGCCTCGTGTGAATCCATCCCGAAACCTAAAGCGAGATCAACAGAAACAAAGACAGCGCATGCACGGGACATAATCCGCGTGCTAAAAAGCAAGCAATAGGGTAAGCGGGTGCATAAAATAACGAGTCTAAGCCACAGTGACGAGATCAAAGCATAACGAGGGGGGATACGGGATATGCAATGGAAGGATACAATCGAATCAAAATAAAGTACGAACATCCATGCATTAAATATAAGCTAATAAAAACATCCTTGTCATCCCACAGTATCAGTCAATAAAAAGGAAAACATACACGGTCAAGCAGGCCTCAGGGGCTCAAAAATAAGTGCACGTGCATGCCAAAGTGAAATGTGTCCAAAGTATGATGAAAGAACGTCAAAAGTATGATGAAATGTCAAAGTATAAAAGAGACAGACTAGTAAGTAAATATAGTAAGAATTGCATGAAAAACATGCTAGTCTGCTCCATGTCCCTGTACGTCAGTGGTGGGATCCGGTGTGCCTGATGTTGGTGCAACCACAGCAGCTGCACTCTCAGTCTGTGTAGATCCTGCAACACTTTTGTCCTCACCGCCTCTCGTCCCACCGCAACCGTGCCCATCGGATCATCCAAATCAAGATCATCAAACCCCTCGTCCGGCTCCTCTACGAATGACTCCTCTCCGTAATCCGCCGCAAATCCTCCTCAATCTCTCGCGGTATACCGAAACGGTGCAATATCTAGATCCAACTCGGGAAGCTCAACCCGCCTCTCCCGAGCCAATACCCGCCGATTTTCCACAATGCCGTTCGGTGTCACCCTCGGACTATCCATCCGGTCTCTCGTTTGTGTGCAATCGAAGCCCCCGCCTCTCACTAAGCCACGGCCCCCCGGTAGAGGATGTAGAAGGTAGAGGTGAAGGTGTGGTGGAAGGTCCAGTAGTAGAGGGAGGAGGTGGGGGTATAGTAGTGGTAGTAGTGGAGGAAATGATAGGAGGAGGTATGGGTAGGGTGGTGGAGGTAGTGGAGGTGGTAGGGCGGAGGACGGTGTGAATGGGTCGAGGGGTGAGCCTAGGAGGGTTAGAAGCGGTGCGGCGGGCGTTAAACGGCCTCGGTACCACGAGCATTCTTCTTCCTCGAATCTGATCATCAGGATACTCCTTTACCAACGCTCCCTTGCACAAACCAAAGATGAGGTAGGGGCACATAATCATCCGACGCTTAACCTTTTGATTTTCTCTAAATTCCTCAAAGATGGTTTTCCCAACGTCTACCTTCAGATCATAGTGTAGAGCATACAACGCTTGCAAATCCTTAATGTGGAAGTGCGTGATGTTGTCCTTCGGTAGTAGACGGTTTTGAGAAAACTTAGCTTTTACTCTCCAAATATCGGCCAAGTCGTCGTCACCAACCGACTTCTTGCATTGCTTCCCTTTGAAATCCACGGTAAGTCGGGGTTGATTGCTTTCCTCATCTCCTCTAATGGATCCGGATTCTCGGTAGTATTCCAATGTGACCTCGCCGCAAACCAACCTAAATAATCCCGCCCTCGAAAGCCGGTATCCGATAATAATCATTGATAGCCCCGACCGACCACGGAACATTAACCCCTCTAACTCGATAAACCCGGATTCCGGATTAGCCACACCGAAATTTGCATACCATTCCCGGACTATTGACAAATTCGGATGCCCCTCGTGTTCATAAATTAGATTATTCCACCCTCTCTTCATTAAGTCTTCGATGAACTCTTTAGGCACGAGTTTTGAGGTCTAGCCCCCTCTCATAACACATGTTCTTCCCGGCGATATAATCATGATAGTTAGAGTAGGCAACCGGTGAGTTGAAACGCAGCTCGAAAGGGATAATATCCTCGGGAGGGGGGCTAGAGGAGGGCCTTGCTCGGGAGCACTCGTGGGAGGGGCATTCGAGGAGGTGGTGGAGCACTAGTCCTAGCAGCTTTGGCTTGCAAATGTGCCAAGGGCACATCGCTCTCAAGGTCCGTGGCCTCCCCACTATCACTACTCGTATTCCTCCCCTCGGTATCCGGCTCAAAATCTTCGTCAGATGTTTCATCCCTCAACTGTCCCGCTGGCCTAATTGCTCGAGGGTTTCTACTCTCAACCGCACCACCAATCCGAATACCACTCGTAGGTACCCTAGGATAAACTAGGGTTTTCTCGTTTTTGGGGGCTTGCCTAGTCATTGGTTGCTTGCCCTTACCTTTACCCTCGGTTTCCTTTCGTTTAGTTTCCCTCATTCTATGAACACCAACCGAACAACACCAAACAATCAAGTTACAATCAAAACCGACCCGGTTATCGTCCAACCGGGATTTCAAACAAACCAACCATTCACAACAAAACACCCCACACAAGCCACACCATTCACCATCGATCAACACAAAGAAACAAAACAAACAAAAACAGGATATTGAATCAATAAACAATAAATAACGAGAAAGGGCGTTAAACCAAAAATAGGCCAAAAACTAACCCTAACCGAAATTTAAACGTAAAGCCGAAATATACCTGTTCTATGCTTAAGAGAGATGATAGGAATGATTTGGAGTGAAGAACGAGCTTCGAAACGTCGAAAATGAGCAAATTCGACTTCGGTGAAAAATCGCCAAAAATGTCGATCAAATCGAGGATAAAGGTGATTTGTTGTTGGAATGGCTTGTTGAAATCAAAAGGAGAGATTGAGAGGTGTTGAATGGGCTTTAAATCGCCAAAAACGGGTGAGAAATGAAGAATTTCGAGTGAAATGGGGTTGAAACGCGGCTGCCGGACGTTTAGGGTTGAGAAAATCCGATTTTTGAAACGCCGGTTTGGAGGCAGGTATTTAAAGAAGATGAGTCCAAACGCGCGTTTGGAATGAGTGGAACGCGCGTTTCGCATGTCCAAACGCGCGTTTGACAGGTGAAACGTGCGTTTGGGAAGGGAATTCACGATCAGAGAGTTGAGGCTCCAAACGCGCGTTTGAAATGGTTCTAAACGCGCGTTTGGGAGGAAAAAGCTGCAAACGCGCGTTTGAAAGGGGTAAACGGGCGTTTGGACCAAAAACTAGGAAAACTCAAGATTTCTACCCCACACTTGATTCTAACCACCCCGAGACCTCTAAAAACACCAAACTAACTCAACAAACTACGAAATGGTGGGTTGCCTCCCCCAAGCGCCTTTGTTTTACGTCGTTGGCTCGACAAGATGGATTAAACGGTGCCAACTTTTTCAAAGTTATACCGTTGGCACAAGGCGAGAAAGGGTAGAAAGATAGAAAGATGGATTTAGAATTATACGAGTCAAGGTTTAAAGTCCATGACAAGACTTACAAGATTCATCACAAGGTACGGGATCTTCAAGATGCACTATTTCTAGTGCTTCATCGTAGGGCAACCGCTCATACCTTTTCAACCGCAAGCCATTAGTGGTGAACGTGCCAAACTTAGGATGGGTGATTTCGATAGCACCGGACGGATAGACTTTTGACACAACATAGGGACCGGACCACCTAGACTTCAACTTCCCTTGGAAGAGATGCAAACGAGTATTGTAGAATAAGACTTCATCACCCTCATTGAAAACACGAGGTTTAATCAACTTATCATGGAGTAACTTAGTCTTTTCTTTATACTTTGTGGAAAGGTCATAAGCACAAAGGCGGAACTCATCTAATTCATTTAATTGGGCCATACGCTTCTCACCAATTAAGGTATCATCGAGGTTAAGCATTTTGATGGCCCAATAAGCCTTGTGTTCGATCTCTACGGGAAGATGACAAGATTTACCATAGACTATCATGTAAGGTGACATGCCTAGAGGTGTCTTAAAGGCTGTCCTATGGGCCCACAAGGCATCATCTAACTTCAAAGACCAACTCTTGACATTCGTGTCTACCGTCCTCTCTAAGATACGCTTAATACCCCTATTCGTGACTTCGACTTGACCACTCGTTTGGGGATGGTAAGCGGTACCTAACTTGTGTTTCACTCCATACTTCTCTAAAAGTTTATCAAACGGCTTGTTAGCAAAATGGCTTCCGTTATCACTGATTATAGCACGAGGCACCCCAAACCTACAAAAGATGTTCTTTCTAAGAAAACGGATAACAACATTCCTATCATTGGTGGGTGAGGCTAAGGCTTCGACCCATTTGGACACATAATCACACGCGACTAGAATGTACTTGTTACCACACGAAGAGGGATAGGGGCCCATGAAATCAATGCCCCACACGTCAAAAATCTCACACACTATGATCGGCTTCGAGGCATCTCACTCCTTCTAGATATACGACCGGATCTTTGACAAGCATCGCAAGATTTCACATAAGCATGTGCGTCTCGAAATAGAGTGGGCCAATATAGCCCACTTTGCAATACTTTCAAAGCGGTTCTTTGCCCCGAGAAGTGGCCTCCGGCCTCTTTGTCGTGACAAAACGAAAGAGCACTCAAAATCTCACTTTCTGGGATGCACCTCCTCAGAATACCATCCGAACACAACCTATAAAGACAAGGATCTTCCCACACATACTTACCCACCTCACTAAGGAATTTATGCCTTTGGTTCGAGTCAAGGTCGGGGTCTACGAAACCGCACTCGTGGTAGTTGACAAAAGGAGCAAACCAAGGACTACCTTCCTTACCGACTTTTAGAAAGTTGCCTCTCTTAGCCGGAAGAAGGGTGTCAAGTGCATACAGTTGCTCGTGAGGGAAAGAGTCATTTATTTCGGTTTGTGCTTTAACCAACTCCTCACTAAGCTCCATACGACTTAAGTGGTCGGCTACGACATTCTCACAACCTTTCCTATCACGGATCTCTAAATCAAACTCTTGCAAGAGCAAGATCCACCTCAAGAGGCGGGGCTTGGCATCTTGCTTGGCAAAGAGATAACGCAAAGCGGCATGATCTGTGTGGACAACTACCCGAGAACCTACGAGATGAGACCGAAACTTATCAAACGCAAAGACGACCGCTAAAAGCTCTTTTTCAGTGGTGGTGTAGTTCGTTGGGCCGAATTCAAGGTGTGACTTGCATAAGCAATAGGCTTGAAGATTTTGTCGATTTTTTGACCGAGTACCGCACCAACCGCGGTGTCACTCGCATCACACATGAGCTCAAATTCTTGATCCCATTTCGGGGCAACTAAGATGGGAGCGGATACTAGCAGTTGCTTGAGCATCGAAAATGCTTCAACACAAGCTTTGTCAAAATCAAACGGGACGTCTTTTCCAAGGAGAAGAGTAAGAGGACGGGTTATTTTCGAGAAATCCTTGATGAACCTACGATAAAACCCCACGTGGCCTAGAAAACCCCTAAGAGTCTTTAGGTTGGTGGGCATAGGAAGCTTAGCTATCGCTTCAACCTTAGCCTTATCTACCTCTATACCTTTACTAGATATCTTATGCCCTAAGACTATCCCCTCTGTAACCATCAAATGACACTTCTCCCAATTAAGCACCAAGTTTGTCTCCTCACATCTACCCAACACCTTTTCAAGATTATCTAGACATTGTTCAAAGGAATCACCAAACACGCTAAAATCATCCATAAAGACTTCTAAAAACTTTTCTATCATATCCGCAAATATGGCGACCATGCACCGTTGGAATGTCGCGGGTGCATTACACAACCCAAAAGGCATCCTACGGAAGGCAAAGGTACCATAGGGACAAGTGTAGGTAGTCTTTTCTTGGTCCTCTAAAGCCACATGTATTTGGTAATACCCACTAAACCCATCAAGGAAACAATAAAAGGCATGGCCACTCAATCTCTCCAACATTTGATCAATAAAAGGGAGGGGAAAATGATCTTTACGGGTTTGGTCATTTAGCTTACGATAATCAATGCAAATTCTATGACCACTTACCAAACGTTTAGGCACCTCCTCTCCTTTGTCATTGATCTCCACGGTCATACCTCCCTTCTTCGGCACCACTTGGGTGGGACTCACCCACTTGCTATCCGAGATGGCGTAGATAATCCCTAGCTTCAACATTGTGACCACATCCTTCCTCACAACCTCTTGGAGGTGGGGATTGAGTCTTCTTTGGGGTTGCCTTACCGGCTTTGCTCCATCTTCCGAATAATCTTGTGTTGGCAAATGGTGGGACTAATACCCTTAAGATCGCACATCTTCCACCCGAAAGCACGCTTATGCTTCTTAAGCATCCTCACTAACTCATCTTCCCGCAAAGCCGTTAGTGTAGAAGAAATAATCAAAGGAAGTAAATCATCATTTTCAAGAAAAACATACTTCAAATGAGGTGGAAGCGGCTTCATTTTCAAATCTTTCGGAGGATCCTCAATTGATGGCTTTTCTAGCTCTCCTTCAAGCCCAAGATCAATCTTCTCGGTCCACCTCTCACCCACGAAAGCCGTCTCTTCGAGCTCTTTTGCTTCCTCTTCCAATTCTTCTTCTTCATCGGTTTCCATACTCACTTTTTCCATGCATTCATCGGATTCGTCTTTATATACCCGCATGTCAACATGTTCCGAAACGCAAGAATATATAGCATCAATAGAAAAACAGTCCTCGGTGCTCTCCTTAGGATGTTTCATGGCTTTATAGACATTGACCGCGACTTTTTCATCTCCAACTCTCAATATTATCTCACCGCTCGCAACATCTATCAAAGTCCTCCCGGTATTTAAAAAGGGACGTCCTAACAACAAAGGTGTTTTGGAATCCATCTCCATGTCTAGTACAACAAAATCTACCGGGAAGGCAAACTTATCCACTTTCACTATGACATCCTCTATCACTCCCATAGGCTCCCGAATAGACCTATCCGCCATTTGAAGGGTCATCCCGCTGGCTCCAACTCTCCTAGGTCAAGACTCTCATATATAGCACGGGACATTAGGCTTACACTAGCCCCCAAATCACATAGAACACTAGGAAAATGAGTTGAACCAATAGTAACCGGAATAGTGAAACTACCCTTGTCTCTAACTTTCGGGGGAATCTTAGATTTTCCATTAAAAATAGCGGAACACTCTTCATTCAAACACACAACTTCTTGCATCTTACCCTTTTTAGTTAGCAACTCCTTTAAAAACTTACAATACGAGGGCATGTTTGCAAGTGCCTCAAGAAAAGGAATGTTCAAGTCAATTTTTCGCAAAATCTCAATGAATCGAGTTTGTGCCTTATTCAAGCAACTTTGTCTATGATTCCTAGGGGGATAAGGGAGAGTACTCAAATCAAAATCTTTAGAAGGAGGAGGGATCATACCTTTCTTACCTTTGGTGCGTGGGGAAGACGGCTCTTTCATTGGTTCTTTCCCTTCTCTTCTAGTTGGTTCCTCCTCTTTCACATCGATGACCACATAATCTCCCCTAGCTTGAGCTTCTTTCCTTTCTACTTCCTTCTTCTTGACATACTCCCCATGATCTTCATCATCTTCAATCCCATCTATATCACCATCCATAGCTCCCGCTTCGGTCTCAATGGAAGTTTTTCTAGCCTTGTCCTCCCACAAGACTTTCTTCTCTCCATTAGTTCTCAACACTTTACCACTTCGAGTTAAGATGGCGTTCACACTTCTCGGATTTTTTTCGGTGTTACTCGGTAAACCTCCCTTCAACTGAACATGTTCCACCACTTGACCAAATTGTGTCTCAAGATTTTTGATGGCGGACCCATGTTTGTAGTTCATCTCAACCATGTCCTTCTTTATCTCCGCAAAGTTTTTGTTCATTTGTTCCAAGATGACATCGGTTGAACTCTTTTGAGGTATAGGAGCTAAAGGAGGAGGGTTTTGATGATTGGTAGAACCCTGTTGATTATACCCTCCTTGTTGCCTTTGGTGTGGAGGTTGATAGACATGCCCTTGTGAAGATTGGCTTTGATTTTGGCCTTGTCTATAACCTTGGTTTAGTCCTTGGTTTTGATTCCGGTTCCAACCTTGATTGTTGTTATTCCTCCAAGAACCATCACCTTGATTTCCATAGTTCCCTCCTTGACCTTGTCCCACATAGTTCACATCTTGGGATTCTTCATACGGTTGCCCACCTTGTTGTTCCCCCATATATTGGCCTTGATAGGGGCTTTGCGACTGATTTTGATATTGGGACCCCGTATTCCCTTGCTCCATAGAACAAATACTCATCATCCGCTTAGCCAACTCATTCATGCTATCTTGGGATGAGGTACTAGCTTGCCCTTGAGTCGAGGATTGAGGATAAGCCATATTTTGAGCTTTGGTCGTCATCCTACAATCCTTTGCCGAGTGTGATCCACTACAAATTTGGCAAAGCTTAGCACTCTCATTCTCCTTTTGCAATCTCCCTAACTGTTGCTCCATCGCTTGTACTTGAGCATGATATTGATCGCTTGCTTCAACTTCTTTAACTTCAACCAAACCGGGCTTCTTACTTCTTGTCCCCTTTCTACTCGAAGATATATATTGCCTCGAAGTCTCGGAAATCTTCTCAATTTGGTTCATAGCCACTTCGGGTACCATACTCATAATATCTCCATTACACGAAGCATGTAACGTACTTTGATGAACTTGATCCAAACCCCGGAAGAAAGCATGAACTACCTCGTACGATCTCAATCCGTGCCCCGGGCACTCCCTCAACAAAGCCTTAACCGATCCCATGACTCATGAAGCTCTTCTCCTTCATATGCATTGAATGACATGATAGCTTCTTTCATATCCATGGTCTTCGACGGGGGTAATATTTGAGCGAGAAAAGTCTTTACCACTTCTTCCCATGTGTGTAAAGAGTCATTAGGCAACGAATCATACCACCTCTTAGCTTGCTCTTTCAAGGCGAATGGGAAAAGCATAAGTTTGAGCGCCTCATCACTCACTCCATTGATCTTTGTCGAGTTTACTATTTGGAGAAAGTGATCAATGAATAAGTGAGGATTTTCTAAAGCGGTTCCCTTGAATATAGCATTGTCTCCCAACAAATGTATGATGTTCCTATTCAATTCCAAGTTGTTGGCGGCTACCGGTGGCATTCGGATTGGACTATGCCCCATGTTTGCCGTAGGAGCTAGCACAAAATCTCTACAAGTCAAACCACCTTGGTTTTGCTCTTGTTGACCGTTAAACCAATTTGGCATCGCGTTTGCACCTTGATTGTGAGCTTGGTTCGATTTTGTTGAAACCGATTCAACATCCATGCATTGAACTGTTGCATAAGAGCGGGATCCATTTGATTCCCTTGGGCCTCATGTTGAACATTCTGAGGAATAGGCCCATTCGCATTCACAACGTTGTGTCCTTGTCCATTCCCATCTCCTTGTGCATTGTTGTTGACAAGAGGCGGGTTTGGAACTGGGATTCCATTATTATTCACCAAATTTCCTTCCAAACCTTGTCCACCTTGTTGTGCCATGTCGGATCCTTCTCCCAACTCACCCAAACTATCCTCTTCTAAGACCGGAATCAACTCCTCTACTTGACGACCTCTTCTTCGTTGACTGTTTCTACGCCTTGCGTAAGCTTCAATCCCGTCTATGTAAGGTTCGAGTGGTGTTTGAGACCTCCGGGTCATGCACTACAAAAAGCAAACAACAAGAAAACAGTAAAATAGAACCTAGGCCCAAGCCTTCGGTTCACTTACAAGATATCACAAATAGCACACAACTCCCCGGCAACGGCGCCATTTTGATGAGCGTTATTTTCACCAAACAAATTCATAAAATACTCAAGACAACGGTGATTAAACAAGCTCTCTAACCGGCAGTGGACCGGGTCGATTGCGAGTAAAGCTACGGGAGTCCGAGGTCGAACCCAAAGGAATCGTGCTTGCAAGTACCAAAGTGAACGTAATGCTTAGTCTAAGTGATCAAAGTTCTTAAGGTTTTGTTTACTACAACGGCACTAAGTGAATCTAACTAACGAGTCTAAAGATAAAAAGAGAGAAAGAAGATTAAACTACTCGGTTTTAAAGATAATTAAAGAGACATAGCCGAACCATGATCAAAATAGCTAATATCACCCAAAGGAAAGACAAAACCGGGAGTGTGCAATAACGACGAACTCTTGCATTCAATTTCACGGGCACGTGCTCCTAATCCCGGTGCTAAGGTCTGAACAACTCTTCCCCAACACCTTATGTCAAGTCAACTAACCTATCCTAAGAGAGATTCCTCCACAAGACAATCATGCACAAGAGCCGTGTAAACGTTGAAAACGAGTAGCCTCGCACTACAATGCGATCCTAGAACCCTTTTCCCACACCCCTCTCTCTGAACAACTCTCAAGAGTGATGTGTGTGATTTTTGACCTAGGTGATCAATCTAGCCCAAATCCGTTATAACGAGTTCTAAGACGTGAAATACGCAAGGAACAACAATAAAAAGCACTACCCACTCCCAATTTCCTCACCCAAAGGGTGATTTCACTAAATTTCACATGATTTGGCTATGAAGATGTTTAGCTACACATTATATTAATCAAAACATACATAAAACAAGAAATAAGAGCCATAACAAGTAAAAGAGAAGAGAGATATACCATAAAATTGCGAAATTCGAGATTAGATCCAAAAAGTACAAAATAGAGAAGTAATTAAAAGGTGGTCTCTTAGTGTTTGGAATGAAAATCTAAGCTAAGAAATGGAAAGATTATGCTAAGATATTGTTGATTTACACTAAGAGAGAGTATTCTAAGCTATTACAAAATTCAAGCAAAAGATGGGTAGAGTTTTGCTAAGAAAAGCTTGATATCTAAGAAAATGTCTAAGGGGGGTATTTATAGGTGAAGGGAAAATCTCGCAAAAATGGTCCAAACGCGCGTTTAGAGGGTTGGAACGGGCGTTTGGCATCTTCAAACGCGCGTTTCGCTTGGCCGAAACGTGCGTTACACATAATTTCGGGCGGGGCTTGACTTGTTCTTCATCCGGAACGCGCGTTTAGGAAGGTTCAAACGCGCGTTTAGGATCTTGGAACGCGCGGTTGGCCTGGTTTCCAAACGTGCGTTTAGAGGGCTTCAACTCGAACCAAATCGAACTTCGGAACGCGCGTTTAGGGATTCAAACGCGCGTTTGGTGTGTGGAACGTGCGTTTGGAGGGTTCAAACGCGCGTTTGAACCCCCGTTTCCCCCGCTTCACTTTTCTCCTTTTTTGACCCTCGTCTTGCCTCGGTTATGCTTTTTCACCATAAATTGTCATCTTCCGGGTCCTCGAGACACCAATACCCTTCAATATCATAAACAACCACAAACATCCAAACAATTCCGGAGGGTAAAAGTGCTCGGGAATGGGGTTAATAATAACAAAAAAGGGGTATGAATTCATCAAAGTGACGGATTCGTTCCCCGTGCCATAAGCTCACGATATCACCCCGAAAATGGTCTAATTTACCCAAAATTGTGCTGAAAGTGTGATAAGCGGGGGTAATTAATGCACCGGAGTCACGTAAAGTTGACTCCCATCAAGGGGTGTACTGACAATGGTCACTGATGTGACCAGTCTGATAACAGTTGTCACAAGAGAATACTTGTGCATTCTGTTGGAGAGAGGGCTGATTTTGATTTTTAGTCATGGTCAAAGCAGAAAGTTGAGCTCAGGGGCTGCAATCATTTGACCATGATTCGGTTGTTGACTTCTTCAATTTTAGGTGCGGCGGGGGGCCGTTGGTGATTGATACGTAGGTGCATAGTTGTACCTAGCTATATCTTCAAATAAATCCCACCCTTGCTGTGGGGTTTTCTTCAAGAAGACTCCTCCAGATGAGGAGTTGACCATCCCTTTAGTGGACTCATTCGGACCACCGAAGAAAGTATGGACCCTTCTCTCGCAAATCCATTCCATGATGGGGGCACTTGTTCAAAAGAAGTTTAAAACGCTTCCATGCTTCAAAGAAAGATTCATCACTCAGTTGATGAAAATTTGAGATCTCGTTAAGACATTGAGCTGTCTTAGACGGGGGAAAATATTGGGCCAAAAATTGACTTTCGAGCTGGGCCCAAGTTTGGATAGATTCAGAAGGGAGAGATTTAAACCATTCCATTGCTTCTCCACGGAGTGAAAATGGAAATAGTTTCAGCTTAATGATGTCTTGACTGACATCCTTAATGCGAGTAGTATCGCATATATCTAGAAATACATAAAGATGCGTGTAGGGGTTCTCAGATTGATACCCATAGAAAGTTGATGCATGCTGCACCATCTGGATGAGAGCCGGTCTTATCTCAAACGGGGTTGTATCGGTAGGGATAACCA
The DNA here is from genome assembly GCA_036785695.1 of Gentiana straminea. Taxonomy (NCBI): domain Eukaryota; kingdom Viridiplantae; phylum Streptophyta; class Magnoliopsida; order Gentianales; family Gentianaceae; genus Gentiana; species Gentiana straminea. Next base: position 6,277,795 of record JAVUPR010000299.1, on the reverse strand, counting down.
CAGCCGAGCGAATGTTCACATCACCGGGAGTAGCATAGTCTGCCAGGGTGCGGTCGGCTTGAGCCATTGAAACAGTAGTTTCTTCCTCAAAGAAAAGGTTGGAGAAGAGATTATCTTCAGAAGAGTTTTCACTCGAACTCTCTTCGAATTCCACTTCGGGAATCGGAATGGGCTCGGGAATTTTTCGTTTACGGTTTACTCGAACTACGTCTCGTTCAAGCTCAGGGTCAAAAATTAACTGTCCTTGTTTACTTCGTGTTTGCATACGACGAACTAAAACTAAGGAGAGAAAAAGAAGAAAGGAGTCAAACAGAGACACTGAATCAGGAGGACAGACGGGCGTCTGGAAGTCCGAACGCTCGTCCGATCAGTTGACGAACTGGACGGACGCTCGTCTGGAAAGTTAAAAACGGTTCAGAGAAACGAAGATGTTTGATTCAGTAACGAATGATCTACCTAAACCTATGCTAAAAACACATAAAACCGTGCCAGTTCCCCGGCAACGGCGCCAAAAACTTGTGGTGGATTTTGTAAATGAAACAAAAAAGACAAGAAATAAAAATCCGGTTAGTCGCTCCAAGTGCAAAGCTTGTAGTAAAGCGGTTATTCCGGGTCGATCCCACGAGGAACGTGAGGTTGAATGTGTTTTTAAGTTTAAGCTAAAAGTGTCACGAATTAACAATTTAAGGTTTATCAAATAATGGGGAGAAAGGCAGACGAACAAGGATCCACAATTCAAGAAAGCAATAAAGGCTTCTAATTTCCTACGCATGCAAATCAACTAAAGGCCAAGATTAACCTATACCCAATGCAAATTACTAATTTCTTAGATAATTTGTTTATCAACTTTTATCAAAGATCGATTCTTCAAGCACGATAGGCATAAATTCTTTCGAATCTATTATCTAGGTTAACAATTTGATAACTTTCGTTCTTAGACAAATTGATTAAACCGAATACTATTGCGGTGATCTAGAGTTCATTCAACTATCATCAAACGAATATCACAAGCTTTATCTATCGATATCAAGCACAAAATAAACGCAATAGAAATCGAACCTTTTGTTGATTGCAAACGCAGAACAATAAGAAAACCCAAAACACCTCTTGAATTGCTTCACCCGTTCGTCCAACCCAAGAGTTTAGCTACTCATAATAATCTCGAAATCAAAAAGTTGTTTTGATTGCATAAAAACCAAAGAGAAAGAACAAACTGCTGCTGTTTCCAATGTAAAATTTGACTGTATGAATGTGTCTCTATGTGTTACGGCTAGGTTTTACAATCAGACTATTTATAGAAAACAGGAAAATTAGGGTTGGGGCGCAGCCGCTACAGCTAGGGTTTTAAGTCGGTTTTGCCCAAGTCGGTCGCTGGACGCCCGTCTGGTCTTTATGGACGCTCGTCCACTCTTCATACAAACTTTGAATCGGGCTGAGTCATGATCAGACGCCCATCTGGTCAGCGTCCACCCTGCGTCCAAACTTCCTGAATGTAAAATATCCTCCGGACGCCCGTTCGGATTTCCGTACGCTCGTCTACCATGGACGCTCGTCCAATATTCGGACGCCGCTTCGGTTTGTTCGAATGCGATTTTCTCATCTTTTTGTGATCATCATTTAAGCATCAACACGTACCTATAACACATTAAAACATCGCAAAACGTAATATCATCCAAATAATCATAAAATCAAGATTAAAACACCAAAATAAACCAATTTTGCGAGTAACTCATTAAAAACCTCACTTGCTCAATAAATCCATTTAAACGCTCATTTTCTATGCAAATTATCCAGATGTGGGGGAAATTGACATAAAATATATACTTATAAAACGTATAAAATCACCCTCAACAGGCTGCACCCAAATATTTCATTTCAAACTCAGCACCGAGAAGGTCTTTCAGATACTGAACATCAGACTTCTTTCTTGCAGCTATCAGCATGTCATCCACATATAACACAAGATATATGTATGATCCATCTTCCAACTAATTGTTGTAAACACAACAATCATAAGGACTTCTGCTGTAACCCAACTGGATCATGTAACTGTCAACCCTTTTATACCATTGCCTAGGAGCTTGTTTTAGTCCTTACAAGGACTTCTTCAACTTACACGCAAAATCTTCCTTACCAGGAACTTTGAAACCCTCTGGCTGAGTCATGTATATCTCAATATCTACCTCAACATATAAAAAAGTTGTCTTCACATCTAACTGCTCAAGTTCTAAGTCATGTTGTGCCACCATTTCTAGTAACACTCTGATTGAAGTATGTCTGACCACTGGTGAGTATATCTCATCAAAGTCAACCCTTTCTTTCTGACTAAACCCTCTTGCAACCAAACGTGCTTTATACTTAACTCCTTATGCCTCAGTTATCCCTTCCTTCTTCTTGAAGATCCATTTGCAAGTAACAACTCTCCTATCGGTTGGATGTTAAACTAGATCCCAAGTATGATTCTTCAGTAATGACTCCATTTCATCTCCTGTGGGAGCAAGCCATTGCGATGCTTCAGAACATGTCACTGCTTCCCATTAAGTAGAAGGTTCAAAACCATCCACTTCTTCTCCATATCATCAAACTCATACCTCTTGGGGGGACCCCTAACATTGGATCTTCTAGCTCTGCTGGCAGCTATACTCTACTGACCCACGTTCTCAGTTTGACGCTCAACTAACATTTGCTCAGCTGACTAGATTGGATTCAGTTCTGGTTTAGTAACCAGATCAGATGAAAATTGACTTGGATTAGTTGATTGTTGCATTCCAACTGACTCCACCTTGCTGTTAGTTTTCTCAGTTTCAGAACTGGTTTCAATTCAGTTGTCCCTCTCACTGATGAACTAGGCATAGAATTTTCATCAAATACTGTATCTCTGCTGAGAATAACTCTGTTTTCTGTTGATGACCAAATTCTATAACTGATGTATAAAAAATATATCATTATATTATAAGACTTTTTATTATTATTTTATGATATTTTAGTATAATTTCATATAAATGCATTGAAAACTTATAAAAATCATAGTTAGTTATAATTAGATGCATAAGTTATAAAAACGATAAAAATGATGGTTTTTTGTCAGATTTACGTTTGGTGTTTCGTTGATTTTATTGCAGGATCAGATGTTTACCGAGATCCCAAAATATGACAAACTTTGAAGTATAAATCATGAGTTTTTGTGGGATAAAAGATTATGCCAAAATCTAACAACTTTGAACAGATCAACTGTCCTTAATGTTTCTACCGTAACTCATCTTCAACAGACATTTGACCTAACTTAGAGGCATTTTCAGAGAAAAAGTCCTTGATGAAAGTTGTAGACCTTCAAGAGAGCTTTCCAACGAATATTAAATCATGTCAATCTGAGGTCTACAGCTCGAGATAGGTTTTTACGAACATCTGATATGTTAGATGGCCGGCACGCGCCGGAGAAGGCCGGATCTTGCAGAAAAATCTCTGACATTGGTCCCACAAATCTCTGACAAGGGAATATCTACTGTGTAGCCGGCACGCGCCGGTGGTGCTCCGGCACGCGCCGGTCAAGTTATGTGGCCTATAAATAGAGCTCAAGTGCAACCATTTTGAAGTGTACCAATGCATATATCTCTCTTCTATATCTATCTATAGTCTCTTTTGTTGTTTTTAGTTAAATAAAAAGTCAGTAAACGGCACTCTGTCGGAATAATGCTTTGTAGTATAAAGTATCGTTATAATACTTAGAAGATGTATCAAGGCTCATTGATGTAAAAGAGTTGCTATTTCCGGAGAGTACAACTCTGAAGCTTCAATTGTAATCTGGTAACTTTTCTAATGTATTTATGTTGTTATTAGTATCTATATATTAATTATAATGATATTAGGCTAACTTAATATCTAGCCAATATATGAAATTGGATTAGTTTTATCTTTTTAGGGAAATAGATAACGACTATGTTAAAAGTGATTAAAATCGGTTATAATGAATCTCTTTCTATGTTTGAATTGAAGTAGCTAATTGATTTGAAAGAATTCATAATCTAATTATAAATTGATGCCTTGTAGTTAGTTTATGAACTCGTTAATAGAAAGACCGGAGGGTAAAATTGGCCGAGTGAAAACGTGACAACGGAATCCGATTTCCTAAACCGGGGGTAGATTTGTTTCGGGAGAAACAAACTCTTATTGAAATTTATACTCGAGAGATTGTCACGTTAAATTCGCCTGTTTAATTGACATTTCTTAAAATTGGCCGTATGACAAAACGGGAGTGACCCATGCTTGAGGATGACATTGGACAGAGGACAAGACATATGACAATTTCATACGCTCGTGTGAGGAGAAATTGCCTAGCTTAGGAGTATACCGTTTCGTATAATTGATTGGACCTTGGAAAAAGGAAGATCTGTCTTATTTAATTTCCACTAAAAAGATATAATAATTCAATAACATATTCTTGGCTAGTCTCTAATTATAATATCTATCTCCCTCCCTTAGATATTGTTTTGGTACCTATATATACTTATATCTATATATATATATATATATATATGTATTGCTATATATCTATATATATATATTTATATACTTATATATATCTGTTTTAGTTTTATGCTTTTATTTATTGTTTGTTAGTTTAGAGTTTGGTTGGATGATAAAATTGCGACTTAGATTGAGATAATAATAGTTTCTCGGTGTTTAATCACACGGTGAATTACCAAGTTTTCCCTGAGGATCGACACCTGACTCACCATACTATCACTACAATTTGATCCGGTACAATGCCGGTAAGGATTGATAGCATAGAAAAGGTCCGTCAGCTTTTTGGCGCCGTTGCCGGGGAACGACGCTAATTCATTGTGTTCGAATGATTTCTACTTATATTAACTCAAAAGTCTCGAGGATAAGTCAACACTCTTCTTACCCCATTTCTATTTTCTTTTTCGTTGGTACTTACCTTATAAGTAAGTTACCAATCTTTACTTTTATCGATTTCAACTATTTTCGGTTTTCGTTAGTTGATGACCAGAAAGAGTAAGGCCCCACTTACTCTTTATAAGCCTGACATAGATACTTACGAAAGGCAGTTAAGAGCAGAAAGAAAACAAGGTCATACTAGTCAGGGAAATCCTGACGGAGAATCATCATCAAATCAAAATACGAAAATGGCTGAAATCAGTGATGAAACACCTGAACAAGGGCTAGATCATGCTCAAGGGCATGGCCAAAATCTTAATCGGGATCTACCAATACCAAATAACCGAATAGAAATAATCAAAATCGGAACCGAACAATCGTAATAATAACCCACCGAATCCGAGACCTATTTGTGATCGGACCTTAAGAATAAACCGGACTAATAATCCAATTCGTTTACCCAATGAAGGAGCAAATAATTTTGAAATAAAATCTCATCTTTTTGGTCTAATTGACGCAAGAGCCCAATTTCTCAGGAGAGGATGATGAGGATCCACATCACCATCTCTATCTTTTCGAAGAATTGTGCAATACGACCAAAAGTCAAGGTGCTCATCGTGAATTAACAAGGATGTCTATGTTTCCTTTTTCTTTAAAAGGAAGAGCACGAGATTGGTTTATGTCACTCCCACATCATTCATTGACTAGTTGGGAGGAAATTCAAACCGAGTTTTTAAAGCAGTATTTTACTCCGGGTAGAAATTTGGAATTGAAGGTCAAAATTGCCAACTTTAAACAAGGATCTGAAGAAACGCTTGGGAATGCGTGGGAGAGATTTAAAAAGTTGTTAAGATCTTGTCCCGATCATGGTTATTCCTTAGATATGCAAATCCAACTTTTCTGTCGTAAATTAAGGAAAGATTCACGTGCAGATGTAGATCATGCATGTGGTGGTTCATTAATGATGAGTGAAGCCCAAATAGTTTACGATGCTATAGAAAAGATTTCCAAAAATAACGAGAATGTGGGAAACCGGTTCTAGCACCGGGAAAGTAGCATTTGCGGGAGAATGCACACCGAATACGGAAGTTCTAGCACACTTGGAGAATTTGAGTAGGAAGTTTGACAACCTACAGGCTAGTAGGACTGTAAAACCAGAAACTATCATACCAAATGACTACTCAAGTCATGATAATGTGTCATTAGGGATAGAAGAACCAGAAGGATACTCAAGGGAAGAGGTGAGTTTTTTTACAACAGCATAGGAATTTGAACAACGCGTATTCAAACTCCTTTAATGCTATTAGAAGAGAGCACCCAACTTTTAGATGGTTAGAAAACCCTAATAAGCCAGGACAACCGCCATATCCAGTTCGGTATAAGAATCCATATAGTAATCAAGTTCATAAAGAAATTAATTCAAATCGAACCTACAATCGTTACCTAAATCTTATCCACAACATACTACTCAAACTATACCGGTCACTCAAAGTTCAACCCAACTTTAAAGGAGTTGATAAATGGGATAAATTAATGGAAAATATGATGGGTGTAGTATCTACTCAAGCTCAGAATATGTAAACTATGATAACTTCTATAGGTTCAGTCTCTAAGGATATGACTATGTTGAAAACGTCTATGGGTGGACATGATACGAGAATGAGAACTATAGAAGCATCATTAAGGAATATGGAAGATCATTTGAGTAGAGAAGGAGAACGTAACAACAGTAGACCTCCAGGAGGATTACCAAGTAATACTGAAAGAAACCCGAGAGAGGTAAATGCTGTGATTACGAGAAGTAGGAAATATTGTGAAGATACTAGAGCAGAAAACGCAGGAAACAATGAGGTAGAAAATGATTTAAATGATAATATCGTAAAGGAAAAGGACGAACTTGAATTTACTGATGAAGAGGAAGAAATTATCGAAGAATTCTTAAAACGAGAATAATAATGTTGAACTCGAAATTGAAGGTGAAAAATGGGTAAAAGTCCCTAGAATTCGAAATATCCTATGGATAAGGACACGAGAACCCTATTTAAGGAACATGTCGAGAGACAATCGGGAAGATTTAAAAGTAACGAGAAGGATAAAGTTGATACGGGGGATGTTTTAAAGGAAAAATCTCAAGATAATGAAACTTGGCGATCAAGTAATGCTCAAAGATTCAAGGAAAAGGGAAAAGAGAAAATAACTTCGAACCAAAGGTTATAGATTTAGAATCTTTGCCTTATCCACCGAAAGATCAAAGTAAAAAGATAAAAAACGATAAGAAATATGCTCGTTTCCTTGACACTTTTCGTCATATTCATGTCAATATCCCCGTTATAGAAGCTTTAGTCAACATGCCCGCCTATGGAAAGTTTCTTAAAGATATCCTATCTAACAAAAAACGATTAGAAGAATATGAGAATATATGCCTTAATGAAGAATGTTACGCAATACTCCAAAGATCGACTACCTCCTAAACTTAAAGATCCCGGTAGTTTCACTATTCCATGTGAAATTGGAGGATTTCGTTTAAGAAAGTATTGTGTGATCTAGGAGCAAGTATCAATCTCATGTCTTATGAGGATTATAAGAAACTAGGAATAGGAGAGCTTACGAATACGAAATGACCCTTCGGATGGCGAGATAGATCAATTAAACATCCTAAGGGAATAATCGAGGACGTGTTGGTTAAAATTGATAAATTTTACTTCCCGATAGACTTTGTAATAATGGAAATGGAAGAAGGATATTCGGCGCCAATTATTCTAGGTCGACCATTTCTAGCTACGGGAAGGACTTTGATAGATGTTCAAAAAGGTGAACTAATACGAGAGTTAATGAGGATAAAGTTTCGTTCAATATCTTCAAAGCTATAAACCATCCATACAAAGAACCAGAATCATGTTCTTTTATAGATAAATATTCTACTATCTGGGATGCCAAATTTAAAGGTTATGAAAATAAATTAGAAGAATGTTTGGCATTTTCTATCTATAAAGAAGATGAAAATGATACGAAATGAAAGAAGTAATCCTTTATTTAGATAAAGGAGGGTTTGTTAAACATCCATGGCATCAAAATTTGAAATTGGAAATGGAAGGACCAGTTTTAAAACCATCAGTAGAAGATCCACCAAGGAATATGGAGTTGAAACCACTTCCTTCGAATTTGAAATATGCTTTTCTTGAAAATGATAATCTGTTACCAATTATTATTTCATCAACCTTAACAAATAAACAAGAAGATCAATTATTAAGAATGTTAAGACAACATAAGAAAGCTTTTGGATGGACAATGGCAGATATCAAAGGTATTAGCCCTGAGATTTGTGTTCACAAGATTATTTTGAATGAAGGAGCTAAACCTTGTATTCAGCCACAACGCCGCCTCAACCCGAATTTGCAAACAATCGTTAAGAAAGAGGTCATTAAGCTATTAGAAATGGGAATAATCTTTCCCATATTAGATAGTGAATGGGTAAGTCCAACTCAAGTAGTTCCAAAGAAAGGAGGTTTCACGGTAAAAGAAAATGATAAAAATGAATGGATTCCGACAAGGGAAATTACAGGATATCGAATGTGTATTGACTTTCGGAAACTGAATGATCATACTAAAAAGGATCATCATCCACTTCCATTCATCGTACAGATGTTGGAAAGATTAAGTGGACATAAGTATTACTGCTTCTTAGATGGTTATTCGGGTTATTTACAGATATTCATTGCAGCAGGAGATAGAGAAAAAACTACTTTCACTTGTCCCTATGGAACTTTTGCTTATAAAAGAATGCCATTTGGATTATGTAATGCACCTGCTACATTTCAGCGATGTATGATGGCAATATTTTCTGATATGGTCGAGAAATTCTTAGAAATCTTTATGGATGACTTTAGTGTTTATGGAGATTCTTTTGATAAATGCTTATCACACTTAGAACGCGTTTTACAACGCTGTGAAGATACCAACTTGGTACTAAACTGGGAAAAATGTCATTTGATGGTATCTGAAGGAATTGTACTAGGTCATAGAATCTCTGAAGTAGGAATTGAAGTTGATAAAGCTAAAGTCGAAGTAATTGAAAAATTACCTCCACGAATTAATTTGAAAACGTTAAGGGGATTTCTTGGACATGCAGGATTTTATAGAAGGTTTATTGCAGATTTCTCAAAAATAGCAAAGCCCCTGAGTCATTTGCTAGAAAAAGAAGTACCTTTTAACTTTGATGATAAATGTGTGGAAGCCTTTAAGACCCTAAAAGCGAAATTAACTACTGCACCAGTACTAGTAGCACCAGATTGGGATGTGCCATTTGAAATTATGTGTGATGCAAGTGATTTAGCTGTAGGAGCTATTTTAGGTCAACGGCATAACAAAATTCTCAAAGCTATCTACTATGCTTCTCACACATTAAACGCAGCTCAGCTTAATTATGCAACTATTGAGAAAGAACTGTTGGCTGTAATATTTGCCTTAGATAAGTTTCGATCATATATTGTTGGTTCTAAGGTAATAATCTACACAGACCATTCGGCTACGAAGTATCGTTAAGTAAGAAAGATGCCAAACCGCGTCTTCTTAGGTGGATTCTCGTTACTTCGGAATTCGATATTGAAATTAAGGATAAAAAAGGAAGTGAAAATGTAGTAGCGGATCATCTAAGCAGGATGGATAATGATGAAGGAAAAGAAATTCAGGATTCGTTTCCAGATGAGAAACTGTTTAAGATAGATACTCCCTCAACCATGCGATTATTAAAAAATAGAATACCATCAAAGGAAGATTCGCCATGGTTTGGGGATATTGTTAACTACATTACATGTAAGTACATCCCACCTCATTGGACTTGGCAACAGAAAAAGAAATTCTTTTATGACTTAAAGTTTTATTATTGGGATAAACCGGATCTTTTCCGAAGATGCTCAGATGGAATAATTAGGAAATGTATTCCTGATAATGAAATTTTAAGTGTATTATCATTTTGTCATGATCGTGAGGCAGGAGGTCATCATGGAGGATGGAAAACTGCTTTCAAAGTTTTACAATGTGGTTTCTATTGGCCTACACTATATAGAGATGCATATAAATATGCAAAATCTTGTGAATCATGTCAAAAATGGGGAAATATATCGAAAAAACATGAAATGCCTATGCAACCGATATTAGAATGTGAGCTATTTGATGTATGGGGCATAGATTTCATGGGACCTTTCCCTATATCTTTTGGAAAAAGATTTATTCTAGTAATGGTTGATTATGTTTCTAAATGGGTAGAAGCTGAAGCTCTCCCTACTAATGATACCAGAGTAGTGCTAAGGTTCCTTAAAAAGAATATATTCACACGATATGGCATTCCGAGGGCTATCATTAGTGATAGAGGTTCACATTTTTGTAACCGACCATTTACTAAGGTAATTGAAAAATATGGTGTAACTCATAAACTTGGAACACCCTATCGTCCACAAACAAGTGGACAGGTAGAGGTGTCTAATAGAGAAATTAAAAGAATCGTGGAGAAGACAGTGGACTCGAATCGTAAAAACTGGGCAGAAAGACTTGACGATGCATTATGGGCATACAGAACAGCCTTTAAAACACCGATTGGCTGTTCTCCTTACAAATTAGTATTTGGTAAATCTTGTCATCTCCCCGTTGAATTAGAACACCGAGCTTTATGGGCTATTAAATTTCTAAACTTTGATCCTAAAGTCGTCGGTGATCATAGATTACTTCGCTTAACGAGAACTAGAAGAATTTCGACTCGATTCTTATGAAAATGCTCGAATCTACAAGGAACGCACGAAAGCTTTTCATGATAAGAGAATCTATAGTCGTGAGTTCCATGTAGGTGATCGAGTACTTTTATATAATACACGTTTGAAGTTGTTTCCGGAAAGCTTAAATCTAGATGGACGGAGTCCATATGACGTAACAAAAATCTATAAGTCCGGAGTCGTTGAACTAACTGATGGAAGAACAACTTTTATAGCCAATGGACACAGGGTGAAATTGTTCGTGGAAGCTGAAGGGATACCTCAACCAGAAGAAGTATTATTGCTTATCGACCCTCCAACGAAGTAAGGAAGCAGGAGTTTTAAACTCAGCCGATTACAGGTACTATCTTTCTAATTCACCTTTTAATATGCATTTTAAAGTAGTTTCGTCTTTTACCGGATAGACGTAAAAGAACTGGATGCCTTTCATAGATAGGATAAGAGTTTTTATTTTTCTTTTAAGATTAGGTCTAAATAAGGATGTCGCGTTTAAGATAGAAGCCTTAGTTTCTAAATTAAATAAAGAATTGCTAATCGAAGTCAGAGAAAGAGAACTTTGTAATGGAAATTCAAGGAGTGCAATAAAAAGAAGAGCAAGGTTTCTAATGAGATGTAGAATCTGTGGAAAAAGTGAACATGATGGACAATGTGGAAGAAATACAACCATATCCCAGGATGAGTGTTTGAATGTTATTAAGAAGGGAACGATTAGGTGGTTATCCGAAAATCCCGAGGGAATACAAAGAGATAATTCAAACGCATCACTCCTAGGAGAAAGGTTAAGGGATCGTTATGATAACAATCTTGAGGATCTGAGATTGAGGGAGTTAGCAAAAAATCCTAAAAATTATAGTGTGTGCTTTTAGTCTTTTAATTGTTTTTAAAGTTGTGTTAATTCTAAAAATTAAAAGAAAATATTTTTATGAAAAATTTATAATAAACCTATTTTCATCTCATGTGATTTTAAATAGGTATATTATATCAAAAATATGTGATTTCAATATTATATTAGTTTTTATGTATTTTATCAAGTTTTATATAGAAAAATCGTATTGAACTTAGATTATATAACATAAATCATTTGATTAACATCAAATGATCTTTATGTAGTATAATTAGAGCTCATTACACAAAAGATGATAAAAATTTCGATTTTTGGGGGCCATGTGACCGGCACGCGCCGGTACACTACCGGCACGCGCCGGTAAACCTATACACTTAAACCTAATCTCGAATGTTAGCCTCATTTCACCCATTCCCTCAAAATTTTAGAAGAGCAGCCCGACTCCACCCCATTTTCGCCCAAAAATATATCAAATTTCATCACTTTTTCATCACAAATTCAACAATCCATCATCTTCTCTTCATCTAAAACATCTAAGAAGATCAACATTGAAAAAAAGTTGAAGCTTGGCAAGCTCAAAGCTCTCTTTTCTCTCATTCCGGCGACCCACCATTAATTCCGGCGACCTAGCTTTTCTTTCTAGCATATTAAGGTAATATATATATATATATATATATATATATATATATATATATATATATATATATATATATATATATATATATATATATATATTTAAATATTTCAAATTTTAGTTAAATTTCGAAATTATTTTGAATTTATTTTGATTTTATAGCCTAAGTAATTGTTGGTTCTTGTTGTTGGTGTTGTTTGTTTGTGTTGTTGTATTGTCATACCACTATCGTAGATGGCCTCATCATCTCGAAGCAATCCTAAGAGGAAAAAGACTGAAGTACCAATCGTAGTACCGGTAGTTCAAACTAGGCCTTTAACCAAAAGGGAGAAAACTTTAACCTTTGAAAAAAACCGCTAGTGCAGAAGCTAAGCGGGCACATGATGAGTACTTTAGTAAAAGTAAGGTTTGGTTAGAACGAGGGATTGATTTTTCGAAGATTGGGAAAGAAGTGAAAGAAATTTTCAAGGATAGAGGATGGTTGGATATAGCTATGGATAGGAAAGATACGATTAATGTTTCTATGGTATCAGAATTTTATTCAGTATTATCTACTTATGATGCTGATACGGTTGAGGAGATGACCTATATCCCTCTAAGAAGTGTTAATGTTACTTTTTACCCTGCTATGATTAATGTATTCTATGGTTTAGCTGAAATACCTGAAGAGGAGGATTATCAGAATGTTTGGGGTTTAGAACATCCTATGGCTCTACAAACCAAAGCTTATGAAGCCCAACAAGCCTTTGACCCCACCGCTTTGAATGGATAGAAAATAGGTTTGCTTATGGGAATTGTATTAGGGACATAAGGGCAATAAAACGCTTCTTAGGCCATAATGTATGTCCTTCCACACATGTTTGTGCATTTGGTCGAGAGGAAGTGGTTATTGCTTGGGCCATGGTTAATGATATTCCTATAAATGCTGGGGAAATTGATCTTTTCTAAGGCATGTGAGTTTGCAAGCACTCGTTATCGAGGGGGACGTCTCCCGTTCCCTAGTCTCATTTCTCGCCTTATGTGAGCTTGCGAAGTCCCCGTCTTACCCTCGGATAGAACCGTGTCTCCCTACATTCCTCCCATTGGTCTTAAGTGAGAGCCTTACCTACTAGGAATAATAGATTACAATAATCCTAATCGTCGGCAACAACAACCACCACCTCCACCTCCTTTTCACACTCAAGTACCTAGGCCACCTGACGGTCACACCCGGCCACGGCGAGCCAAGTTGAGGCTATGTTTCAAAGATTTAGTTCAAGCCCAGGCTAGAACCGATGCTAATATAGCTTTAGCTTTGTGAGAAGAATAGACAGTGGGCTGAGGACATTCGAGTTGGTCAAAGGGGATATCGAGATGCTATGAGTGAGTTTGATCCTAGATTTGCTGAGATTTCTGCTAGACACCCCTATAGTCAGCCTGACCCATATACTATGCCTGATTGGATCCCGCCGATTCCACCACCTATTATATTTCAGGACTATACGCCGTCATCCATAGGACAGGGTGGTATGTTTACAGGTACACCAGGGACATCCTTGGGCATGGGAGGAGTGACTTCTGTAGCAGATGTGACAGCAGGATTTGGTTCATTTGGTCTTCAGGGATCAGTTTCTATGTCGACGATGAGGACTGAGACATCATTTCGAACTTCTGTATTGGATCCACAGCAGTTCAGTTATGGTATTCATACGACGCAGTCGCAAGGAGCTGATTATACTTCGATACTATCTACATTTGGATCATCGTCATCTCAATACGACCCTACTGGTGACATTGATCTTAACTATGATGAGGACGAGTGATTTTTTTCTTTGTTGTATAACTATCTACTTTTGGTTTGACTTAGTATCTTTTATATTTGTTGTGTACGTTAAACGTTTGATGCACTCTCGGGGTAGTGCACGTTGTTATTTTGTATCTTTTTCGTAGTTTTCGGATGTTTTTAGATCTTTTTCACCACGTTTTAGAAACCATACGAAACTCTTGATGCGAGAAAATAGATGCTTTGGAATGATCCGAAAATAGAAATATCTCGGCGAGCACTATTTGACCGGCACGCGCCGGTTGGTGTCCGGCACGGGCCGGTGTAGTGGGCTGCAGAATCTTCTCAGGATATTTCCATTTCGGTCCACCTTTGTCTATAAAAGGAAACAGATGCAGCATTCCTAAAGTGCTCATTCTCTTCCTTTACCTTTAATTTTCTTGCTATAAAGAGTTTAAAATGTCCGATCATTCGTCAGTTAACAGTTATTCTCCTCCGCATACACCAAATTCTGTCATTCCAAATCCATTTTTTCATCAAATCCCTTACGAGCCTATGTATGCTTCGGCTCACAACCCTTATATAAGTAATTTCAATCAGTCACCGGTGTTGATTGAAAGGGGTTTAAATTTCAGAAAGGTTAACAATTGGGCATTTACGAGGATGGAAATAGATGGGTGGGACTATTTTTGTCGTATGCCGAGAGGTAGGATTAATGTTACTATGGTAAGAGAATTCTATTCAGTACTTTCAGAAGCTAATACTGTGTCGTTAACACAGTCTGTTACGATGAGAGAGTTGTTGTTCCTTTCACTTCTACCAACATAAATCAAATTTTCCTTATTCCACCAGTCCCCACATCACCAAGTCATTTTGAGTATCAATGGAGATTGGATACCGCTGACGGTTTTATTACAAAATATTCGGAAGCTTGTCCACTCTTGTTCTACAATTATGATATTGATCAAAATGTCTCTACGACTGCTTTGCTTCCCCATCTTAGAACGTGGAAACGATTCATCAATTCACGATTATATCCAACTGTTAATTTCTCGGAAGTTAGTGATGATGAATTGATGCTTCTATATGCGATTACTACGGAGCTTTATAGATTGGGGGTGCTTGATTCGAAATCAGTTTGTGAGTTTTGCGTTCGGGAGAAGCCCGAATTATCATCCTTTACCATTTGGATGGTTGATTTTTAGGTTATGTGTTCGTTTGGCAAGGGTTCCGGAAAGAGCGACAGATGAATATTTTCCAGCTCGCATTCCTCATGTTGGGCTTTTACCAGTCGATATTCCGGGAGGATCGTCAAGTGGTGAAAATTAGATAATTGTGTTGGTAGTCAGGAAGAAATAAAAATCATAAAAGTATTACGGTACGTTAGTATAAGTCACAATGAATTAAAATAATTTAGTTTAATAAATTAGTTTAAATTAGTTTAACTTAATTTATGGTTTTCTAGTTTAACATTCCTAGTAGTTTTAATTTGTATTTTAGTATTGTAATATATTTGCATGTTTTAACTTATGTTTTTAAATGTTTTTCTTTTATATTATATAAATGCTCGTCTATTTGACACCTAAAATAATCTAACCATGATAAAATTCATTTTATTTTCTAATCCAAATTTTTACTACTCATTAGCCATCGAGACGATGCCAATTCGTAAGTGGGGAGTAGGGATTGGTTAGTAAATAAACCGAATTTAATACATCAAATACTTACACACTTAGTTTAATTTTTCTTAAGGGAATAAGTGAATAATATATAATTATTATGATAAAAATGATATATTTGGATAGAATAAATTTTTAATTAAGTAAAGTAATCTTGATATATTATTTCTATATTAATTATGTCTATTTTAGATTTTTAATAAGATTTGTAGTATATATATCTTGATAAATATTATGAAATATTTTTTTTATGAAATTAGACAAAAGTTACTTATAATTATAATGAAATTTTAGAATAATTTTCTTTTCAAGACAAAGTATGAAATTGGAATCGGATTAGGGATGATGAGATTTTTGGCATAACTTTGATAAACCGAGCCAAATAAGCCTACCCGAACATGATTTCTAATTTTTGTCCCCACCTCAGCCTTGTAGAGTGATCAAGACCTCACTCGAAATAGCCATTATTATTAACTAGAAATTACTAACCCTAACTTAATAATGGTCTACATTTCTTTGAAAATCCCGCAAGTTTAGTATGTATTTATGAATAGCGGTGACGACATCGAAATTTGATATATGCTGAGATTGAAATGAATGTTATTCGGAAGGCAGTTTGTTATCAAATATGGTTATTAAAAAAAAAAAAATAATAATAATATATATATATATAAGAACAGAGTATTATAGGTATCTTTTCAGTTTTTGATCGACAAACAAAAAATAAAATATCAGATATAGCTGCCTGATGATAGTAGTCCAGCTAGGGTATTATCACGAAATGTCCTATTGCTGGTAATGAAGGTATATGCTACAAATCTGGTGAAAAAGAAAAAGTCAAATCAAAACTATCAAGAATTATCACGAGTTTAAGGAAACCGGATTCGTGATTTTCGATCGAAAGAGTAGTACTCCGATCAATCTTGATAAAGCAATGCCTATGTTCTTAAGTTCTTAAAAAAAAAAAAAAAAAAAAAACCATATTTTGAAAATTATCAAGGAAAACAGTGCCAGGAGTGTTACTGATTGAGAAATTTTTGATCAGAAGATGAAAGTGTAAGTACGTACGACTTGCTTCTACCTCTTTTGATTTTCCTTTGTTATCCTTTTCGATTAGCCAACTATCCTAAGCCTGAAAGTTACAAGCCAATTTGCCAACTACTTGACTTAGTCTTTGATTCCGATAAATCATACAGTGGAGATTAAAAAGTTGTTCTAAATATTTTATTTATACTTATAAAGTAATTCATGTAAAATTTCATTTAAATAATATTTTATAACTAATTTATTACGAGTGACACCGCGGTTGGTGCGGTCCTCGGTCAAAAAATCGACAAAATCTTCAAGCCTATTGCGTATGCTAGTCACACCTTGAATCCAGCCCAACAGAACTACACCACCACTGAAAAAGAGCTTTTAGCAGCTTGTCTTTGCGTTCGATAAGTTTCGGTCTCATCTCGTAGGTTCTCGGGTATTTGTCCACACGGATCATGCCGCTTTGCGTTATCTCTTTGCCAAGCAAGATGCCAAGCCCCGCCTCTTGAGGTGGATCTTGCTCTTGCAAGAGTTTGATTTAGAGATCCGAGATAGGAAAGGTTGTGAGAACGTCGTAGCCGACCACTTAAGTCGTATGGAGCTTAGTGAGGAGTTGATTAAGGCACAAAGAGAAATAAATGACTCTTTCCCTCACGAGCAACTATATACGCTTGACACCCTTCTTCCGGCTAAAAAGGGAAACTTTCTAAAAGTCGGTAAGGAAGGTAGTCCTTGGTTCGCTCCTTTTGTTAACTACCACGAGTGCGGTTTTGTAGATCCCGACCTTGACTCGAACCAAAGGCGTAAATTCCTTAGTGAGGTTGGTAAGTATGTGTGGGAAGATCCTTGTCTATATAGGTTGTGTTCGGATGGCATTTTGAGGAGATGCATCCCGGAGGGTGAAATTTTGAGTGCTCTTTCGTTTTGTCACGACAAAGAGGCCGGAGGCCACTTCTCGGGGCAAAGAACCGCTTTGAAAGTGTTGCAAAGTGGGCTCTATTGGCCCACTCTATTCCGAGACGCACATGCTTATGTGAAATCTTGTGACGCTTGTCAAAGGTCCGGTCGTATCTCAAGAAGGAGTGAGATGCCTCAGAAGCCGATCATTGTGTGTGAGATTTTTGACGTGTGGGGCATTGATTTCATGGGCCCCTATCCCTCCTCGTGTGGTAACAAGTACATCCTAGTCGCGTGTGACTATGTGTCCAAATGGGTCGAAGCCTTAGCTTCACCCACCAACGATAGGAATGTTGTTATCCGTTTTCTTAGAAAGAACATCTTTTGTCGGTTTGGGGTGCCACGTGCTATAATCAGTGATAATGGAAGCCATTTTGCCAACAATCCGTTTGATAAACTTTTGGAGAAGTATGGAGTGAAACACAAGTTAGGTACCGCTTACCATCCCCAGACGAGTGGTCAAGTTGAAGTCACGAATAGGGGTATTAAGCGTATCTTAGAGAGGACGGTAGACACGAATGTCAAGAGTTGGTCTTTAAAGTTAGATGATGCTTTGTGGGCCCATAGGACAGCCTTTAAGACACCCCTAGGCATGTCACCTTACATGATAGTCTATGGCAAATCTTGTCATCTTCCCGTAGAGATCGAACACAAAGCTTATTGGGCCATCAAAATGCTAAATCTCGATGACACCTTAATTGGTGAGAAGCGTATGGCCCAATTGAATGAACTAGATGAGTTCCGCCTTTGTGCTTATGACCTTTCCACGAAATATAAGGAAAAGACTAAGTTACTCCATGATAAGTTGATTAAACCTCGTGTTTTCAATGAGGGTGACGAAGTCTTATTCTACAATACTCGTTTGCATCTGTTCCAAGGGAAGTTGAAGTCTAGGTGGTCCGGTCCCTATGTTGTGTCAAAAGTCCACCCGTCCGGTGCTATTGAAATCACCCATCCTAAGTTTGTCACGTTTACCACTAATGGCTTGCGGTTGAAGAGGTATGAGAGGTTGCCTTACGATGAAGCACTGGAAATAGTGCACCTTGAAGACCCCATACCTTGTGATGAATCTTGTAAGTCTTGTCATGGACTTTAAATCTTGACTCGTATAATTCTGAATCCATCCTTCCATCTTTCTACCCTTTCTCGCCTTGTGCCAACGGTATAACTTTGAAAAAGTTGGCACCGTATAATCCATCTTCTCGAGCCAACGACGTAAAACAAAGGCGCTTTGTGGGAGGCAACCCACCCCTTTTTTGTGGTTTAAGTTGGTTGAGTAAGAGTCTAGATTGGTCTAGGGGTGGTTAGATGTGAGTGTGGAGTGGTTTCCCATGTCTTCCTGTTTTTCCCCTGTTTTTGCTCTCAAACGCACGTTCCCAACGTCCAAACGTGCGTTCCCAACGTCCAAACGTGCGTTCCCAGCTTTTCTAAACCAGCGTTTGAGCCTCTTCATTCCCAGTATCCATCCCCTGCTCCCAAACGCACGTTTCTCGTTTCCAAACGCCAGTTCCCTATTTTTCAAACGCACGTTCCCCTCTCCTCAAACGTGCGTTCCCAGCTCCTCAAACGTGCGTTCCCATCTCTCCCAAACCAGCGTTTGGACCCCTTGATCCTCAGTTAACTTTTTGGCCGTCTGAACGCACGTTCCACCACTCAAACGTGCGTTTGAGCTATGCGAAACGCACGTTCCCTTACTTTCAAACGTGCGTTTGAACCCTTTTCTATAAATACCCCTCTTCCCCAACCCAGCGTTCCCAAAATCGAATTCTCAGACCTAAACGCCGTTCCATCGCCCTTCCCCCTTTTTGCTTCGAAAATCTTCGTTTCTAACCCGTTTTGAGCGATTTTTGTTGCAATCAACACCTCATGATCCCCTCTTTTGTTTTCTAAACTCAAATCCAAACAACAATCCCTCAGATTCCCAGTTCGATCGGTGCGTGAGTGTTTTTTCACCATAGTCGATTTTCACTTTTCGTTTGTTTCGGGGCTCGTTAGTCACTCCACAACACTCACATAGGCTAATCTAAGCATAAGACAGGTACTTTTTGGTTTGCATTTCCGTTTTGAGTAGGATTAATTTTTGAATTTCTTTTCAAATTTTCCCCTACCCCGTCTGTAAATTGGCATTGATTATGTATCTTGTTTCTTGTTTGTTTGTTGTGTTTTTGGCCTTGTGGTGTGTGGTGGTTGTGTTATGGATGGTTTGGTTTGGTTGTTTTGAAATCCCGTATTGGACGATAATCGGGTCGGTTTGCCGTGTGTTGGTTGTGTTGTCGTTACCCTTGATATAGGAAGATGGCAGGAGGTAAACGGAAAGAGATAGGGGATAAAGGGAAGGGTAAAATGCCTGTTGTTGGTAAGAGTCAATCTAAGAAGCAGAAAACCACGGTTCGAACGAGAGGCGGTGGTATTAGGATCAGTGAGCCCGGGAGAGGTTCGAGCGCAAACCCTAGAGCTATTAGGGCTGGACAGCTTAGAGATGAAACTTCAGATGAAGATTTCGAGCCCGATACTGAGGGTCAAAATTCTAGCAGTGACAGTGATGATGGCAGTGAGGAGACTGCGCTTTTTGACAGTGAGGCACCCCTATCCCGTGTCTTACCTAGGGTCGCTCGTCCCCCAGTTTCTCAACCCCCAAGCCCTCCACATACTCAGCCTATTCCTCAGACTTCCACCGAGCCGCAACCCCAAGCAGCTTCTACCTCATCTGACCCACTTCCTTACGACATGCGTTTCTACACGCCCAAAGCCTTGAGTAATTATGAGGAGTTCATAGTCGATAAGAAGATGTGCTTTGAAAGAGGGCTAGATTTGAAGGTGGTACCGAAGCCGTTTGTGGATAATTTGAGGAGTAGGGGCTGGAATAACCTTATCTTGGACCCCGAGGGCAACCTGAACTTGTCGATAGTCCGGGAATGGTATGCCAACTTCACTGTGGCTGATTTAGAGAGAGGGACAGTTTGGGTGCGTGGAGTGAATGTCCCGTGGTCGGTCGAAGCGATTAATAATTTTTATAGGACACCGGCTATCCAGGGCGCTCATTATGAGGAGTGGTTTCAAGACAAGGATAGTTGGGGTAGTACTGAGGACCCTTTGGAGCAGATGAGGATAGAAATCAACCCCGAGTTGCAATGGATGTCGAAAAGGGGTAACACACGCAGTCAGTTGTTGACGACGACTTGGCCCGACGATTGGAAAGTCAAGGCTAAGTTCTCCCAGAATCGTCTACTACCTAAGGACAACATCACACACTTTCACATCAAGGATCTACAGTTGTTGTACGCTTTACATTATAAGTTGAAAGTAGACGTGGGGTGGACGATTTTTGCGGAGTTTCGGGAAAACCAGAAAAACAAGCGTCGGTTGATTATGTGCCCCTACTTGATTTACGGGTTGTGTCGAGATGCACGAGTTGGTGAGTATGCAGATGATCAGATTAGGAGGAGCAAGGTTTTGCCTATCATGCCTAAGTCGTTCAATGCTCGTACTGCTTCTCGGCCCCCTACACTTTCCAGACGGCTCATCCACACGGTCCTCCGGCCTTTCACCCCTACCTCCACTACTTCCACCACCCTGCCTGTACCACCACCTCCCCTCACCAGTATCACCACCACCACCATTCCACCACCTCCCAGTTCTGGACCTTCCACCTCCTCCACCACTCTACCTCCACCTACACCTACCATACCTTTCACCAGAGGGCCGTGGGCGAGCGAGAGGCGGGGGCGTTGATAGCACACAAGCGGCGAGATTGGATGGACGATGCGGATCATGATGAATGGGTTGCCGAAGAACCGAAGGAGATAGCTCGAGCTCGGCGGATCCATCTTCCGCACGAGCCTTGGATACTTCATCCTTCCGGTACACACACCGAGTTAGAGGCCGATCTGCGGCGGATTACCGAGAGCCCGCTAGAGGATGAGTCCGATGAGGGGTCGAGGTTCGGATAGAGGCGGAGGCGGATGATTCGTTGGATGTTGAGACAGAGACAGGGCCCGAGGCGGGGCGGATGCGGATTCGGAGACGGTGGGGACGGGTGCTTTGCCGAGACTACACGGCCCCGAGAGTGCGATTCTTGTGATCGCACCATCTTCCAGCACACAGGATCCTCCAGTTTGATGTACAGGGCCAGAGCAGCTAGCTTGTTTTTCATTATTTCTGCATTTCTTTTGAGAGTTGCAGTTTCTTTTAGCTAGTCTCTTTTTGTGGGTATTTTTGACTGATTCACTTTGAGGCGGGTTGACTTTTGACTTTTGAATTTTGACTTTTGCTATGCATTTGTAATCATTGTTCAGCCCTTGAGGCCTGTTTGACCGTGCATGTTTTTCTCCCTTGCGATTGACATTTTATTGGGATATTTGACTGCTACTTTGGCATAGTATATCGCATGCTTGGATGTTCTGAGTTTTATTGTTATGATGTATCCGTCCATTGCATACCCCATTTCCCCTCGTCATGCTTTGATATCGTTTCGTAGCATGGACTCGTTTTCTTACGCACCCGTTTGCCTATTGCTTGATCTTTAGCACGTGGACTTTTCCCGTGCATGCGCTTTCTTTGTTTCTGTTGTTCTCGCTTTAGGTTTCGGGATGGACTTATACGAGGGTGTCACGAGTTTCGAGTATCGGTTGCGCCTTTCTGCCGGGTTTCGATTAAACAGCTAAGTCCTCCTTTCTTTTTCTCTCTCACACACTGAGGACAGTGTTTCGTTTAAGTGTGGGGTGGGGGAGACTTAGCCGTTTTCTTGTGAAAATGAACAAATATGCTTAAATTTGTGGTATACTTGACCTATGACCGGGCTCGAGTCGATTTATGGTAATTTTTAAAAATTTTCAAGGGTTCCCGACACTTGTGTTGTTTGTGCTATGTCTATAGTCGAGTGGTGGCCATCTTAGTAGGGCCCCGAACGTATGCACTTCGGTTTGATATTATCTTGAAAATGGAGTTTATTATTTTCACGAAAGCTACACTTTGTGCACAATTTGATTACTACCACCTCTCATACCAATAGTCTCGAGGCGAAATAAAAAGGTTTATCTAAGTAGGACATGGGATGACGGTCATGGCGTCTCTTTGACCAACCAGAGCCAAATAAGCCTTACCCCCAACATTAGACCTTCGTAGCCCCTCTCAGCCTTGGTAGAATGGTCTGACCACCATTCGTCTTATAGCCATTTTGTTACTCAGTCAGAAACCTACCTTGAGCTTTATTTATGGTCACTCTCCCTTCATTCTTACCCTACGAGTGGACCTAGTCATTTGTTAGGCCACACTTGCTAAGGCAAGTGTGGGGTGGGGAGAAATGATGATTTGATGGGTTGGTATTTCCTTGTTTGGAGCTATAAGGAGAAGAGGAGCTCATTTGAGCCTAGTGTTTGGGTTTGGGCCCAAAAAGAAAAGAAAAAAATCTGTGAAATTTCTTTTTTCTTCAAAAAAAAAAACAAAAAAACAAAAAAGAGAAGAAGAGAACTCGATCAATCAAAGTTCAAAATAAATTAGAAAGTTCTCAAAGAATAAAAGTTTGGTGTTTATAAATAAAAGGGTTGGAATCAAAGAAATGAGCTCAAAAGTTATTTTTATGATGTTAAGGGTTGGGATAGTGAGATAGGTGCTAATGTATTCGATCTCACCTTATGAGACTTGAAACATAGTTGAATTAGGCAATGAGTTCGGGTATGTTAGTATCCTATGGTTCCCAAAGTGTTTAAACTAATCAAAAAGGAGTTTGGGTGGTTTGTATGGTAGAGATAAAGTGGTACACTTGTTGATTAGGTTCACTCGTACTTCTTTTCTCCGAGTTCCCAAAATATCCTTTTCGATTAACCGGAATTACCCTAGCCTAACGTTATAACCCTTCAAGTCCTGCCCGATCGTGTCCAAACTTAGTGACCTTGATTAGTGGAGAGGCTAGTGATTATGAGACGGTTGGTAGACTTTTGGTTGGGATTCAAGCCCCGACAATCATTTTGAGCACTTGGTTTTAGCTTTGCACCACACACACTCCAGTTTCTTGATAATGTTATAACCGGTGTGTATATGTTCGTGTTTCTTACTTTGTGGTTACCTCGAGGGTGTGGATAGTAGCACCTATGTCACAATGTTGAATCCCTTGGTTTGATTTAAAACGCCTATTTCACTCGAGGACGAGCAAAGGCTAAGTGTGGGGTGGTTGATAGGAGTCAACTTTACGTGACTCCGCTACATTGTTTGGCCTCCGTTTACCACATTTTCAGCACATTTTTGGATGATTTAGACCACTTTCGGGGTAATATTGTGAGTTCCTAGCACGGGGGGTAATTCCGTCCTTTTTGATAGTTTACCACCCCTTTTTGATGATATTGACCCCATTCCCGAGCACGTTTACCCTTTGGAATGTGTTGGTTGTTTTTGGTTATTGTGATGATGTAGGGTATTGGTGTCTCGATGACCCGAAAGGCAATGGTTTACAATGAGAAACATGACCGAGGTGAGAAAAGAGGTGGAAAAGGGAGAAAAAAGTGAAGAATTGGTGGCACGGGGTCCAAACGCACGTTTGGAACTCTCAAACCGGCGTTCCGGATCCCCAACCGGCGTTCCAAGCCCAAACCGGCGTTCCGAGTTGCCGAGTCAAACGAGTTCAGCCCCTTCAAACGCCGGGTTCAAAGAACTACCTCAAACGTGCGTTCCGGGCCTGCTTGAACGCACGTTCCCTACCTTCAAACCAGCGTTCCAGGCCTCTCGAACGCGCGTTCCCTGCCTTCAAACCAGCGTTCTGCAAGACAAAAGCCCTAAGCTGCCCAGAATTTCAAGCAGAACGCACGTTCCACTCATCTGGAACCAGCGTTCGAACCAAAATCTGCAGGATTTTCCCTCCACCTATAAATACCCCCCTTAGCCCATTTTGGAAGATTATTCATCTTCTTAGCCAAACTCTACCCCCTTCATAGCTCGAATTTTGTAATAGCTTAGAACATGATAAATTCATGTAGATCAAACATATCTTAGCTTAATCTTTTCATTTCTTAGATTAGATTTTCATTCCAAACAACAAGTCTCCTACTTTTTGGTGATTCTCTATTTTGTACTTTCTAGCTCAAACTCGAATTTCTGCAATTTAATGGTATATTTCTCTTCTCTTCTACTTGTTATGGCTCTTATTTACTGTTTTGTGCATGTTTTAATTAGTATAATGAGTAGCTAATCCCTTTTCATAGTCGAATCATGTGAAATTTGGTGAAATCACCTCTTGGGTGATGGAAATGGGAGTGGGTAGTGCTTTTTATCATTATATCTTGCATATTTCATGTCTTAGAACTTGTTATAACGGATTTGGGCTAGATTGATCACCTAGGTCAAAATCACACACATTACTCTTGAGAGTTGTTCAGAGAGAGGGATGTGGGAAAAAGGTTCTAGGATCGTATTGTAGTGCGAGGTTACTCGTTTTTAACGTTTAAACGGCTCTCGTGCATGATTGTCTTGTGAATAAACCTCTCTTAGGGAAGGTTAGTTGACTAGGCTTAAGGTGTTGGGGAAGAGTTGTTCAGAACCTAACACCGGGATTAGGAGTTCGTTCCCGTGGAATTGAGTGCAAGAGTTCGTTTGTTTAATGCACACTCCCGGTTTTGTCATTCCTTGGGGTGAAACTAGCTATTTTGATCATGATTCGGCTATGTCCCTTAATCAATCTTTACAACCTAGTAGTTCGATCTTCTTTCTTATCTTTACATCTTTAGACCCGTTAGTTAGAATCACTAGAGTCGTTGTAGTAACAAAACCTTAAAACTTTGATCACCTAGACTAAGCAATACGTTCACTTTGGTACTTGCAAGCACGATTCCTTTGGGTTCGATCTCGTACTCCTGTAGCTATTCTAGCAATCGACCCGGTACACTGCTGGTTAGAGAGTTAGTTTACCCACGGTTTCGAGTCTTTATAAATTGTTTTTGTTGGGTGGATTTTACCTCAATCAAAATGGCGCCGTTGCCGGGGAATTGTGTGCTATTTGTGATATCTCGTAAGTGAACCGAAGGCTTGGGCCTAGGTTTTATTTTACTGTTTTCGTGTTGTTTGCTTTTTGTAGTGCATGACCCGGAGATCTCAAACACCACTCGAACCTTACATAGACGGAATTGAAGCTTACGCAAGGCGTAGAAATAGTCAACGAAGAAGAGGTCGTCAAGTAGAGGAGTCGATTCCGGTCGTTGAAGAGAATAGTTTGGGTGAGTTGGGAGAAGGATCCGACATGGCACAACAAGGTGGACAAGGTTTGGAAGGAAATTTGGGGAATAACAATGGAATCCCAATTCCAAACCCGCCTCTTATCAACAACAATGCACAAGGAGGTGGGAATGGACAAGGAAACAATGCGGTGAATGCGAATGGACCTATACCTCAGAATGTTCAACATGAGGCCCAAGGGAATCAAATGGATCCCGCTCTTATGCAACAATTCAATGCATGGATGTTGAACCGGTTTCAACGAACCAAAACCAAGCTCACAATCAAGGTGCAAACGCGATGCCAAATTGGTTTAACGGTCAACAAGAGCAAAACCAAGGTGGTTTGACTTGTAGAGATTTTGTGCTAGCTCCTACGGCAAACATGGGGCATAGTCCAATCCGAATGCCACCGGTAGCCGCCAACAACTTGGAATTGAATAGGAACATCATACATTTGTTGGGAGACAACGCTATATTCAAGGGAACCGCTTTAGAAAATCCTCACTTATTCATTGATCACTTTCTCCAAATAGTGAACTCGACAAAAATCAATGGAGTGAGTGATGAGGCGCTCAAACTTATACTTTTCCCGTTCGCCTTGAAAGAGCAAGCTAAGAGGTGGTACGACTCATTGCCTAATGATTCTCTATACACATGGGAAGAAGTGGTTAAAACTTTTCTACTCAAATATTACCCTCCATCGAAGACCATGGATATGAAGGAAGCTATAATGTCGTTCAATGCTTATGAAGGAGAAGAACTACATGAGTCATGGGATCGGTTTAAGGCTTTGTTGAGGGAGTGCCCGGGGCACGGATTGAGATCGTACGAGGTAGTTCATGCTTTCTTCCGGGGTTTAGACCAAGTGCATCAAAGTACCTTGCATGCTTCGTGCAATGGAGATATTATGAGTATGGTACCCGGAGTGACTATGAACCAAATTGAGAAGATTTCCGAGACTTCGAGGCAATACATATCGTCGAGTAGAAAAGGGACAAGAAGTAAGAAGCCCGGTTTGGTTGAAGTCAAAGAAGTAGAGGCAAGTGATCAATATCATGCTCAAGTACAAGCGATGGAGCAACAGTTGGGGAGATTGCAAAAGGAGAATGAGAGTGCTAAGCTTTGCCAAATTTGTAGTGGATCACATTCGGCAAAGGATTGTAGGATGACGACCAAAGCTCAAAATATGGCTTATCCTCAATCCTCAACTCATGGGCAACCTAGTACTCTATCTCAAGATAACATGAATGAGTTGGCTAAGCGGATGATGAGTATTTGCTCTATGGAGCAATGGAATACGGGGTCCCAATATCAAACTCAGTCACAAAACCCCTATCAAGGCCAATATATGGGAGAACAACAAGGTGGGCAACCGTATGAAGAATCCCAAGATGTGAACTATGTGGGACAAGGTCAAGGAGGGAGCTATGGAAATCAAGGTGATGGTTCTTGGAGGAATAACAACAATCAAGGTTGGAACCGTAATCAAAACCAAGGCCAAAACCAAGGTTATAGACAAGGCCAAAATCAAAACCAATCTTCACAAGGGCATGTCTATCAACCTCCACACCAAAGGCAACAAGGAGGGTATAATCAACAAGGCTCTAACAATCATCAAAACCCTCCTCCTTTGGCTCCTATACCTCAAAAGAGTTCAACAAGGCTCCTCCTTTTTCTTTCATTTCCAATTGGGCTTCAATTACATGCTCCCTAGCTGCAAATATATATATATATATACATAAGAAGTAATTATAATTTATAAAAACAAACGACAAGGTATGATTTGCTTGAAAAAGGTAGTACTAAAACCTTTTAATTGTAAAAACTAACCTGGATGCATAATTAGTGTAAGCAAAAGAAAGGCAATAGTCTGCTTCAACATTCTTATGATTTGCCTCTAGATATATGTATACTCTATAAAGCTCAGAAGATATATGTTTGCGATGTTTTTTATACATAGACGAATGCAGAATTTATAGTTGCGAAATATTCATATCAAATTAAGTACTCCCATAAAGAACAAAAAGCAAGGCCGGTGAAGATTCATAACTCTTTGATTAATCTAATTGAATAATCCAAGACCGGCGATTCACTACACTTGAGGACATAGCAAAGTTCTTTTCAATTTGGCAACCTTTAGCGATGAGCATCAACAAGGCATTCTAAACTTAGTATTGTATATTAGACGGATTAGGTAGAAGGACAAAAATATTTTATATATTAGTGAATAACACACATTTTCAAAACTTTTGCATAAATGAAAAAATTGCTATTAAAAAAGGAGTGGACGCCTTCCAACAAAAAAAAGTACAACACATTTTCTTTCTGATCCATTATTTTTAAACACTTGTATGTTTCAATCTACAACTCCAAACTTGAAAATTCTTTCATCGATTTTTTTATTTTTTCATGCTCTCATATTGAGACTACATTCAGCATATTCTCAACGTAATTTCCGAAAATCCACTGTCAAAATCCATAGCTTTTCGGGATTCGCTGTAACGCCGCGTCTCGAAAACCCAAGTATTTTCGAAAAGCGGACCGTTCGGCCATGCTTCGAGATGAAATCTCGAAACATGAAACCTTTTTATGGAAGTACAAATCAACACTAAAAACAGAAGCTAAAACATCACAACTTGGGACTAAGTCCACAGAGTACCTTAATATTACATAAAATCATTACCAAATCCATTAAGAAATTTCCCCCTTCGAATTCTCTCACTGCTTACTACTGAGTATGTGCCATAAAACTCGTTAATCTGAACAACTCATTGTTCACCCATTTACATTCCTATGTTTTTTTCAAATATAGTAATTGGTCAAATATAGTAATTGGTCTGGAGTATGGCCCAACGGTCCGTATTCCGAAAATACCCGGGTTTTCGGGACGGGGCGTTACATTCACTAAGTGAATTTCGACAATAATCTCTCGAAAACGATGTGATATCGAACCAACTCTCAAAATGAAGAGCATTCAAAAAGTAAAAAACCGGTGAAATCTCAAAACGAAGAGCATTAAAAAAAATAAAAATAAATCGGTGAAATCTCAAAACGAAGAGCATTAAAAAAAATCGGTGAAATTTTCATCACGTTTGGAGATCTCGATCAATAAATTTAAGTGTTTGAAAATTAATGTGGAAAGAGAAAAAACCTAACAAAAAAGAAGCAAGAAAGTTTTATTACAAATAAAAAAAATTGGGAGGGACAATGTACAGAAGAAGAGCCGTAATGGGTAATAGATAAAGATGTATTGTCGCTTACATGCACTATGTCGGCCCCAACATAAAGTGCAGATGAGAAGTTGAGATTTCAAAGATCATAAGTGAGATTGTGAGTAGTCCCGGTATCCGCAATCCAATCAAAACCTGGATGTGTGTGTGTGGAGAGGCCGAGTATGCCTAATGAGGCCGAGGTGGTAGTGGCCGATGGGTTGATGGAGGGGAATAGTCGTAGCGGTAATGACATGATGGAGCAGTATGGCCGACCTGAGCACAAGTTTGGCAGGTGAATGAGGCAGAACCAGGATGGTGTCCGGAGTAGGAAGGGCGGAAAGATCCAATATCTCGGTCATGCCCCTTTCCTCGAAAAAAATTTGAGTTGCGGCCTCGGTTGGAAGTAGAGGACGTGGGCGGACCAGCATAATGAACAGCAACAATAGTCATCGGCGAATAAGAGGAGGGAGCTGTCAGAACTGTATTCGGTATATGATGATGGAGGCGAGAGGTGGATGAACCACCGGCGAAGAAGGTGGCTGGGACAGCAGACGGCAAGGAGGGGTTTATCGATTAGGGCTGCCAAGGCCCCACCAGAGATGATTGTAGAATCGGACATGGCCGTTGGAGAAGAAGAAGACATGCAGCTGGTTCCTTATTTTTTTGGGAAGAATGGTTAGGGTTTAGTTAAGAATTGACATAACGAGAGAGAGAAATTCGATTTGCTTTGATACCATAACATAATTCGTAAATGATTGCTTTTCATTGATTAAATTGAATAGAGCGCGTACAAATATATAGGCCTAGACTAACTTAGGCAACAAGTCATAAATAATTAAGGGTGAATTGGGGAGAAGGGCAAAACATTTCCATAAAGGCCAAAAAAAATTTAATTTTTTTAATTCTGGCGCTTTTTCTTCCAAGAAACAAAACAACACACTTTTTGGTCGAAACCGGATATTTTATATATGTTAAACTGTACAAAAAGGCACACAACTATACAAACAAGGCCAATCGGCGAATTACATGAATTTAGTATTCAAAAAATAAATCACGGCCAAGCCAGTCTAAGTTCACGGGCTTGGCGAACTGCTTCGGAGATAATTATCATCTTCGGGGCTTACATGTTATGAGGGACTGTCCCTGGACCTATAGCATGTGGAAAGAGATTATTTACCAACAATAATGGAGTTCTTTCACCTCCACCCTTGAGACCCCTTCTTGGTTGAAGAATTGCTTGGAGATAAACATGTACAAACACAACAATGCAACGTTCTGGAAATTTTTGTTCCGCGAGATTTTGGTGAGCTTACTTGCGTAATAAACAAAACAACACACTTTGCATAAAGGATTCTTTCACCGAATTTTTTTATTTTTTCGTGCTCTTTATTTTGAGACCACATTCATCATATCCGACGTGATTTCTGAAAATCCTCTGTCGAAATTCATTGCTTTTCGGGATTCACTGTCGAGATTCACCGAGTGAATTTCGACAATGAATCTCACGAAAAACGATGTAGTTATATCGACCTAAGTCTCAAAACGAAGAGAATGAAAAATAAAAATTCAGTGAAATTTTCATCACGTTGGAAGATCTAGATCAAAAGATATGAGTGTTTGAAAATGAAGGTGGAAAGAGGGAAAAAAGGTACAGGTCTACATGTAGCCCGCGTGGGTTTCTTTGTTTTTTTTGTGATCATTTAGGCTATAAAAATTGTAGAGGTTGTCGTTCACCCCATAAAAATTATTTGGTTGTCTTGTTACTTAAAAATATGCCAAAATTTGTTCTTATACCTAATTCACTAAATAATTAAATGGATTTTTGTTTAAAATGACTGATTTCGAGACTTAATTAGGCACTCAGGACACCTAAAAAAGTTTATTGTTTATAAGTACACGTTTTGTCAAACTTACCTAAATTACCCTTTTATACCCTTCTTCGTTGTTGTTGTTTTAGAAAGGAAAAAATTCATTGCTCAACTCTAGAACTCCAAGGCTGATTCCGGAATGAATTACTTTGATGGCTGATTCCCGTCAATCTGAGCCCCCAACATGACAAATTTCACAGAGTGAGATGGCTTCTCTTTTCCCATCCTTTTAAATTTGTTGCTCTTTTGGCCTGTTTGTAAGGGTTAGATTGACGGATACTTTGTTCTTTTTGCTTTGGAGATCTAACGGCTTTTCTTCTTCAGCGTCTCCGGCGGGAATCGTGGGATTGGATTTGTCTAGGGCGTTGGATTAGTTTTGTCTTGTTGTCTGGCAGGTTAGAACCCTTTTCCTGATGGTTCTTGGTTGTTCATCCGGCCTCGTGGCTTTTGTTTTTGTCAAGTAAAAGGCTTGCAAAGCATATATTCACTTGGCGTATCCTATTCATGTGGCAGATGGGGTGCTCAGTTAAACCTTTTCACTATGTTTGAAGCCACTATCATTTGCATTTAATTTCAAAATGAATGATGTTATAATTTATATTGGAATTTATTTTGATATGATGTTAGATTTCCTCAAAAAGAAGAAGATGTGATGTTAGATTGATACTTGTTAAAAGCTTTACTGACGTTTTGCAGAAAATGACATAATTGGTGGAAGGGAGGGGTGGGTGGTTGCACTATGCTAGTCAACGTGTACGAAATAGAGCTAGAGCTTTGGGATGACATTGTTTTTGCAACTAATGTCACTATCATTTTCCTTGGTCTAAAATCTGTTTTTGTTATTTTCTTTTTGTGGTATAACACTTGTTGAATATTAACATTGTGTATATAATGTCACTGCAAAAACAGTGAAACAATTAATGTATATAATGTAACTCTTGCACGTGTTTGTCTTCAAAAACTGTATAAGTTATTATTGTCACTTCAGATAGTTAGCACTTCAAGTGTATCATTACATTTGACTACGTCTTCACATGTCACTGCATCGTCAAATATCAATGCATCTTCACATGTCACCGCATCGTTAAATGTCACTGCATCTTCACTTGTCACTGCATTGTGGTGGCCACTGCATCGGGGTGGTCACTACATCGCGGTGGTCAATGCAACGCGGTGTCACTGCATCACGGTTGTCAATGCATCTCGGTGGTCACTGAAGCGGGTTGGTCACTGCATCGTGGCGGTCAACGCATCTCGGTGGTCATTGTATCAGGGTGGTCAATGCATCGCGGAGGTCACTGCTTCGGGGTGGTTATTGCATCACCGTGGTGAATGCATTACGATGGTCACTGCATCGCGGTGGTCAATACGTCGGATTGTCATTGGATCGGGGTGGTCACTGCATCGCGGTGGTTAATGCATCGCGGTGGTCACTACATCAGGTGGTCACTACATCGCGAGTGGTCACTACATCATGGTGTTTAATGCATCGTGGTGGTCACTGTATCGCGGTGGTTAATGCATCGCGTTTGTCACTGCATCGCGATTGGTCACTTCATCGCGGTGGTGAATGCATCGCGGTTGGTCACTGCATTGCGGTTGGTCATTGCATCGGGGTGGTGAATGCATCGTGATGGTCACTGCATCAAGGGTGGTCACTACATCACGGTTGTCAGTCCATCGGGGGGGTCACTGCATCGCGGGGGTCAATGCATCGGGGCTGGTAAATGCATCGTGGGGGTCACTATATCGGGGTGGTCACTGCATCTCAACGGCATCGCGGTGTTCAATGCATCAGGGTGGTCACTGCATCGTGGTGGTCAATGCATCTTGGTGGTCAATGCATCACGGTGGTCTCTGCATAGCGGTGGTCAATGAATCGGGGTGGTCACTACATCCTGATGAAGAAAAAAATCGATTTTAAGAAATTAAGTCAAAAAAGAGGATGGAAAAATATGAATTATGGTGAACGAATTACGATGATCGGAGTTTTATATCACAAGAAATAACTGTTTGAAATATTGAGTAGGTGAGAGAAAATTACAATTTTTTTTTCCTAACTTTTCAGCGTCCAGGAATAAAATAAAACCCTTCCATGCACCTATTTCCCTTTTTTTCGTTTTTTTAATTTTTTTTCATTAAAGGTATTGTTGTCTATCTATCTAATTTGTGTCTTTATAACCAATGAAATGTTTAGCATGTCCTATTTGCCTAATCAAGAATAATACATGCCCCGAAAGTAAACTCCCAAAACCTTACCGAAATGCAATCTATGCCCTTCATTTTTGTTTTCTTCTTTCACAGGTCCATGTCAAAAAGCCAACACATGGCCCTGATTTTCTTTCGGTGAATTTTTTGTGAACAAATTCGGGGGACCTAGCTTTATTGTTGCCTAATTAAT
This sequence comes from Gentiana straminea, assembly GCA_036785695.1. Taxonomy (NCBI): domain Eukaryota; kingdom Viridiplantae; phylum Streptophyta; class Magnoliopsida; order Gentianales; family Gentianaceae; genus Gentiana; species Gentiana straminea. Next base: position 6,244,538 of record JAVUPR010000299.1, on the reverse strand, counting down.
TCTATTTTGTGTCCTTTTGGACCATTGGCCCATAATTAAATACAACGTAATGATATTTAGCTAAGTTCCATATTATCCTCGACACTTTGTTAGCTATGTGCTTTAATCTGTGCACTTGGTCCGAATTCAATTGTTCGATGTGATTTGAGGTGAAGTATATGATTTCCTTATGAAAATTCATCGTTTGGTATCAAATGGTGCGACGAATTCTGTTGGTTGCTGAAGAAAGAGGAATGAATTTAAATAAATTATAAATGTTGCTTATCACGGGCGGACCCAGCATGGTAGGAGTGGGGTGCATGGCCCCAATCAAATTTCCGGGCAAAGTTACTGGTATACCCCTCTAATAATATTATGACCTTGTATGTATATTATTTCAGACAATCTCTAGTATAATTATTTATTCAGTTCAACTGGTTTGAAGCTTTAATACTAAGTTTGAAACTTGGTTGTTGAGTCGTTTTTCACCTATATTTTTCGAATTTGGCTACTACTGGAAAAATTTCATATGTTCGCCACTGTTGCTTGTTAAACACAACACAATTGGGAAAAAGATGATTTGTATATTAACAGTAGTCAAGTATTTATAGTACAATGATCACCAAAACCCTAAACCCAAAATATCGTAACTGTACAAATATACCCTTACATCCATTATTACCACAATATATTTCCACACGCCCCCTCAAGTTGGAGCATGTAGATCACAAATGCCCAACTTGCCTAAGAGAAAACGAAACTGTTGTCTGCCGAGAGCCTTTGTCAAAATGTCAGCCAGCTGGTGCGTGGTAGGAACATAAGATGGCGCTAAATTACCGGACAATAACTCATCACGAACAAAATGACAATCGACTTCAATGTGCTTGGTACGATCATGAAAGACAGGATTCTTAGCGATATGAAGCGCCGACTGACTATCACAAAACAACCGCATAGGCCGAGGATGCAAGACACCAAGGGAAGATAACAAGGACTTGAGCCATTTGAGCTCACAAGTGGCAACCGCCATTGAACGATATTCAGCCTCGGCAGAAGAACGGGACACCGTAGGTTGCTTCTTGGTCTTCCAAGAGACAGAGGAACGACCCAAAAACACCAAATAACCGGTTACAGAACGCCTAGTCAAGGGGCAGGCGGCCCAATCAACTTGTCACGAAAAAGCGATCAAGGACAAGTCATCCATATGACGCAACAGAATACCTTGTCCAGGACTCCCCTTCAGAAAACGCAAAACACGCACTGCAGCCTCCCAATGTGGGACCTGTGGATCGCTCAAAAACTAGGCAAGGGTATGCACAGAGTAACTCAACTCAGGACGAGTAACAGTCAGATAGACCAAACGGCCCACAAGACGACGGTACTGATCGGGATGGGCAAATGGCTGACCGCTAGCGGAAGCGAGGCGATGATTCTGCTCCATAGGCGTATCAATGGGCTTGCAACCCAACATGCCCGCCTCAGTCAAAATGTCCAACGCATACTTGCGTTGTGAGAGAAAGATACCCTCGGGGCCACGAGCCACTTCGATGCCGAGAAAATATTTCAAAGGGCCCAAATCCTTCATATGAAAGCAAGAGCTCAAGTACTGTTTGAAACGAACTAGCAGATCATACGAAGATCCGGCAATAATCAAGTCATCAACATAAACCAGAACATGAAGGGAAACACCATCCCGATTATAACTAAACAATGAGTAATCCGCATAAGACTGAACAAAACCAAAAGTCTTCAAAGCAGCAGTGAGCTTGGCGAACCATTGTCGAGGGGCCTGTTTCAAACCATATAAGGATTTACGTAACCGACACACCGTGCCAGGAGAGGAAGCACGATACCCAGGAGGAAGTTGCATGTAGACTTCCTCAGTCAAATCACCATGCAGGAAGGCGTTATGGACATCCATTTGATGCAATTCCCAATTACGAGCCGCCGCAACAGACAGAAAAACACGAACAGTCCCCATTTTAGCTACGGGAGCAAAGGTCTCATTATAATCGACTCCTTCAACTTGCCGATTACCACGAACAACGAGTCGAGCTTTAAGGCGCTCCACGTCGCCAGTGGAGGTGTATTTAATTTTATATATCCAACCACAACCAATGGCACATTTACCGGGAGGAAGAACCTCTAAAGACCAAGTTCTATTGCGTTCCAAGGCATCAATTTCCTCTTGCATAGCCCGATGCCAACCGGGCAACGAAACGACTTCTCGAAAAGTGGCGGGTTCTCGACCCTTAGTAATAGGCTTGTCAAAAAACATTGGTGGCGGACAGAAAATTTATTATAATCAACATAACAAGCTATGTCAAAAGGTTTACCTGAGGAGCCGGATGAAGACGAAGACGCGTGTAATGGAGTGGGGTCTATGTCGTTTTGAACTGCCGTATTGGTGACGTAGTCTTGAAGCCTTTTGGATGGAACTTTGATGCGATGACCACGACCCAAAGGCTCATCAATAGAAATCCCCGGCTCCAGAGCAGGAGCAACCCTGTCATCACTAACATTGTCCATACTCCCCCTAAAATCCACAGGGGCCGACCCATCAGATTCAACAGGCTGATCATCATCATCATCCCACAACGGAGGTTGGCTAAAATAACGTTCCCATTGAAGACGGTCACGGTCGGGCAGGGACTCAATAAATGGAAACTGATCTTCAAAAAATTCCACATCACGACTTACAAAAAAATCATGAGTTGCAAGGTCATATAAACGCCAACCTTTTTTACCAAACGGATAGCCAACAAAAATACAACGACGAGACCGGGATTCGAATTTATCCGTATTTCGAGGACGAACAGAAGCATAGCACAAACACCCAAAGACGCGCACATGATCATAGGAATGGGGGCGGCCGTACAAGCATTCGTAGGGGGTTTTACCATTTAAGACACGAGTAGGAGTTAAATTAATCAAATGCACAGCAGTAAGCACACATTCACCCCAAAAGTACTTCGGCAACTTGGCTTGAAAGCGTAGTGCACGTGCAACATTTAGGATATGACGATGTTTGCGTTCGACACGACCATTTTGTTGGGCCGTGTCTACACAAGACGTTTGATGTAGTATACCTTTAGAAGAAAAGAAATGTTGTAATTGCATAAACTCTTGTCCGTTATCACTTCGCAAACTTTTGATATTTTTATTAAACTGAGTAACGACCATAGCGTAGAAGGATTCAATCAAGGGACCAACTTCATGCTTTCCAACTAATAAATATACCCAAGTGGCGCGGGAATAATCATCAACAATGGTGAGGAAAAAACGAGCATCACAACTAGAAGGAAATCGATAAGGACCCCAAATGTCACAATGTATTAGATCAAACACATCCGATGCTTTATTCAAGCTTAAAGGAAAAGAGTTGCGAGGTTGCTTACTCATAAAACATACTTGACAATCACAAATAGTAGCGCAAGTGCCTTGACGGACAACACCCGCAAAAGAAGATACAATCGTCATGGAGGGGTGACCCAAACGCCTATGCCATAACATGCGTGCATCGGAGGTAGCAACGTTATTAACTTGAACGGTAGAATAACAAACCGGCCGAAGACAATAGACCCCATTACACAGCACCCCCGCTCCAATCAGGTTCCTCGAAGTACGGTCCTGAATAATACACAACTTGTTAATGAAAATAACGAAATATTTATTTTTCTCAAGAAAATGAGACACCGACAACAAATTACACGTAAGGTCCGGAACGTAGAGAACATCTTCCAAGATTAAATTTTCACTTAGCACGATATCTCCTTGCTTAGTAGCAAGAGTACTAGCACCATTGGGCAACCCAACCGAGGATGAAATATCACATAAATTGGTAAATAAGGAGAGATTACCGGACATGTGATTCGATGCACCTGTGTCAATAAGCCAATTTGAGTTAAACATACCAACTAATTCATCGGAGAAAGAACCTGTACTCTGAGTTTGTAAAATGGACAAAAGGCGGTTCCATTGATCGTCAGACAACATCGGAACACTCGTACGATCACCTTCCCCAACTTCTATTGTTCCGAATCGACGTTGGGTGTTTTTATTGCCGACAAGGGTACGAGTTTCACCGCCGGAACCCTTAGCAGTCAGGCCAGCAGCGTGGCCGGAAGCTGTGAATCCAACAGCATCACCGTCGGCCATGGGAAGAAGCTTCTACGTTGTTCTATTTTTTTTATATATATTTTTTTTTAATAAATAGCTCAGTAAACCCACTACCAAGCACAACCGCAGCAACAATTTTGCTAAAAAAAAATAGCAACAAAAATACAACAGGCAGCACCAATACCGTCGATAACACAGCGTCGGAACGGGCAAAACGACCAAAAACAAAAAACAAAAAAACAGCGATTGGGATGATGAGCGACACACACTCAGCAATTATGACTAGCAAGGAACACGCCCTCGATAATACACACCGATCGTAATTTCCGGTATCGATTTCCTGGATACTAGGTGGTGGCCAAATTGATCAAGCAGCAACTTTCCGGTAAAACAAATTGCTCAAGCAGCAACTGGACAAATTGGACAAATTTCCGGGAAAACAAATTGATCAAGAGGCTTTGTCAGTAGAAGCTTCACCATCGGCAGCCATGGTAGAAGCTCAAAGAAGAACAGCGGCAGAGTTTTTTTTTTTTTGCTTTTGTTGGTTTGTATTTTTTTTTTTTTTTTTCCTTTTTCTTGTTGTGTTTGTCGGGAAAAAAAAAAGGAATAGGTTTTCTCTAATCTAGAGAGGCTCTGCTACCATGTTAAACACAACACAAATGGGAAAAAGATGATTTGTATATTAACAATAGTCAAGTATTTATAGTACAATGATCACCAAAACCCTAAACCCAAAATATCGTAACTGTACAAATATACCCTTACATCCATTATTACCACAATATATTTCCACATTGCTTATGAAGGTGGTATTTGTTTAGGTGAGTTCGTGTTTTTCCTGAATTTAATCGGAAGTCGGAACAATTCAGACGCAAACCCTTAAATAATAAGCAAGGATCTTTTTATTACACGGCACACACTATTCAGACCCAACATAAGTTAGAATGTGGTTGATTATTTTGGCTTAATTTCAGTCACATTTAAGTGTTTTCTTGACCAATATCGGCCACAAAGCCTATTTCATATATTCTGACTCGAATTCGGATGGAAAAATTCAAACCGTGCGTGAGATTAGTAAGGAAATGTTGTAATGTTAGTGACTTGGTACAGTCTTAGTACAGCATTTGTAGGGCATTATTTGTTTTTTTTCCGCACACATATTATGTGACTAAATTAGTGAAACTTTCACGCCCTTAAAAAAAACGGATGAGTTAAAAAGCAAGGCAAAACATCTTTAATTATAATAATATAGTCTATTACACATGGCTGATATAATTTGTATGATCTGATGAAACTTTTCTTTAGGGTGATATACTTTTTTATAGAATTCTCCACAAGCTACCCTGTGGCATTTTTTATATTATACGTTTTAGAGAATATCAGCACACCGTAGACCGCGAAGGATCTAGGGCTCTAGAATGACGAAACCAGGAATTGATATTTAGATGTACTAAATGACCATATTTGTAAGATCGCGTTGACTGGATTAATACAACTAACTATGTTTTACTGAATTACATAGTTTATTTGATGTTGCGAAAATAAAAACCGGATGGAGTACGGCCCACCCAAGCCAACCCCTGGTTACGTCCTTGGCTCTAGTGTTGGACTAATAAGGGTATTGAAAAGCTGAGCATTTCCATTCATATTCTCCGGTGGGCGTGCATGGTCCGCACGGTTTATTTTTATAATCAAGTAAATATATGCACTTGTCCGGTGTATTTGAGCATGTCAAATCTAAGCACTCATCTTCTTCCTCCTCCTCAGGTTCATCCTCATTAAGCAGGGTCCAAGCAGCAAGCCCCATGGTTTTGTTTGATTTTTCTTTCATTTCCAATCGGGCTTCAATTACATGCTCCCTAGCTGCAAATATATATATATATATATATATACATAAGAAGTAATTATAATTTATAAAAACAAACGACAAGGTATGATTTGCTTGAAAAAGGTAGTACTAAAACCTTTTAATTGTAAAAACTAACCTGGATGCATAATTAGTGTAAGCAAAAGAAAGGCAATAGTCTGCTTCAACATTCTTATGATTTGCCTCTAGATATATGTATACTCTATAAAGCTCAGAAGATATATGTTTGCGATGTTTTCATTCTAAACTTAGTATTGTATATTAGACGGATTAGGTAGAAGGACAAAAATATTTTATATATTAGTGAATAACACACATTTTCAAAACTTTTGCATAAATGAAAAAATTGCTATTAAAAAAGGAGTGGATGCCTTCCAACAAAAAAAAGTACAACACATTTTCTTTCTGATCCATTATTTTTAAACACTTGTATGTTTCAATCTACAACTCCAAACTTGAAAATTCTTTCATCGATTTTTTTATTTTTTCATGCTCTCATATTGAGACTACATTCAGCATATTCTCAACGTAATTTCCGAAAATCCACTGTCAAAATCCATAGCTTTTCGGGATTCGCTGTAACGCCGCGTCTCGAAAACCCAAATATTTTCGAAAAACAGACCGTTCGGCCATGCATCGAGATGAAATCTCAAAACATGAAGCCTTTCTATGGAAGTACAAATCAACACTAAAAACAGAAGCTAAAACATCACAACTTGGGACTAAGTCCACAGAGTACCTTAATATTACATAAAATCATTACCAAATCCATTAAGAAATTTCCCCCTTCGAATTCTCTCACTGCTTACTTCTGAGTATGTGCCATAAAACTCGTTAATCTGAACAACTCATTGTTCACCCATTTACATTCCTATGTTTTTTTCAAATATAGTAATTGGTCAAATATAGTAATTGGTCTGGAGCATGGCCCAACGGTCCGTATTCCGAAAATACCCGGGTTTTCAGGACGGGGCGTTACATTCACTAAGTGAATTTCGACAATAATCTCTCGAAAACGATGTGATATCGAACCAACTCTCAAAATGAAGAGCATTCAAAAAGTAAAAAACCGGTGAAATCTCAAAACGAAGAGCATTAAAAAAATAAAAATAAATCGGTGAAATCTCAAAACGAAGAGCATTAAAAAAAATCGGTGAAATTTTCATCACGTTTGGAGATCTCGATCAATAAATTTAAGTGTTTGAAAATTAATGTGGAAAGAGAAAAAACCTAACAAAAAAGCGGCAAGAAAGTTTTATTACAAATAAAAAAATTGGGAGGGACAATATACAGAAGAAGAGCCGTAATGGGTAATAGATAAAGATGTATTGTCGCTTACATGCACTATGTCGGCCACAACATAAAGTGCAGATGAGAGGTTGAGATTTCAAAGATCATAAGTGAGATTGTGAGTAGTCCCGGTATCCGCAATCCAATCAAAACCTAGATGTGTGTGTGTGGAGAGGCCGAGTATGCCTAATGAGGCCGAGGTGGTAGTGGCCGATGGGTTGATGGATGGGAATAGTCGTAGCGGTAGTGACATGATGGAGCAGTATGGCCGACCTGAGCACAAGTTTGGCAGGTGAATGACGCAGAACCAGGATGGTGTCCGGAGTAGGAAGGGCGGAAAGATCCAATATCTCGGTCATGCCCCTTTCCTCGAAAAAAATTTGAGCTGCGGCCTCGGTTGGAAGTAGAGGACGTGGGCGGACCAGCATAATGAACAGCAACAATAGTCGTCGGCAAATAAGAGGAGGGAGCTGTCAGAACTGTATTCGGTATATGATAATGGAGGCGAGAGGTGGATGAACCACCGGCGAAGAAGGTGGCTGGGACAGCAGACGGCAAGGAGGGGTTTATCGATTAGGGCTGCCAAGGCCCCACCGGAGATGATTGTAGAATCGGACATGGCCGTTGGAGAAGAAGAAGACATGCAGCTGGTTCCTTATTTTTTTGGGAAGAATGGTTAGGGTAGAATTGAGATAACGAGAGAGAGAAATTCGATTTGCTTTGAAACCATAACATAATTCGTAAATGATTGCTTTTCATTGATTCAATTGAATAGAGCGCGTACAAATATATAGGCCTAGACTAACTTAGGCAACAAGTCATAAATAATTAAGGGTGAATTGGGGAGAAGGACAAAACATTTCCATAAAGGACAAAAAAAATTTATTTTTTTTAATTCTAGCGCTTTTTCTTCCAAGAAACAAAACAACACACTTTTTGGTCGAAACCGGATATTTTATATATGTGAAACTGTACAAAAAGGCACACAACTATACAATCAAGGCCAATCGGCGAATTACATGAATTTAGTATTCAAAAAATAAATCACGGCCAAGCCAGTCTAAGTTCACGGGCTTGGCGAACTGCTTCGGAGATAAATATCATCTTCGGGGCTTACATGTTATGAGGGACTGTCCCTGGACCTATAGCATGTGGAAAGAGATTATTTACCAACAATAATGGAGTTCTTTCACCTCCACCCTTGAGACCCCCTCTTGGTTGAAGAATTGCTTGGCGATAAACATGTACAAACACAACAATGCAACGTTCTGGAAATTTTTGTTCCGGGAGATTTTGGTGAGCTTACTTGCGCAATAAACAAAACAACACACTTTGCATAAAGGATTCTTTCACCGAATTTTTTTATTTTTTCGTGCTCTTTATTTTGAGACCACATTCATCATATCCAACATGATTTCTGAAAATCCTCTGTCGAAATTCATTGCTTTTCGGGATTCACTGTCGAGATCCACCGAGTGAATTTCGACAATGAATCTCACGAAAAACGATGTAGTTATATCGACCTAAGTCTCAAAACGAAGAGAATGAAAAATAAAAATTCAGTGAAATTTTCATCACGTTGGAAGATCTAGATCAAAAGATATGAGTGTTTGAAAATGAAGCTGGAAAGAGGGAAAAAAGATACAGGTCTACATGTAGCCCGCGTGGGTTTGTTTGTTTGTTTTTTTTTGGTGATCATTTAGGCTATAAAAATTGTAGAGGTTGTCGTTCACCCTATAAAAATTATTTGGTTGTCTTGTTACTTAAAAATATGCCAAAATTTGTTCTTATACCTAATTCACTAAACAATTAAATGGATATTTGTTTAAAATAACGATTTCGAGACTTAATTAGGCACTCGGGACACCTAAAAAAGTTTATTGATTATAAGTACACGTTTTGTAAACTTACCTAAATTACCCTTTTATACCCTTCTTCGTTGTTGTTGTTTTAGGAAGGAAAAAATTCCATTGCTCAACTCTAGAACTCCAAGGCCGATTCCGGAATGAATTACTTCTATGGTGATTCTCGTCAATCGAGCCCCCAACATGACAAATTTCGCAGATTGAGATGGCTTCTCTTTTCCCATCTTTTTAAATTTGTTGCTCTTTTGGCCTGTTTGTAAGGGTTAGATTGACGGATACTTTGTTCTTTTGCTTTGGAGATCTAACGGCTTTTCTTCTTCGGCGTCTCCGGCGGGAATCGTGGGATTGGATTTGTCTAGGGCGTTGGATTAGTTTTTTGTCTTGTTGTCCGGCAGGTTAAGATAGGATGGTCCTTTTACGGCCTCACTCGATTGTGTGTTGACAACAAGTGGAGGAGTGAAGGTTTCCGATCGGCGGTGGGTGGTGGTGTCATACTTTGGTGTTTCTATGTTAGTTCATTGTAAAAAAAATAGTTATCTTTCCAGATGGTTCTTGGTTGTTCATCCGGCCTCGTGGCTTTTGTTTTTGTCAAGTAAAAGGCTTGCAAAGCATATATTCACTTGGCGTATCCTATTCATGTGGCGGATGGGGTGCTCGGTTAAACCTTTTCACTATGTTTGAAGCCACTATCATTTGCATTTAATTTCAAAATGAATGATGTTATAATTTATATTGGAATTTATTTTGATATGATGTTAGATTTCCTCAAAAAGAAGAAGATGTGATGTTAGATTGATACTTGTGAAAAGCTTTACCGACGTTTTGCGTAAAATGACATAATTGGTGGAAGGGAGGGGTGGGTGGTTGCACTATGCTAGTCAACGTGTACGAAATAGAGCTAGAGCTTTGGGATGACATTGTTTTTGAAACTAATGTCACTATCATTTTCTTTGGTCTAAAATCAGTTTTTGTTATTTTCTTTTTGTGGTATAACTCTTGTTGAATATTAACATTGTGTATATAATGTCACTGCAAAAACAGTGAAACAATTAATGTATATAATGTAACTCTTGCACGTGTTTGTCTTCAAAAACTGTATAAGTTATTATTACACTTCAGATAGTTAGCACTTCAAGTGTATCTTTACATTTCACTACGTCTACACATGTCACTGCATCGTCAAATATCAATGCATCTTCACATTACACCGCATCGTTAAATGTCACTGCATCTTCACTTGTCACTGCATTGTGGTGGCCACTGCATCGGGGTGGTCACTACATCGCAGTGGTCAATGCAACGTGGTGTCACTGCATCACGGTTGTCAATGCATCTCGGTGGTCACTGAAACGGGTTGGTCACTGCATCGTGGCGGTCAACGCATCTCGGTGGTCATTGTATCAGGGTGGTCAATGCATCGCGGTGGTCACTGCTTCGGGGTGGTTATTGCATCGCCGTGGTGAATGCATTACGATGGTCACTGCATCGCGGTGGTCAATACGTCGGATTGTCACTGGATCGGGGTGGTCACTGCATTGCGGTGGTTAATGCATTGCGGTGGTCACTACATCAGGTGGTCACTACATCGCGAGTGGTCACTGCATCACGGTGGTTAATGCATCGTGGTGGTCACTGTATCGCGGTGGTTAATGCATCGCGTTTGTCACTGCATCGCGATTGGTCACTTCATCGCGGTGGTCAATGCATCGCGGTTGGTCACTGCATTGCGGTTGGTCATTGCATCGGGGTGGTGAATGCATCGTGATGGTCACTGCATCAAGGGTGGTCACTACATCACGGTTGTCAGTCCATCGGGGGGGTCACTGCATCGCTGGGGTCAATGCATCGGGGCTGGTAAATGCATCGTGTGGGTCACTGTATCGGGGTGGTCACTGCATCTCGACGGCATCGCGGTGTTCAATGCATCAGGGTGGTCACTGCAACGCGGTGGTCAATGCATCTTGGTGGTCAATGCATCACGGTGGTCTCTGCATAGCGGTGGTCAATGAATCGGGGTGGTCACTACATCCCGATGATGAAAAAAAAATCGATTTTGAGAAATTAAGTCAAAAAAGAGGGTGGAAAAATATGAATTATGGTGAACGAATTACGATGATCGGAGTTTTATATCACAAGAAATAACTGTTTGAAATATTGAGTAAGTGAGAGAAAATTTCAATTTTTTTTCCTAACTTTTCAGCGTCCAGGAATAAAATAAAACCCTTCCATGCACCTATTTCCTTTTTTTTCGTTTTTTTAATTTTTTTTTCATTAAAGGTATTGTTGTCTATCTACCTAATTTGTGTCTTTATAACCAATGAAATGTTTAGCATGTCCTATTTGCCTAATCAAGAATAATACATGCCCCGAAAGTAAACTCCCAAAACCTTACCGAAATGCAATCTATGCCCTTCATTTTTGTTTTCTTCTTTCACGAGTCCATGTCAAAAAGCCAACACATGGCCCCGATTTTATTTCGGTGAATTTTTTGTGAACAAATTCGGGGGACCTAGCTTTATTGTTGCCTAATTAATTCTATTTTGTGTCCTTTTGGACCATTGGCCCATAATTAAATACAACGTAATGATATTTAGCTAAGTTCCATATTATCCTCGACACGTTGTTAGCTATGTGCTTTAATCGTGCACTTGGTCCGAATTCAATTGTTCGATGTGATTTGAGGTGAAGTATATGATTTCCTTATGAAAATTCATCGTTTGGTATCAAATGGTGCGACGAATTCTGTTGGTTGCTGAAGAAAGAGGAATGAATTTAAATAAATTATAAATGTTGCTTATCACGGGCGGACCCAGCATGGTAGGAGTGGGGTGCATGGCCCCAATCAAATTTCCGGGCAATGTTACTAGTATACCCCTCTAATAATATTATGACCGTGTATGTATATTATTTCAGACAATCTCTAGTATAATTATTTATTCAGTTCAACTGGTTTGAAGCTTTAATACTAAGTTTGAAACTTGGTTGTTGAGTCGTTTTTCACCTATATTTTTTGAATTTGGCTACCACTGGAAAAATTTCATATGTTCGCCACTGTTGCTTATGAAGGTGGTATTTGTTTAGGTGAGTTCGTGTTTTTCCTGAATTTAATCGGAAGTCGGAACAATTCAGACGCAAACCCTTAAATAATAAGCAAGGATCTTTTTATTACACGGCACACACTATTCAGACCCAACATAAGTTAGAATGTGGTTGATTATTTTGGCTTAATTTCAGTCACATTTAAGTGTTTTCTTGACCAATATCGGCCACAAAGCCTATTTCATATATTCTGACTCGAATTCGGATGGAAAAATTCAAACCGTGCGTGAGATTAGTAAGGAAATGTTGTAATGTTAGTGACTTGGTACAGTCTTAGTACAGCATTTGTAGGGCATTATTTGTTTTTTTTTCCGCACACATATTATGTGACTAAATTAGTGAAACTTTCACGCCCTTAAAAAAAACGGATGAGTTAAAAAGCAAGGCAAAACATCTTTAATTATAATAATATAGTCTATTACACATGGCTGATATAATTTGTATGATCTGATGAAACTTTTCTTTAGGGTGATCCACTTTTTTATAGAATTCTCCACAAGCTACCCTGTGGCATTTTTTATATTATACCTTTTAGAGAATATCAGCACACCGTAGACCGCGAAGGATCTAGGGCTCTAGAATGACGAAACCAGGAATTGATATTTAGATGTACTAAATGACCATATTTGTAAGATCGCGTTGATTTGGATTAATACAACTAACTATGTTTTACTTGAATTACATAGTTTATTTGATGTTGCGAAAATAAAAACCGGATGGAGTACGGCCCACCCAAGCCAACCCCTGGTTACGTCCTTGGCTCTAGTGTTGGACTAATAAGGGTATTGAAAAGCTGAGCATTTCCATTCATATTCTCCGGTGGGCGTGCATGGTCCGCACGGTTTATTTTTATAATCAAGTAAATATATGCACTTGTCCGGTGTATTTGAGCATGTCAAATCTAAGCACTCATCTTCTTCCTCCTCCTCAGGTTCATCCTCATTAAGCAGGATCCAAGCAGCAAGCCCCATGGTTTTGTTTGATTTTCTTTCATTTCCAATCGGGCTTCAATTACATGCTCCCTAGCTGCAAATATATATATATATATATATATATATATATATATATATACATAAGAAGTAATTATAATTTATAAAAACAAACGACAAGGTATGATTTGCTTGAAAAAGGTAGTACTAAAACCTTTTAATTGTAAAAACTAACCTGGATGCATAATTAGTGTAAGCAAAGAAAGGCAATAGTCTGCTTCAACATTCTTATATTTGCCTCTAGATATATATGTATACTCTATAAATCTCAGAAGATATATGTTTGCGATGTTTTTATACATAGATGAATGCACAATTTATAGTTGCGAAATATTCATATCAAATTAAGTACTCCCATAAAGAACAAAAGCAAGGCCGGTGAAGATTCATAACTCTTTGATTAATCTAATTGAATAATCCAAGACCGGCGATTCACTACACTTGAGGACATAGCGATGAGCAAAACAAGGCATCTTAAACTTAGTAATCAATTTGGCAATATACTTACTTTTAGCGATGAAATTATCACACTTTTTTTGTGCATTGACTAAACTAGTATAGCAATGATAGTTTTTCTTGTAGTGAATTTATATTAGGAGTTAGAAAGACAAAAATATTTTATATATTAGTGAATATGATACATTTTCAAAACTTTTACATAAATGAAAAATTGATAAAGAATAATGACCGGATGCCTTTCCCAAAAAAAAAAAAAAATTACAACACATTTTCTCTCTTATCCATTATTTTTAAAAAATTCTTTCATCAAATTTTTTTTTTCATTCTCTCATTTTGAGACCACATTCAAGATATTACCGACGTAATTTCCGTAAATCCACTGTCGAAATTCACTATCGAAATTCATTGCTTTTCGGGATTCACTAAGTGAATTTCGATAATTAATCTCACGAAAAACGTGTAATAATATCGAACCAAGTCTGAAAACGAAGAAATGAAAAATAAAAAAAATTGGTGAAATTTTAATCACATTTGAAGATCTACATAAAAAAATATGAGAGTTTGAAAATTAACGTGGAAAGAGAAAAAACCTAACAAAAAAAAGCAGCAAGCAAGCTTTTTTTATTATTTTTTTTTATCCTTCTCCCTATAAAAAAAATATTTGGGTAACATGTTATTTAAAAATGTTCCAAAAAGTGTCATGTTTCCTAATTATCTATATATATTATATCTCAATACAAGTCGGTACAGATCAATATATAAAAATAAGCGGGTTATCTTCATATATCTATGTATACCTAAGAAAAATGCCCTAACGTAATTTTGTTTTGACGGGTTGGCTGACCCACATCTCATAAGTTGCAACCGCCCGTCCCTGGCGGTATCTTTGGTCTTCTTTTTGGATCTTTCGGGTTTGGGAATCTGTTTGCATAATTACGAATCGGGAAATGTAAGAGTTACTCTATCACTCTATCACTTCCCTTTGTAATATTAATTTTGCCTCTCTCTTTATTAGCATCTTGCTAGATTAGTGGCCTTTTTTTGTAACAAAATACAATCAATAAAACATAATTACACATCTTAAATGCTTAAATTGAGTGTGACATATATCATGGGTAATTTAGTCCAAGCAAAATCATTTTGTCTTAACAAAATTAGAAAAAGTGGATTAACACCTAGTAAATAGGCAGCTGGTAATTCCATGGCAATTACTCTTAAATTATTTTCAGGGCAATCACTTTGACTATAATACAAAATTACAAATATATTCTTCTTTTATCATCTAGACAAATCTTCTTTCCTGAAACATTCTCTGCCCCCCTCCCCCTCCCCCTCCCCCTCCAGGGCTCTTCCAAACTCCAGCCAGCCTTCCTTCTGGCACCTTCTCCGGCAAATACCTCTCCCAAAATCCTTACCACATAAGTATGCATAAGAAACATCACATATTGGATTATTTTTGTGGTGATGGTTTTGTTTTTCTTGTTTAGGTGTTTGTGTGTAACCTTGTTAACAGATATATGATCATGTTTCCTTCTCTTAATAGGATATTTGTTAAAGATCAAGCGCTTACCGTTGTACTAAAACCAATTGGTGCCAGTAAAGGCGCTACTTTGTTTCTTATACATTAAGAGTGTGGGCAATCTGTCCTAACACCCCCCCTCAAGTGTTGACAATCTGGCCAACACTTGCACAATTTTTTTTCATTCAAGAGTGTGGGCAATCTGTCCCAACCCCCCCTCAAGTGTGGGCAATCTGTCCCAACACTTGCATAATTTCTTTTTTTAAATAATGTTCCAACCAGGGTTCGATCTCATGACCTCTGGCTCTGATACCATGTTAAGATCAAGCGCTTACCAGGGTTCGGTCAATCTCTTTCGTCCCCCATCATCAATCATATGGTGCAATATTTATAGCCACTTCCAGGGCTACTATATTTATACAGAATACCCAAACTACCCTTACTAAATCAAATACAATATTTATCAAAATATAATCACATCCATCGTAATACCCCCCCTCAAGTGGGAGCGTGAAGGTCTCGAACGCCCAACTTGCGCAAAAGAAACTCGAACTGCTGCCGACCAAGCGCCTTCGTAAAAATATCTGCCAACTGATCCTTCATGGGCACATACGAAGGACTAATCAACCCATCCGTGATGGCGTCACGCACGAAGTGACAATCCGCCTCGATATGCTTCGTGCGTTCGTGAAAGACCGGATTCTGTGCGATATATAGGGCTGACTGGCTATCACAAAAAAGATGAATTCCAGGAGGGTGCCGCACCCCCAGCTCACCAAGTAACTGTTTCAACCATTTCAACTCACATGTCACCGAGGCCATAGAACGATATTCTGCTTCAGCTGAGGACCGAGAAACCGTCGTCTGTTTCTTGGACTTCCAAGAGATCGGCGAAAGTCCGAGAAACACCAACCAACCACTCAAAGAACGGCGCGTCAGAGGGCAACTCGCCCAGTCAGAATCGCACCAACCTTCAAGAATCAGGGAACTATCAGACCGAAGTAAAATCCCTTGCCCGGGATGTTTCTTCAAATAATGAACGAGGCGCAAGGCGGCCTCCCAATGATCAATCCGAGGCGCCTGCATAAATTGAGACAACACATGAAGAGAATATGCCAAATCGGGTCTGGTAACCCCAAGATAAATAAGACGCCCAATCAATCGCCTATAAGGACCGGGATCATCCAACAAGTCGCCAGTGGCTAGGGCCAACTTTTGATTCTGCTCGATCGGAAAGTCAACTGGCCTACTCCCAAGTAACCCGGCTTCATGAATAATGTCAAGCGCATACTTCCTCTGATTCAAGAAAATGCCGTCCTGATTCCGAGCCACCTCGATGCCAAGAAAATATTTCAAAACTCCAAGATCCTTCATCTTAAAGCACTTGCTCAAGTAATCTTTAAAAATCGTCAAGGCAACCTTATCATTCCCGGCGATGATCATATCATCAACATAGACGAGAACATGTAACTGTATACTGTCATTATGCAGACTAAATAACGAGTAATCGAATAAGACGCCGGAAACCATACTCACGTAAAGCCGAAGCCGCCTTCGCAAACCAAAGACCTCGGTGCCTGTTTCAACCCATACAAGGACTTCCTCATCTTGCAAACCAAATTCGATTTGTTCTGCTCAAACCCAGGAGGAATTTTCATGTAGATTTCCTCCTGCAAATCTCCATGTAAGAACGCGTTGTGCACATCCATCTGATGAATGTCCCACTTCTTCACAGCTGCAACACTAAGAAAAGTAAGAACAGTGACCATCTTGGCCACAGGAGCAAACGTCTCGGTGTAGTCAATCCCTTCTTCTTGATGGTGTCCAAATGCGACTAAACGAGCTTTCAATCGTTGTAGTACCCCATTTTCGTCGTATTTCTCGGTATATACCCACTTACTCCTGTTAAGGGCGAAAATCTATGAATTATAAGGCGATATTCCACGATGTTTTTCCCTCTATATTGTATAATTTGCATAATAATTGGTCCTTTTATTAGAATATCGAGCAAACGATATTTTCATAGACTTAATCGCAAAGTTGGTATAATTATGTGATTCTATGGTTGAAATATAAGTATTTGAATATTACTACAGTTTGCGGTGTGTTTCATGTGTTATAGGTATGTTTATTGTGCTCAAATGATGATCAAAAGGGATAGAACTCGAGCTATAAAGATTTAAGAAGGAGATAATGATCAAGTGGAGTGAAGAAAAAGAGATAAAGATGAGAAAATCGCACTCTGAACAGCTGAACGAGCGTCCATGGCCCGTCCAGATGGACGGGCGTTTGATCAAATGGACGGGCGTCCAGGAGGATAGGTTACATTCAGGAAGTTTGGACGCAGGGTGGACGCTGGGATGAACGGGCGTCTGAAGAAGACTCGGCCCGACTCGAAGTTCAAAGCAGACCGGACGAGCGTCCGGAAGGGCAGACGAGCGTCCAAGACCGTGTTCAGCAAAACCGACTTAAAACCCTAGCTGTATCGGCCGCGCCCCAACCCTAATTTTTCCTGTTTTCTATAAATAGTCTGATTGTAAAACCTAGCAAAGAACACATAGAGATACACATATAGAGATTGATAGAGTCGAATTTGATCTTAAAAAAAAAAACCGCAGCAGTTTGTGCTTTCTTTTTGTTTTTTTTTATGAAATCAAGACAACTTGTTGATCTCAAGATTATCATGAGTAGCTAAACTCTTGGGTTGGACGAACGGGTGAAGCAATTCAAGAGGTGTTTGGTTTTCTTATTTTCTGCGTTTTTGCAATCAATAAGAGGTCAGATTTTTATTGCGTTTATTTTGTGCTTTATATCGATAGATAAAGCCTGTGATATTTGTTTGACGATAGTTGAATGGACTCTAGATCACCGCAATAATATTCAGTTTAATCAATTTGTCTAAAAACGAAAGTTATCAAATTGTTAACCTAGATAATAGATTCGAAAGAATTTATGCCTATCGTGCTTGAAGAATCAATCTTTGATAAAAGTTGATAAACAAAATTATCTAAGAAATTAGTAATTTGCATTGGGTATAGGTTAATCTTGGCCTTTAGTTGATTTGCATGCGTAGGAAATTAGAAGCCTTTATTGCTTTCTTGAATTGTGAATCCTTGTTCGTCTGCCTTTCTCCCCATTATTTGGTGAACCTTAAATTATTAATTCGTGACACGTTTAGCTTAAACTTAAAAACACATTCAACCTCACGTTCCTCGTGGGATCGACCCGGAATAATCGCTTTACTACAAGCTTTGCACTTGGAGCGACTAACCGGATTTTTTATTACTTGTCTCTTTGTTTCGTTTACAAAAATCTACCACAAGTTTTTGGCGCCGTTGCCGGGGAACTGGCACGGTTTTATGTGTTTTTAGCATAGGCTTAGATCATTCGTCACTGAATCGAACGAGCGTCCATCCACTCTGGACGTCCGTCCAGTTCTTCGACTAACCGGACGAGCGTTTGGACTTGTAGACGCCCGTTTAGCTCAATTTCTAGGCAGACGCCCGTCCAGGACCTTGGACGCCCGTCTGTTGTCCTAACTCCTTTCTTCTTTTCTCTCCTTAGTTTTAGTTCGTCGTATGCAAACACGAAGTAAACAAGGACAGTTAATTTTTGAACCTGAGCTTGAACGAGACATAGTTCGAGTAAACCGTAAACGAAAAGTTCCCGAGCCCATTTCGATTCCCGAAGAGGAAGTCGAAGAGAGTTCGAGTGAAAACTCTTCTGAGGATAATTTCTTCTCCAACCTTTTCTTTGAGGAAGAAACTACTGTTTCGATGGCTCAAGCCAACCGCACCCTGGCAGACTATGCCACTCCCGGTGATGTGAACATTCGCTCGGCTGTGGTTATCCCTACCGATACAGCCCCGTTTGAGATAAGACCACCCTCATCCGGATGGTGCAACATGCATCAACTTTCTATGGGTATCAATCGAGAACCCCTATACGCATCTTTATGTATTTACGGGTATATGCGATACTACTCGCATTAAGGATGTCAGTCAAGACATCATTAAGCTGAAACTATTTCCATTTTCACTCCGTGGAGAAGCAATGGAATGGTTTAAATCTCTTCCTTCTGAATCCATCCAAACTTGGGCCCAGCTCGAAAGTCAATTTTTGGCCCAATATTTTCCTCCATCTAAGACAGCTCAATGTCTTAACGAGATCTCAAATTTTCATCAACTGAGTGATGAATCGTTCTTTGAAGCATGGAAGCGTTTCAAAATTTTGTTGAACAAGTGCCCCCATCATGGAATGGATTTGCAGAGAAAGGTCCATATTTTCTTCAGTGGTCTGAATGAGTCCACTAAAGGAATGGTCAACTCCTCATCTGGAGGAGTCTTCTTGAAGAAAACCCCACAGCAAGGGTGGGAGTTATTTGAAGATATAGCTAGGTACAACTATGCACCTACGTATCAATCACCAACGCTCCCTGCTGCACCTAAAATCGAAGAAGTCAACAACCAGAATCATGGTCAAATGATTGCAGCCCTGCAGGCTCAACTTTCTGCTTTGACCATGAGTAAAAATCAAAATCAGCCCTCTCTCCGACAGAATGCACAAGTATTCTCTTGTGATAATCGTTATCGGGCGGTCACATCGGTGACCATTGTCAGTACACTCCCATCCCCACCTTTCAAGCCAATGCTGCCCAACAAACGAGGCAGTATGATTCGGTGAACTGCTATACCTGTGGGCTTAGAGGTCACATTTCTGCAACATGCCCCTTGAATGGTGGAAATGAGAGAAACAATTTTTCTGGCCCGCAGAACCAGAGATTTTCAAACCAGAATAACTCTCAAGGTCGAACTACAACCGAATAGAAATTATGCTCGAATCAAGGTTTTGACCAAAACCGCACTCAAAATTCGGGACAGAATACCACTCGCAATGCCTACTACCAGAATCCCAACTCGAGTCAAAGTTCAAATTCTCAACCAAAAACAAATCCGACCTGGCCCGCTAATCAAAACTCACAGCAGAACCGCCCTACTCAGGACTCCTCAACTTATGGTACTACCCCTACAAGGGCAGAGTATGAAGAGCAACAGAGGACGATGAAGAACTTAGAGAGACAAGTTAGGACAACCGGCCGAACAATTAGTTGCCGGACCTCAAGGTCGACCGCCTAGTTTTACGAAAAAAAACCCTAAAAGTGGGCATGCAGGCCCGGCGGAAGCGAGAACAAACCACCGTGCCGAGCTCACACCCATTACTCCCTATGGACAAGAGGAGTCAAATGCTATGAACCCGAGATCCGGTACACAATTGCAACAACACCCCGGTTACGTACGTAGACCGGGAAACGAGTAAACCCTCCTACCCCCGATTCGGTAGGAGGGGAAGAATCGCGATCCCGACCTGGATGAAGAGAAAGATGAAAATGAGATTGAAGCAGGAAAGAGATCTCGGGTGATTAAAAACCAAAATGATGAACCGGAGAAAGTCACTCAGGCGAATGACCCTCTGACGAGTAAAAAGACAGAAAAGATGGTGAGGTGGAAGGATCTTGAGGACAAAGCTATAAGAGCTTCCTCGCCCAGGAGAGTCTTTTCCGAAGAAGAACTGAATAAGCTCCCATTTCCGCCAAGAAAGCAAAACATTTCATTATCTGAAGACAAAAAGTACGAGAAGGTACTCAACCTACTAAGAAACACCCAAGTAAATTTGCCTTTATCTGAAGTGTTGGTTGAGATGCCTAAGTACGCCAAGTTTGTGAAGGATATTGTTTCTTCAAAGAAGAAGTTGGGTGAAATGGAGAAAAAATTGGGAGAGGAATGCTCCGCTATCAATGACGGAGAAATTCCTAAGAAGCGCAGCGATCCGGGAAAGTTTGTCTTAACTCTGCAAATCAAGGATTTAAGTTTCCCAAACTCTCTCGTGTGATTTAGGAGCATCCATTAGTCGATGTCTCTATCCGTCCGCAAGAGACTACACCTTGACCATCTATTGGAGCCTACCCCCATAAGTATCCGGCTTGCGGACGGATCTTTCAAGAGAGCCAAAGGAGTGCTTAGAGACCTTCTGGTCCAAGTAGACAAATTTACATTTCCTGTGGATTGGTACGTCTTGGACACTAAAGAAGAAGATACCCCCTCCTCCTGGGACGACCTTTCCTATCCACTGCCAGAGCCTCTATAGATTGCGACGCAGGATTTGTCACTTTACGTGTTGGGGACGAGGAAGTACGCTACAGTGTAGTTAAAGCTCTCAAAGCACCTTCTGAAAATCCCTCAGGCTTTGTGATTGAGACGTCAGACGATTTCACAGACTACACTCTGGACGAGCTAGAGGCCGCTTATGGAGAAGAGCTTGTTGAAGAGGACACAGTGCTCTCTGAAAGAACTCTTTCCCCCTCAGAAGAAGTCGATTTGCTTGAGGCAAGAGTTTTTGACCCTATCAGCGAGGAAGATCTAAAACAAGGAGAAGCCAAGACCAGCTTAGAGGAATCCCCTGAGGACCTTGTTCTAAAACCTCTACCTCAGCATCTGAAGTATATCTTCTTGAGAGAAGGCGAGCGCCTACCTCTGATTATCTCCTCTACACTGTCAGCAGAAGATGAAGATGAGTTGGTTGACGTTCTGAAGAAAAATGAGAAAGCCTTCGGTTGGCAGGTTGGTGATATAAGAGGAATATCTCCAGACGTCTGTATGCATAAGATTAGAACCGAAGAAGGTGCAAAGAGTATAAGACAACCGCAGAGACGTTTAAACCCACACATGCGGGAAGTGGTGAAGAAGGAGATTATTAAGCTGTTGGATATGGGGATCATTTATGCGATAGCTGATAGCGATTGGGTGTCCCCCACTCAGGTAGTACCTAAAAAGGGAGGTACTACCATTGAAAAGAATGACAAAGGTGAGGAGGTAGCGGTCAGATTAGTCACTTGGTACAGAGTCTGTATAGACTATAGGAAGCTAAATGAGGTGACCTTAAAAGACCATTTCCCTCTCCCCTTCATAGACCAAATGTTGGAACGTTTGGCGGGGCATGCTTTCTACTGTTTTCTGGACGGCTATTCAGGTTATTTCCAAATCCCTATTGACCCAGTAGATCAAGAGAAAACAACCTTCACCTGCCCCTATGGTACTTTCGCTTATAGGCGAATGCCCTTTGGACTTTGTAATGCACCAGCTACATTTCAAAGATGTATGTTGGCTATCTTTGATGGACTTATAGAGAAATGCATGGAGGTATTCATGGACGACTTCTAGGTGTTTGGCACATCGTTTACGGACTGTCTTGAAAATCTAGACAAAGTACTGCAAAGGTGTGTGGAGAAGAACTTGGTTCTCAACGGGAGAAGTGCCATCTTATGGTAACCGAAGGGATTGTTTTAGGTCACAAGATTTCCGCTAAAGGCATAGAGGTTGATAAAGCTAAGATAGAAGCTATTGAAAAGATGAATTACCCCAGAAACACGAAAGAAGTAAGAAGTTTCCTTGGTCATGTGGGGTTCTATAGGAGATTTATAAAAGATTTTTCAAAAATATCTAAACCTTTATCAACTTTACTGAAAGATGACATCACTTTCAATTTCGATAATGACTGTCAAAATGCCTTCAAAGAGCTTAAACAAATGCGTTTGACCTCTCGCCCCTATCCCGATTTCTCCGGATTGGAACATGCCATTTGAACTAATGTGTGATGCCTCCAATTACGCTCGTTGGTGCTTTGTATTGGGGCAAAGGATTAATGGTAAGTTCCAACCTATTTCCTACGCAAGTCATACCTTGAATCCAGCCCAAGCAAACTATACCACTACGGAAAAGGAACTGTTAGCGCTTGTGTTTTCCATGGATAAGTTCCGCGACTATTTGCTTGGTGCCAAGGTGATTGTATGGACTGATCATGCGGCTTTGCGTTACTTGATGAACAAGAAGGATGCTAAACCGAGACTGCTGAGATGGATTCTTACACTACAAGAATTTGATGTTCACATAAAGGACATACGGGGTAGTGAAAACACCGTAGCGGACCATATTTCGAGAGTTTTGCCAGTAGCTGAGGAAGACTCCCAGGACATTGATCTTTATTACCCCTTCGAGAGCGCTATGAACATGGATGTCCACACTCCCGACCCTCCCTGGTATGCTTCGATTGTCAATTATCTTCACTCTGGCTATCTGAACCCTGAATTCTCTTACCAGGAGAAGAAGAAGTTCTTCTCTGATCTAAAGTACTATGTCTAGGAAGAACCATATCTGTTCAAGATCTGCAAGGATGGGTTGCTTCGCCGGTGTGTCCCTAAATCCGAGCAACGGGATATTATTGAGCAATGTCATAGTGGTCCCACTGGTGGCCATTTCAATCCGTGGAAAACCGTTGCCAAAATATTTCAATGTGGTTTTTACTGGCCCAGAATCTTTAAAGATACTGAAGCTTTCTGCAAAGGCTGTGATAGGTGCCAGAGGACCGGCACTTTGACCAGGCGGTATGATATGCCGCTTAAACCCTTTTTGGAATGTGAAGTGTTTGACGTATGGGGCATTGACTTTATGGGACCATTTCCATCTTCATGCGGAAATAAATACATTCTGGTCTGTGTAGACTACGTATCTAAATGGGTAGAAGCTGTCGCAACTCCACTGAATGATCATAAAACGGTCATGAAATTTCTGAAGCGGAACATTTTCACGAGGTTTGGCTGCCCTAGAGCTCTGATCAGCGATGAAGGTTCACACTTCATTAATAAACCCCTGGATAGCCTGTTAGCTAAGTATGGTGTTAAGCATAAGAGTGGCACACCATATCACCCTATGACCAGTGGGCAAGTTGAGCGTAGTAATCAGAGTATAAAGAAAATCCTCGAGAAAACTGTCAACTCCCATCGAAAGGATTGGAGTCTGAAGCTGGATGATGTACTGTGGGCTTACAGGACCGCATACAAAAACCCTATGGGTACATCACCATACCAAATGGTTTATGGAAAGCCATGCCATTTGCCAGTAGAATTGGAGCATAGAGCTTATTGGGCAACTAAGTTCCTAAACTTCGACTCCCAAGCTTGTGGAGAACGTAGGCTCCAGCAGATACATGAATTGGACGAGTTCAGGCTCCAAGCTTATGAGAGTTCACGGATAAGCAAGGAAAGGATGAAATTCCTTCATGATAAAAAGATCAAGAAAAGGGAGTTTCACGCAGGGGAGCTGGTACTGTTATTCAATTCCAGGCTGCATCTTTTCCCTGGAAAGCTAAGGACGCGTTGGTCCGGTCCATTTGAGGTTCTGTCTGTCTTTCCTAGCGGCGTTTTGGAAGTTAAGGGGATTGGTGATCAGCCTTTCAAGGTAAATGGTCAACGATGCAAACACTACATTGGCCAACCGAAGGAATCACCCGAGATAGTTAAATTCCTTGATTTGCTTGGTTGTATCACGTCAGGAGTCGATGATTGCGACGAGTTCTCCCCAGACCTATTTTCTGATGCTACTGCTGAATCACCAGCTGAAGTTTTTGCCGGAAGCTGGGACATGGAACAATATTGGAAGGAAGTGGATTTGAAGAAGCATAAAGCACGGAAGAGAGCCCCGGTCAGACAGAAGATCAAACAGGCCTGGGAGAGATGGGTGGGTCGGATCCCGAGTCCGCACCGCTGTTTCTGTAGTCATAATTTTGTTAAGACTTCTGTCGATAGGATGACCGGCAAAAAGCCAAAATGGCCTGACCCAGGCTGAGTTTAAATGGTGTCGAGCTAACGACATAAACCAAAAGCGCCACTAGGGGGCATCCTAGATATCCAATCTTGTTTTAGTTTTCCTTGGTTCTTTTTGCTTTCGTATGTTATTTTAGTTAGTTTTTTTTTACTAAGCTTTAATATTTCTATCTGTCAGTAGTTGCTTTCTAGTTATGGATCTTTACGGAGTTCGCCCTGAGGAGTTTCCACTCATTAGTCGGATCCCGCTGATCACAGTAGATGATGGACCAGGAGGCACTATAATTCTTCATGTGGATTTTGATATTAGCGCTCAGGTTAAGACCATCACGTACTTTATCATTGTTCCACCTTGTTCGGGAGGCAGCGATTTCACGACTGAGGAGTTGCAGGAAGCCATAGGACGTCCTTACACGATCCTTAATGATCCTATGCTGACAGATTTGGCACTACTGCTGCGGGCTGAGCATTTCAGAGGTGTTGAGGTAGCTGGTGAGGATTGGTGTTTGCAGGATGAGTACGACTTTCCTCCGGCTATCGACATGCTTCGACGTCTCATTCGCTTAGTGGATTGGGATGAAATCTACGCAGATTAGTGGCTTCTTAGTTAGTTTTGCTTTCGTCGAGCCCCGACGTAAAACGGAAGCGCTTGGTGGGAGGCAACCCACTGTTTTAGTTATGTTTTCATTTTCTTTTCAAAAAAAGGTTTTTTTTTTGTGTTTTTAATCTTTCATCAGTGTACTTTTGAATTTTATTTGATATTAATAAGAAAATGCACTTTTGAATTTGAGTTATATGGAATTTTATGATTTTTGCATTTAAGCCTTCATGGACGTCCGTCCATCAGCATGGACGCCCGTCCGGCATGACCAAACGTTAGACGAACGTTCACTAGGCTTGGACGCTCGTCTGATCATTTCCCTCCAATCCTGTATGTGATTTAAAATCTCGGACGAGCGTCTACTAAACTGGACGCCCGTCCAGTTCATCTGATTTCCCAGTGGACGCCCGTCTGATGAGTTGGACGAGCGTCCAACCTCTGTCTATATATACTCCTTCTTCGAGTGAACCCTCACTTTTCAGATTTTTTTTTTCAAATGCAAAAAAAAAAAAAGCGGTCGCTTTACCTCCTTTTGCCCTAAAATCGTCGATTTTAAACCTTTTTGAGCGATTCAAAGTGCTACAGGCCGCTTTTCATCCCCTCTCTTTGATTCTCACAACCAAATCCTCCAACACACAGTATTTTTGGAGAATCAGACCCCATTGCAGTCCGACTCTTTAGAAGAAAAAATTCGATCTTGGGTGATATTTTTGGGTTGTCTGGACCGATTTTCACCTCAATCAACATCTACTCATCCTACTTGGTAAGTTCGTAACAACTTTTCTGGTTTTAAATTCACGTTTTGGCAAGTTCGATCTTTGGGTCGGCTCGCTCACTTGAATACCTTCTTAATTCGTTTCTTTTTCTGGTTTTGTGTTTCCTTTTGATCTGTTATGGTGGTATGGTGGGTGATGGATGGTGAATGGGTTGTTTGGTGATGATTGTGGTTGTGGTTCGGTTGGTTTGAAATCCCGCTGTGGATGTTACACGGGTAACTTGCTGTGAATGGGTTGTTTTGGCTTAGTCTAGGCTTGAATATGGTTCATAAGAAAGCAGTCGTGAAACGGCATGGTAAGGAAGTGGCCCGGGAGGCGGGGAAGAAGCGGAAAGAGTTTGACCCTACCGCGGTTGATCCTAACCGAGGTGTGAGTATTCGGGAGCAACCCCTAGAGCTACCCAAACTAGGGCAACCTTGCGAGATGAGCCAAGTTCAGATTCTGAAACAGATGAGGATGTGCCATTAGCACGAATGCCTAGGGTTTCCCGAGGTGGAGGATCGTCTAGGGCGGAGGAAACCATAGAAGCTACTCTTGAGGAGGAACCGCTTGTCCATGGGGATCGCCCCACCTAGGAAGAAATCTAAAACCGTCGCTCCCATGCCATTGCCTCGTCGATTCATTAACCCCGAGCTCATGAGGTTTTTAATAAACATTACTTCTCACGTAACATGTTGGTTGAGAGGGCTGTTTTGGAGGCGAATGTCGATCCGGGGTTCGTTAAGTTGCTCAAGGTCCGGAAATGGGAAGCCTTAATGACGATCCCGACTACCCCGGTCAATAGCTCCTAGTTAGGGAATTTTTTGCAAACCGTTCGGAGACCGACTTGGGGACTAAGGTGGTCATGGTTCGAGGGGTAGAAGTTCCCTTTACAAATGGAGGTGATTAATCGAAGTACAACTTAGCGGCCTTTGAGGGAAGGGATTATAAGGAAGAAATTGTGCATAGACGAGTTTGGGACAGGATCCTTTGGAGGAGTTGCGATTGCGAGTTTGCCCGGATGTGGCTTGGACGTTGAGACCGGGGGAGACCGGAAAGAATTGGTTACCACGACTGGACGGAGAGGACCGGAAGGTCCAAAGTGTCGCTTTATTCGAACCGGTTGTTGCCGAAGAACAACTCCGACACATTTTCATATTGGTGATCTAGGCATGCTGTATGCATTGACGTTTGGCCTGAATGTAAATGTGGGACAGGCATTGTATGATGAGGTGGCTACTAGTCAGAAGATCTATACTCGTAGCTTGATTATCCCTCACCTGATCCACAGTCTCTGCATTGATGCCGGTGTGCCTGAGTATGGGGCCGATCACAAGCCGAAGAACCCGAGGCCTATACAGAGAGAGAAGGGTAAGCCTTCGGGACAGTCTGAGTCAGGGGCACCACAGGAGCCTGGTTCATCTTCAGTTCAGACTCGAGCATCCTCACTTCCGGCTTTATCTCCCTCGGTCCGTATGAGATTGAGTATGGCCAACAGTCTCCGGGATTGGATGATCGATATCCACGAAACGCAGAAGAACATGATGTACGTACTGAAGTGCCTTGTGGAGGACAAAAAGCCGAGTGATATGCAGATCTTCAAGGAGAGTGATACGGAGTTCGTCTTCTCGGATGAGATTGAGCAGGCTATTGCGGATGTCATTCACAAGACGTTTCAAATATGATACCTTCTTTACGAAAATAAGGAAGCAAAGGCCTAAACTATGTTCCATTGTCACTACGAACCCGTTTAATTTGAACCTCAAACTGACGAGAAATTAACGCAACAAAATCCAAGAAAGCATACTCAACCTCCATTTTATTCAACAATAAGTAAATCCAAACAGAACGGGAATAGTCATCAACAATAGTCAAAAAATATGACGCGCCACACGTTGAGGGTACACTATAAGACCCCCACAAATCACAATGTATTAATTCAAAAATACGACTAGCTTTATTGTCACTAAGGGGAAAAGGTTCACGTGGCTGCTTTGCCCGAAAGCAAATATCACAACCGTCTTTATTTAAAGGTTTGGGAATAGAAATATTAGGCACCTGACGAAGGACCTTTTCCGATGGGTGTCCTAATCGCCGATGCCACAAATCTCCAGCCTTGTCCACCATCAACTACCATAACCCGAACCTCTGGAACTCCCAAAAATAGAAAAAGTCCATCCACACGCTCACCCAGTCCAATCAGTGTCCTCGTCACTCGGTCCTGCATAATACATAAACGCGCAGTAATCTGCATAACACAACGATGATCATCCAAGAATTGAGAAGCCGAAATCAAGTTACAATTTAATTTCGGTACATATAAAACATTCTTAAGCCGTAAATTTTCTGACAAGATAACCGTTCCCGTATGGGTTGCAAATGACGAACTCCCATCCGGTAAGCCAATAGGACAATGGTCTATAGGTCGGAAATCAACAAAAAAAATTCGGTCACCTGTCACGTGATGAGTGGCCCCAGTATCAATAATCCACGAGTATTTACCGGTCAATCGATCTCGCGGTTTAAAATTATTTAAAAAATCCACGATTCCTTGCCATTGGGCCTGTGTTATATTCGTGAGTCCAGATTCATTTAGACCGTGATGCAAACTGAACCCGCATGGGCCGAATCGAGTTGGATGCACCGGCTGATTCACGTGCGGTTGAGAAGGATCTCCATCCACAAGCACGTCCCGGCCACATCCCTTCCATGCTCACCGCACCGATACAAGGAGTGCAATGAGCCCATCGTCCGTCGCCATCCCCAGGCCGGTTACAATCACTCCACCGGTCCGAATCACGGTGAGCCCGAAAAAAGGAGTCCAAATCGCCCCCATCACCATCGCGGCGAGAGGATTTAGAAAAAGAGTCCGCCGGTTTTTGTCGGTTTCGTCTCTCCGGCTGCTCGTTATACGCCATCATGGCGTCGTCGTCGGGTTGCCGCAACCCATCATCAAGAAGCCGCAACCTTTTTTCCTTTATGACGTTCGGTATGGCAAAGAAAGAGTTGTCTTGCTCAGCCACTATAGCCATGGTCCTCCCTGTTGAAGAAGAACAACGCAGCTGTTCAGATTTTCTCTTTTTTTTTTTTTTTTCTCGGTGGTGCTCCGGCCTGATTCAATTTACGGATCAAGCTATGAAGTGATTATCTCCCTCAAACACTTCATCATCAATCAATCAATTTAGGTTTGCTGCTCCCAGTGATTCTTTCTCCCGATAGTTTTTTTTTTTTTTTTTTTTAATAACCTTTCTCTGATACCATGACAAATTTCGGTCAATCTCTTTCGTCCCCCATCATCAATCATATGGTGCAATATTTATAGCCACTTCCAGGGCTACTATATTTATACAGAATACCCAAACTACCCTTACTAAATCAAATACAATATTTATCAAAATATAATCACATCCATCGTAATAATATTTCTCAGTATATATAGGTTTGTCAGCAGAAAGTCATGAAATTTGTTCTTGGAAATACAATTTCTTCTATTTGTGTAGATATGGAAGATGCTCAAAATGAATTTTGAGTCTATAGCATTAAAGGAGCCGATTCAAGGTTACACATAACTCAAGAAAATCATGAGTTACAAAAGATGTGGGAAGAACAAAGAAGTCATGATGTTGAGTGAGACCGTCGAGATTTTGAATGTGATGAACAACTCAATACGGTTCTAGAGAACATTGCCTATACACAAGAAATTGAGTTGATTTTAGTGAAAGAAAACATTAGTTTTACGAAATTGTCTACTAATTACGAAATTTTTTGATTTCATGTTGAAGATGCTATTTGACTCTATGGGTGAAACGATTTTGGTTCTTTTTCTTAATTATGATTTTGTATGTGTTTCAATAGTTTTGAAGTGCATTTGTAGTATTGGATATAATTTTTGAAATAAAAATTATGAATATAAATGTGATCATAAAATCATTTCGAATATATTGATTTGTTTTTCCGCTCAAAAAAATCTGATGCAATACTTTGTTTCAAATCATTGGTCATTAATTTTTCAAAAAAACATCGTCACAATTTTATCGTAGACTGATGTCATAGATCAATTTGTAAATTTGGTAGCAAATTTGTCATAAAAATCATCAGAAAACTATCACTAAAATTGATGGTAATATTGTCACAACACTCCGTTATAATTTTGTCGCTGGCATTCATCATAATTCCGTTAATAACTTGGTCACAAAATTGTCGCACTCTTTTGTCACAAATTTGTCGCTATCTTACGTAGCAAATTTGACACAACGTTCTATCACAACCCGTTACAAATATCATCACACTTCGTCACAAATTATGAAAGTTGTCGTAGATTCATCACAAAAGAACTTGTCATAGTTGTGCTACAAAGTATAGATTTTGTCACAATTTTCTCACAAAAACTTAGTGACAAGATTAATTTCGACTCAAAAATTTGCAACGAGGTATTCCGTGACGGAAATAGGTTTCGTCACAAAAGAACGTTGGTACGAATTTGCAACGAAACCACCGTCACAAAACCAGAAAATTCTAGTTGTGTACTGCCTAGATCTGTTAAGGGAATTTGGCTTTTTAGAATGTAAACATGCATCCACACCTCTGGATTTCTCACAAAACTTAACAGAAGTCAAAGCACTATTATTACCTTCAAATACTGAGTATAGAAGTCTGGTTGGCAAACTATTATATCTTGGTAATACCATGACTGATATAGCTTTTGCCACACAACAACCTAAGTCAATTCCTTGATCAACCCAATGAAGCACACATGAAAGCGAAAGACACATGTACTAAGATTTATAAAAGCGAAGACTGGCAAAGGCACTTTTTTTCCAAGTTAAGGTCCTCTAACTCTCGTGGCTTTGAATGATTCAAATTGGGCAGCATGTACCAAAACAAGAAGATCAGTATAACATGCATTTTAGTTTACCTGGGTGGAGCCTTAATTTCTTGGAAATCTAAGAAACAAACTACCATATCAAGAAGCTCAAGTGAGGTTGAATATAGAGCCATGGAAATCACTGCCTGTGAATTTCATTGGTTGTTATATTTGCTTTAAGACTTTCAGATCAACTACACAGCTCATGTACCCTTTTATTGTGACAACTCTAGTGCACTACACATTGTAGATAATTCTATTTTTTATGAAAGAACCAAGCACATAAAGATTGATTGTCACATTGTTAGGAAAAAATACCTAGCTAAGTTCCTAAAACCCTTACCTATACACACTGATCAGCAGCCACCAGACATTCTTACAGAACCAGTGAATAAACAGACCTTACACAGTTTGCTCCAAGCATACCCATTGAAGGATCTTCATACAGCCTAAACATCTAGAAGAAGATGGAATTTCACAAGTTTTTCTTGGCTTTGGCCATTTCCAGCTTGAGGGGGTGTTTAAGCCTAAATATCTAGAAGAAGATGGAATTTTGTCCACATAAAGATTTCATCAAAGACCTTGGTAAAGAAGGTGGTTACAACAACCTCAAGTCGATTATAACAAATTGTTGCTCCTAGTTCTATATAAACCGTAACTAAATGTATCATTAGGAAGTTAGAAAGCTGAAATATAATTTCCATTTGCTAATTGTGTAAAAGAATCAAGTTCTTAGTTTCCCGACGTTTTCACATTTGAATTCATGAAAAAGATCTTCATCTTCTTCCTTCTTAGTTTTTCTACAAATCCCGAGTTAAATCTTACTGAATTTTAACAATATATATATATATATATATATATATATATATATATATTGTTGGGGAAAATAATCAAACTAGAATGTTGTTCAACATGTAATACAAGCAAAAACGAAAACAATAAAATTGGACAAGAAAACTTATTGATCGAGGCGAGTGCGGACTCGCCTTTAAGACGTATTTGCCCCGATTATGTGTATACGGTAATGGCATTCGTCTCCCAAGATACAACAATCATTCCTTCTTCAGTTTGTTGCACTTCAATGAGAAGAAGACGGCGAACCGATCATGTTCTGTAAATCTCTTCTGGACTCAAATATATGCAAAGTATTTGTATGTGTTTTAATGCAACTGGCCAGAATTTTTATCTAAGAAATTTCACATGAAAAATATGCATTTTTTCATACAATTGATGGGAATTTATAGAATAAACGTGTCTGGTCATTTAAAGGTTACGACCTTTAACCAAAAGGACACAACCTCTTACGGGGTTGTAACTTTTCATCGAACCGATGCGACCTTCCATTAATTTTTTAATTCAAATTCTCCAACAATCCCCCACATGAATGAAAATTAATGCAAATGCAATGCAGACTCAGAAGAGATTACAGGCAGAAATCTATTGCATCGGGCGAGGTGGTTTGTTGCCTTGAACCTTCCGTAGTAGAGTACCATCAGACATACTCGGCTAAGCAGAGGTTTTGGTGTATGCCTAGACAATGATACCTACACAAAAGATCTCCTAACATTCTCGAGGTTCTCATACTTGAGTCTGTTTTGGCCCTGGACAACCTTGGTTCCAGAAAGTGTGTCAGGGCATTTGTAACCGAAGCCTTATACGGTGCCTTATCCCTAAAATAAAGATAAAAAGTGGAAATTTCCCTCAAATACCTCCACAACAGAAGCCTCATCCATATACCTATTTTAGGGTCAATGAACAGTGTATCCCCATTCGTAGAGCACTATCCCTATTTTAAAGTACTATATCTACTTTAATGGTTAAAGATAGGGATAAGGATGCTGTTGTGGAGTGTTCTGAATTGAGATGTTGTAAAATAGGAATATGTATTATTTTATAATATTTTAGGGATAAAAAAATAGGGCTTCAGGTGTGAATGCCCTTAGAGAATTCGGCCTCAAAATTCTCACAGAAGCGGTCCCACTTTCACTTACATAGGTGACCTCCTATAAATAGTACTCGTAATACCTCAATTGGCTTAACCAAGATATAGGAATCAGTAAAAACTTTATGCTTAACCTGAACCCTTCAGCAGACAGCACTTTTGTTTTAAAAGAATGGGTAAGTTAACTGTCCCTCATAACTTAGTTGTCCCTTTTGAACCATGATCTTGGGATCTCCAGTCACTATGGTTGGGTTTCCATAATAAGGGAACATGCGTAATAGGCTTTAGTCTCAATCCGTTTGTCAAAAAATAGACACCTAGTCTCTAGCTAAACCTTTTTTATAAACGGATCCGCAAGATTCTCCTTCGAATTTATACAATCGAGGAAATCAAACCATTAGAGATAAATTATTAAATAGTATTGTGTCTACGATAATCGTAACTTACCATTTTTTCATATTACTGTGTGCTTGTTCTATCACGTACCGACTATTGCATGCTAATAACAGTGATAGATTCTGAGTCACACGCAATATCTTTCCATGGGATTATGAATAGTTCAAATTCCGTTTCATTTTGTGCTTTCATTACATGATTTTTTTGGGTAAATTTCCGTTACCAATCACCCCACATTTTTAAGAATTTGATGAATTTTAGTTCATCAAGATATTCTTCCCCCACAGGTTTTGGGTAAACCTCAAGTTAATCATCATTTCATAACATTAATTGGTTAAGTTACGTGTAGTTCAATGATTTGTTGAATGTTGTTGGTACCGAAACAAATTCAAAACCTTGAATCACACTTTTCGACCTTGATCACCACGAATTGATTAACTTATTTATTATGTCGATTTAGACGCATCAACAAATGCATCAACAACTTCATCCTTACATTTTGAAATGTACATCACAATACCAAAAGCAAATATCTAATTAATATGAATATAACAACAACATATATACATACATTCATAATAATATCATGTCACCATAACAGCTACAACATTAATATGCCTACTCAAACACCTACATACAAACTTATACACATATAATAATGTATAAATTAAATTGTTAAATACAACCAATCATTTGTGCAACGTCTAGTGCTACACAGGCACGTTCATACGTGTCACAACATATATCATGTCGCATGTATTCATCTCGATGTTTCCTTTTATTTCTATTCAAAGAATAGAAGATCACCATAATTACCATGTCTGGTAATTTGTTTTTTAACAAAACCACAACATAATATGACTACTAGTGGGAACTAGTAGAATCTCAGAATTTTATTAATTCTACATTCTACAACATATACCATCGCATTTCGAGAAATTAGAAAATCAGGCCACTGTAACTTCTGACATTTTTTTTCAGGTTCTCCGTCCAAATTTGGACGATTTCGTCCAAATACAGTCAAAACCGTCCAAATTTGGATTTCTTTTCGTCCAAATCCATTCACTGACTAAAATGGATGGAATCCGTCCAAATTGTGACCAATTCCGTCCAAATTTGGACGGTTCGCCCAAATTTGGACGGAAAGCCCAAATACACCGTCCAAATACACTTCGTCTTCCTGATAACCCAGCTCATTGAATCAACTTTTCACAGAAACGAAATATTCCTTCTTCTTATGATCATTACCGCTACTTTTTCCGGCCATCTTCTTCCCTTCCAACCAATGAAGATATCCAGAAAGTCCTTCTTCTCTAATTGCTTCATCATCATCATAATATAATTCCACAGTACTAATATCATCATCATCACCACATGTAGTTGATGATGATATGATGATGAATCAGTACTAGTACTGCAGGTTGACAAAAGATTACTACTGTTCCAAGAAGAATCATAATTGCAAACATAATATTGATTATTATGATCCCTTTTTTTAGGCGATCTTTTTATCACCGGTGGTGGGACCACCGGCATGATCTGGGACTGTGATGAACAGCAGCTATACTTCATCATCAGCTTTAAAGATCCAAGCTTTAAGAGCTTGTTCTTTTTCTTGATGGAGAAGTCCTTATTAATGATGTAAACGACATGAATGTTCTTGGATTTTTGGACGGTGTATTGGGCTTTCCGTCCAAATTTGGGCGAACCGTCCAAATTTGGACGGAATTGGTCACAATTTGGACGTTGTTTCCGAATTTTGGACGGATTCCGTCCATTTTAGTCAGTGAATGGATTTGGACGAAAAGAAATCCAAATTTGGAGGGTTTTGACTGTATTTAGACGAAATCGTCCAAATTTGGACGGGGAACCCGAAAAAAAATGTCAGAAAATATTTGACCTGAAAAAAAATGTCAGAAGTTACAGTGACCTGATTTTCTAATTTCTCTCACATTTCACAAGCAACCTGTTCAGTACAAATCGCAATAATATAGCAATGTCATGTTATTTGCTTCAAGTGACTAAAAGAAATCGGTCACGTACACAGTAGAAAACAAAAGCACCGATCACATTAATATGAGAATTATTTGTTATAATATGATTCCTTAGGCTCCATGAACATAGGAAGACTAACAGCCATTTAATAGAATTAATTTATATTCAAATCACATTGCAACGTTGCAAATTCAAGTAGCCGCTTCCACTATTTCTTCCTTAAGGCAGACAAGTAGCAAATATATATACACATAATTTTCCCCGGACCAGCCAGGCTTAATAAATAACACCTAACTGATGCACACATATGACATTCGACCACCAGGATTGCTATACTACATTTATTTATCATGATATATAAGCCACCTAATTATGTATATCACTTTTAAAACAAATCTACCGAACAAGGGTATATATATAACGTCTTTTCAATTTACTGTCACGTCGATAACGATTTTCTTAAAATAGAAAATATGTATAAACATTGGAAGTTAAATAACTTCTCTTGGATTGAGACTTTTAAAATAGAAAATGTGTATAAACATTAGAAGTTAAATAACTTCTCTTGAATTGAGACACCACCATTCATTTTGATAAGACATGACCATTACATTTATTTATGGGCAAAGAGTCAAAAGGACATCAAATTTTAAAAATGGGGATCCAAGGACATCTTTAATTTTTGGTGATTAAAAAGAACAAAATGATAATAGATGGATCAGAATACCCCTATTTTTGTGTGCGATTTGGAGTTATTGCCAATAAATGCGGTGCAGTCAATACATGCCATCAAATGTGGAGTAATTAAAGAAGAGTGAACTTCCAAAAAAAAAATACTACAGAAAAATAAAATAAAATCACGTAAGAAAAAAAATATATTCACAAAAATCTCTTTTAATTAAAATGCTTCCCAGGGATCCAATAAAATAGATGTAGTAACACAGAAAAATAAGTAGTAACATCCAATAAAAAAGAAATAGGTACAGCAAAAAAAATGTAGTAACACTGCTAAAGAAAATGTAGTTACATCCAAAAATAAGTAGTAGCATATAAAAATAGTAGTAACATGCAATGTAATTACACAAAAAAATTGTGGTAACACTTGAAAAATAAGTAGCAACAACCAATAAAATAGATTTATTTATACCAAAAAAAACAATATAGTAACAGTAAGAAAATAGTAACGAATCAATAAATTAAATAGATGTAAATAAAGCAAAAAGAAATATAGTAACACTGATAAATAAAAGTTCTAGTTACAACAAAAAAACATATTAGCACATAAAAAGAAATATTAACAACAAATGAAATATATGTCGTTACAGAAAAAAAAATGTAATAACAATTGAAAAAGAAGTTGTAACGTCCAATAATACAGGTTTAGTTACATCCAAAAAATGTAGATGCAGTTACGGAAAAACAAATGTAGTAACACCAGTATGGATCGAAGAATATAGGTAAAGTATTTTTTGCGTCAAAAATTTAGTTGAAGTGAATTTTTTTTTCCATTAAAATCAAAATTGTGTAGTGATAATGAATTCATAAAATAATGAAAATTTGTTTGTTAAATACAATAAATACATTTTTTTTACATGAATCAATTCAAAAAAGTGTAGAGATAATACTTCCCTAAAATCGTGGAAATAGATTGACAGTTAGAATAAATGACATAAATTAATTAAATAAACCTCTTAATTTGTTTGTCAGCTATGGTTTGTTTTTTTTTCCTCAATATCTTGTATGACAAGTGGCTACCAA
The DNA here is from genome assembly GCA_036785695.1 of Gentiana straminea. Lineage (NCBI taxonomy): Eukaryota > Viridiplantae > Streptophyta > Magnoliopsida > Gentianales > Gentianaceae > Gentiana > Gentiana straminea. The sequence continues at coordinate 6,207,386 of JAVUPR010000299.1, read as the reverse complement.
ACAACATATGTGAATACATCAAAACAACAGTGATCGTGCGAAATGCTATGCACACAATTAGAAACATTAGCATGGTTTCTAATTCTACAAAAGAGAATGCCCAATATCATCATTATCTTTGCACACATTCTTGATAGCAGTAGTAGTAATGAAATAAAATTATTCTAAATATAATATATGTCGAATGCATCCATCGAATGATTATTTCAAACGACACAACCTAAAACAGATTCATTATGTTTCATATCTAAGAACAAAATCAATTCAATCAAAACTTCCAATTAATAAAAGATCCAACTTATTAATTAAGTTTGTTTGAACAGTAATACCGAATCATTTATTTCAGATGCAAAGATGTCAATAAGAGAAATTTTAGATCAAATTAACAAATTTCCTAACATATGCACACTGAGTCGCACTGATGAGGTTGTTATAATCAAACCACTTTGTTGACATTATACAGAAACCGAATTCGATCAAATCTCATCCGGTACATTTTTCAGAAAAGGACAGACCAAAGTCAAATAGGACTATACATTTGCATTGTTGAAACACAGATGAGAAACTTACAGTTTAAGAATGACTAAAACGAAGCAATGCAAACATAAAGTATGACGGAAATTGATAAAACACAAAAACAAAGAGAACACTTGTGATTTAACGTGGTTTCCGGCGTTGTGCCGACTACTCCATCGACGTAAAAGAAGATATTTTATTATGCGCAAAAGTTACAAGGTACTCCACACACTTATGATATTAACACTCTTGAAAGACACACATTGCATTGATTACAACATTTGTATTTATAGGCACAAATCCCAAACCATAACCGCCAAAGATCTTTGTCGGAATTGTCATAAATACCCCGAGATGTGGACCCCACTCCGCTTGTTATCCACCGGATGAAACTCAACTCAAAACCGACTTTCCCAGACTAGTAACCAACTGCTTCAGATGTAGAACTCGGCTATACTCAGCAAAACTTAGCAGATCCAAAACGGACGGCTAGATTTCGAAACTCGGTTGCACTTCACCACAACTGACATTAACGGAACTGAATATACTTACTGAACTGACAGTCATTCTCATTCTCAGATTCTCAGATTAGTTCCACTAGTTTATTCATCAGTTTAGAGATCAAGTCACCAAAACTGACAAATCTCCACCTTGACTTGAACTCTCATTCACAATCAATTAGATTGCATAATCAGACGTACTTGTACCAGATACATTCGTCAATTCCAAGATGTACAGTACCGGACTTCTCCACAGAATCCACTCAGTTGATTTTCCCTCAATTGAGTATCCAGATTTCAGTTTATAAGCTTTGAATATTCAGCAAGTCCAGACACAACTGAAACTTGCCCTACTGAACTGGTTTAGTGAACATATCAGCAGGATTATCTTTGGTCCTGATCTTTTTCATTACAATCCTCTTCTCATTTCACAGAAAATGATATCTCACATCAATATGTTTGGTTCTCCCATGATGAACCTGATCCTTAGCTAGACAAATTGCACTCAAACTATAACAATAAATCTCATCTTGATCCTGATGTAGCCCCAAATCACTGACTAGTCCCTTCAACTATATACCCTACTTGGCTGCTTCAGTAAGAGCCATATACTCAGCTTCAGTAGTTGATAAAGCCGTTGTTGCCTGAAGAGCTGCTTTCTAGCTGACAACTGAATTCCCCAATGTGAAAATATAACCAGACATTTTCTGCTGTCCAAATCACCTACATAATCGCATCACGGTATCCCGTGATCGCTTATTGAGTATCACTTCAATAAATGAGACCCACATCGCCTATACCCCTAAGGTACCCGAAAATTCTTTTCACGGCTTTCCGGTGTTCCTTTCCGGCCGAGCCATGAACCCGCGACAACACCGACCGCCCGATCCAGCTCGTGCCTAGTGCACACCATGGCATACATCGATCGCCTAACCGCGCGCACTAGCATAGGGAACACTTGACATGTACTCCTTCTCCTCTGTTGATTATGAAGCAAAAACTGACAAATGAACATTTGATGCCATAGGAGTATCTATTGGCTTAGTAGCTGACATGCCAAACTTTGACAAAATCTTCTGTATATTCCCCTGCTGAGATAAAAACAGTTTCTTTTTCCATCGATCTCCATATCTCCATCCCTAAAATTTTCTTGGCTGTGTGGTGGATTTTGTAAATGAAACAAAAAAGACAAGAAATAAAAATCCGGTTAGTCGCTCCAAGTGCAAAGCTTGTAGTAAAGCGGTTATTCCGGGTCGATCCCACGAGGAACGTGAGGTTGAATGTGTTTTCAAGTTTAAGCTAAAAGTGTCACGAATTAACAATTTAAGGTTTATCAAATAATGGGGAGAAAGGCAGACGAACAAGGATCCACAATTCAAGAAAGCAATAAAGGCTTCTAATTTCCTACGCATGCAAATCAACTAAAGGCCAAGATTAACCTATACCCAATGCAAATTACTAATTTCTTAGATAATTTGTTTATCAACTTTTATCAAAGATCGATTCTTCAAGCACGATAGGCATAAATTCTTTCGAATCTATTATCTAGGTTAACAATTTGATAACTTTCGTTCTTAGACAAATTGATTAAACCGAATACTATTGCGGTGATCTAGAGTTCATTCAACTATCATCAAACGAATATCACAAGCTTTATCTATCGATATCAAGCACAAAATAAACGCAATAGAAATCGAACCTTTTGTCGATTGCAAACGCAGAACAATAAGAAAACCCAAAACACCTCTTGAATTGCTTCACCCGTTCGTCCAACCCAAGAGTTTAGCTACTCATAATAATCTCGAAATCAAAAAGTTGTTTTGATTGCATAAAAACCAAAGAGAAAGAACAAACTAACTCGTCGTTTCCAATGTAAAATTTGACTGTATGAATGTGTCTCTGTGTTACGGCTAGGTTTTACAATCAGACTATTTATAGAAAACAGGAAAATTAGGGTTGGGGCGCAGCCGCTACAGCTAGGGTTTTAAGTCGGTTTTGCCCAAGTCGGTCGCTGGACGCCCGTCTGGTCTTTATGGACGCTCGTCCACTCTTCATACAAACTTCGAATCGGGCCGAGTCATGATCAGACGCCCGTCTGGTCAGCGTCCACCCTGCGTCCAAACTTCCTGAATGTAAAATATCCTCCTGGACGCCCGTTCGATTTCCGTACGCTCGTCTACCATGGACGCTCGTCCAATATTCTGGACGCCAGTTCAGCTGTTCAGAATGCGATTTTCTCATCTTTTTGTGATCATCATTTAAGCATCAACACGTACCTATAACACATTAAAACATCGCAAAACGTAATATCATCCAAATAATCATAAAATCAAGATTAAAACACCAAAATAAACCAATTTTGCGAGTAACTCGTTAAAAACCTCACTTGCTCAATAAATCCATTTAAACGCTCATTTTCTATGCAAATTATCCAGATGTGGGGGAAATTGACATAAAATATATACTTATAAAACGTATAAAATCACCCTCAACAACTCCCCCACACTTAGCTTTTGCTCGTCCCGAGCAAAACAAAACATAATCAAGGCTCGGGAAAAATATAGACACCTCAACACATATAAAGCATATTCAATAGTTTAGAGGTTCGCCCAAGTGTGTGCATAGCCATAATAAATTTCCACTAAATCCACACTTGAATTGATTCAAGCAAAACTAGCTAATACCCCCTCGTAGACTAGTAATCAATGACCCTCATAAGATGCACCCTACAAAACGTGACATATCCCGAAAAAGATGATAGAAGGTATCTAGGGCCTTTCTGAAATACTCGAGAGGATAATCCCTACATCATATCCGTCGCCTTATATACGTGGATAAGATAGACGATAACTAAGTCTTTCATTTCAATCATAACACTTCTTTTTATAAGTTGATTCAACTATTTTCACATTTAAACGCACATCAGAATGAGCTATTGCCCTGTCATAGCAGAATAGGATATTTCTAGATAACACCCTACCTTACTCAAATCATCGTGCAGCTTTTTTCTCGATCGTCGTGAGCTTTTGGTCATCATAGTGGAATAGGACATACGTGGTATACCCTATCGCACCCAAATCATCGACCAGCTTTCGACACACACAATTAATTCATTTAATTCAACTTTTTCATTTGACAATAAGCTATGTTTTACTTATCACATTCAAACCTTAGATATTCACAAGATATCATACTCCGGGTCCAAATACAAACTATCATAAATCTCAAGATATATACGCAAAGACTAAGCACATGACTTATAAGAAAATCAAAAATCACTCGTCAAAACGGGGTATAGCTGTATAAATTAGCTCATCATTCACTATGGCTCGTGAAAAATAGTGTTGGGTGAGACCTCTGAATTACCAAACATATGATATATAGCATCAATGACTATTAAAACCGAACAAAAAGTATGCATTGCTCACTCGGGACGAAAAATTAGCTCATTTTAGCGTAGAATCATAACGAATTAAGCAACTGATATAGGTACATATCAAAACATCCCCTTCCCCCACACTTAAACCACAACATGTCCTCAGGTTGTTCAGAATTAAAAGGAAAGGATAAAGAACTTAGCTGATTGTAATTCGAATGGGGAAACTCTGGAAGTGTTGCAACTCAAATCCAGAGTTGCCTGACGAAATCAGTAGACTGTGGACCATCCACCGGAAAACTGATATCCTCTGAAACTCACAATTACTATCGCAACTATCCTGCACACTTGAAAAAAAAAACAAGACAAGATCTCGGGGAACAAAGGGGGACATAACATGGCACAATGAAGATAAAGAGAATGATAAAGTGAAATCGAATCAACCGACAAGCAGAGTCAACAATTACCCCAATTAGACCTAAACGAAACAAATAAATCAAAGAAAAGAACAAAACGAAAATAACTAAAACAAATAAGGATATCTAGGTTGCCCCTGCTGGCGCTTTTGGTTAATGTCGTTGGCTCGACATTCAATTCGAGTTTAACCCGGGTCGGGCCACTTTGGCTTTCTCGCCGGTCTTCTTATCAACGTAATTCTTAACAAAGTTACGACTACGTAAACAAGAAGGCAAACTCGGGATCCGACCCACCCATTTTTCCCGTGCCCGCTTGATCTTCTTTTTGACCGGGGCCCTCTTCCGCGCTTTATTTTTCTTCAAAGCCACTTCCTTCCAATATTGTTCCATGTCCCAAACCTTCCGGCAAAAACTTCAGCTGGTGATTCAGCACTATCGTCGAAAATAGGTCCGGGGAGAACTCATCGCAATCATCGACTTCTGAAGTGATACAACCCAACAAATCAAGGAATTTAACAATCTCGGGTGATTCCTTCGATTGGCCAATGTAGTGTTTGCATCGTTGACCATTGACCTTGAAAGGCTGATCACCAATCCCCTTAAGTTCCAAAACGCCGCTAGGAAAGACAGACAGACCTCAAATGGACCGGACCAACGCGTCCTTAGCTTTCCGGGGAAAAGATGCAGCTCGGAATTGTATAACAAGCACACCGCCCGCCCGAAACTCCCTTTTCTTGATCTTTTTATCATGAAGGAATTTCATCCTTTCCTTGCTTATCCGTGAACTCTCATAAGCTTGGAGCCTGAATTCGTCTAATTCATGTATCTGCTGGAGCCTACGTTCTCCACAAGCTTGAGAGTCGAAGTTTAGGAACTTAGTTGCCCAATAAGCTCTATGCTCTAATTCTACTGGCAAATGACAGGGCTTTCCATAAACCATTTGGTATGGTGATGTACCCATAGGGTTTTTGTATGCGGTCCTGTAAGCCCACAGTACATCATCCAGCTTCAGACTCCAATCTTTCCGATGGGAGTTGACCGTTTTCTCAAGAATTTTCTTTATACTCTGATTACTACGCTCAACTTGCCCACTGGTCATAGGGTGATATGGTGTGCCAGTCTTATGCTTAACACCATACTTGGCTAACAGGTTATCCAGGGGGTTATTAATGAAGTGTGACCCTTCATCGCTGATTAGAGCTCTAGGGCAGCCAAACCTCGTGAAAATGTTTCTCTTCAGAAATTTCATGACCGTTTTATGATCATTCAGTGGAGTTGCGACAGCTTCTACCCATTTAGATACATAGTCTACACAGACCAGAATGTATTTATTTCCGCACGAAGATGGAAATGGTCCCATAAAGTCAATGCCCCATACGTCAAACACTTCACACTCCAAAATGGGGTTAAGCGGCATATCATACCGCCTGGTCAAAGTGCCGGTTCTCTGGCACCTATCACACCTTTGCGTAAAGCTTCGGTATCTTTAAAGATTCTAGGCCGCAAAAAACCACATTGAAATATTTTGGCAACGGTTTTCCATGGATTGAAGTGGCCACCGCTGGGACCACTATGACATTGCTCAATAATATCCCGTTGCTCGGATTCGGGGACACACCGGCGAAGCAACCCATCCTTGCGGATCTTGAACGTATATGGTTCTTCCCGTACATAGTACTTTAGATCGTAGAAGAACTTCTTCTTCTCCCGGGTAAGAGAATTCGTGATTCGTATAGCCGTAATGAAGGTAATTGACAATCGAAGCATACCAAGGGGGGTCGGGAGTGTGGATATCCATATTCATAACGCTCTCGAAGGGATAATAAAGATCAATGTCCCGGGGATCCTCCTCGCCCACCGGCAATACTCTCGAAATATGGTCCGCTACGGTGTTCTCACTACCCCGTATATCCTTGATGTGAACATCGAATTCTTGTAGTGTAAGAATCCACCTCGGCGAGCCTCGGTTTAGCATCCTTCTTGTTCATCAAGTAACGCAAAGCCGCATGATCGCCCATACAATCACCTTGGCACCAAGCAAATAGCTACGGAACTTATCCATGGAAAACACAACCGCTAACAGCCTTTTCCGTAGTGGTATAGTTTGCTTGGGCCGGATTCAAGGTATGACTTGCGTAGGAAATAGGTTGGAATTTACCATTAATCCTTTGCCCCAATACAACGCCAACAACGTAATTGGAGGCATCACACATTAGTTCAAATGGTATGTTCCAATTCGGAGAGATCGTGATAGGGGCGAGGTCAAACGCCGTTTTAGCTCTTTGAAGGCACTTTGACAAATCATTATCGAAATTGAAAGTGACGTCATCTTTCAAGAAAGTTGATAAAGGTTTAGATATTTTTGAAAAATCTTTTATAAATCTTCTATAGAACCCCACATGACCAAGGAAACTTCTTACTTCTTTCGTGTTTCGGGGTAATTCATCTTTTCAATAGCTTCTATCTTAGCTTTATCAACCTCTATGCCTTTAGCGGAAATCTTGTGACCTAAAACAATCCCTTCGGTCACCATAAGATGGCACTTCTCCCGCTTGAGAATCAAGTTCTTCTCCACACACCTCTCGCAAAGTACTTTGTCTAGATTTTCAAGACAAATTCCGTAAACGATGTGCCAAACACCGAGAAGTCATCCATGAACACCTCCATGCATCTCTCCACAAGGCCATCAAAGATAGCCAACATACATCTCTCGAAATGTAGCCGGCGCATTACAAAGTCCAAAGGGCATTCGCCTATAAGCGAAAGTACCATAGGGGCGGTGAAGGTTGTTTTCTCTTGATCAACTCGGGTCAATAGGGATTTGGAAATAACTCCGAATAACCGTCCGTAAAACAAGAGAAAGCATGCCCCGCCAAACGTTCCAACATTTGGTCTATGAAGGGGAGAGGGAAATGGTCCTTCAGTGGTCACCTCGTTCAGCCTTCCTATAGTCTATACGTACTCGTACCCGTGACTAATCTAACAAACTACCTCTTCACCTTTGTCATTCTTTTCAATGGTAATACCTCCCTTTTTAGGTACTACCCGAGTGGGGGACACCCAATCGCTATCGCCTATCGCATAAATGATCCCCATATCCAACAAACTTAATGATCTCTTTCTTCACCACTTCCCGCATGTGTGGGTTTAAACGTCTCTCGTGGTTGTCTTATACTCTTTGCACCTTCTTCGGTTCTAATCTTATGCATACGTACGTCGGAGATATTCCTCTTATATCACCTACCTCGCCAACCGAAAGCTTTCTCATTTTTCTTTAGAACGTCAATTAACTCGCTTTCTTCTTCTTGACGCCTAGAGGAGATAATCGAGGTAAGCACTCACCTTCTCTCAAGAAGATATACTTCGAATCTTTGAGGTAGAGGTTTTAGAACAAGGTCCTCAGGAGGTTCCTCTAAGCTGGTCTTGGCTTCTCCTTGTTTTAGATCTTCCTCGCTGATAGGGTCAAAAATTCTTGCCTCAAGAAAATCGACTTCTTCTGAGGGGGAAAGAGTTCTTTCAGAGAGCACCGTGTCCTCTTCAACAAGCTCGTCTCCATAGGCAGCCTCTAGCTCGTCCGAGTGTAGTCTGTGAAATCGTCTGACGTCTCAATCACAAAACCTGAGGGGTTTTCAGAAGGTGCTCTGAGAGCTTTAACTACACTGTAGCGTACTTCCTCATCCCCAACACGTAAGGAGACAAACCCTGCATCACAATCTATTGAAGCTCGGCGGTGGATAGGAAAGGTCGTCCCGTGGAGGAGGGGGTATCTTCTTCTTTAGTGTCCAAGACGTACCAATCCACGGGAAATGTAAATTTGTCTACTTGGACCAAGGTCTCTAAGCACTCCGTCGGCTCTCTTGAAAGATCTATCTCGCAAGCCGGATACTTATGGGGGTAGGCTCCGCAGATGGTCAAGGTGTAGACTCTTGCGTACGAGATAGAGACATCAAACTAATGGATGCTCCTAAATCACACAGAGAGTTTGGGAAACTTAAATCCTTGATCCGCGAGTTAAGACAAACTTTCCCGGATCGCCGCGTTTCTTAGGAATTTCTCCGTCATCGATAGCGGAGCATTCTTCTCCCAATCTTCTCTCCATTTCGCCCAACTTCTTCTTGGAAGAAACAACATCCTTCACAAACTTGGCATACTTAGGCATCTCAACCAACACTTCGTATAAAGGCAAATTTACTTGGGTGTTTCTTAGTAGGTTGAGTACCTTCTCGTACTTCTTGTCTTCGTATAATGAAATGTTTTGCTTTCTTGGCGGGAATGGGAGCTTATTCAGCTCTTCTTCGGAGAAGACTTTCCCGGGGAGGAAGCTCTTATAGCTTTGTCCTCAAGATCTTTCCACCTCACCACTTTTTCTCGTCTTTTTACTCGTCGTGGGATCATCCGCCCGAGTGACTTTCTCGTGTTCATCAATATGGTTGTCAATTACCCGAAATCTTTCTCCACTTCAATCTTATTTTCATCTTTCTCTTCATCCAGGTCGGGGACCGCGATTCTTCCCCTCCTACCGAATCGGGGGTAGGAGGGTTTACTCGTTTCCCCGGTTCTCGTCGTAACCGTGGTGTTGTTGCAATTGTGTACCGGATCTCGCATTCATAGCATTGGACTCCTCTTGTCCATAGGGAGTAATGGGTGCGAGCTCGGCACGGTGGTTTGTTCTTGCTTCACTTGGGCTGCATGCCCACTTTTAGGATTTTTTTCTCTCGTAAAATCGGGTAACCGACCTTGAGGTCCGGCGGCTAATTGTTCAGCTATCTATCCTAACTGTCTTTCTAAGTTCTTCATCGTCCTCTGTTGCTCCTCATACTCAGCCCTTGTAGGGGTAGTACCATGAGTTGAAGACCCTTGATGATTCTGATTAGCGGGCCAGGTTGGATTTGTTCTTGGTTGAGAATTTGAACTTTGACCCGAGTTGGGGTTCTGGTAGTAGGCATTGCGAGAGGTGTTCTGTCCCGAATTTTGATTGTAGCCCGAATTCGAGTGCGGTTTTGGTCATAACCTTGATTCGAACATAACTTCGTTCGTTGTAGTTCGACCTTGAGAATTATTCTGGTTTGAAGATCTCTGGTTCTGCGGGCCAGAAGGATCGTATCTCTCATTTCCACCATTCAAGGGGCATGTTGCAGAAATGTGACCTCTAAGTCCACAGGTATAGCAGTTCACAGAATCATACTGCCTCGTTTGTTGGACGGCGTTGACTTGAGGGGTGTACTGACAATGGTCACTGATGTGACCAGTCTGATAACAGTTGTCACAAGAGAATACTTGTGCATTCTGTTGGAGAGAGGGCTGATTTTGATTTTTAGTCATGGTCAAAGCAGAAAGTTGAGCCTGCAGGGCTGCAATCATTTGACCATGATTCTGGTTGTTGACTTCTTCAATTTTAGGTGCAGCAGGGGCCGTTGGTGATTGATACGTAGGTGCATAGTTGTACCTAGCTATATCTTCAAATAAATCCCACCCTTGCTGTGGGGTTTTCTTCAAGATTACTCCTCCAGATGAGGAGTTGACCATCCCTTTAGTGGACTCATTCAGACCACTGAAGAAAGTATGGACCCTTCTCTGCAAATCCATTCCATGATGGGGGCACTTGTTCAAAAGAAGTTTAAAATGCTTCCATGCTTCAAAGAAAGATTCATCACTCAGTTGATGAAAATTTGAGATCTCATTAAGACATTGAGCTGTCTTAGACGGGGGAAAATATTGGGCCAAAAATTGACTTTCGAGCTGGGCCCAAGTTTGGATAGATTCAGAAGGGAGAGATTTAAACCATTCCATTGCTTCTCCACGGAGTGAAAATGGAAATAGTTTCAGCTTAATGATGTCTTGATCGACATCCTTAATGCGAGTAGTATCGCATATACCCGTAAATACATAAAGATGCGTGTAGGGGTTCTCGCATTGATACCCATAGAAAGTTGATGCATGTTGCACCATCCGGATGAGAGCCGGTCTTATCTCAAATGGGGCTGTATCGGTAGGGATAACCACAGCCGAGCGAATGTTCACATCACCGGGAGTAGCATAGCCTGCCAGGGTGCGGTCGGCTTGAGCCATTGAAACAGTAGTTTCTTCCTCAAAGAAAAGGTTGGAGAAGAGATTATCTTCAGAAGAGTTTTCACTCGAACTCTCTTCGAATTCCACTTCGGGAATCGGAATGGGCTCGGGAATTTTTCGTTTACGGTTTACTCGAACTACGTCTCGTTCAAGCTCAGGCTCAAAAATTAACTGTCCTTGTTTACTTCGTGTTTGCATACGACGAACTAAAACTAAGGAGAGAAAAAGAAGAAAGGAGTCAAACAGAGACACTGAATCAGGAGGACAGACGGGCGTCTGGAAGTCCGAACGCTCGTCCGATCAGTTGACGAACTGGACGGACGTCCAAATTGGATGGACGCTCGTCTGGAAAGTTAAAAACGGTTCAGAGAAACGAAGCTGTTTGATTCGGAACGAATGATCTACCTAAACCTATGCTAAAAACACATAAAACCGTGCCGGTTCCCGGCAACGGCGCCAAAAACTTGTGGTGGATTTTGTAAATGAAACAAAAAAGACAAGAAATAAAAATCCGGTTAGTCGCTCCAAGTGCAAAGCTTGTAGTAAAGCGGTTATTCCGGGTCGATCCCACGAGGAACGTGAGGTTGAATGTGTTTTTAAGTTTAAGCTAAAAGTGTCACGAATTAACAATTTAAGGTTTATCAAATAATGGGGAGAAAGGTAGACGAACAAGGATCCACAATTCAAGAAAGCAATAAAGGCTTCTAATTTCCTACGCATGCAAATCAACTAAAGGCCAAGATTAACCTATACCCAATGCAAATTACTAATTTCTTAGATAATTTGTTTATCAACTTTTATCAAAGATCGATTCTTCAAGCACGATAGGCATAAATTCTTTCGAATCTATTATCTAGGTTAACAATTTGATAACTTTCGTTCTTAGACAAATTGATTAAACTGAATACTATTGCGGTGATCTAGAGTTCATTCAACTATCATCAAACGAATATCACAAGCTTTATCTATCGATATCAAGCACAAAATAAACGCAATAGAAATCGAACCTTTTGTTGATTGCAAACGCAGAACAATAAGAAAACCCAAAACACCTTTTGAATTGCTTCACCCGTTCGTCCAACCCAAGAGTTTAGCTACTCATAATAATCTCGAAATCAAAAAGTTGTTTTGATTGCATAAAAACCAAAGAGAAAGAACAAACTGCTCCTGTTTCCAATGTAAAATTTGACTGTATGAATGTGTCTCTCTGTGTTACGGCTAGGTTTTACAATCAGACTATTTATAGAAAACAGGAAAATTAGGGTTGGGGCGCAGCCGCTACAGCTAGGGTTTTAAGTCGGTTTTGCCCAAGTCGGTCGCTGGACGCCCGTCTGGTCTTTATGGACGCTCGTCCACTCTTCATACAAACTTCGAATCGGGCCGAGTCATGATCAGACGCCCGTCTGGTCAGCGTCCACCCTGCGTCCAAACTTCCTGAATGTAAAATATCCTCCTGGACGCCCGTTCAGATTTCCAGACGCTCGTCTACCATGGACGCTCGTCCAATATTCTGGACGCCTTGGTTCACTGTTCGAATGCGATTTTCTCATCTTTTTGTGATCATCATTTAAGCATCAACACGTACCTATAACACATTAAAACATCGCAAAACGTAATATCATCCAAATAATCATAAAATCAAGATTAAAACACCAAAATAAACCAATTTTGCGAGTAACTCATTAAAAACCTCACTTGCTCAATAAATCCATTTAAACGCTCATTTTCTATGCAAATTATCCGGATGTGGGGAAATTGACATAAAATATATACTTATAAAACGTATAAAATCACCCTCAACAAAGCCGCACCCAAATATTTCATTTCAAACTCAAGACCGAGAAGGTCTTTCGGATACGAACATCGACTTCTTTCTTGCAAATATCGGCATGTCATCCACATATAACACAAGATATATGTATGATCCATCTTCCAACTAATTGTTGTAAACACAACAATCATAAGGACTTCGCCTAACCTAACCGGATCATGTAATCGTCAACCCTTTTATACCATTGCCTAGAGCTTGTTTTAGTCCTTACAAGGACTTCTTCAACTTACACGCAAAATCTTCCTTACCCGGAACTTTGAAACCCTCTCGGCCGAGTCATGTATATCTCAATATCTACCTCAACATATAGAAAAGTTGTCTTCACATCTAACTGCTCAAGTTCTAAGTCATGTTGTGCCACCATTTCTAGTAACACTCTGATTGAAGTATGTCTGACCACTGGTGAGTAAATCTCATCAAAGTCAACCCTTTCTTTCTGACTAAACCCTCTTGCAAGCAAACGTGCTTTATACTTAACTCCTTATGCCTCAGTTATCCCTTCCTTCTTCTTGAAGATCCATTTGCAAGTAACAACTCTCCTATCGGTTGGATGTTAAACTAGATCCCAAGTATGATTCTTCAGTAATGACTCCATTTCATCTCCTGTGGGAGCAAGCCATTGCGATGCTTCAGAACATGTCACTGCTTCCCATTAAGTAGAAGGTTCAAAACCATCCACTTCTTCTCCATATCATCAAACTCATACCTCTTGGGGGACCCCTAACATTGGATCTTCTAGCTCTCGCTGGCGCCTATACTCTACCGACCCACGTTCTCGCCTTGACGCTCAACTAACATTTGCTCACCGACTAGATTGGATTCAGTTCTGGTTTAGTAACCAGATCAGATGAAAATTGACTTGGATTAGTTGATTGTTGCATTCCAACTGACTCCACCTTGCTGTTAGTTTTCTCAGTTTCAGAACTGGTTTCAATTCAGTTGTCCCTCTCACTGATGAACTAGGCATAGAATTTTCATAAAATACTGTATCTCTGCTGAGAATAACTCTGTTTTCTGTTGATGACCAAATTCTATAACTGATGTATAAAAAATATATCATTATATTATAAGACTTTTTATTATTATTTTATGATATTTTAGTATAATTTCATATAAATGCATTGAAAACTTATAAAAATCATAGTTAGTTATAATTAGATGCATAAGTTATAAAAACGATAAAAATGATGGTTTTTTGTCAGATTTACGTTTGGTGTTTCGTTGATTTTATTGCAGGATCAGATGTTTACCGAGATCCCAAAATATGACAAACTTTGAAGTATAAATCATGAGTTTTTGTGGGATAAAAGATTATGCCAAAATCTAACAACTTTGAACAGATCAACTGTCCTTAATGTTTCTACCGTAACTCATCTTCAACGGATATTTGACCTAACTTAGAGGCATTTTCAGAGAAAAAGTCCTTGATGAAAGTTGTAGACCTTCAAGAGAGCTTTCCAACGAATATTAAATCATGTCAATCTGAGGTCTACAGCTCGAGATAGGTTTTTACGAACATCTGATATGTTAGATGGCCGGCACGCGCCGGAGAAGGCCGGATCTTGCAGAAAAATCTCTGACATTGGTCCCACAAATCTCTGACAAGGGAATATCTACTGTGTAGCCGGCACGCGCCGGTGGTGCTCCGGCACGCGCCGGTCAAGTTATGTGGCCTATAAATAGAGCTCAAGTGCAACCATTTTGAAGTGTACCAATGCATATATCTCTCTTCTATATCTATCTATAGTCTCTTTTGTTGTTTTTAGTTAAATAAAAGCTGTAAACGGCACTCTGTCGGAATAATGCTGTAGTATAAAGTATCGTTATAATACTTAGAAGATGTATCAAGGCTCATTGATGTAAAAGAGTTGCTATTTCCGGAGAGTACAACTCTGAAGCTTCAATTGTAATCTGGTAACTTTTCTAATGTATTTATGTTGTTATTAGTATCTATATATTAATTATAATGATATTAGGCTAACTTAATATCTAGCCAAGATATGAAATTGGATTAGTTTTATCTTTTTAGGGAAATAGATAACGACTATGTTAAAAGTGATTAAAATCGGTTATAATGAATCTCTTTCTATGTTTGAATTGAAGTAGCTAATTGATTTGAAAGAATTCATAATCTAATTATAAATTGACGCCTTGTAGTTAGTTTATGAACTCGTTAATAGAAAGACCGGAGGGTAAAATTGGCCGAGTGAAAACGTGACAACGGAATCCGATTTCCTAAACCGGGGGTAGATTTGTTTCGGGAGAAACAAACTCTTATTGAAATTTATACTCGAGAGATTATCACGTTAAATTCGCATGTTTAATTGACATTTCTTAAAATTGGCCGTATGACAAAACGGGAGTGACCCATGCTTGAGGATGACATTGGACAGAGGACAAGACATATGACAATTTCATACGCTCGTGTGAGGAGAAATTGCCTAGCTTAGGAGTATACCGTTTCGTATAATTGATTGGACCTTGGAAAAAGGAAGATCTGTCTTATTTAATTTCCACTAAAAAGATATAATAATTCAATAACATATTCTTGGCTAGTCTCTAATTATAATATCTATCTCCCTCCCTTAGATATTGTTTTGGTACCTATATATACTTATATCTATATATATATATATATGTATTGCTATATATCTATATATATATTTATATACTTATATATATCTGTTTTAGTTTTATGCTTTTATTTATTGTTTGTTAGTTTAGAGTTTGGTTGGATGATAAAATTGCGACTTAGATTGAGATAATAATAGTTTCTTGGTGTTTAATCACACGGTGAATTACCAAGTTTTCCCTGAGGATCGACACCTGACTCACCATACTATCACTACAATTTGATCCGGTACAATGCCGGTAAGGATTGATAGCATAGAAAAGGTCTGTCAGCTTTTTGGCGCCGTTGCCGGGGAACGACGCTAATTCATTGTGTTCGAATGATTTCTACTTATATTAACTTAAAAGTCTCGAGGATAAGTCAACACTCTTCTTACCCCATTTCTATTTTCTTTTTCGTTGGTACTTACCTTATAAGTAAGTTACCAATCTTTACTTTTATCGATTTCAACTATTTTCGGTTTTCGTTAGTTGATGACCAGAAAGAGTAAGGCCCCACTTACTCCTTATAAGCCTGACATAGATACTTACGAAAGGCAGTTAAGAGCAGAAAGAAAACAAGGTCATACTAGTCAGGGAAATCCTGACGGAGAATCATCATCAAATCAAAATACGAAAATGGCTGAAATCAGTGATGAAACACCTGAACAAGGGCTAGATCATGCTCAAGGGCATGGCCAAAATCTTAATCAGGATCTACCAATACCAAATAACCAGAATAGAAATAATCAAAATCGGAACCAGAACAATCGTAATAATAACCCACCGAATCCGAGACCTATTTGTGATCAGACCTTAAGAATAAACCAGACTAATAATCCAATTCGTTTACCCAATGAAGGAGCAAATAATTTTGAAATAAAATCTCATCTTTTTGGTCTAATTGACGCAAGAGCCCAATTTCTAAGAGAGGATGATGAGGATCCACATCACCATCTCTATCTTTTCGAAGAATTGTGCAATACAGCCAAAAGTCAAGGTGCTCATCGTGAATTAACAAGGATGTCTATGTTTCCTTTTTCTTTAAAAGGAAGAGCACGAGATTGGTTTATGTCACTCCCACATCATTCATTGACTAGTTGGGAGGAAATTCAAACCGAGTTTTTAAAGCGATTTTTACTCCGGGTAGAAATTTGGAATTGAAGGTCGAAATTGCCAACTTTAGACAAGGATCGAAGAAACGCTTGGGAATGCGTGGGAGAGATTTAAAAAGTTGTTAAGATCTTGTCCCGATCATGGTTATTCCTTAGATATGCAAATCCAACTTTTCTCGTCGTAAATTAAGGAAAGATTCACGTGCGTATGTAGATCATGCATGTGGTGGTTCATTAATGATGAGTGAAGCCCAAATAGTTTACGATGCTATAGAAAAGATTTCCAAAAATAACGAATGTGGGAAACCGGTTCTTGCACCAGAAAGTAGCATTTGCGGAGAATGCACACCGAATACGGAAGTTCTAGCACACTTGGAGAATTTGAGTAGGAAGTTTGACAACCTACAAAGCTAGTAGGATCGTAAAACCGTAAACTATCATACCAAATGACTACTCAAGTCATGATAATGTGTCATTAGGGATAGAAGAACCGAAGGATACTCAAGGGAAGAGGTGAGTTTTTTACAACAAGATAGGAATTTGAACAACGCGTATTCAAACTCCTTTAATGCTATTAGAAGAGAGCACCCAACTTTTAGATGGTTAGAAAACCCTAATAAGCCAGGACAACCGCCATATCCAAGCTTCAAGTATAAGAATCCATATAGTAATCAAGTTCATCAAGGAAATACATCAAATCGAACCTACAATCATTACCTAAATCTTATCCACAACATACTACTCAAACTATACCAAATCACTCAAAGTTCAACCCAACCTGAAGGAGTTGATAAATGGGATAAATTAATGGAAAATATGATGGGTGTAGTATCTACTCAAGCTCAGAATATGGAAACTATGATAACTTCTATAGGTTCAGTCTCTAAGGATATGACTATGTTGAAAACGTCTATGGGTGGACATGATACGAGAATGAGAACTATAGAAGCATCATTAAGGAATATGGAAGATCATTTGAGTAGAGAAGGAGAACGTAACAACAGTAGACCTCCAGGAGGATTACCAAGTAATACTGAAAGAAACCCAAGAGAGGTAAATGATGTGATTACGAGAAGTAGGAAATATTGTGAAGATACTAGAGCAGAAAACGCAGGAAACAATGAGGTAGAAAATGATTTAAATGATAATATCGTAAAGGAAAAGGACGAACTTGAATTTACTGATGAAGAGGAAGAAATTATCGAAGAATTCTTAAAACAGAATAATAATGTTGAACCTGAAATTGAAGGTGAAAAATGGGTAAAAGTCCCTAGAATTCTGAAATATCCTATGGATAAGGACCTGAGAACCCTATTTAAGGAACATGTCAGAGACAATCAGGAAGATTTAAAAGTAACTGAGAAGGATAAAGTTGATACAGGGGATGTTTTAAAGGAAAAATCTCAAGATAATGAAACTTGGCGATCAAGTAATGCTCAAAGATTCAAGGAAAAGGGAAAAGAGAAAATAACTTCAGAACCAAAGGTTATAGATTTAGAATCTTTGCCTTATCCACCGAAAGATCAAAGTAAAAAGATAAAAACTGATAAGAAATATGCTCGTTTCCTTGACACTTTTCGTCATATTCATGTCAATATCCCTGTTATAGAAGCTTTAGTCAACATGCCTGCCTATGGAAAGTTTCTTAAAGATATCCTATCTAACAAAAAACGATTAGAAGAATATGAGAATATATGCCTTAATGAAGAATGTTCGCAATACTCCAAAGATCGACTACCTCCTAAACTTAAAGATCCCGGTAGTTTCACTATTCCATGTGAAATTGGAGGATTTCGTTTAAGAAAGTATTGTGTGATCTAGAGCAAGTATCAATCTCATGTCTTATGAGGATTATAAGAAACTAGGAATAGGAGAGCTTACGAATACCGAAATGACCCTTCGTATGGCGATAGATCAATTAAACATCCTAAGGGAATAATCGAGGACGTGTTGGTTAAAATTGATAAATTTTACTTCCCGAGAGACTTTGTAATAATGGAAATGGAAGAAGGATATTCGGCGCCAATTATTCTAGGTCGACCATTTCTAGCTACAGGAAGGACTTTGATAGATGTTCAAAAAGGTGAACTAATACTGAGAGTTAATGAGGATAAAGTTTCGTTCAATATCTTCAAAGCTATAAACCATCCATACAAAGAACCAGAATCATGTTCTTTTATAGATAAATATTCTACTATCTGGGATGCCAAATTTAAAGGTTATGAAAATAAATTAGAAGAATGTTTGGCATTTTCTATCTATAAAGAAGATGAAAATGATACTGAAATGAAAGAAGTAATCCTTTATTTAGATAAAGGAGGGTTTGTTAAACATCCATGGCATCAAAATTTGAAATTGGAAATGGAAGGACCAGTTTTAAAACCATCAGTAGAAGATCCACCAAGGAATCTGGAGTTGAAACCACTTCTTTCGAATTTGAAATATGCTTTTCTTGAAAATGATAATCTGTTACCAATTATTATTTCATCAACCTTAACAAATAAACAAGAAGATCAATTATTAAGAATGTTAAGACAACATAAGAAAGTTTTTGGATGGACAATGGCAGATATCAAAGGTATTAGCCCTGAGATTTGTGTTCACAAGATTATTTTGAATGAAGGAGCTAAACCTTGTATTCAGCCACAATGCCGCCTCAACCCGAATTTGCAAACAATCGTTAAGAAAGAGGTCATTAAGCTATTAGAAATGGGAATAATCTTTCCCATATCAGATAGTGAATGGGTAAGTCCAACTCAAGTAGTTCCAAAGAAAGGAGGTTTCACGGTAAAAGAAAATGATAAAAATGAATGGATTCCGACAAGGGAAATTACGGGATATCGAATGTGTATTGACTTTCGGAAACCGAATGATCATACTAAAAAGGATCATCATCCACTTCCATTCATCGTACGTATGTTGGAAAGATTAAGTGGACATAAGTATTACTTGCTTCTTAGATGGTTATTCGGGTTATTTACGTATATTCATTGCAAACAGGAGATAGAGAAAAAACTACTTTCACTTGTCCCTATGGAACTTTTGCTTATAAAAGAATGCCATTTGGATTATGTAATGCACCCGCTACATTTCAACGATGTATGATGGCAATATTTTCTCGATATGGTCGAGAAATTCTTAGAAATCTTTATGGATGACTTTAGTGTTTATGGAGATTCTTTTGATAAATGCTTATCACACTTAGAACGCGTTTTACAACGCCGTGAAGATACCAACTTGGTACTAAACTCGGGAAAAATGTCATTTGATGGTATCTGAAGGAATTGTACTAGGTCATAGAATCTCTGAAGTAGGAATTGAAGTTGATAAAGCTAAAGTCGAAGTAATTGAAAAATTACCTCCACGAATTAATTTGAAAACGTTAAGGGGATTTCTTGGACATGCAGGATTTTATAGAAGGTTTATTGCAGATTTCTCAAAAATAGCAAAGCCCCTGAGTCATTTGCTAGAAAAAGAAGTACCTTTTAACTTTGATGATAAATGTGTGGAAGCCTTTAAGACCCTAAAAGCGAAATTAACTACCGCACCAAGATAGTAGCACCGTTGGGATTTGCCATTTGAAATTATGTGTGATGCAAGTGATTTAGCTGTAGGAGTTGTTTTAGGTCAACGGCATAACAAAATTCTCAAAGCTATCTACTATGCTTCTCACACATTAAACGCAGCTCAGCTTAATTATGCAACTACCGAGAAAGAACTCATTGGTCGTAATATTTGCCTTAGATAAGTTTCGATCATATATTGTTGGTTCTAAGGTAATAATCTACACGTACCATTCACTCAAGTATCCGTTAAGTAAGAAAGATGCCAAACCGCGTCTTCTTAGGTGGATTCTGTTACTTCAGGAATTCGATATTGAAATTAAGGATAAAAAAGGAAGTGAAAATGTAGTAGCAGATCATCTAAGCAGGATGGATAATGATGAAGGAAAAGAAATTCAGGATTCGTTTCCGATGAGAAACTCGTTTAACATAGATACTCCCTCAACCATGCGATTATTAAAAAATAGAATACCATCAAAGGAAGATTCGCCATGGTTTGGGGATATTGTTAACTACATTACTCCGTAAGTACATCCCACCTCATTGGACTTGGCAACATGAAAAAGAAATTCTTTTATGACTTAAAGTTTTATTATTGGGATAAACCGGATCTTTTCCGAAGATGCTCGTATGGAATAATAAGGAAATGTATTCCCGATAATGAAATTTTAAGTGTATTATCATTTTGTCATGATCGTGAGGCAGAGGTCATCATGGAGGATGGAAAACTCGCTTTCAAAGTTTTACAATGTGGTTTCTATTGGCCTACACTATATAGAGATGCATATAAATATGCAAAATCTTGTGAATCATGTCAAAAATGGGGAAATATATCGAAAAAACATGAAATGCCTATGCAACCGATATTAGAATGTGAGCTATTTGATGTATGGGGCATAGATTTCATGGGACCTTTCCCTATATCTTTTGGAAAAAGATTTATTCTAGTAATGGTTGATTATGTTTCTAAATGGGTAGAAGCCGAAGCTCTCCCTACTAATGATACCGTAGTAGTGCTAAGGTTCCTTAAAAAGAATATATTCACACGATATGGCATTCCAAGGGCTATCATTAGTGATAGAGGTTCACATTTTTGTAACCGACCATTTACTAAGGTAATTGAAAAATATGGTGTAACTCATAAACTTGGAACACCCTATCGTCCACAAACAAGTGGACAGTAGAGGTGTCTAATAGAGAAATTAAAAGAATCGTGGAGAAGACAAGTGGACTCGAATCGTAAAACTGCGTAAAGACTTGACGATGCATTATGGGCATACAAATGCCTTTAAAACACCGATTGGTCGTTCTCCTTACAAATTAGTATTTGGTAAATCTTGTCATCTCCCCGTTGAATTAGAACACCGAGCTTTATGGGCTATTAAATTTCTAAACTTTGATCCTAAAGTCGTCGGTGATCATAGATTACTTCGCTTAACGTAACTAGAAGAATTTCGACTCGATTCTTATGAAAATGCTCGAATCTACAAGAACGCACGAAAGCTTTTCATGATAAGAGAATCTATAGTCGTGAGTTCCATGTAGGTGATCGAGTACTTTTATATAATACACGTTTGAAGTTGTTTCCGGAAAGCTTAAATCTAGATGGACAGTCCATATGACGTAACAAAAATCTATAAGTCCGGAGTCGTTGAACTAACCGATGGAAGAACAACTTTTATAGCCAATGGACACAGGGTGAAATTGTTCGTGGAAGCTGAAGGGATACCTCAACCAGAAGAAGTATTATTGCTTATCGACCCTCCAACGAAGTAAGGAAGCAGGAATTTTAAACTCAGCCGATTACAGGTACTATCTTTCTAATTCACCTTTTAATATGCATTTTAAAGTAGTTTCGTCTTTTACCGGATAGACGTAAAAGAACTGGATGCCTTTCATAGATAGGATAAGAGTTTTTATTTTTCTTTTAAGATTAGGTCTAAATAAGGATGTCGCGTTTAAGATAGAAGCCTTAGTTTCTAAATTAAATAAAGAATTGCTAATCGAAGTCAGAGAAAGAGAACTTTGTAATGGAAATTCAAGGAGTGCAATAAAAAGAAGAGCAAGGTTTCTAATGAGATGTAGAATCTGTGGAAAAAGTGAACATGATGGACAATGTGGAAGAAATACAACCATATCCCAGGATGAGTGTTTGAATGTTATTAAGAAGGGAACGATTAGGTGGTTATCCGAAAATCCCGAGGGAATACAAAGAGATAATTCAAACGCATCACTCCTAGGAAAAAGGTTAAGGGATCGTTATGATAACAATCTTGAGGATCTGAGATTGAGGGAGTTAGCAAAAAATCCTAAAAATTATAGTGTGTGCTTTTAGTCTTTTAATTGTTTTTAAAGTTGTGTTAATTCTAAAAATTAAAAGAAAATATTTTTATGAAAAATTTATAATAAACCTATTTTCATCTCATGTGATTTTAAATAGGTATATTATATCAAAAATATGTGATTTCAATATTATATTAGTTTTTATGTATTTTATCAAGTTTTATATAGAAAAAGCGTATTGAACTTAGATTATATAACATAAATCATTTGATTAACATCAAATGATCTTTAGGTAGTATAATTAGAGCTCATTACACAAAAGATGATAAAAATTTCGATTTTTGGGGGCCATGTGACCGGCACGCGCCGGTACACTACCGGCACGCGCCGGTAAACCTATACACTTAAACCTAATCTCGAATGTTAGCCTCATTTCACCCATTCCCTCAAAATTTTAGAAGAGCAGCCCGACTCCACCCCATTTTCGCCCAAAAATATATCAAATTTCATCACTTTTTCATCACAAATTCAACAATCCATCATCTTCTCTTCATCTAAAACATCTAAGAAGATCAACATTGAAAAAAAGTTGAAGCTTGGCAAGCTCAAAGCTCTCTTTTCTCTCATTCCGGCGACCCACCATTAATTCCGGCGACCTAGCTTTTCTTTCTAGCATATTAAGGTAATATATATATATATATATATATATATATATATATATATATCAAATATTTCAAATTTTAGTTAAATTTCTGAAATTATTTTGAATTTATTTTGATTTTATAGCCTAAGTAATTGTTGGTTCTTGTTGTTGGTGTTGTTTGTTTGTGTTGTTGTATTGTCATACCACTATCGTAGATGGCCTCATCATCTCGAAGCAATCCTAAGAGGAAAAATACTGAAGTACCAATCGTAGTACCGGTAGTTCAAACTAGGCCTTTAACCAAAAGGGAGAAAACTTTAACCTTTGAAAAAAAACCGCTAGTGCAGAAGCTAAGCGGGCACATGATGAGTACTTTAGTAAAAGTAAGGTTTGGTTAGAACGAGGGATTGATTTTTCGAAGATTGGGAAAGAAGTGAAAGAAATTTTCAAGGATAGAGGATGGTTGGATATAGCTATGGATAGGAAAGATAAGATTAATGTTTCTATGGTATCAGAATTTTATTCAGTATTATCTACTTATGATGCTGATACGGTTGAGGAGATGACCTATATCCCTCTAAGAAGTGTTAATGTTACTTTTTACCCTGCTATGATTAATGTATTCTATGGTTTAGCTGAAATACCTGAAGAGGAGGATTATCAGAATGTTTGGGGTTTAGAACATCCAATACAAACCAAAGCTTATGAAGCCCAACAAGCCTTTGACCCCACTGCTGAATGGATAGAAAATAGGTTTGCTTATGGGAATTGTATTAGGGACATAAGGGCAATAAAACAGTTCTTAGGCCATAATGTATGTCCTTCCACACATGTTTGTGCATTTGGTCGAGAGGAAGTGGTTATTGCTTGGGCCATGGTTAATGATATTCCTATAAATCTGGGGAAATTGATCTTTTCTAAGGCATGTGAGTTTGCAAGCACTCGTTATCGAGGGGGACGTCTCCCGTTCCCTAGTCTCATTTCTGCCTTATGTGAGCTTGCAGAAGTCCCTGTCTTACCCTCGGATAGAACTGTGTCTCCCTACATTCCTCCCATTGGTCTTAAGCTGAGAGCCTTACCTACTGGAATAATAGATTACAATAATCCTAATCGTCGGCAACAACAACCACCACCTCCACCTCCTTTTCACACTCAAGTACCTAGGCCACCTGACAAAACACCACGGCCACAAAGCAGAGCCAAGTTGAGGCTATGTTTCAAAGATTTAGTTCAAGCCCAGTGCTAGAACCGATGCTAATATAGCTTTAGCCCGTGAGAAGAATAGACAAGTGGTTTGAGGACATTCGAGTTGGTCAAAGGGGATATCGAGATGCTATGAGTGAGTTTGATCCTAGATTTGCTGAGATTTCTGCTAGACACCCCTATAGTCAGCCTGACCCATATACTATGCCTGATTGGATCCCGCCGATTCCACCACCTATTATATTTCAGGACTATACGCCGTCATCCATAGGACAGGGTGGTATGTTTACAGGTACACCAGGGACATCCTTGGGCATGGGAGGAGTGACTTCTGTAGCAGATGTGACAACAGGATTTGGTTCATTTGGTCTTCGGGGATCGGTTTCTATGTCGACGATGAGGACCGAGACATCATTTCGAACTTCGTATTGGATCCACAAAGCGGTTCGGTTATGGTATTCATACGACGCAGCCGCAAGGAGCTGATTATACTTCGATACTATCTACATTTGGATCATCGTCATCTCGCACGACCCTACTGGTGACATTGATCTTAACTATGATGAGGACGAGTGATTTTTTTCTTTGTTGTATAACTATCTACTTTTGGTTTGACTTAGTATCTTTTATATTTGTTGTGTACGTTAAACGTTTGATGCACTCTCGGGGTAGTGCACGTTGTTATTTTGTATCTTTTTCGTAGTTTTCGGATGTTTTTAGATCTTTTTCACCACGTTTTAGAAACCATACAGAACTCTTGATGCAGAAAATAGATGCTGGAATGATCTGAAAATAGAAATATCTCTGACTGAGCACTATTTGACCGGCACGCGCCGGTTGGTGTCCGGCACGCGCCGGTGTAGTGGGCTGCAGAATCTTCTCAGGATATTTCCATTTCAGTCCACCTTTGTCTATAAAAGGAAACGTATGCGATTCCTAAAGTGCTCATTCTCTTCCTTTACCTTTAATTTTCTTGCTATAAAGAGTTTAAAATGTCCGATCGTTCGTCGGTTAACGCTTATTCTCCTCCGCATACACCAAATTCTCGTCATTCCAAATCCATTTTTTCATCAAATCCCTTACGAGCCTATGTATGCTTCGGCTCACAACCCTTATATAAGTAATTTCAATCGCTCACCGGTGTTGATTGAAAGGGGTTTAAATTTCAGAAAGGTTAACAATTGGGCATTTACGAGGATGGAAATAGATGGGTGGGACTATTTTTGTCGTATGCCGAGAGGTAGGATTAATGTTACTATGGTAAGAGAATTCTATTCAGTACTTTCAGAAGCTAATACTGTGTCGTTAACACAGTCTGTTACAGTGAGAGGAGTTGTTGTTCCTTTCACTTCTACCAACATAAATCAAATTTTCCTTATTCCACCAGTCCCCACATCACCAAGTCATTTTGAGTATCAATGGAGATTGGATACCGCTGACGGTTTTATTACAAAATATTCGGAAGCTTGTCCACTCTTGTTCTATGTTAAGGGTGAATTTATACGATTTATAACGCTATATTTTATGTTATTTTCCCTCATATTTGTATGAATTTGTATAAGAAACGAGCGTTTAATGGATTTATCGAGCAAATGGTATTTTAAATAAGTTATTCGCAACATAGGATTAATTTATGTGTTTTAATTATGTTTTTATGATTATTTGAGCGATATTACATTTTGCGATATTTTTATGTGTCATAGAAGCACAAATTCGAGCTCAAGAGGTGATTCAAAGATGATCAAGTCGGATTTGATTAAAGAGGAAGAGATAATGATGATTTACATTGAATTAAAAGGAGATAAAGATAAAGAAATCGAAATCCAAATATATTGGACTTGCGTCCCGTGTCCCGTCCAAAGGACGGGCGTCGATGGAACCGAACGAGCGTCCGGGGATGGGAAGTCGATTCAGATGTTTGGACGCCGAAGTGGACGCCGTCCGGACGAGCGTTTGGTCATGACTCGGCCCGATTTGAAGTTCATATGAAGAATGGACGGGCGTTCACCCTACCGTACGGGCGTCCGCAATGCCGACTTAGTGAAACCGCCTCAAATCTCTATAAATAGGCGTTTTCTCCACAAAAAGGGATCATACACTCATTATTTAAAACCCTAAACCTAGGGGCGGCTTGAGGCTGCGTTTTTCATCTTTTTATTCCAGTTTTTATGCTCTTAGTTTAGATTAAAAACTAGTTACTTTTTATGCACTGTTTCTGCAAATTTGAGTTGCTAAGGATGTTCAGAGGCTAAAAGCTTCATCAAACGAGTATTGTGAAGCCGTCCAACAATTGTTGATTTCGCTTTCTTCGATTATACTGTGAGTTTTTAATAAAGGTTGTTTCTTGTTCATGTTTATTCATGTTTAAATTGCTCTTATATCGGAAGATGTGCATGTGTTGATTGTTTATTGTTGATGGAAGTCTTAATAAACCCTAGATCACCATGAATAAGAATAGTAATTCGAATCTATCATAACGGAAGTTAATAGGTTTGATTACTAGATTATAAACACAAAGTTTGCACCTTTGGTTAGAAAACGCGTTAATCTTACATCGGAAGATAATAGATTAATAGATGAACTTTCTAAGGAATTAGGGTTCATGTTTAGGTGAGGTGAATCACAACCTAGATAAAAACTCGCGATATAATCGAGATAGGAAATCAATGCTTGTTGGATAGGTGGATCAATCCTCGTTTGCTCGTTATAAATTTGATTTAAATCCTTAAAAGCTTGAATTTGTCTAGTTAGTTTACTTTTATCTCGCATCTTAGATTAGTTAGTTTAAATTGGTTCGCAGCCCGTATCCTTCCCGGCTTTAGATCATCTCTTCTCGTCCAGCTTTTACATTTTAGTTATGTTTAATTTTCGCATTCGTTTAGTTTTATCCGCTATTTAGCTTAGTAATCGTGACATAGGTTAGTTAGATAAAAACTAGAAATCACAATCGTTTAGTTCCCCGTAAGATCGACCCGGCATTAACCGCTATTACTACGATCCTTATACTTGAGGTTAACCGGATTATTACTTGTTTATTTTGTGTTGATAAAATCCGTGACAAGTTTTTGGCGCCGTTGCCGGGAACCGGACGGTTGTCTAGTTTTTATTTTTCTCGTTTGTTATTTCATTTTTAGAGTCCCGTTTTTAATTCATAAACGTTTAGGTAATTAGTTAATTAGGGTTTAGATAGGGTTAAAGATCTTTTTCTAAGGTTCTCTTGTGATTAGTTCTCCCCTCTATCTTCTCCCTCTCGTTTCTTTTCCCTTTTCTTTTGTTCCCTTATCTTTTCTCGTTATTTTCTCGCAAATTTTCTACTTCTCTAAATTTTTCCGCTACCAAACGGGCGTCGGGATATCGGACGCCCGTCCGCCGGAAAATTATCAACTCGATTCTCGTTTTATTCACTTAGACGAGCGTCCATAAGATTTGGACGCCCGTCCAAGTATTTCACCTTTCGACGAGCGTTTGGACCATTAAACGCCCGTCCAAATCCAAACTTCACCCGGACGCCCGTCCAAATTATTGGACGTCCGTCTGGCCCTGTTTTCTTCAATAATTTTGTTTCCTTTTCTTCTTTCCCTTTCTTTTATTTAGGTTTTTAATTTCTAGTCTAAGCTTTTAAATATTTATTTAGTTATTAGTTTTTAGGTTCAACATCTTGAGTAGGGTGTCGGTTTATGCAAACTCGAAGTCAGAAAGGACCACTGTTCTTTTCACCTGACCTCGAGCGGACCATAGTCCGACCCAATAGGCGAAGACTTCGTTTTGCCGATCCTTCGGGCGAAGGAAGTTTGACCGAGCAAGGAATCGAACAAAATCTAATAAGGGAAATTGAAGATCTCGTAATAATGGCCGCTGAGGATAGACGGACGTTGCCAGACTACGCCATGCCTGGTGCAGTAACTGTCAACCCGGCTATCGTCTTACCACCATTACCGCACAAACTTTCGAACTCAAGCCGGGACTTATCCGATGATGCAAAGATGCATCAATTTTTCATGGCTATCAATCGAGAATCCGCATACTCATTTACACACATTCTTGGAGATATGCGGCACCACACGCATCCAAGGAGTAAATGATGATGCTATCAAACTAAAACTTTTTCCATTTTCTTTGAAGGGAGAAGCTAAAGAGTGGTACACATCTCTCCCCTCCGAATCCATCAATACATGGGCCGAACTCGAGAGAGAGTTCTTGAGTCGCATTTCCCACCTTCAAAGACAGCTCAGTGCTTAAACGAGATATTCACTTTTTATCAGAAAGAAAATGAGTCGTTCTTTGATTGTTGGAAGCGATTCAAGTCTCTTCTTAGGAAGTGTCCCCACCATGGCTTGCCGCTGCAAAGGCAAGTCAATACTTTCTTTAGTGGATTGACCGAGCTTACAAAAGGCATGGTCAATAGTTCATCTGGTGGGGCATTTCTGAAGAAAACGCCTGAAGAGGGATGGGCACTGTTTGAGGACATTGCGAAGTACAATTACGCCCCCTCTTATCAAGCAATTCAAGCACCTCCTCCTCCTAAGGTTGAGGAAGTTAACATGCAAAGTTTGATCGCCATGCTACGTGCGTATGGCAACTTCCCAAGTTCCAAATCCGATGAATCAAACTCCTTCTTTCCCACAGCCCTCGTGTTCTATACCGT
This sequence comes from Gentiana straminea, assembly GCA_036785695.1. Taxonomy (NCBI): domain Eukaryota; kingdom Viridiplantae; phylum Streptophyta; class Magnoliopsida; order Gentianales; family Gentianaceae; genus Gentiana; species Gentiana straminea. The sequence continues at coordinate 6,178,616 of JAVUPR010000299.1, read as the reverse complement.
GAAAATTGTCGTCGACCGGCCACATGAATGGCCGTGTCAATTTAATCCCTCTCGCACCTTATCAAGTGAATGCCGTCCATGATTATGGACAAGACAATCAAGTCACATGTCGAATTGTGACGAGTTGGGGCACACTTCTAAATTCTCGTCCTATGAATGGACAATGCGGAAGTGAATGCATTCTATGGCCGTAACAATCAAAGGTTCAATCGCTCCCGCCGTAACAATTTCCAAAACCAAGGGTTTAATACATCGTCAAATTTCAATCCTAATTCGAATTTTAATTCGAATCAATTTCAATAGAAACCCCGGGTTTAATCGTAATCAAAACTCGAATTTTTCCAATCCTACGCAAAAATTCAATCGAATTGGCCTTCCAATCCAAATTCTCAATTTCAAGGTCGGCCCAGCCAGCCCTATTCGTCAAATTCCCAAAACTCTCAAGGCCCCTCCCAACCTACCAATCTTGAGGCTAAGTTGGAGGAGCAAAGCAAAAGTATTCAACTTCTAATGAATACGAACAAGAGCCCGGAGAGGCAAATAGGACAACCGGCCGAGCGCTTAGCTTCCGTACCGTCGTGGCAAATCCCCCCGCCTTTACGGAAAAGAATCCAAAAGGCGGTCGGTTGCTCGTGCCGATACCAAGAACAATCAATGCACCGACCTCGTGCCAACAATGCAATACGGTAAAGAGGAGGCCGTTGCGATGAATTTAAGAAGTGGCACTCACCGAGTGGTCCCCCCGGCTTCCAGGGAAACCACTAGCCCCTCCCCGCCACCGATAAGGCAGAGGGAAGTCGAGCAACCACTATCCCCTGTCCTGCAAGAGCGTACTCGGGTGGCTGATCCTCCGAGAGATGAAAGAGTTGAAACACCTCGGTGGCTGAGCCCCTGAGAAAAGAAGATTCGGTTGAGAGTCAGGTGGCTGATCCCCTGACCAATAAGACGTCTGAAAAAGTTGTGAGGTGGAAAGATCTGGAAGACAAGGCCATAAGTGCATCCTCAAAGAAAGTGTTTTCCGAGAGTGACCTTAAAAAGCTTCCATTTCCACCGAGGAAGAACAACATCCCTCTGAGTGAAGATAAAAAATATGAAAAGGTGCTTAACCTTTTGAAAAATACTCAGGTAAATTTGCCATTATCCGAGGTTTTGGTCGAGATGCCTAAGTATACAAAATTCATCAAAGATGTTGTGTCTTCGAAAAAGAAATTGGCAGTACGGAAAGGCAAATTGGTGAGGATTGTTCCTTGATAAATCATCAAGACTTACCAACCAAGAGGGGTGACCCAGTGCAAATTTGTGCTCACATTGCAAATGGGAGGCCTAGTCTTCCCGAACTCCTTATGTGATCCGGGTGCATCCATCGCCTTGATGCCATTGTCCGTTTGCAATCGCCTTGGTTTACAGAGTCTCCTAGAACCCACCACCATGAACTTGCGGTCACGATAGGTCCTCTAAGAAAGCTTCGGGATCCTAAGGGACGTATTAGTTCAAATAGATAGGTTTACCTTTCCAGTTGACTGGTATGTCTTAGATATTGAGAAAAGTGAAAATGTCCCTTTGATTCTCGGAAGACCTTTTCTATCTACAGCTAGAGCCCTCATCGATTGTGATGGTGGGCATGTCACCATTCGAGTTGGTGACCAGGAGGTGAGCTATAGTGTTTCAAAATCTATCAATGTACCTTCTGGATCTCCAACCGGCTGTTCCATTGAGGAGACGTCTGATGACTTCAATGACTTCATGGATAAGCACGTCTTGGCTGTGGAAGCGGAATATGAGCGATTGATCGATAATCTGAATAGCCATGGTGCAAGCTTAATCTAGATCGCCTTGTACCGAATTCGAGGACGAGCTAAGAGAAGAAGCTTTGGCGTAGGGCCACTAAGTAAGCTCAACGATGTTGAGTTGAGGAGTGGGGATCTTAAATCAAGTCTAGAGGAACCCCCGTAGACTTGGTTCTCGAAGCCGTTGCCTAAACATCTTAAGTATGTATTTCGAGAGAAGGTGACCGGCTTCCTTTGATCATCTCTCGCCAAGCTATCTCGAATAAAGAGCTTAAACTCGCTAAACGTCTTGCGCAAAAATGAGAAAGCCTTTGGATGGCGGGTGGGAGATATCCGAGGGATATCTCCCGACATCCGTATGCACAAGATCAAGACCGAGGAGGGTGCAAAACAAGTTAGACACCTCGCAGAAGGCTTAACCCTCATATGCAAGAAGTAGTCAAGAAGGAAATTATAAAGCTTCTAGATATGGGTATCATTTACGCCATTGCGTGACAAAGTGAGTGGGTATCACCAACTCAAGTAGTTCCCAAAAAAGGTGGAATTACTATTGAGAAGAATGAGAAAGGAGAAGAGATAGCATCGAGGCTCGTTACATCGGATACGAGTATGTATCGATTATCGAAAGCTCAATGAGGTCACACCGAAAGATCATTTCCCCTTCCATTCATTGACCGCATGCTTGAGCGTCCGGCGGGGCACGCATTCTATCGCTTCCCGGATGGATATTCGGGATACTTCCGTATACCCATCGATCCCGTTGACCAAGAGAAGACCACTTTCACTTGCCCGTATGGTACATTCGCCACAGGCGGATGCCGTTTGGTCTCTCGTAATGCCCCGCCCACCTTTCAAAGGTGTATGATGGCAATCTTTGACGGGCTAGTTGAAAAGTGCATGGAGATTTTTATGGATGATTTCTCGGTCTTTGGTCAATCCTTCGATGACCGCCTCAATAATCTTGATCGTGTGTTGTCTAGATGTGTGGAAAAGGACTTAGTGCTTAATTGGGAAAAATGCCATTTCATGGTGGATGAAGGCATAGTCCTCGGCCACAAAGTGTCGCCCGCAGGTATGAAGTAGATAGAGCCAAGGTTGAAGCTATTGAGAAGATGAGTTATCCTAAGAATGTTCGGGAGGTCCGAGGTTTTCTCGGGCATGTCGGTTTCTATAGAGGTTCATCCAGGACTTTTCAAAGATTGCCAAGCCCCCGTCTACTTTACTCAAAGAAGACGTTACTTTTGATTTTGATGAGAATTGCAAGCGCGCGTTTGAGGAGCTAAAGAATAGACCGATCTCTCGCTCCAATACTTATATCGCCGACCGGAACCTACCCTTTGAGCTTATGTGTGATGCATCCAACTACGCCGTTGGTGCGCCTTAGGGCAAAAGCTTAATGGAAAGTTCCACCTATCTATTATGCCGCCACACACCGAATCCTTCTCAAGTTAACTACACGACAACCGAAAAGGAATTATTAGCCGTAGTCTTTGCTATGGATAAGTTTCGTAGTTACTTGCCGGGCGCTCAAGTGATTGTGTGGACCGACCACGCCGCTTTGCGGTATCTCATGACCAAAAAGGAAGCTAAACCGCGCTTAATGCGTTGGATACTGACCCTCCAAGAGTTTGACGTTCAAATCAAAGATAAGAAGGGCAGTGAGAACGTAGTGGCGGATCATGTTTCTAGGATGTTAAGTGAGGAAAAGAGTGATCCCGATGACATAGATCTTTACTTTCCTCTGAGAACATCATGTTGATCGATGGCCGCTCTCCGATGTTCCTTGGTACTCCGCCATTGTCAACTACCTTCATGCCAAATACCTTGATCCCGAAATGTCTTATCAAGAGAAGAAGTTCTTCTCTCGATATGAAATATTTCGTTTGGGATGAACCTTACCTCTTCAAGATCTGCAAGGATGGTTTGCTGAGGAGGTGTGTTCCTGAGTCTGAGCAACGCGATGTAATCGAGCAATGCCATAGTGGACCCACAGGTGGTCACTTTGGTCCTTGGAAAACGGTTGCTAAGATCTTTCAATCCGGCTTCTATTGGCCTACGATCTTTAAAGATACAGAAGCCTTCTGTAAAGCTTGTGATAGATGCCAAAGGACCGGTGCTCGACAAGGCGGTTTGACATGCCTTTGAAACCCATCCTCGAATGCGAAGTCTTTGATGTATGGGGTATCGATTTTATGGGACCATTCCCATCATCTTGCGGTAACAAATACATCTTAGTCTCGCGTGGACTATGTGTCAAAATGGGTGGAGGCTCAAGCCACTCCTCACAATGATCATAAAACGGTCATGAAATTTCTAAAGAAGAATATCTTCGTGAGGTTTGGATGTCCACGTGCCTTGATCGTTGATGAAGGAACGCATTTCGCAACCGACCTCTGTGAGAAAGTCCTTGAAAAGTATGGTGTTCGTCATAAACCGGCACACCATATCATCCGATGACTAGTGGTCGTGTTGAGAGAAGCAACCAAAGTATTAAGAAAATCCCGGAAAAAACGGTAAACAACATAGAAAGGACCGGAGTTTGAAATTGGATGATGTACTTTGGGCTTATAGAACCGCCTATAAAACCCCTATGGGGACATCTCCATATCAAATGGTCTACGGGAAACCATGTCATCTCGCCCGTCGAGTTAGAGCATAAAGCTTATTGGGCTACAAAGTTTCGAACTTCGATTCCCAATCTTGTGGACAACATCGGCTACAAAGAATTACATGAGCTAGACAAATTCGTACTCCAGCCTATGAAAGTGCCAGGATTAGTAAAGATAAGATGAAGCTACTCCACGATGCTAAGATTAAGAAGAGAGAATTTCTAGTCGGCGAACAAGTTCTTCTATACAATTCTAGGTTACATCTCGTTTCCCCGGAAAGTTAAGGACACGTTGGTCCGGCCCTTTCGAGATTCTCCAAATCATCCCCGGAGGCGTTCTAGAACTTCGTGGTTATAGTGGTGACCCGTTTCGAGTAAATGGCCGAGGTGCAAGCACTATATTGGTGAACCTAAAGAGAGACCTTCGAATGTCCGTTGCCTCGACATCTTAGGGTGTGGTGCTACGGAAGTCGAAGAATTCGACGAGTCTTCACTCAACCCGTTTTCGCAGGGATGGATGTAGTGGTCCTTCCGAAGAAGTTCTAGCCGGTAGTTGGGATATGGAAGAATTGGAGAGGGAGCGTCGCTGCGGCGTCATCGAGGGACTCGAGAATGAAGAGGTCACCCATGGGGAAGTTCAAGCGTATGTGGAGAGCTATTAAAGTTTTCACCCCATGTGTGAGATGTTGTTCGCAGCCCACACTACCGATCGAGCTTACACGAGGTAGTGGGCCGGCGTAAAAGTCAAATGGCCCGATCCAGGCTAGCTTCAACGGTGTCGAGCTAACGACATTAACCAAAAGCGCTACTAGAGGCATCCTAGATATCCCTTAGTATATTAGTTAGGTTCGTTCACGCCATTAGTGTTTTATTTATTTCAGTTTTAGTTTAATTAAGTTTTAGCTGACTGAGTTTTTCTGTTTACATCTGTCAGTTAGTGCTCTTTTTAGATATGGATTACGGAGTTCTTCCTGAGGAGTTCCCCATCATTAGTCGGATCCCACTGATTACAGTAGCTGATGGACCAGGGGGCACTATAGTCTTGCACGTAGATTTTGAGCTTAGTACCCGTACGAGGACCATCACCTATGTTCTCATTGTACCCCGTTGTTCAGGAGGTAGTGACTTCACTACTGAGGAGCTACAGGAAGCTATAGGACGTCCATATACGATCCTAAATGACCCTATGCTGACAGATCTAGCGCTGGTACTACAGGATTCACATTTTAGAGGTTTAGAGGTAGCTGGAGATGACTGGGGTGTACAAGACGACTATGATTTCCCTCCTGCTATTGATATGCTTCGTCGTCTCATCCGGTTGGTGGATTGGGACGAGATTTATGCAGACTAGCGTTAGTTAGATTTGTTTCGTCGAGCAAATGACGCAAAACAAAAGCGCTTTGTGGGAGGCAACCCACTGTTTTCTATTTGTTTTTCCTTATTTTCTAGTCACTTTATGTACTTTGTTTGATTTGAAGTTGTATTTTTGACGTTTTAATTAAGTTTAATAAGAGATGTACTTTTGAATTTGGGTTATATGGGATTTTATGATTTTTGTAATTTTTGCCTTCTGGGACGCCCGTCCAGAAAACTGGACGCCCGTCCGCTATAACAAATCCTTAGACGGACGTCCACAAGCCTGGACGCCCGTCCGATATTTTCCCTCCAATCTTGTATGTGATTGAAACTCTTGGACGAGCGCCTACCGAACCGGACGCCCGTCCAGCTCATTTGACTTCCCAGTGGACGCCCGTCCACTGAGTTGGACGAGCGTCCAACCTCTGTCTATATATACCCCCTGCTTCGATGAACCTTCATTTATCATCTTTTCAAAAAACCAAAACCGACTTTTCCCCTCCTTTTGCCCTAAAATCTTCAATTCTAAACCATTTTGAGCGATTCAAAGTGCTATAGACCGCTCTTGATACCCTCTCTTTGATTTTCATAACCAAATTCCCCAACACGCAATATTTTTGGAGAATCAGACCCCACTCTAGTCCGACTTCTTGGAGAAAAACATCGATTTTGGAGCCCATATCTGTGTTGTTTGGACTCGTTTTCACCTCAATCAACATCTACTCACCCTACTTGGTAAGTTAGTAACAACTTTTCTAGATTTCATTCACGTTTTTGTGAGTTCGATCTTTGGGTCGGCTCGTTTTCTTGAATGTTACCTTAATTTGTTTTTTTTTCTGGTTTTGGTGTTTCTTTCTGCTCTGTTATGGTGATATGGTGTTGTGGTGGGTGATGAATGGGTTGTTTGGTAATGATTATGGTTGCGGTTGTGGTTTGGTTGATTTGAAATCCCGCTTTGGATGTTAAACGGGTATCTTGTTGTGAAGCGGGGTTGTTTTGGTTAGAATAAGCTTGAATATGGTTCATAAGAAGGGCGTGGTTAAGAGGCATGGAAAGGAAGTGGCTAGGGAGGCCGGAAAGAAACGCAAGGAGTTTGATCCTACCTTGGTCGATCCTAACCGGGGTGTGAGTATCCGAGAACAACCTCCTAGAGCCACCCAAACTAGGGCTACTTTGAGAGATGAGCCGACCTCTGACTCTAAGACTGATGACGATGTGCCTTTGGTACGGATGCCTAGAGTTCAGAGAGGTGGAGGTTCGTCTGTGGCCGAGGCAACCGTCGATGCTACCCGGAAGAGGAACCGGTTGTACCTGGGGCTGCCCCTCCTAGAAAGAAATCCAAAACAAGACCTCCTATGCCACTACCTCGTCGGTTCGTGAACCCTAGAGCTCACGATGTGTATAAACAAGATTATTTCTCGAGGACGATGTTGATTGAGCGGGCCATTTTGGAGGCCAAAGTCGATCCGGGGTTCGTTAAGTTGCTCAAAGATCGGAAATGGGAAACCTTGATGACAATCCCGACTACCCCGGTGAATAGCTCCCTAGTTCGGGAATTTTATGCTAACCGTTCGGAAACCGATTTGGGGAAGAAGGTAGTTGTGGTTCGAGGGGTAGAAGTCCCTTTTACACCGGAAGTGATCAATCAGAAATACAACTTAGCGGCTTTCGAGGGTAGGGATTACAAGGAAGAGATTGTACATAGACAGAGTTTGGGGCAGGATCCTTTGGAGGAGTTGCGCCTTAGAGTGTGTCCGGATGTGGCATGGACATTAAGGCCGGGAGGCGACCGGAAGGAGTTGGTTACCACGACCCGGACGGAGGATTGGAAGGTCCAAAGTGTCGGTTTATTCGAATCGGTTGCCGCCTAAGAACAACTTGACGCACTTTCACATTGGTGACCTAGGCATGTTATACGCATTGACATTTGGCCTGAACGTAGATGTGGGATAGGCGTTATATGATGAGGTGGCTATTAATCAAAAGATCTATACCCGATGCTTGATTATCCCTCACCCGATCCACAAGCCTCTCGTATCGATGCCGGTGTGCCCGAGTATGGAGGCGATCACAAGCCGAAGAATCCAAGGCCGATCCAACCGAGAAAAGGCAAGCCTTCGGGACAGACCGAGACGGAGATACCTCGGGAGCCCGGTTCTTTGGCACCGCCTCGTGCATCCTCCCTTCCTACTTTATCTCCCGCAGCTAGGATGCGGTTGAGCATGGCCAACGCTTCCGGGAATGGCCGAGTGATATCCGGGACACACAGAACAATATTTTATCGATTCTTCAGTGTATCTGTGAGGGCCGGCATCCGCGGGACGAAAGGACGTTCAATCCGAGCTCCGTTGATTTTCTTTTTGCCGATGAGATCGAGCAGGTCATTGCAGATGCTCTACACGACCCTGAGACATCTTCGGATGAGGAGCAGCCTGACTCGGCAGCTAGGGATACGGCACCACCTTCTGGACCCTCCTCCGATCCTCCAGCCGATGATTCTGGGACACCGAGCCGGTCTTGATTTTATTTTGCTGTGCAAAGAAAAAGAAGAAATGTTATTGATACTTTTTCTTATATGATTCGTTGTAGTTTTGCTATTACTACTGTTACTTTTCCCGATGGATCATGTAAGCCATAAGGCACCGCACTTTCACTTCTACCGTGTTTACACTTTCGGATGTATTGAATGTTTTCACTTTTGCGTTATATTCATTTTTGATATCTCTTTTCATTTTGGTATAACTCCCCGTTTTCCCCGAGATGGTTCCATGTTGTCAAGACGTGCGTATATTTTTAGCGGTTTCGACGAGCTACATTGTCCGGTTACGCATTCTAAAGTGTCATTAGGTAGGCTCCGGCCTGACCGACGATTCGCGTTTCGGTTTCAATCAGCTAAGTCTTTTCCTTTTTCCTTCCGATCTGCACAACGTGAGGACATGTTGAGTTTTTAAGTGTGGGGGAGGGGAATGTTTCGATATGTATCTACACAGTTGCTTAATTCGTAATGTTTCTTTGCAAATGAGCTAAAATTTTTGAAAATTCTCCGACATTTTCGTTTTTGTTTTGTCCCGAGTAGGCAATTCACTTCAATGTTCGTTTTTTTTATAGTCATCACAGCTATATATCATATGGTTAGTAAGTGAGTTGTTTCACCCGACACTATTTTTCACAAGCCATAGTGAATGATGAGCTAATATATAAAGTTATACCCTTTTGATTAGTGATTTCGATTTTCTTATAAGTCATGTGCTTAGTGCTACGTATATATCGTGAGATTTATGATAGTTTGTATTTAGATCCGGAGTATGTTGTACTGTGAATATCTAAGGTTTGAATGTGATAAGTAAAGCGTAACTGAAGTTGTTGAAAAAGTTGTTATTCAAATGAAAAAGTTGAGTAAAAAAAATATGAATTAATTGTGTGTGTCGAAAGCTGGTCGATGATTTGAGTGTGATAGGGTATACCACGTATGTCCTATACCACTATGATGACTAAAAGCTCACGACAGTCAGTTTATAGCTGCCTTATGATTGGAGTAAGGTAGGGTATTGTTCAGGGTCAAATTGTATGATTTTTATAGATATATTTTATATCAATTTCCCCCGTATATGTATTATTTTCATAGAAATCGAGCTTATAATCAAAATATTTAGTAAATGATGTTTTTAAGAGGTTAATTGCAAATTTTCATAGAAATCGAGCTTATAATCAAAATATTTAGTAAATGATGTTTTTAAGAGGTTAATTGCAAAACGTAACGAATTATGTGCTTAAATGATGATTTTATGTTATTTTGGAAATACGTTACGCTTTGGTATGTTTTCCTATTGTTGTAGATACTCATTGATGATGGAAGAGAGGATTTTAGAGAGCCAAATTCGTGCTTGGAAAGGATCAATCAAAGTTATGGAAGATTTAAAGATATAAGGAAAGAAATCAATCAAGATAAATGTCGGAAAATCAGGATTCCGGGTAGTGACGACCTTCCGACGCAGTTCTTGATATGATATAAACTGATTTGACTCTCGACCTCAAGAGAAGAGTTGTAGGGCTTGAAGAGAGGATTCTACAGGATTTTTAATCACTCCATTCCGACTTACGAGGCCCGAGATATGAGCGTTACAAGTTTGGATGCTGTTGCTGAAAATAGCGGACGGGCGTCCGGATCTTCAAACGGGCGTCCGGCGTTTTTACCGTAGCAACCGACCTGAAAATTCTATAAATACAGCAGCGAATTGAACCCTAAACATAACATTATTTTCAGCCGACTTTTGACAAAGAAAGGGCGGCCACTCGAGCAGCTTTTCGGGGCCGATCACCCGAGCCTTGTGCTCGGGTGATCGGGGTTAGATTAGGTTTTATTTTTCGTTTCTTTCATTCCTTTTGTTCGACCATGATGATCTTTTGAAACTTTGAAACATGGAGCAGCCATGGGAGACTGTTTGCAGCAGCTTTTATTTTCTTTCCATGGATGTTTTGTAAGTCTTTTTAATTAAAGTTCGTTTCTTTCCATGCGTTTATTTGTTAATGCAATTTATATCGAAAGATGTTGTTATTGATGTTTACCGTAGGACGAAAGTCGGTGTAAACGCGAGATCACCATAGGAAAGAATAGACGTTTTGATCTATATCAAATGAAAGTTGATAGGTTGAATGTCTAGGTTGTTAGATCTAGAAAATCTTGCACCTTGGTTTATTTTATGATGCGTTAATCTCCGTAAATCGAAAGATAGAGATTGATAGGCGAATTCATCTACGAAAGTAGGAATTCATACGTTTGATAGGTGAAACCACAACTTGAATTAAATCACTATAAGATAATCTAGGGAAGAAATTAAGGGTTGCGGGATGGTGGATTATGGTTCGTTCCATGTTTGATCGCTTCGGTCATTATCATGTTCGTTAGATAGATTTATTGTTGTAGTTTAGATTTATTTTATGTTGATCGCAATTATCCTTCCCGGCTTTGGATTAACAATCCTCTCATCAGCTTTACTTTTCCGTTTTAGTTTAGGTTTAGGTTAATAAAGAAGAATTAATAAGTTAGATTCGACGACCAAATGTCCCCAATTCCCCGAGGATCGATACCCGTACTTATCCAACTTTACTAGCAACTACCCGGTATTCGGCCGGTTAGGAGGTAGTTTTGCATGGTAGTATAGGTTTTATAAATTTTCTTTTGTTTTAATGATGCAAAATCTCCCCAACAAAAGTGGCGCCGTTGCCGGGGAATCGGTGTTTTGTTGAATCTTCTTTCGATAATTTTTCTATTTTGTTACGTTTTATTTGTTTTTATTTTATTTCAATAAAAGTAGCGTGAAATAAATCGAGAGTTTTTATTTTTGCCGTGTTTCGATAACCGTTGGGTTAAGAATGTGCAAAAAGTTTTTTTACTCGATTTGTGAAACGTGAACTATATGTTTGTTTGTATCTAGTCTAACCCTCTGTGCTTTAATTTGATGTGGCTGCTCTGTGATATTTGATGTATGATCTTTTAAGAAATTAGGGTTTGTTGTGTTTCCCGCATTTTCTATGCAAATTCGATCGTTGGACGAGCGTTCAGGTAAGTGAACGCCCGTCCAGTCCCTAACATGCAGGTAAACGAGCGTCTGGTTTGTTGGACGCTCGTCCGTTCCAAAACGTATCAGCTTTGTTCTGTTTTCAAGAACCAGACGGACGTCCATATATCTAAACGCCCGTCCGGCCTGCATAAGTTTTAAACGCCCGTTTGAATTAGTGAACGCACGTCCAGGTTCCAGAATTTCTCTTAACTTGATTTTTAATGCTTTATTTGATATGGATACTTTAATTTGAGCTTCTGTGGCTAATTGTTTTTACGTAGATGATCTGAACTTGCATATTCATATCTTTCCATCTACGAATCCATGTTAAATAATTGATTAATCTAATATACATGATTCATCTATGCAAGTTATAGTCACTGTCGGTTCTCGTACGCTATAACTGGTCTTATTGTTATTTAGTAGCTAATGTCGGTTTCCGTATGCTACTTACCGCTGTGATGAATCTTTTAAGCTTTGAGACTTATGTGCTTTCTTGTTGTTTATGTAACTCATATGGGTAGCTACTGTCGGTTTCCGTATGCTACGTCCTTTTCCATATGAGTTATATCTGTTTAGTATAGCTAACTCGTTGGTTTCCATAATGCTATCACCTTTGATGAGTCTTAAGGCGCGTCTACATTGCATGTAATGAACGAATCGTCGTTTATCGTAACTTTTGTCATTATTTGGTAGACGTTTATTATATATGTCATGTTGCAAATGAGTGGGCTAGTTTTCTTTCTTTTATTTTCTTTTATTTTTGCATATCATATAGATGCATATCATTTAGTTGCATATCATCTAGTTGCATTGTTTTTCTATTTTTCTTTTATTTTTCTTGAGTGTAGTTAACTGTCGGTTTCCGTAATACTACCTCGTTTTTTTTCTGAGTCTGCACGGGCCGTAGTCACTGTAGAGTTGTCGTCCCAACTTGCTCAAATTTCGAGCTCGTCGCATCTTTTTAGTTGCATTTCATGTAAATTGCATTGTAATATATTTTCATATAGTGCACCTAGCCCTACTACTTTGTAATGTTCCATGTATCATTATTTCTGTATGCACATGTTGGGCCTTATTTGTATTATAAGCTTCGTGGCTTTATTCTTAGATGTCCCGAGTTTAAGTGTTGATCTTTCCATCCGAGCTATTATTTCTTTTTGTGCTTATATCAAACTTCCGTATTTAGACGCTTAGATGTTCGTACTTTCCCCGTTTGATTTTTCCATCCGAAGCGATTCTATTTTGTGCTTGTATGTTCTATTCCCCTTGCCCCCGAGGTATTTCTTTGTTTTTCATGAGTGCGGGGTATTTGCATTAGCTTTTGTGAGTTTTAGACGATATCGGTTTTACGGTGGATGGTCCACAATCCATCGATATCCTCGAGCATTCTGGGTGATGCGCATCATTCCGGGGTTGCTCCCTTTCGGAAGACAATCGGCTAAGTTCTTTACTTCTCTTTATTTTTCTCGCACAACATGAGGGCATGTTGTAATTTAAGTGTGGGGGAGGGGATAGTTGGTTATGTGTATCTATCATTTGCTAAATTTTTTTCGAAATTTTCAATTTTTGTTTTGTCCCGAGTAACTTCAATGGCATGCTAGTTATGTAATCCGGCACCTTTAGTTGTTATCGTAGTCATATCATGTTCGAGAATAGGTTTAGTAAGTCGATATTCACTTGAACTTCATTTCACGAACCTATTAGATGAAGAGCCAAATATAGAATAGTTTCCGGTTAGTTAAAGGAAAGTTAATTCTTGATACGATAACACTTATTTAGCATTAATGAAAGTTAAGAACTTGTGCTATACTCACGCTTAGAATCTCGGTACCTTAGTGTTCTTGAGAACTTTGAGAGTCTTGAATGTGTTAGAAATATATTTGACCGAGAGTTTCCAAAGAGTTTGAAAAATATAAAAATATATATATCTATAAATAATAAATGAATAGAATTTCTTTGCGGGAATTTTGTTTGTAACTATCACCTCGAGTCCATTTGGATACTGCCCCAATTGGGGAGTGTGGTTTACCTTGGATAGTAAGGGATTGAGTGATCTCAGGGTGACTGCCTCTAATGTAGGGGAGTGTGTTATACTTTTGAGACGCGACGATAGGAAATATAAAATATACGTTTTTTTGGGATTCTAAGTCAAGTTGATCTAAACCCAGTAGAGACCCGAAAGGTATTTTCTTGGTACTAAGTAAAGGAATTTAGTTGTGAGTTAGTTACTATGTTCTTGGTAATTAGTTTTTGTTAGGTAAGTGCTGTAGATAGAATGAAGTTTTCGTTTAGTTGACCGGATAACTGTTAGTGCTTGATCAAGAGAGGATCGGTGGAAGTTTAGTAGGTTACGCACACACATCACCGAGTGAGGTCGATTTGCTTTGAATACTAGCTTGTCATGATTTTGACTATATCTCGTGTCAGGTTATGTGGATTCTTGATGGTATGTTCTTGTTTTGTTTTGCTCGGGACGAGCAAAACTTTAAGTGTGGGGGTGTTGTTCAGGGTCAAATTGTATGATTTTTATAGATATATTTTATATCAATTTCCCCCGTATATGTATTATTTTCATAGAAATCGAGCTTATAATCAAAATATTTAGTAAATGATGTTTTTAAGAGGTTAATTGCAAATTTTCATAGAAATCGAGCTTATAATCAAAATATTTAGTAAATGATGTTTTTAAGAGGTTAATTGCAAAACGTAACGAATTATGTGCTTAAATGATGATTTTATGTTATTTTGGAAATACGTTACGCTTTGGTATGTTTTCCTATTGTTGTAGATACTCATTGATGATGGAAGAGAGGATTTTAGAGAGCCAAATTCGTGCTTGGAAAGGATCAATCAAAGTTATGGAAGATTTAAAGATATAAGGAAAGAAATCAATCAAGATAAATGTCGGAAAATCAGGATTCCGGGTAGTGACGACCTTCCGACGCAGTTCTTGATATGATATAAACTGATTTGACTCTCGACCTCAAGAGAAGAGTTGTAGGGCTTGAAGAGAGGATTCTACAGGATTTTTAATCACTCCATTCCGACTTACGAGGCCCGAGATATGAGCGTTACAAGTTTGGATGCTGTTGCTGAAAATAGCGGACGGGCGTCCGGATCTTCAAACGGGCGTCCAGCGTTTTTACTGTAGCAACCGACCTGAAAATTCTATAAATACAGCAGCGAATTGAACCCTAAACATAACATTATTTTCAGCCGACTTTTGACAAAAAGGGCGGCCACTCGAGCAGTTTTTTCGGGGCCGATCACCCGAGCCTTGTGCTCGGGTGATCGGGGTTAGATTAGGTTTTATTTTTCGTTTCTTTCATTCCTTTTGTTCGACCATGATGATCTTTTGAAACTTTGAAACATGGAGCAGCCATGGGAGACTGTTTGCGCAGCTTTTATTTTCTTTCTATGGATGTTTTGTAAGTCTTTTTAATTAAAGTTCGTTTCTTTCCATGCGTTTATTTGTTAATGCAATTTATATCGAAAGATGTTGTTATTGATGTTTACCGTAGGACGAAAGTCGGTGTAAACGCGAGATCACCATAGGAAAGAATAGACGTTTTGATCTATATCAAATGAAAGTTGATAGGTTGAATGTCTAGGTTGTTAGATCTAGAAAATCTTGCACCTTGGTTTATTTTATGATGCGTTAATCTCCGTAAATCGAAAGATAGAGATTGATAGGCGAATTCATCTACGAAAGTAGGAATTCATACGTTTGATAGGTGAAACCACAACTTGAATTAAATCACTATAAGATAATCTAGGGAAGAAATTAAGGGTTGCGGGATGGTGGATTATGGTTCGTTCCATGTTTGATCGCTTCAGTCATTATCATGTTCGTTAGATAGATTTATTGTTGTAGTTTAGATTTATTTTATGTTGATCGCAATTATCCTTCCTGGCTTTGGATTAACAATCCTCCGTCCAGTTTACTTTTCCGTTTTAGTTTAGGTTTAGGTTAATAAAGAAGAATTAATAAGTTAGATTCGACAAACCCAATTCCCTGAGGATCGATACCCGTACTTATCCAACTTTACTAGCAACTACCCGGTATTCGGCCGGTTAGGAGGTAGTTTTGCATGGTAGTATAGGTTTTATAAATTTTCTTTTGTTTTAATGATGCAAAATCTCCCCAACAGGTATATCTCGAATATCCTATTCTGCTATGACAGGGCAAGAGCTCATTCTGATGTGCGTTTTGAAGTGAAATAATTAAATCAACTAAAGAATTGGTATGAAATTGATATAAGACTAAGTTATCGTCTATCTTATCCCCGTAGAAACATCGGATATCTTTGTAGGGATTGTCCTCTGAGTATTTCAGAAAGGCCCTAGATATATTCGGTCATTCTTTTCGGGATATATCACGTTTGTAGGGTGCATCTTATGAGTGTCATTGATTACTAGTCTACAAGGGGGTATTAGCTAGTTTTGCTTTGAGTTTTTCAAGTTTGGATTTAGTGGAAGTTTTCTATGGTTTTGCACACACGCACTGGTGAACTTCTGATTTATTGGATATATGTTATATATGTTGAGATGTCTGTTCTTTTTCCGAGCCTAGTTTTGCTTTGTTTTGCTCGGGACGAGCAAAAGCTAAGTGTGGGGGAGTTGTTAAGGGTGAATTTATACGATTTATAACGCTATATTTTATGTTATTTTCCCTCATATTTGTATGAATTTGTATAAGAAACGAGCGTTTAATGGATTTATCGAGCAAATGGTATTTTAAATAAGTTATTCGCAACATAGGATTAATTTATGTGTTTTAATTATGTTTTTATGATTATTTGAGCGATATTACATTTTGCGATATTTTTATGTGTAATAGAAGCACAAATTCGAGCTCAAGAGGTGATTCAAAGATGATCAAGTCGGATTTGATTAAAGAGGAAGAGATAATGATGATTTACATTGAATTAAAAGGAGATAAAGATAAAGAAATCGAAATCCAGTCATATTGGATGGCGTCCGGTGTCCCGTCCGGTGGACGGGCGTCGATGGAACCGAACGAGCGTCCGGGGATGGGAAGTCGATTCGGGATGTTTGGACGCCGAAGTGGACGCCGTCCGGACGAGCGTTTGGTCATGACTCGGCCCGATTTGAAGTTCATATGAAGAATGGACGGGCGTTCACCCTACCGGACGGGCGTCCGCAATGCCGACTTAGTGAAACCGCCTCAAATCTCTATAAATAGGCGGTACCGTTTTCTCCACAAAAAGGGATCATACACTCATTATTTAAAACCCTAAACCTAGGGGCGGCTTGAGGCTGCGTTTTTCATCTTTTTATTCCGGTTTTATGCTCTTAGTTTAGATTAAAAACTAGTTACTTTTTATGCACTTTGTTTCGCAAATTTGAGTTGCCGAGGATGTTCGTAGGCTAAAAGCTTCATCAAACGAGTATTGTGAAGCCGTCCAACAATTGTTGATTTCGCTTTCTTCGATTATACTGTGAGTTTTTAATAAAGGTTGTTTCTTATTCATGTTTATTCATGTTTAAATTGCTCTTATATCGGAAGATGTGCATGTGTTGATTGTTTATTGTTGATGGAAGTCTTAATAAACCCTAGATCACCATGAATAAGAATAGTAATTCGAATCTATCATAACGGAAGTTAATAGGTTTGATTACTAGATTATAAACACAAAGTTTGCACCTTTGGTTAGAAAACGCGTTAATCTTACATCGGAAGATAATAGATTAATAGATGAACTTTCTAAGGAATTAGGGTTCATGTTTAGGTGAGGTGAATCACAACCTAGATAAAAACTGCGATATAATCGAGATAGGAAATCAATGCTTGTTGGATAGGTGGATCAATCCTCGTTTGCTCGTTATAAATTTGATTTAAATCCTTAAAAGCTTGAATTTGTCTAGTTAGTTTACTTTTATCTGCATCTTAGATTAGTTAGTTTAAATTGGTTCGCAGCCCGTATCCTTCCTGGCTTTAGATCATCTCTTCGTCCAGTTTTACGTTTTAGTTAAGTTTAATTTTCAGTATTCGTTTAGTTTTATCCGCTATTTAGCTTAGTAATCGTGACATAGGTTAGTTAGATAAAAACTAGAAATCACAATCGTTTAGTTCCCCGTAAGATCGACCCGGCATTAACCGCTATTACTACGATCCTTATACTTGAGGTTAACCGGATTATTACTTGTTTATTTTGTGTTGATAAAATCCGTGACATTCTACAATTATGATATTGATCAAAATGTCTCTACGACTGCTTTGCTTCCCCATCTTAGAACGTGGAAACGATTCATCAATTCACGATTATATCCAACTGTTAATTTCTCGGAAGTTAGTGATGATGAATTGATGCTTCTATATGCGATTACTACGGAGTCGTTATAGATTGGGGGGTGCTTGATTCGAAATCACCGTGAGTTTTGCGTTCGGGAGAAGCCCGAATTATCATCCTTTACCATTTGGATGGTTGATTTCTAGGTTATGTGTTCGTTTGGCAAGGGTTCCGGAAAGAGCGACGGATGAATATTTTCCACTCTCGCATTCCTCATGTTGGGCTTTTACCGCCGATATTCCGGGAGGATCGTCAAGTGGTGAAAATTAGATAATTGTGTTGGTAGTCAGGAAGAAATAAAAATCATAAAAGTATTACGGTACGTTAGTATAAGTCACAATAAATTAAAATAATTTAATTTAATAAATTAGTTTAAATTAGTTTAACTTAATTTATGGTTTTCTAGTTTAACATTCCTAGTAGTTTTAATTTGTATTTTAGTATTGTAATATATTTGCATGTTTTAACTTATGTTTTTAAATGTTTTTCTTTTATATTATATAAACGCTCGTCTATTTGACACCTAAAATAATCTAACCATGATAAAATTCATTTTATTTTCTAATCCAAATTTTTACTCCTCATTAGCCATCGAGACGATGCCAATTCGTAAGTGGGGAGTAGGGATTGGTTAGTAAATAAACTGAATTTAATACATCAAATACTTACACACTTAGTTTAATTTTTCTTAAGGGAATAAGTGAATAATATATAATTATTATGATAAAAATGATATATTTTGATAGAATAAAATTTTAATTAAGTAAAGTAATCTTGATATATTATTTCTATATTAATTATGTCTATTTTAGATTTTTAATAAGATTTGTAGTATATATATCTTGATAAATATTATGAAATATTTTTTTTTATGAAATTAGACAAAAGTTACTTATAATTATAATGAAATTTTAGAATAATTTTCTTTTCAAGACAAAGTATGAAATTGGAATCGGATTAGGGATGATGAGATTTTTGGCATAACTTTGATAAACCAGAGCCAAATAAGCCTACCCGAACATGATTTCTAATTTTTGTCCCCACCTCAGCCTTGTAGGGTGATCAAGACCTCACTCGAAATAGCCATTATTATTAACTAGAAATTACTAACCCTAACTTAATAATGGTCTACATTTCTTTGAAAATCCCGCAAGTTTAGTATGTATTTATGAATAGCGGTGACGACATCGAAATTTGATATATGCTTTGAGATTGAAATGAATGTTATTCGGAAGGCGAGTTTGTTATCAAATATGGTTATTAAAAAAAATTTAATAATAATAATAATAATAATAATATATATATATATATATATATATATATATATATATATATATATATATATATATATATATATATATATATATATATATAAACAGTATTATAGGTATCTTTTCGCTTTTTGATCGACAAACAAAAAATAAAATATCAGATATAGCTGCCTGATGATAGTAGTCCAGCTAGGGTATTATCACGAAATGTCCTATTGCTGGTAATGAAGGTATATGCTACAAATCTGGTGAAAAAGAAAAAGTCGAATCAAAACTATCAAGAATTATCACGAGTTTAAGGAAACCGGATTCGTGATTTTCGATCGAAAGAGTAGTACTCCGATCAATCTTGATAAAGCAATGCCTATGTTCTTAAGTTCTTAAAAAAAAAAAAACCATATTTTGAAAATTATCAAGGAAAACAGTGCCAGGAGTGTTACTGATTGAGAAATTTTTGATCAGAAGATGAAAGTGTAAGTACGTACGACTTGCTTCTACCTCTTTTGATTTTCCTTTGTTATCCTTTTCGATTAGCCAACTATCCTAAGCCTGAAAGTTACAAGCCAATTTGCCAACTACTTGACTTAGTCTTTGATTCCGATAAATCATACAATGGAGATTAAAAAGTTGTTCTAAATATTTTATTTATACTTATAAAGTAATTCATGTAAAATTTCATTTAAATAATATTTTATAACTAATTTATTACGAGTGACACCGCGGTTGGTGCGGTCCTCGGTCAAAAAATCGACAAAATCTTCAAGCCTATTGCGTATGCTAGTCACACCTTGAATCCAACCCAACAGAACTACACCACCACTGAAAAAGAGCTTTTAGCAGTTGTCTTTGCGTTCGATAAGTTTCGGTCTCATCTCGTAGGTTCTCGGGTATTTGTCCACACGGATCATGCCGCTTTGCGTTATCTCTTTGCCAAGCAAGATGCCAAGCCCCGCCTCTTGAGGTGGATCTTGCTCTTGCAAGAGTTTGATTTAGAGATCCGAGATAGGAAAGGTTGTGAGAACGTCGTAGCCGACCACTTAAGTCGTATGGAGCTTAGTGAGGAGTTGATTAAGGCACAAAGAGACATAAATGACTCTTTCCCTCATGAGCAACTATATACGCTTGACACCCTTCTTCCGGCTAAAAAGGGAAACTTTCTAAAAGTCGGTAAGGAAGGTAGTCCTTGGTTCGCTCCTTTTGTTAACTACCACGAGTGCGGTTTTGTAGATCCCGACCTTGACTCGAACCAAAGGCGTAAATTCCTTAGTGAGGTTGGTAAGTATGTTTGGGAAGATCCTTGTCTATATAGGTTGTGTTCGGATGACATTTTGAGGAGATGCATCCCGGAGGGTGAAATTTTGAGTGCTCTTTCGATTTGTCACGACAAAGAGGCCGGAGGCCACTTCTCGGGGCAAAGAACCGCTTTGAAAGTGTTGCAAAGTGGGCTCTATTGGCCCACTCTATTCCGAGACACACATGCTTATGTGAAATCTTGTGACGCTTGTCAAAGGTCCGGTCGTATCTCAAGAAGGAGTGAGATGCCTCAGAAGCCGATCATTGTTTGTGAGATTTTTGACGTGTGGGGCATTGATTTCATGGGCCCCTATCCCTCCTCGTGTGGTAACAAGTACATCCTAGTCGCGTGTGACTATGTGTCCAAATGGGTCGAAGCCTTAGCTTCACCCACCAACGATAGGAATGTTGTTATCCGTTTTCTTAGAAAGAACATCTTTTGTCGGTTTGGGGTGCCACGTGCTATAATCAGTGATAATGGAAGCCATTTTGCCAACAATCCGTTTGATAAACTTTTGGAGAAGTATGGAGTGAAAAACAAGTTAGGTACCGCTTACCATCCCCAGACGAGTGGTCAAGTTGAAGTCACGAATAGGGGTATTAAGCGTATCTTAGAGAGGACGGTAGACACGAATATCAAGAGTTGGTCTTTAAAGTTAGATGATGCTTTGTGGGCCCATAGGACAGCCTTTAAGACACCCCTAGGCATGTCACCTTACATGATAGTCTATGGCAAATCTTGTCATCTTCCCGTAGAGATCGAACACAAAGCTTATTGGGCCATCAAAATGCTAAATCTCGATGACACCTTAATTGGTGAGAAGCGTATGGCCCAATTGAATGAACTAGATGAGTTCCGCCTTTGTGCTTATGACCTTTCCACGAAATATAAGGAAAAGACTAAGTTACTCCATGATAAGTTGATTAAACCTCGTGTTTTCAATGAGGGTGACGAAGTCTTATTCTACAATACTCGTTTGCATCTGTTCCAAGGGAAGTTGAAGTCTAGGTGGTCCGGTCCCTATGTTGTGTCAAAAGTCCACCCGTCCGGTGCTATTGAAATCACCCATCCTAAGTTTGGCACGTTTACCACTAATGGCTTGCGGTTGAAGAGGTATGAGAGGTTGCCTTACGATGAAGCACTGGAAATAGTGCACCTTGAAGACCCCATACCTTGTGATGAATCTTGTAAGTCTTGTCATGGACTTTAAATCTTGACTCGTATAATTCTGAATCCATCCTTCCATCTTTCTACCCTTTCTCGCCTTGTGCCAACGGTATAACTTTGAAAAAGTTGGCACCGTATAATCCATCTTCTCGAGCCAACGACGTAAAACAAAGGCGCTTTGTGGGAGGCAACCCACCCCTTTTTTGTGGTTTAAGTTGGTTGAGTAAGAGTCTAGATTGGTCTAGGGGTGGTTAGATGTGAGTGTGGAGTGGTTTCCCCGTCTTCCTGTTTTTCCCCGTTTTTGCTCTCAAACGCACGTTCCCAACGTCCAAACGTGCGTTCCCAACGTCCAAACGTGCGTTCCCGCTTTTCTAAACCAAATTTGAGCCTCTTCATTCCCGCATCCATCCCCCGCTCCCAAACGCACGTTTCTCGTTTCCAAACGCCAGCTTCCCTGTTTTTCAAACGCACGTTCCCCTCTCCTCAAACGTGCGTTCCCGGCTCTCCTCAAACGTGCGTTCCCATCTCTCCCAAACCAGCGTTTGGACCCCTTGATCCTCGCTAACTTTCGGCCGTCCGAACGCACGTTCCACCACTCAAACGTGCGTTTGAGCTATGCGAAACGCACGTTCCTTACTTTCAAACGTGCGTTTGAATCCTTTTCTATAAATACCCCTCTTCCCCAACCCAAACGTTCCCAAAATCGAATTCTCGGACCTAAACGCCGTTCCATCGCCCTTCCCCCCTTTTTGCTTCGAAAATCTTCGTTTCTAACCCGTTTTGAGCGATTTTTGTTGCAATCAACACCTCACGATCCCCTCTTTTGTTTTCTAAACTAAAATCCAAACAACAATCCCTCGCATTCCCGCTCGATCGGTGCGTGAGTGTTTTTTCACCATAGTCGATTTTCACTTTTCGTTTGTTTCGGGGCTCGTTAGTCACTCCACAACACTCACACAAAGCTAATCTAAGCATAAGACAGTACTTTTTGGTTTGCATTTCCGTTTTGAGTAGGATTAATTTTTGAATTTCTTTTCAAATTTTCCCCTACCCCGTCTGTAAATTGGCATTGATTATGTACCTTGTTTCTTGTTTGTTTGTTGTGTTTTTGGCCTTGTGGTGTGTGGTGGTTGTGTTATGGATGGTTTGGTTTGGTTGTTTTGAAATCCCGTATTGGACGATAATCGGGTCGGTTTGCCGTGTGTTGGTTGTGTTGTCGTTACCCTTGATATAGGAAGATGGCAGGAGGTAAACGGAAAGAGATAGGGGATAAAGGGAAGGGTAAAATGCCTGTTGTTGGTAAGAGTCAATCTAAGAAGCAGAAAACCACGGTTCGAACGAGAGGCGGTGGTATTAGGATCAGTGAGCCCGGGAGAGGTTCGAGCGCAAACCCTAGAGCTATTAGGGCTGGACAGCCTAGAGATGAAACTTCAGATGAAGATTTCGAGCCCGATACTGAGGGTCAAAATTCTAGCAGTGACAGTGATGATGGCAGTGAGGAGACTGCGCTTTTTGACAGTGAGGCACCCCTATCCCATGTCTTACCTAGGGTCGCTCGTCCCCCAGTTTCTCAACCCCCAAGCCCTCCACATACTCGGCCTATTCCTCGACTTCCACCGAGCCGCAACCCCAAGCGCCTTCTACCTCATCCGACCCACTTCCTTACGACATGCGTTTCTACACGCCCAAAGCCTTGAGTAATTATGAGGAGTTCATAGTCGATAAGAAGATGTGCTTTGAAAGAGGGCTAGATTTGAAGGTGGTACCGAAGCCGTTTGTGGATAATTTGAGGAGTAGGGCCGGAATAACCTTATCTTGGAACCCGAGGGCAACCCGAACTTGTCGATAGTCCGGGAATGGTATGCCAACTTCACTGTGGCTGATTTAGAGAGAGGGACAGTTTGGGTGCGTGGAGTGAATGTCCCGTGGTCGGTCGAAGCGATTAATAATTTTTATAGGACACCGGCTATCCAGGGCGCTCATTATGAGGAGTGGTTTCAAGACAAGGATAGTTGGGGTAATACTGAGGACCCTTTGGAGCAGGTGAGGATAGAAATCAACCCCGATTTGCAATGGATGTCGAAAGGGGGTAACACACGCAGTCAGTTGTTGACGACGACTTGGCCCGACGATTGGAAAGTCAAGGCTAAGTTCTCCCAGAATCGTCTACTACCTAAGGACAACATCACACACTTTCACATCAAGGATCTACGCTTGTTGTACGCTTTACATTATAAGTTGAAAGTAGACGTGGGGTGGACGATTTTTGCGGAGTTTCGGGAAAACCGTAAAAACAAGCGTCGGTTGATTATGTGCCCCTACTTGATTTACGGGTTGTGTCGAGATGCACGAGTTGGTGAGTATGCGGATGATCGATTAGGAGGAGCAAGGTTTTGCCTATCATGCCTAAGTCGTTCAATGCTCGTATCGCTTCTCGGCCCCCTACACTTTCCGTACGGCTCATCCACACGGTCCTCCGGCCTTTCACCCCTACCTCCACTACTTCCACCACCCCGCCCGTACCACCACCTCCCCTCACCGCATCACCACCACCACCATTCCACCACCTCCCGCCCCGGACCTTCCACCTCCTCCACCACTCTACCTCCACCTACACCTACCATACCTTTCACCGGAGGGCCGTGGCTGAGCGAGAGGCAGGGGCTGTTGATAGCACACAAGCAGCGAGATTGGATGGACAGTCTGCGGATCATGATGAATGGGTTGCTGAAGAACCAGAAGGAGATAGCTCGAGCTCAGCAGATCCATCTTCCGCACAGAGCCTTGGATACTTCATCCTTCCAGTACACACCTGAGTTGGAGGCCGATCTGCAGCGGATTACCGAGAGCCTGCTAGAGGATGAGTCCGATGAGGGGTCAGAGGTTCAGATAGAGACTGAGGCAGATGATTCGTTGGATGTTGAGACAGAGACAGGCCCGAGGCAAAGGGGGCGGATGCGGATTCGAGACAGTGGGGACGGGTGCTGCTGAGACTACACAGCCCCGAGAGTGCGCTTGCCGTGATCGCACCATCTTCCAAAGACACAGATCCTCCGCTTGATGTACAGTGGCCGTAGCAACTAGCTTGTTTTTCATTATTTCGCATTTCTTTTGAGAGTTGCGCTTTCTTTTAGCTAGTCTCTTTTTGTGGGTATTTTTGACTGATTCACTTTGAGGCGGGTTGACTTTTGACTTTTGACTTTTGCTATGCATTTGTAATCATTGTTCAGCCCTTGAGGCCTGTTTGACCGTGCATGTTTTTCTCCCTTGCGATTGACATTTTATTGGGATATTTGACTGCTACTTTGGCATAGTATATCGCATGCTTGGATGTTCTGAGTTTAATTCTTATGATGTATCCGTCCATTGCATACCCCATTTCCCCTCGTCATGCTTTGATATCGTTTCGTAGCATGGACTCGTTTTCTTACGCACCCGTTTGCCTATTGCTTGATCTTTAGCACGTGGACTTTTCCCGTGCATGCGCTTTCTTTGTTTCTGTTGTTCTCGCTTTAGGTTTCGGGATGGACTTATACGAGGGTGTCACGAGTTTCGAGTATCGGTTGCGCCTTTCTCGCCGGGTTTCGATTAAACAAATGCCTAAGTCCTCCTTTCTTTTTCTCTCTCACACACCGAGGACAAGTGTTTCGTTTAAGTGTGGGGTGGGGAGACTTAGCCGTTTTCTTGTGAAAATGAACAAATATGCTTAAATTTGTGGTATACTTGACCTATGACCGGGCTCGAGTCGATTTATGGTAATTTTTAAAATTTTTCAAGGGTTCCCGACACTGTGTTGTTTGTGCTATGTCTATAGTCGAGTGGTGGCCATCTTAGTAGGGCCCCGAACGTATGCACTTCGGTTTGATATTATCTTGAAAATGGAGTTTATTATTTTCACGAAAGCTACACTTTGTGCACAATTTGATTACTACCACCTCTCATACCAATAGTCTCGAGGCGAAATAAAAAGGTTTATCTAAGTAGGACATGGGATGACGGTCATGGCGTCTCTTTGACCAACCAGAGCCAAATAAGCCTTACCCCCAACATTAGACCTTCGTAGCCCCTCTCAGCCTTGGTAGAATGGTCTGACCACCATTCGTCTTATAGCCGTTTTGTTACTCAGTCAGAAACCTACTTTGAGCTTTATTTATGGTCACTCTCCCTTCATTCTTACCCTACGAGTGGACCTAGTCTTTTGTTAGGCCACACTTGCTAAGGCAAGTGTGGGGTGGGGAGAAATGATGATTTGATGGGTTGGTATTTCCTTGTTTGGAGCTATAAGGAGAAGAGGAGCTCATTTGAGCCTAGTGTTTGGGTTTGGGCCCAAAAAGAAAAGAAAAAAATCTGTGAAATTTCTTTTTTCTTCAAAAAAAAAACAAAAAAACAAAAAAGAGAAGAAGAGAACTCGATCAATCAAAGTTCAAAATAAATTAGAAAGTTCTCAAAGAATAAAAGTTTGGTGTTTATAAATAAAAGGGTTGGAATCAAAGAAATGAGCTCAAAAGTTATTTTTATGATGTTAAGGGTTGGGATAGTGAGATAGGTGCTAATGTATTCGATCTCACCTTATGAGACTTGAAACATAGTTGAATTAGGCAATGAGTTCGGGTATGTTAGTATCCTATGGTTCCCAAAGTGTTTAAACTAATCAAAAAGGAGTTTGGGTGGTTTGTATGGTAGAGATAAAGTGGTACACTTGTTGATTAGGTTCACTCGTACTTCTTTTCTCCAGCTTCCCAAAATATCCTTTTCGATTAACCGGAATTACCCTAGCCTAACGTTATAACCCTTCAAGTCCCGCCCGATCGTGTCCAAACTTAGTGACCTTGATTAGTGGAGAGGCTAGTGATTATGAGACGGTTGGTAGACTTTTGGTTGGGATTCAAGCCCCGACAATCATTTTGAGCACTTGGTTTTAGCTTTGCACCACACACACTCCAGCTTCTTGATAATGTTATAACCGGTGTGTATATGTTCGTGTTTCTTACTTTGTGGTTACCTCGAGGGTGTGGATAGTAGCACCTATGTCACAATGTTGAATCCCTTGGTTTGATTTAAAACGCCTATTTCACTCGAGGACGAGCAAAGGCTAAGTGTGGGGTGGTTGATAGGAGTCAACTTTACGTGACTCCGCTACATTGTTTGGCCTCCGTTTACCACATTTTCAAGACATTTTTGGATGATTTAGACCACTTTCGGGGTAATATTGTGAGTTCCTAGCACGGGGGGTAATTTCGTCCTTTTTGATAGTTTACCACCCCTTTTTGATGATATTGACCCCATTCCCGAGCACGTTTACCCTTTGGAATGTGTTGGTTGTTTTTGGTTATTGTGATGATGTAGGGTATTGGTGTCTCGATGACCCGAAAGGCAATGGTTTACAATGAGAAACATGACCGAGGTGAGAAAAGAGGTGGAAAAGGGAGAAAAAAGTGAAGAATTGGTGGCACAGGGTCCAAACGCACGTTTGGAACTCTCAAACCAAATTCCGCATCCCCAACCGGGCGTTCCAAGCCCAAACCGTTCCGCAGTTGCCGTAGTCAAACGGAGTTCAGCCCCTTCAAACGTTGGTTCAGCAACTACCTCAAACGTGCGTTCCAGGCCTCTTGAACGCACGTTCCCTACCTTCAAACCAGCGTTCCAGGCCTCTCGAACGCGCGTTCCCTGCCTTCAAACCAGCGTTCTGCAAGACAAAAGCCCTAAGCTGCCCACAATTTCAAGCAGAACGCACGTTCCACTCATCTGGAACCAGCGTTCGAACCAAAATCTGCAGGATTTTCCCTCCACCTATAAATACCCCCCTTAGCCCATTTTGGAAGATTATTCATCTTCTTAGCCAAACTCTACCCCCTTCATAGCTCGAATTTTGTAATAGCTTAGAACATGATAAATTCATGTAGATCAAACATATCTTAGCTTAATCTTTTCATTTCTTAGATTAGATTTTCATTCCAAACAACAAGTCTCCTACTTTTTGGTGATTCTCTATTTTGTACTTTCTAGCTCAAACTCGAATTTCTGCAATTTAATGGTATATTTCTCTTCTCTTCTACTTGTTATGGCTCTTATTTACTGTTTTGTGCATGTTTTAATTAGTATAATGAGTAGCTAATCCCTTTTCATAGTCGAATCATGTGAAATTTGGTGAAATCACCCTCGGGTGATGGAATTGGGAGTGGGTAGTGCTTTTTATCATTATATCTTGCATATTTCATGTCTTAGAACTTGTTATAACGGATTTGGGCTAGATTGATCACCTAGGTCAAAATCACACACATTACTCTCGAGAGTTGTTCGAGAGAGGGGATGTGGGAAAAAGGTTCTAGGATCGTATCAGAAGGCGAGGTTACTCGTTTTTAACGTTTAAACGGCTCTCGTGCATGATTGTCTTGTGAATAAACCTCTCTTAGGGAAGGTTAGTTGACTAGGCTTAAGGTGTTGGGGAAGAGTTGTTCGTAACCTAACACCGGGATTAGAGTTCGTTCCCGTGGAATTGAGTGCAAGAGTTCGTTTGTTTAATGCACACTCCCGGTTTTGTCATTCCTTGGGGTGAAACTAGTTATTTTGATCATGATTCGGCTATGTCCCTTAATCAATCTTTACAACCTAGTAGTTCGATCTTCTTTCTTATCTTTACATCTTTAGACCCGTTAGTTAGAATCACTGTAGTCGTTGTAGTAACAAAACCTTAAAACTTTGATCACCTAGACTAAGCAATACGTTCACTTTGGTACTTGCAAGCACGATTCCTTTGGGTTCGATCTCGTACTCCTGTAGCTATTCTAGCAATCGACCCGGTACACTGCTGGTTAGAGAGTTAGTTTACCCACGGTTTCGAGTCTTTATAAATTGTTTTTGTTGGGTGGATTTTACCTCAATCAAAATGGCGCCGTTGCCGGGGAATTGTGTGCTATTTGTGATATCTCGTAAGTGAATCGAAGGCTTGAGCCTAGGTTTTATTTTACTGTTTTCGTGTTGTTTGCTTTTTGTAGTGCATGACCCGGAGATCTCAAACACCACTCGAACCTTACATAGACGGAATTGAAGCTTACGCAAGGCGTAGAAATAGTCAACGAAGAAGAGGTCGTCAAGTAGAGGAGTCGATTCCGGTCGTTGAAGAGAATAGTTTGGGTGAGTTGGGAGAAGGATCCGACATGGCACAACAAGGTGGACAAGGTTTGGAAGGAAATTTGGGGAATAATAATGGAATCCCAATTCCAAACCCGCCTCTTATCAACAACAATGCACAAGGAGGTGGGAATGGACAAGGAAACAATGCGGTGAATGCGAATGGACCTATACCTCAGAATGTTCAACATGAGGCCCAAGGGAATCAAATGGATCCCGCTCTTATGCAACAATTCAATGCATGGATGTTTGAACCAGTTTCAACAGAACCAAAACCAAGCTCACAATCAAGGTGCAAACGCGATGCCAAATTGGTTTAACGGTCAACCAGAGCAAAACCAAGGTGGTTTGACTTGTAGAGATTTTGTGCTAGCTCCTACGGCAAACATGGGGCATAGTACAATCCGAATGCCACCGGTAGCTGCCAACAACTTGGAATTGAATAGGAACATCATACATTTGTTGGGAGACAACGCTATATTCAAGGGAACCGCTTTAGAAAATCCTCACTTATTCATTGATCACTTTCTCCAAATAGTGAACTCGACAAAAATCAATGGAGTGAGTGATGAGGCGCTCAAACTTATGCTTTTCCCGTTCGCCTTGAAAGAGCAAGCTAAGAGGTGGTACGACTCATTGCCTAATGATTCTCTATACACATGGGAAGAAGTGGTTAAAACTTTTCTACTCAAATATTACCCTCCATCGAAGACCATGGATATGAAGGAAGCTATCATGTCGTTCAATGCTTATGAAGGAGAAGAACTACATGAGTCATGGGATCGGTTTAAGGCTTTGTTGAGGGAGTGCCCGGGGCACGGATTGAGATCGTACGAGGTAGTTCATGCTTTCTTCCGGGGTTTAGACCAAGTGCATCAAAGTACCTTGCATGCTTCGTGCAATGGAGATATTATGAGTATGGTACCCGGAGTGACTATGAACCAAATTGAGAAGATTTCCGAGACTTCGAGGCAATACATATCGTCGAGTAGAAAAGGGACAAGAAGTAAGAAGCCCGGTTTGGTTGAAGTCAAAGAAGTAGAGGCAAGTGATCAATATCATGCTCAAGTACAAGCGATGGAGCAACAAATGGGGAGATTGCAAAAGGAGAATGAGAGTGCTAAGCTTTGCCAAATTTGTAGTGGATCACATTCGGCAAAGGATTGTAGGATGACGACCAAAACTCAAAATATGGCTTATCCTCAATCCTCAACTCACGGGCAACCTAGTACTCTATCTCAAGATAACATGAATGAGTTGGCTAAGCGGATGATGAGTATTTGCTCTATGGAGCAATGGAATACGGGGTCCCAATATCAAACTCACCACAAAACCCCTATCAAGGCCAATATATGGGGGAACAACAAGGTGGGCAACCGTATGAAGAATCCCAAGATGTGAACTATGTGGGACAAGGTCAAGGAGGGAGCTATGGAAATCAAGGTGATGGTTCTTGGAGGAATAACAACAATCAAGGTTGGAACCGTAATCAAAACCAAGGCCAAAACCAAGGTTATAGACAAGGCCAAAATCAAAACCAATCTTCACAAGGGCATGTCTATCAACCTCCACACCAAAGGCAACAAGGAGGGTATAATCAACAAGGCTCTAACAATCATCAAAACCCTCCTCCTTTGGCTCCTATACCTCAAAAGAGTTCAACAAGGCTCCTCCTTTTTCTTTCATTTCCAATCGGGCTTCAATTACATGCTCCCTAGCTGCAAATATATATATATATATATACATAAGAAGTAATTATAATTTATAAAAACAAACGACAAGGTATGATTTGCTTGAAAAAGGTAGTACTAAAACCTTTTAATTGTAAAAACTAACCTGGATGCATAATTAGTGTAAGCAAAAGAAAGGCAATAGTCTGCTTCAACATTCTTATGATTTGCCTCTAGATATATGTATACTCTATAAAGCTCAGAAGATATATGTTTGCGATGTTTTTTATACATAGACGAATGCAGAATTTATAGTTGCGAAATATTCATATCAAATTAAGTACTCCCATAAAGAACAAAAAGCAAGGCCGGTGAAGATTCATAACTCTTTGATTAATCTAATTGAATAATCCAAGACCGGCGATTCACTACACTTGAGGACATAGCAAAGTTCTTTTCAATTTGGCAACCTTTAGCGATGAGCATCAACAAGGCATTCTAAACTTAGTATTGTATATTAGACGGATTAGGTAGAAGGACAAAAAATATTTTATATATTAGTGAATAACACACATTTTCAAAACTTTTGCATAAATGAAAAAATTGCTATTAAAAAAGGAGTGGACGCCTTCCAACAAAAAAAAAAAAAAAAAAAAAAATACAACACATTTTCTTTCGATCCATTATTTTTAAACACTTGTATGTTTCAATCTACAACTCCAAACTTGAAAATTCTTTCATCGATTTTTTTATTTTTTCATGCTCTCATATTGAGACTACATTCAGCATATTCTCAACGTAATTTCCGAAAATCCACTGTCAAAATCCATAGCTTTTCGGGATTCGTTGTAACGCCGTGTCTCGAAAACCCAAGTATTTTCGAAAAATGGACCGTTCGGCCATGCTTCGAGATGAAATCTCGAAACATGAAGCCTTTCTATGGAAGTACAAATCAACACTAAAAACAGAAGCTAAAACATCACAACTTGGGACTAAGTCCACAGAGTACCTTAATATTACATAAAATCATTACCAAATCCATTAAGAAATTTCCCCCTTCGAATTCTCTCACTGCTTACTACTGAGTATGTGCCATAAAACTCGTTAATCTGAACAACTCATTGTTCACCCATTTACATTCCTATGTTTTTTTCAAATATAGTAATTGGTCAAATATAGTAATTGGTCTGGAGTATGGCCCAACGGTCCGTATTCCGAAAATACCCGGGTTTTCGGGACGGGGCGTTACATTCACTAAGTGAATTTCGACAATAATCTCTCGAAAACGATGTGATATCGAACCAACTCTCAAAATGAAGAGCATTCAAAAAGTAAAAAACCGGTGAAATCTCAAAACGAAGAGCATTAAAAAAATAAAAATAAATCGGTGAAATCTCAAAACGAAGAGCATTAAAAAAAATCGGTGAAATTTTCATCACGTTTGGAGATCTCGATCAATAAATTTAAGTGTTTGAAAATTAATGTGGAAAGAGAAAAAACCTAACAAAAAAGCAGCAAGAAAGTTTTATTACAAATAAAAAAATTGGGAGGGACAATGTACGTAAGAAGAGCCGTAATGGGTAATAGATAAAGATGTATTGTCGCTTACATGCACTATGTCGGCCCCAACATAAAGTGCGATGAGAGGTTGAGATTTCAAAGATCATAAGTGAGATTGTGAGTAGTCCCGGTATCCGCAATCCAATCAAAACCTGGATGTGTGTGTGTGGAGAGGCCGAGTATGCCTAATGAGGCCGAGGTGGTAGTGGCCGACGGGTTGATGGAGGGGAATAGTCGTAGCGGTAATGACATGACGGAGCAAGATGGCCGACCCGAGCACAAGTTTGGCAGGTGTGAATGACGCAGAACCGTGATGGTGTCCGGAGTAGGAAGGGCGGAAAGATCCAATATCTCGGTCATGCCTCTTTCCTCGAAAAAAATTTGAGCCGCGGCCCGGTTGGAAGTAGAGGACGTGGGCGGACCAAAGATAATGAACAAGAACAATAGTCATCGGCGAATAAGAGGAGGGAGCTGTCGAACTGTATTCGGTATATGATGATGGAGGCGAGAGGTGGATGAACCACCGGCGAAGAAGGTGGCTGGGACAGCAGATGGCAAGGAGGGGTTTATCGATTAGGGCTGCCAAGGCCCCACCGGAGATGATTGTAGAATCGGACATGGCCGTTGGAGAAGAAGAAGACATGCAGCTGGTTCCTTATTTTTTTGGGAAGAATGGTTAGTGTTTAGTTAAGAATTGACATAACGAGAAAGAGAAATTCGATTTGCTTTGATACCATAACATAATTCGTAAATGATTGCTTTTCATTGATTAAATTGAATAGAGCGCGTACAAATATATAGGCCTAGACTAACTTAGGCAACAAGTCATAAATAATTAAGGGTGAATTGGGGAGAAGGACAAAACATTTCCATAAAGGCCAAAAACAATTTAATTTTTTTAATTCTGGCGCTTTTTCTTCCAAGAAACAAAACAACACACTTTTTGGTCGAAACCGGATATTTTATATATGTGAAACTGTACAAAAAGGCACACAACTATACAAACAAGGCCAATCGGCGAATTACATGAATTTAGTATTCAAAAAATAAATCACGGCCAAGCCAGTCTAAGTTCACGGGCTTGGCGAACTGCTTCGGAGATAATTATCATCTTCGGGGCTTACATGTTATGAGGGACTCGTCCCCGGACCTATAGCATGTGGAAAGAGATTATTTACCAACAATAATGGAGTTCTTTCACCTCCACCCTTGAGACCCCCTCTTGGTTGAAGAATTGCTTGGAGATAAACATGTACAAACACAACAATGCAACGTTCTGGAAATTTTTGTTCCGCGAGATTTTGGTGAGCTTACTTGCGCAATAAACAAAACAACACACTTTGCATAAAGGATTCTTTCACCGAATTTTTTTATTTTTTCGTGCTCTTTATTTTGAGACCACATTCATCATATCCGACGTGATTTCGAAAATCCTCTCGTCGAAATTCATTGCTTTTCGGGATTCACCGTCGAGATTCACCGAGTGAATTTCGACAATGAATCTCACGAAAAACGATGTAGTTATATCGACCTAAGTCTCAAAACGAAGAGAATGAAAAATAAAAATTCAAAGAAATTTTCATCACGTTGGAAGATCTAGATCAAAAGATATGAGTGTTTGAAAATGAAGGTGGAAAGAGGGAAAAAAGGTACATGTGTCTACATGTAGCCCGCGTGGGTTTCTTTGTTTTTTTTGTGATCATTTAGGCTATAAAAATTGTAGAGGTTGTCGTTCACCCCATAAAAATTATTTGGTTGTCTTGTTACTTAAAAATATGCCAAAATTTGTTCTTATACCTAATTCACTAAATAATTAAATGGATTTTTGTTTAAAATGACTGATTTCGAGACTTAATTAGGCACTCGTGACACCTAAAAAAGTTTATTGTTTATAAGTACACGTTTTGTCAAACTTACCTAAATTACCCTTTTATACCCTTCTTCGTTGTTGTTGTTTTAGAAAGGAAAAAATTCATTGCTCAACTCTAGAACTCCAAGGCTGATTCCGGAATGAATTACTTTGATGGCTGATTCCCGTCAATCTGAGCCCCCAACATGACAAATTTCACAGAGTGAGATGGCTTCTCTTTTCCCATCCTTTTAAATTTGTTGCTCTTTGGGCCTGTTTGTAAGGGTTAGATTGACGGATACTTTGTTCTTTTTGCTTTGGAGATCTAACGGCTTTTCTTCTTCAGCGTCTCCGGCGGGAATCGTGGGATTGGATTTGTCTAGGGCGTTGGATTAGTTTTGTCTTGTTGTCTGGCAGGTTAGAACCCTTTTCCTGATGGTTCTTGGTTGTTCATCCGGCCTCGTGGCTTTTGTTTTTGTCAAGTAAAAGGCTTGCAAAGCATATATTCACTTGGCGTATCCTATTCATGTGGCAGATGGGGTGCTCAGTTAAACCTTTTCACTATGTTTGAAGCCACTATCATTTGCATTTAATTTCAAAATGAATGATGTTATAATTTATATTGGAATTTATTTTGATATGATGTTAGATTTCCTCAAAAAGAAGAAGATGTGATGTTAGATTGATACTTGTGAAAAGCTTTACTGACGTTTTGCAGAAAATGACATAATTGGTGGAAGGGAGGGGTGGGTGGTTGCACTATGCTAGTCAACGTGTACGAAATAGAGCTAGAGCTTTGGGATGACATTGTTTTTGCAACTAATGTCACTATCATTTTCCTTGGTCTAAAATCTGTTTTTGTTATTTTCTTTTTGTGGTATAACACTTGTTGAATATTAACATTGTGTATATAATGTCACTGCAAAAACAGTGAAACAATTAATGTATATAATGTAACTCTTGCACATGTTTGTCTTCAAAAACTGTATAAGTTATTATTGTCACTTCAGATAGTTAGCACTTCAAGTGTATCTTTACATTTGACTACGTCTTCACATGTCACTGCATCGTCAAATATCAATGCATCTTCACATGTCACCTCATCGTTAAATGTCACTGCATCTTCACTTGTCACTGCATTGTGGTGGCCACTGCATCGGGGTGGTCACTACATCGCGGTGGTCAATGCAACGCGGTGTCACTGCATCACGGTTGTCAATGCATCTCGGTGGTCACTGAAGCGGGTTGGTCACTGCATCATGGCGGTCAACGCATCTCGGTGGTCATTGTATCAGGGTGGTCAATGCATCGCGGAGGTCACTGCTTCGGGGTGGTTATTGCATCACCGTGGTGAATGCATTACGATGGTCACTGCATCGCGGTGGTCAATACGTCGGATTGTCATTGGATCGGGTGGTCACTGCATCGCGGTGGTTAATGCATCGCGGTGGTCACTACATCAGGTGGTCACTACATCGCGAGTGGTCACTGCATCATGGTGTTTAATGCATCGTGGTGGTCACTGTATCGCGGTGGTTAATGCATCGCGTTTGTCACTGCATCGCGATTGGTCACTTCATCGCGGTGGTGAATGCATCGCGGTTGGTCACTGCATTGCGGTTGGTCATTGCATCGGGGTGGTGAATGCATCGTGATGGTCATTGCATCAAGGGTGGTCACTACATCACGGTTGTCAGTCCATCGGGGGGGTCACTGCATCGCGGGGGTCAATGCATCGGGGCTGGTAAATGCATCGTGGGGGTCACTATATCGGGGTGGTCACTGCATCTCAACGGCATCGCGGTGTTCAATGCATCAGGGTGGTCACTGCATCGTGGTGGTCAATGCATCTTGGTGGTCAATGCATCACGGTGGTCTCTGCATAGCGGTGGTCAATGAATCGGGGTGGTCACTACATCCTGATGAAGAAAAAAATCGATTTTAAGAAATTAAGTCAAAAAAGAGGATGGAAAAATATGAATTATGGTGAACGAATTACGATGATCGGAGTTTTATATCACAAGAAATAACTGTTTGAAATATTGAGTAGGTGAGAGAAAATTACAATTTTTTTTTCCTAACTTTTCAGCGTCCAGGAATAAAATAAAACCCTTCCATGCACCTATTTCCCTTTTTTTCGTTTTTTTAATTTTTTTTTCATTAAAGGTATTGTTGTCTATCTATCTAATTTGTGTCTTTATAACCAATGAAATGTTTAGCATGTCCTATTTGCCTAATCAAGAATAATACATGCCCCGAAAGTAAACTCCCAAAACCTTACCGAAATGCAATCTATGCCCTTCATTTTTGTTTTCTTCTTTCACAGGTCCATGTCAAAAAGCCAACACATGGCCCTGATTTTCTTTCGGTGAATTTTTTGTGAACAAATTCGGGGGACCTAGCTTTATTGTTGCCTAATTAATTCTATTTTGTGTCCTTTTGGACCATTGGCCCATAATTAAATACAACGTAATGATATTTAGCTAAGTTCCATATTATCCTCGACACTTTGTTAGCTATGTGCTTTAATCTGTGCACTTGGTCCGAATTCAATTGTTCGATGTGATTTGAGGTGAAGTATATGATTTCCTTATGAAAATTCATCGTTTGGTATCAAATGGTGCGACGAATTCTCGTTGGTTGTCAAGAAAGAGGAATGAATTTAAATAAATTATAAATGTTGCTTATCACGGGCGGACCCAAAGATGGTAGAGCGGGGTGCATGGCCCCAATCAAATTTCCGGGCAAAGTTACCGGTATACCCCTCTAATAATATTATGACCTTGTATGTATATTATTTTAGACAATCTCTAGTATAATTATTTATTCAAGCTAACCGGTTTGAAGCTTTAATACTAAGTTTGAAACTTGGTTGTTGAGTCGTTTTTCACCTATATTTTTCGAATTTGGCTACTACTGGAAAAATTTCATATGTTCGCCACTGTTGCTTGTTAAACACAACACAATTGGGAAAAAGATGATTTGTATATTAACAATAGTCAAGTATTTATAGTACAATGATCACCAAAACCCTAAACCCAAAATATCGTAACTGTATAAATATACCCTTACATCCATTATTACCACAATATATTTCCACACGCCCCCTCAAGTTGGAGCATGTAGATCACAAATGCCCAACTTGCCTAAGAGAAAACGAAACCGTTGTCCGCCGAGAGCCTTTGTCAAAATGTCGCCACCGGTGCGTGGTAGAACATAAGATGGCGCTAAATTACCGGACAATAACTCATCACGAACAAAATGACAATCGACTTCAATGTGCTTGGTACGATCATGAAAGACAGGATTCTTAGCGATATGAAGCGCCGACTGACTATCACAAAACAACCGCATAGGCTGAGGATGCAAGACACCAAGTGGAAGATAACAAGGACTTGAGCCATTTGAGCTCACAAGTGGCAACCGCCATTGAACGATATTCACCTCGCGAAGAACGGGACACCGTAGTTGCTTCTTGGTCTTCCAAGAGACAGAGGAACGACCCAAAAACACCAAATAACCGGTTACAGAACGCCTAGTCAAGGGGCAGGCGGCCCAATCACTGTCACAGAAAGCAGTCAAGGACAAGTCATCCATATGACGCAACAGAATACCTTGTCCAGGACTCCCCTTCAGAAAACGCAAAACACGCACTGCAGCCTCCCAATGTGGGACCTGTGGATCGCTCAAAAACTGGGCAAGGGTATGCACAGAGTAACTCAACTCAGACGAGTAACGCCGATAGACCAAACGGCCCACAAGACGACGGTACCGATCGGGATAGGCAAATGGCCGACCGCTAGCCGGAAGCGAGGCGATGATTCTCGCTCCATAGGCGTATCAACGGGCTTGCAACCCAACATGCCCGCCTCGCCAAAATGTCCAACGCATACTTGCGTTGTGAGAGAAAGATACCCTCGGGGCCACGAGCCACTTCGATGCCGAGAAAATATTTCAAAGGGCCCAAATCCTTCATATGAAAGCAAGAGCTCAAGTACTGTTTGAAACGAACTAGCAGATCATACGAAGATCCGGCAATAATCAAGTCATCAACATAAACCAGAACATGAAGGGAAACACCATCCCGATTATAACTAAACAATGAGTAATCCGCATAAGACTGAACAAAACCAAAAGTCTTCAAAGCAGCAGTGAGCTTGGCGAACCATTGTCGAGGGGCCTGTTTCAAACCATATAAGGATTTACGTAACCGACACACCGTGCCAGGAGAGGAAGCACGATACCCAAGAGGAAGTTGCATGTAGACTTCCTCAGTCAAATCACCATGCAGGAAGGCGTTATGGACATCCATTTGATGCAATTCCCAATTACGAGCCGCCGCAACAGTACGTAAAAACACGAACAAATTCCCCCATTTTAGCTACGGGAGCAAAGGTCTCATTATAATCGACTCCTTCAACTTGCCGATTACCACGAACAACGAGTCGAGCTTTAAGGCGCTCCACGTCGCCAGTGGAGGTGTATTTAATTTTATATATCCAACCACAACCAATGGCACATTTACCGGGAGGAAGAACCTCTAAAGACCAAGTTCTATTGCGTTCCAAGGCATCAATTTCCTCTTGCATAGCCCGACGCCAACCGGGCAACAGAACAGCTTCTCGAAAAGTGGCGGGTTCTCGACCCTTAGTAATAGCTGTCAAAAAACATTGGTGGCGGACAGAAAATTTATTATAATCAACATAACAAGCTATGTCAAAAGGTTTACCTGAGGAGCCGGATGAAGACGAAGACGCGTGTAATGGAGTGGGGTCTATGTCGTTTTGAACTGCCGTATTGGTGACGTAGTCTCAAGCCTTTTGGATGGAACTTTGATGCGATGACCACGACCCAAAGGCTCATCAATAGAAATCCCCGGCTCCAGAGCAGGAGCAACCCTGTCATCACTAACATTGTCCATACTCCCCCTAAAATCCACAGGGGCCGACCCATCAGATTCAACAGGCTGATCATCATCATCATCCCACAACGGAGGTTGGCTAAAATAACGTTCCCATTGAAGACGGTCACGGTCGGGCAGGGACTCAATAAATGGAAACTGATCTTCAAAAAATTCCACATCACGACTTACAAAAAAATCATGAGTTGCAAGGTCATATAAACGCCAACCTTTTTTACCAAACGGATAGCCAACAAAAATACAACGACGAGACCGGGATTCGAATTTATCCGTATTTCGAGGACGAACAGAAGCATAGCACAAACACCCAAAGACGCGCACATGATCATAGGAAGGGGGGCGGCCGTACAAGCATTCGTAGGGGGTTTTACCATTTAAGACACGAGTAGGAGTTAAATTAATCAAATGCACAAGCAGAAGCACACATTCACCCCAAAAGTACTTCGGCAACTTGGCTTGAAAGCGTAGTGCACGTGCAACATTTAGGATATGACGATGTTTGCGTTCGACACGACCATTTTGTTGGGCCGTGTCTACACAAGACGTTTGATGTAAGATACCTTTAAGAAAAGAAATGTTGTAATTGCATAAACACTTGTCCGTTATCACTTCGCAAACTTTTGATATTTTTATTAAACTGAGTAACGACCATAGCGTAGAAGGATTCAATCAAGGGACCAACTTCATGCTTTCCAACTAATAAATATACCCAAGTGGCGCGGGAATAATCATCAACAATGGTGAGGAAAAAACGAGCATCACAACTAGAAGGAAATCGATAAGGACCCCAAATGTCACAATGTATTAGATCAAACACATCCGATGCTTTATTCAAGCTTAAAGGAAAAGAGTTGCGAGGTTGCTTACTCATAAAACATACTTGACAATCACAAATAGTAGCGCAAGTGCCTTGACGGACAACACCCGGAAAAGAAGATACAATCGTCACGGAGGGGTGACCCAAACGCCTATGCCATAACATGCGTGCATCGGAGGTAGCAACGTTATTAACTTGAACGGTAGAATAACAAACCGGCCGAAGACAATAGACCCCATTACACAAAGACTCCCCGCTCCAATCAGTTCCTCGAAGTACGGTCCCGAATAATACACAACTTGTTAGTGAAAATAACGAAATATTTATTTTTCTCAAGAAAATGAGACACCGACAACAAATTACACGTAAGGTCCGGAACGTAGAGAACATCTTCCAAGATTAAATTTTCACTTAGCACGATATCTCCTTGCTTAGTAGCAAGAGTACTAGCACCATCGGGCAACCCAACCGAGGATGAAATATCACATAAATTGGTAACTAAGGAGAGATTACCGGACATGTGATTCGATGCACCCGTGTCAATAAGCCAATTTGAGTTAAACATACCAACTAATTCATCGGAGAAAGAACTCGTACTCGAGTTTGTAAAATGGACAAAAGGCGGTTCCATTGATCGTCGTACAACATCGGAACACTCGTACGATCACCTTCCCCAACTTCTATTGTTCCGAATCGACGTTGGGTGTTTTTATTGCCGACAAGGGTACGAGTTTCACCGCCGGAACCCTTAGCACAAAAGCGCCAGCCGTGGCCGGAAGCCGTGAATCCAACAAAGATCACCGTCGGCCACGGGGAAGAAGCTTCTATGTTGTTCTATTTTTTTTATATATATTTTTTTTAATAAATAGCTCAAGAAAAACCCACTACCAAGCACAACCGCAAAGAACAAGTTTGCTAAAAAAAAATAGCAACAAAAATACAACAAAGTAAGACCAATACCGTCGATAACACAAATCGGAACGGGCAAAACGACCAAAAAAAAAAAAAAAAAAAAAAAACAACGATTGGGATGATGAGCGACACACACTCAAAGAATTATGACTAGCAAGGAACACGCCCTCGATAATACACACCGATCGTAATTTCCGGTATCGATTTCCCGGATACTAGGTGGTGGCCAAATTGATCAAGCAAAGAACTTTCCGGTAAAACAAATTGCTCAAGCAAAGAATCGGACAAATTGGACAAATTTCCGGGAAAACAAATTGATCAAGAGGCTTTGTCAGTAGAAGCTTCACCATCGGCAGCCATGGTAGAAGCTCAAAGAAGAACAGCGGCAGAGTTTTTTTTTTGCTTTTGCTGTTGGTTTGTATTTTTATTTTTATTTTTTTCCTTTTTCTTGTTGTGTTTGTCGGGAAAAAAAAAAGGAATAGGTTTTCTCTAATCTAGAGAGGCTCTGCTACCATGTTAAACACAACACAATTGGGAAAAAGATGATTTGTATATTAACAATAGTCAAGTATTTATAGTACAATGATCACCAAAACCCTAAACCTAAAATATCGTAACTGTACAAATATACCCTTACATCCATTATTACCACAATATATTTCCACATTGCTTATGAAGGTGGTATTTGTTTAGGTGAGTTCGTGTTTTTCCTGAATTTAATCGGAAGTCGGAACAATTCAGACGCAAACCCTTAAATAATAAGCAAGGATCTTTTTATTACACGGCACACACTATTCGACCCAACATAAGTTAGAATGTGGTTGATTATTTTGGCTTAATTTCAGTCACATTTAAGTGTTTTCTTGACCAATATCGGCCACAAAGCCTATTTCATATATTCTGACTCGAATTCGGATGGAAAAATTCAAACCGTGCGTGAGATTAGTAAGGAAATGTTGTAATGTTAGTGACTTGGTACAGTCTTAGTACAGCATTTGTAGGGCATTATTTGTTTTTTTTCCGCACACATATTATGTGACTAAATTAGTGAAACTTTCACGCCCTTAAAAAAAACGGATGAGTTAAAAAGCAAGGCAAAACATCTTTAATTATAATAATATAGTCTATTACACATGGCTGATATAATTTGTATGATCTGATGAAACTTTTCTTTAGGGTGATATACTTTTTTATAGAATTCTCCACAAGCTACCCTGTGGCATTTTTTATATTATACGTTTTAGAGAATATCAAGACACCGTAGACCGCGAAGGATCTAGGGCTCTAGAATGACGAAACCAGGAATTGATATTTAGATGTACTAAATGACCATATTTGTAAGATCGCGTTGACTGGATTAATACAACTAACTATGTTTTACTGAATTACATAGTTTATTTGATGTTGCGAAAATAAAAACCGGATGGAGTACGGCCCACCCAAGCCAACCCCCGGTTACGTCCTTGGCTCTAGTGTTGGACTAATAAGGGTATTGAAAAGCTGAGCATTTCCATTCATATTCTCCGGTGGGCGTGCATGGTCCGCACGGTTTATTTTTATAATCAAGTAAATATATGCACTTGTCCGGTGTATTTGAGCATGTCAAATCTAAGCACTCATCTTCTTCCTCCTCCTCAGGTTCATCCTCATTAAGCAGGGTCCAAGCAGCAAGCCCCATGGTTTTGTTTGATTTTTCTTTCATTTCCAATCGGGCTTCAATTACATGCTCCCTAGCTGCAAATATATATATATATATACATAAGAAGTAATTATAATTTATAAAAACAAACGACAAGGTATGATTTGCTTGAAAAAGGTAGTACTAAAACCTTTTAATTGTAAAAACTAACCTGGATGCATAATTAGTGTAAGCAAAAGAAAGGCAATAGTCTGCTTCAACATTCTTATGATTTGCCTCTAGATATATGTATACTCTATAAAGCTCAGAAGATATATGTTTGCGATGTTTTTTATACATAGACGAATGCAGAATTTATAGTTGCGAAATATTCATATCAAATTAAGTACTCCCATAAAGAACAAAAAGCAAGGCCGGTGAAGATTCATAACTCTTTGATTAATCTAATTGAATAATCCAAGACCGGCGATTCACTACACTTGAGGACATAGCAAAGTTCTTTTCAATTTGGCAACCTTTAGCGATGAGCATCAACAAGGCATTCTAAACTTAGTATTGTATATTAGACGGATTAGGTAGAAGGACAAAAATATTTTATATATTAGTGAATAACACACATTTTCAAAACTTTTGCATAAATGAAAAAATTGCTATTAAAAAAGGAGTGGATGCCTTCCAACAAAAAAAAGTACAACACATTTTCTTTCTGATCCATTATTTTTAAACACTTGTATGTTTCAATCTACAACTCCAAACTTGAAAATTCTTTCATCGATTTTTTTATTTTTTCATGCTCTCATATTGAGACTACATTCAGCATATTCTCAACGTAATTTCCGAAAATCCACTGTCAAAATCCATAGCTTTTCGGGATTCGCTGTAACGCCGCGTCTCGAAAACCCAAGTATTTTCGAAAAAACGTAGACCGTTCGGCCATGCATCGAGATGAAATCTCAAAACATGAAGCCTTTCTATGGAAGTACAAATCAACACTAAAAACAGAAGCTAAAACATCACAACTTGGGACTAAGTCCACAGAGTACCTTAATATTACATAAAATCATTACCAAATCCATTAAGAAATTTCCCCCTTCGAATTCTCTCACTGCTTACTTCTGAGTATGTGCCATAAAACTCGTTAATCTGAACAACTCATTGTTCACCCATTTACATTCCTATGTTTTTTTCAAATATAGTAATTGGTCAAATATAGTAATTGGTCCCGAGCATGGCCCAACGGTCCGTATTCCGAAAATACCCGGGTTTTCGTGACGGGGCGTTACATTCACTAAGTGAATTTCGACAATAATCTCTCGAAAACGATGTGATATCGAACCAACTCTCAAAATGAAGAGCATTCAAAAAGTAAAAAACCGGTGAAATCTCAAAACGAAGAGCATTAAAAAAATAAAAATAAATCGGTGAAATCTCAAAACGAAGAGCATTAAAAAAAATCGGTGAAATTTTCATCACGTTTGGAGATCTCGATCAATAAATTTAAGTGTTTGAAAATTAATGTGGAAAGAGAAAAAACCTAACAAAAAAGCAGCAAGAAAGTTTTATTACAAATAAAAAAATTGGGAGGGACAATGTACAGAAGAAGAGCCGTAATGGGTAATAGATAAAGATGTATTGTCGCTTACATGCACTATGTCGGCCACAACATAAAGTGCAGATGAGAGGTTGAGATTTCAAAGATCATAAGTGAGATTGTGAGTAGTCCCGGTATCCGCAATCCAATCAAAACCTAGATGTGTGTGTGTGGAGAGGCCGAGTATGCCTAATGAGGCCGAGGTGGTAGTGGCCGATGGGTTGATGGATGGGAATAGTCGTAGCGGTAGTGACATGATGGAGCAGTATGGCCGACCTGAGCACAAGTTTGGCAGGTGAATGACGCAGAACCAGGATGGTGTCCGGAGTAGGAAGGGCGGAAAGATCCAATATCTCGGTCATGCCCCTTTCCTCGAAAAAAATTTGAGCTGCAGCCTCGGTTGGAAGTAGAGGACGTGGGCGGACCAGCATAATGAACAGCAACAATAGTCGTCGGCGAATAAGAGGAGGGAGCTGTCAGAACTGTATTCGGTATATGGTGATGGAGGCGAGAGGTGGATGAACCACCGGCGAAGAAGGTGGCTGGGACAGCAGACGGCAAGGAGGGGTTTATCGATTAGGGCTGCCAAGGCCCCACCGGAGATGATTGTAGAATCGGACATGGCCGTTGGAGAAGAAGAAGACATGCAGCTGGTTCCTTATTTTTTTGGGAAGAATGGTTAGGGTAGAATTGAGATAACGAGAGAGAGAAATTCGATTTGCTTTGATACCATAACATAATTCGTAAATGATTGCTTTTCATTGATATAATTGAATAGAGCGCGTACAAATATATAGGCCTAGACTAACTTAGGCAACAAGTCATAAATAATTAAGGGTGAATTGGGGAGAAGGACAAAACATTTCCATAAAGGACAAAAAAAATTTTAATTTTTTTAATTCTGGCGCTTTTTCTTCCAAGAAACAAAACAACACACTTTTTGGTCGAAACCGGATATTTTATATATG
Source organism: Gentiana straminea (assembly GCA_036785695.1). Classification (NCBI taxonomy): domain Eukaryota; kingdom Viridiplantae; phylum Streptophyta; class Magnoliopsida; order Gentianales; family Gentianaceae; genus Gentiana; species Gentiana straminea. Next base: position 6,134,197 of record JAVUPR010000299.1, on the reverse strand, counting down.
TGAAACTGTACAAAAAGGACCACAACTATACAATCAAGGCCAATCGGCGAATTACATGAATTTAGTATTCAAAAAATAAATCACGGCCAAGCCAGTCTAAGTTCACGGGCTTGGCGAACTGCTTCGGAGATAAATATCATCTTCGGGGCTTACATGTTATGAGGGACCGTCCCCGGACCTATAGCATGTGGAAAGAGATTATTTACCAACAATAATGGAGTTCTTTCACCTCCACCCTTGAGACCCCTCTTGGTTGAAGAATTGCTTGGCGATAAACATGTACAAACACAACAATGCAACGTTCTGGAAATTTTTGTTCCGGGAGATTTTGGTGAGCTTACTTGCGCAATAAACAAAACAACACACTTTGCATAAAGGATTCTTTCACCGAATTTTTTTATTTTTTCGTGCTCTTTATTTTGAGACCACATTCATCATATCCGACATGATTTCTGAAAATCCTCTGTCGAAATTCATTGCTTTTCGGGATTCACTGTCGAGATCCACCGAGTGAATTTCGACAATGAATCTCACGAAAAACGATGTAGTTATATCGACCTAAGTCTCAAAACGAAGAGAATGAAAAATAAAAATTCAATGAAATTTTCATCACGTTGGAAGATCTAGATCAAAAGATATGAGTGTTTGAAAATGAAGCTGGAAAGAGGGAAAAAAGATACAGGTCTACATGTAGCCCGCGTGGGTTTGTTTGTTTTTTTTTTTGGTGATCATTTAGGCTATAAAAATTGTAGAGGTTGTCGTTCACCCTATAAAAATTATTTGGTTGTCTTGTTACTTAAAAATATGCCAAAATTTGTTCTTATACCTAATTCACTAAACAATTAAATGGATATTTGTTTAAAATAACTGATTTCGAGACTTAATTAGGCACTCAGGACACCTAAAAAAGTTTATTGATTATAAGTACACGTTTTGTAAACTTACCTAAATTACCCTTTTATACCCTTCTTCGTTGTTGTTGTTTTAGGAAGGAAAAAATTCCATTGCTCAACTCTAGAACTCCAAGGCTGATTCCGGAATGAATTACTTCTATGGCTGATTCTCGTCAATCTGAGCCCCCAACATAACAAATTTCGCAGATTGAGATGGCTTCTCTTTTCCCATCTTTTTAAATTTGTTGCTCTTTTGGCCTGTTTGTAAGGGTTAGATTGACGGATACTTTGTTCTTTTGCTTTGGAGATCTAACGGCTTTTCTTCTTCAGCGTCTCCGGCGGGAATCGTGGGATTGGATTTGTCTAGGGCGTTGGATTAGTTTTGTCTTGTTGTCTGGCAGGTTAAGATAGGATGGTCCTTTTACGGCCTCACTCTGACTGTGTGTTGACAACAAGTGGAGGAGTGAAGGTTTCCAATCGGCGGTGGGTGGTGGTGTCATACTTTGGTGTTTCTATGTTAGTTCATTGTAAAAAAAATAGTTATCTTTCCAGATGGTTCTTGGTTGTTCATCCGGCCTCATGGCTTTTGTTTTTGTCAAGTAAAAGGCTTGCAAAGCATATATTCACTTGGCGTATCCTATTCATGTGGCAGATGGGGTGCTCAGTTAAACCTTTTCACTATGTTTGAAGCCACTATCATTTGCATTTAATTTCAAAATGAATGATGTTATAATTTATATTGGAATTTATTTTGATATGATGTTAGATTTCCTCAAAAAGAAGAAGATGTGATGTTAGATTGATACTTGTGAAAAGCTTTACTGACGTTTTGCAGTAAAATGACATAATTGGTGGAAGGGAGGGGTGGGTGGTTGCACTATGCTAGTCAACGTGTACGAAATAGAGCTAGAGCTTTGGGATGACATTGTTTTTGAAACTAATGTCACTATCATTTTCTTTGGTCTAAAATCAGTTTTTGTTATTTTCTTTTTGTGGTATAACTCTTGTTGAATATTAACATTGTGTATATAATGTCACTGCAAAAACAGTGAAACAATTAATGTATATAATGTAACTCTTGCACGTGTTTGTCTTCAAAAACTGTATAAGTTATTATTGCACTTCAGATAGTTAGCACTTCAAGTGTATCTTTACATTTCACTACGTCTACAAATGTCACTGCATCGTCAAATATCAATGCATCTTCACATTACACCGCATCGTTAAATGTCACTGCATCTTCACTTGTCACTGCATTGTGGTGGCCACTGCATCAGGGTGGTCACTACATCGCAATGGTCAATGCAACGCGGTGTCACTGCATCACAGTTGTCAATGCATCTCGGTGGTCACTGAAACGGGTTGGTCACTGCATCGTGGCGGTCAACGCATCTCGGTGGTCATTGTATCAGGGTGGTCAATGCATCGCGGTGGTCACTACTTCGGGGTGGTTATTGCATCGCCGTGGTGAATGCATTATGATGGTCACTGCATCGCGGTGGTCAATACGTCGGATTGTCACTGGATCGGGGTGGTCACTGCATTGCGGTGGTTAATGCATTGCGGTGGTCACTATATCGCGAGTGGTCACTGCATCACGGTGGTTAATGCATCGTGGTGGTCACTGTATCGCGGTGGTTAATGCATCGCGTTTGTCACTGCATCGCGATTGGTGACGTGGCCTTTTCTAGTGCTAATACCACTCCTTAACCGACAGTGTATCGGGTCAAACTGTAGTGCTAGTATGGTGAGTCGCAGTATCGTATCCTCGTGGAACTTAGTAATTCTTCTAAGTGTGGTTAAACACCAAAGAGTCGTTATTAACTCGATCTAAATCTCGCTTTATAACACGGATCACTACTATTTTACTTAACATAAAATAAATGCATAATTTAAAATTTATTCTAATATAATAGATATAGATATATAAATATATATAGATATGCATAAGTTGCGTAATATATATAGATATAAATATACGTATGCCAAATATATTATTAGAGAACTAGCCAAAGTTTATATAATTGATTTATACGATCTTTTCGGTGAATGGAATGCGCTCGATCTTTCCTTTTATATTAGGTTCAATTGAGTAAATGAAACGGTGCACTCGAGGTTAACAATTCCTCCTCACATAAGCGTACGAAATTGTCATATGTCCATTGTCATCGAGTCCAAGATCCACAATCGTTACGGTTTTTCGAACAGTCCCGAGTACGATTCTACCTTTGAATAAAAAGGAGTCATTCCGTTCGTCAAACGGTCAATTTTACTTAAAAAGGCTCCGGTTGTCAAGGCCGGACGATTCAACTTTCCGGTTTAAGTTTCAATTAAACTGATGATTTAACATTATTACGATCTCGAGTACAAATTTCAATAAGATTCATCTTTTTAGGACAAATCTGCCCCCGGGTAGGAAACTGGGTTCCGTTGTCACGTTATTCACTCGGCCAATTTTACCCTCCGGTTTTTCTATTAACGAGTTCATAACCTAACTACTGAGCGTCAATTCATAATTAGATTATGAATTCTTTCGAATCAAACTTTATCAATAGAAAAAGATTCAATTTTAGTCAATTTTACTTAGACAACATTCCTTTACCGAAAAGATCGAAATAAAACGATTACATAACTTTGGCTAGTTATTAGATTTAGCCTACTAACATTATACGAAAATAAAAACAAACATAACAAACATAAATACTTTAGAAATTTTACCCGATTACAACAATTGAATCAGAAGCTGTATTCTTCCGGATGCTACAACGACTTCAACAACATTGATCTTCTGATAATTTCTCGAGCATTATACGATACTACTTTATTTATGGCATAAGGCCTATATACATACCTACTACTAATAAAAAGAGGTAAAGAAAATATATTTGGTACCTCCCTTATGTGCCTGCAATGCTGCTCTATTTATAGGCAGATTTTTCCAAGCCGGATCGATCCGAGAAAGGGCCGGATCGATCCGGGAATAAAAAATCTTATCCCCTGGATTTTTCTCTCGCAGGGGCCACATGCTTTGGGTAATCATCATGTCTCTTCGGATCGATCCGAGGTAATTCCGGATCGATCCGGATAGATTTTTTCCAAACTTGATCTGAAACTTGATAAAATCATAACTTGAGCTATGGATCTCCAAATGACATAATTCAAGATGCGTTGGAAAGCTCTTGAGAAGATCTACAACTTCTCTGAAGGACTTTTCTTCAGAAAATGCCTTTTTGATGGGCCATTTGTTCGTCGAAAATATAACTTGATACGGTGTCACGAACCATTGATCCACTTGAACTTTAAAACTCGTGGCACTTCCTTAATTCCTTCAAAAGATATGATTTTACTCCAAAAAGTGTCGTCACTCGGGGTCTTGGTTTACCTAAGATCTGTAAATAAAATACCCACGTGAATCTGACACGACACTCCGGTTATTAACCCGGTACAAAATTTATAACTTTTTATCATTTTTACTTGATTTTTATAGTATTTAGATTTATTCATAACTATTAATATTTTATAAGATTATCGTTATAATTACTTATATTTTATATAAAAAGAGTCGATAATGTATATAAAACATCGTAATTTTTATCATATAAATGTTATACATCAACTACTCCCCACTTAGCTCTTTGATCGTCCTCGAGCAAAATAAGCGGTAATATATATAAAAATGACGATAAAAATAATATACGTGGTAGATTATATTTCAAATTAGTAAAATATCATTTCAATATTATAACCATATTAATTATATCTTTCTTAGAAATTAATAAGATAAAAAGTGTAGATAACTTTGATAAATTATTTATCAACTATTATTCAAATGAAATTTCACAAAATCTACTCAATAAATATAATTAAAATTCTAGAATTATTTTCCTATCTCAACTTGTATGAAATATTTGGAATCAAAGACTAAGTCAAGTAATTGACAAAATGGCTTATACTTTTTAGGATGGGACATTGGTTAATCGAAAAGATAGAAAAGGAAATCAAAAAGAGAAAGAGGCAAGTCGTACGTACTTTACACCTTCACGTTTGATCAAAAACAATCTCGATTAATAATATCCTCTTATTCCAACTATTTTTCAGATTTTCTTTCTTCTTTTTCAATATTAAGAACTAAAAGCGTGAGTGTGTGTAGAAAAATCAAATTTACAAGCATTGCTTCATCAAGATTGATCGGAGTAATACTCTTTCGATCTAAAATTACGAGTCCGGTTTCCTTAAACTCGTAATCATTCTTGAGATCTTATGATTCGAATTTTTATCAGGAGCTTTATACCTCATAGTGATATAAGACGTTTCTAGATAACACCCTACTGCACTCAAATCATTGGAAGCTGCTACCGATTTTTGTATTTGTCGATCAAAGATAAGGAAGATACCTGGTATTCGATTAATTACGTGTAAATATGGTGCTTCGTTCTTATATATCTCTCTTTTTTTTTTTTTTTTTTTCACCTCGATACACCATTCTTAGCTTCTGTTCCATCATCTCCTTTCATAAGTCCGTACAAACTCGTGGGATTTTTAGGAAATGTAAACCAAAATAAACCAAGGGTCGGTTATAATCAAAAATGGCTATTTCGAGTGAGGTCTTAATCACTCTAATCAAGGCTGAGGTAATTTTTGTGGTGTCATAAATCTCATCATTCCTAATCCGATTCCATATTCATATTTCGTTTTGCAAAGAAAATTATTCTAAAAAATTCATTATAAATATAAGTATTTTCGTTAAATTTCATATGAAATTTACTTGATAATATTTATGTATAGTTACATATACTTAAAATCTTATAAAAATCTAAAATTGACATATATAATATAATTATAATATATCAAATTTACTTTACTTAATTAAAATCTATTCTTACCAAATTATACTATTTTTATTCATATTAATTATATATTATCTAGTTATTTTGATCCAAAACAAATTAAACTAAGTATTAAGCAATTAAGTATAACTTTATATAAGAAAATTTTAATTTGTATTTACTAACTTACCTCTACTCCCCACTTACGAAATGGCATCGTCCCGATGTTCAGTGAGTAAATAAAAGTAGTTCGAAAATAAAATTAAAATTTTACACAATTTTGTTTTTTTTTTTTTTTATTTTTTAACAAACATATATTATTTTGATTAAAGTAAATGACATATATATTAAACATTAAGGAAACTATTACAAACTAAAAAAAACGATTAAACGATCAACTTAAACGACTATCACATAAAAACATAAACTTCTAACTTATTATCAAACCGTAGATGAACATCCGGGAGTATCCACCGGAAGTAATCCTAACTGAGAATCACGAGATGGAAAAATCTCGTCGCAGTAAACTCGTGCACGTGATTCGGTTGGACACAAAGATGAGAGATAACCCAGGCAAACGGTAACGGTCTTCCCCTATTACGTCTCTCTACGCAAAATTAATTGCGAGTTTTAAACATCAAAACTCCCCAATCAATGTATGCTCCGATGGTTAGTGCATACAACAACGACATTTCATCATCCGTAACCCCATAAAAATCTCTAGTTGGATAGATCCGAGAATTAATGAAGCGTTTCCACGCCCTTAAATGAGGGGTAAGGCCGAGTTGAAGAATCATAGTTATGATCAAACAACGGAAATACGAACCGAAAGGCTTCGGTACGATTTACAACATTATACGCATCTCCAAGTTCCCAAAGAAACTCGAAGTGTGGGTTTCGATCAAAAGTACATGGTGGGATTTGATAGATTTGATTTATGATGACTGGTGAAAATGAAATAACGGTTCCCCTAACTGTAATAAGTTGAGACGAGGCTACTGACGTTATCTCAGTGAGAGACGCATAAAAATCTCTGACAATCGAAATGTTTATTCTACCTCTGGGAGTCCTAATCAACTTTTTCCATTCGCAACCTCGGATTAGATTTCGTCCCCACTGATCAATTTTTTCTGTGTTTAAGCCTTTCTCCATCAGAATAGGAGAACGGACAAAATTTAGATGTCTCGGGACGTCATTATGAAAACAAGAGGCATGCCCTTCAGGAACCACACCATCAGGCGTATGTGGTTCGTAACTATTAACCGAGGGAGAGGAGCGGTTAGACATTTCTGACACAGAGATTTAAACTAAGCTAGATAGAAGGAAAGAAGAAATGAGCAAAGGTCAAGGCCGCTCTTGCTCTTTCCTTTTATAGAAATAAATCTATCAAGCAAAAGTAGAAAAGATCTCTTGTTTTGGCGTTTTTGTACTTGCCGGATCGATCCGAGAAAGGGCCGGATCGATCCGGCCTCGAACTAGTAATCCCGTCGGTCGGTACACTCGGTCGGATCGATCCGGTAAAAGGCCGGATCGATCCGGAACACTACTTGTTCACGGACGAGTTGATTTTGCTTGTAAAATGCCTAGATTTTTCTAGATGACACGTTTTCTCCCTATCTTTGGTTCATTTTCATTGTGTTATAACCATAAATTTTACTACACGATGCGTAATACCATAATATGTAACGAAAACATGAAGATCGTATTAAAATAAAATCCTACCAAAATCAAAATAACCTAAAATTTTACGAAAACGAAATTGTACGAAAAATAAAATGTTTCAATGTCAAAAATCATAGAATGTTTAAAATTACTCCTCTTCATCACTCATCTCGATGTGGCTTGAACTTGGCATAGCTTGATAACGGGTCGATTCTTGGGATGGATCTTGAAAATAAGTGGACATCCGTACCGAGCTATCTAGTCCCATCGAGCTCATTTCTCTCGTAATATCTGAAAAAGTGCTTCCCCATCCCGTCGTGGTATGGCCAAATGATCCGGATCCAGCCCCATTCGGATGTCGCACTTTGCCGTAGTACCTGTCGAAAAATCCCCTACACCACTAGTTTGAAATCCAAAAGAATGTGGCATTTGTTGGAAGTCTGAGCGAGGTGGCATCGGTGGAATGAAATCGGGCAAGGTATAAGGCTGGGTTTGGCAATGCGGAATATCCATCTCGGCATAGGTAGGGTTTTGCAGTAAATTCATTTGATATAAACCTCGTATGCCTTGACGTAAATCTTCAGACCATAATTTATTCCTTTCCGCAAAAACAGCCATATTGGCATTAGCACGATGAACATCATAGGCCATGGATTGAAACATGTCGTAAGTGATGGTATTCGGAAGTTGAGTTTGAGTTTGACTGGATGAAGGAGGGACAGCAGTGGATGGAGTAGGCTGAGGTCGTTGACGGTTAGGGTCCAAAAAATCTATTCTTCCTGCCGGCCTAAGTGGTAAACTAGGACCTATAAGTGTGTCATCCACCATAATCAAATTATCACTTGGGAGCTCACGGACACCTATCTGGCGACACAGGGAAGAAATAAAACATGGAAAAGGCATGTGACCGCCGGGTCTCTAGCGATCGGGGGCAAATTCCTTGGCCCTTCTACACATTACTCGCCTACATCCACGGGTATATTATTAACTATAGCCCAAGCAATACACAAATCCTCTTTACCAAAAGATGTAAAATGTCGAGTAGGGTAAAGAGTGTGACTAATAAAACGTTTAATGGCTCTCATATCCCGTATACATTTTCCATAAGAAAACTTTGTTTTCATGCCGACGGCGATGGGATCTAACTCATTCTCGGGCTAGTGAAACAATATAATCAAAGTCTACGAGCTCATCCAAATTCCAAACTCGTATAATAATCCTCATTCTCTCGGTACATCGTGAATACCATAAATAGCATTTATAATGTGAGGAGTAAACGGCACTGTCCTAGTTCTTAGGTTGACAGAAGTTAACTCACCATCTTCTGTAGCATTGTGAGTTGCTACCAAAGAATAAAATTCAGCTACTAAGGTGGTGTTAACTTCTCCCGACCTTAAACTGGCTAATTCCAACCACTGTCGCCTTTCAAAAATTTCTTTTACCTCCCTTCCCAAATCTTTGAAATCTAAGCCCCTCTCTATTGCAACTAAACACTTTCCAAATTTATTTTTCAATGCTTTCTTAGCTGCAGCAGACGCGGTTCTTTCAAAACTAACTGCCAATTCTTCTTCTGTTAAAGGTCTAGTTTCTATAACCGGGATTTGGGTTGGGATATTAGGTTTACGTTTTTTACTAGCTTTCGATGATTCGGCCATTCTACGATAGTGACACAATAACAACAACAAAACAACAAAAGAAACAACACAAAACAACACAAATGAGTTACAAATTAAAAAGTTGCTTAGAAAAAAAAACGAAATTAACAAAATAATTGACTACAATGTTACCTTCCAAAGCTTAAAAGGTTGAAATTTGGCCGGAAACGATGAAAATTCGCCGGAATAAAAGTTGAAGCTTCCCTTGAAAAATTCTTCAATTTAAATGAAAATTTGAAGAGAGTAGAGGCAAATGAGAGAAGTTTAAGAGTTGGGGTAGTTTAATGGTGATGTTGTGTGATGATTTGAAGAAAAAAATTCGAATTGGGGGGAAGAGGGGAGGGGCGGCTGTTTTAAGAAAAGTGAAAGAAGAAGAAGAAGAAGGGACCCCGTTCCCTTTTTAGGTTTTTTTAGGTTCCGGATCGATCCGGGGTTATGTCGGATCGATCCGACCACTTTTTTTTTTTTTTTTTTTTTTTTTTTGAAAAACTTTATAAAACTTAATAAAAAAATTTATAAACCCTTTATAAAACTTCTACAATTTAAATAAAAATTTTATAAAACTTTTAAGTAATTTCATAAAGATCCTATTTATAGAATTTTCAAAAGTTATATAAAAAATTTATAAATATTATAAAATTCATAAGGGTCCTAATTCCATTACTTCTAAATCTTCCAGAGTTCTGACGTAACGTTCTATCAACTTAACCTTAAGAAATGAGGCGTTCGAATTTTCCCTTTGATCTCCATCGGGATTTTCGAGATAACCACCTAATCGTTCCCTTCTTAACAACATTCAAACACTCATCCCGGGATTTGGTTGTGCTTTCCCTACATTTCCCTTCATGCTCACTTTTTCCACAGATTACGCATCTCCTTAAAAACTTTGCCCTTCTCTTTATTGAACTTCTCGACTTTCCATTACATACTTCTCTCAATCGATCTCTCTCAACAATTGCTCGTTTTTCTCAAAAACCGAAGCTTCTATTTTAAACGCGACATCTTTATCCAAGCCTAATTTCAAAAGCAACATAAAAATTCCTATTCTATCTAAAAAAAGACATCCGGTTCTTTTACGTCTATCCGGTAAAAGACGGAACTAATTTAAACATAAATAAAAACACGAAAAAGTAGAGTAAAGATAGATAGCACCTGGTATTCGGTGAATTTAGTTCCTCTACTTTTCGGTTTCTTGATTTCTCTCGCTTTTTACTTTGTCGGAGGATCGCTTAGTAGCATTATTTCTTCTTTTAGTGCGGTTCCTTCTCCTTCCACAAATAACTTTACTCTATGGCCATTGGCTATAAAATTTGTATTTCCATCGGTTAGTTCAACAGCTCCAGATTTGTAAACCCTTGTTACTTTAAATGGACCTGTCCATCTTGATTTAAGCTTTCCTGGAAATAACTTTAAACGTGAATTGTACAAGAGTACTCGATCACCTACATGGAACTCACGCCTATAGATTCTCTTATCGTGAAAAGATTTCGTGCGTTCCTTGTAGATTCGAGCGTTTTCATAAGAATCGAGACGGAATTATTCTAGTTCTGTCAATTGAAGCAATCTATGATCACCGACAGCCTTAGGATCGAAATTCAGAAATTTAATAGCCCAGAAGGCTCGGTGTTCTAACTCAACTGGGAGATGACAAGACTTACCAAAAACTAACTTATAGGGAGAACAACCAATTGGTGTTTTAAAAGCTGTTCTATATGCCCATAATGCATCGTCTAGCTTAACTGCCCAGTTTTTTCGGTTTGAATCCACTGTCTTTTCTACAATTCTTTTGATCTCTCTATTAGACACCTCTGCGACCACCGGTTTGCGGATGATAGGGCGTTCCTAACTTATGCGTTACACCATATTTTTCAATTATCTTGGTAAATGGTCTATTACAAAAGTGTGAACCTCTATCACTAATGATAGCCCTCGGAATGCCATAACGTGTAAATATATTCTTTTTAAGGAATTGTATGACAACTTTGGTATCATTAGTGGGAAGAGCTTCACTTTCTTCTACCCATTTCGAAACATAATCTACCATTACTAGAATAAATCTTTTTCCAAAAGATATAGGGAATGGTCCCATGAAATCTATACCCCAAACATCAAATAACTCACATTCTAAAATAGGTTGCATAGGCATTTCATGTTTTTTAGATACATTTCCCCTTTTTGACAAGACTCACAAGATTTAACATACTTATAAGCATCTCTATATAGTGTAGGCCAATAAAAACCACATTGTAAAACTTTAAAAGCGAGTTTTCCAACCTCCATGATGACCTCCCGCCTCACGATCATGACAAAATGATAAAATACTTAAAATTTCATTATCGTGCACACACTTTCGATTATCCCATCCGAACATTTACGGAAAAGGTCCGGTTCCTCCCGGTAATAAAATTTTAAGTCATAAAAGAATTTCTTCTTCTGTTCGCCAAGTCCAATGAGACAGAATATAATCACGGGTTAAGTAATTAATGATATCTCCAAACCAGGGTGACATTTCCTTAGAAGGAATTCTATTCTTTAATAACTCGCATGGTCGAAGGAGTATCTATTCTAAACAGTTGTTCATCGTGAAATGAATCTTTAATTTCTATTCCTTTCTCAACATCATTTTCCATTCTACTTAGATGATCCGCTACTACATTCTCACTTCCCTTTTTATCTTTAATTTCAATATCAAATTCTTGAAGTAAGAGAATCCATCTAAGAAGACGTGGTTTCGCATCCTTCTTACTTAGTAAATACTTCAAAGCCGAATGGTCCGTATAAATTATTACCTTAGAACCAACAATATACGATCGAACTTATCTAAGGCAAAAATTACAAACAACAGCTTCTTTTTCGTAGTTGTATAGTTCGGTTGAGTGCAGGTTAATGTATGAGATGCATAGTAAATAGCTTTGAGAATTTTGTTATATCTTTGACCTAAAACTCGCTCCTACAACTAAATCACCGGCATCACACATAATCTCAAATGGCAAATTCCAATCGGTGCTACTAGCACCGGTGCGATAGTCAATCTCGCTTTTAAGGTCCGAAAAGCTTCCTTACATTTACCATCAAAGTTAAAAGGTACTTCCTTTTCAAGCAAATGACTTAGAGGCTTTGCTATCTTTGAAAAATCGGCAATAAATCTCCTATAAAATCCCGCATGTCCAAGAAATCCTCTTAGAGTCCTTAGATTAACCGGTGGTGGTAATTTTTCAATCACTTCCACCTTGGCTTTATCAACTTCAATTCCTATTTCAGAGATTCTATGGGCTAGGACAATTCCTTCTGATACCATTAAATGACATTTTTCCCAATTTAAAACTAAATTGGTATCCTCACAGCGTTGTAACACTTTTTCTAAGTGCGACAAACATTTACCAAAAGAATCTCCGTAAACACTAAAGTCGTCCATAAAAATTTCTAAGAATTTCTCAACCATATCGGAAAATATAGCCATCATGCATCTTTGAAACGTAGCAGGAGCATTACATAAACCAAACGGCATTCTTTTATACGCAAAAGTTCCATAAGGACAAGTGAAAGTAGTCTTTTCCCTATCTCCCCGCCGCAATGAAAATCAGTAAATAACCCGAATAACCATCTAAGAAACAAGAAATATTTATGACCACTTAAACGTTCCAACATTTGAACTATGAATGGAAGTGGATGATGATCTTTCTTAGTATGATCATTCAATTTCCTAAAATCAATGCACATTCGATAACTTTGTAATTTCTCTTGTTGGAATCCATTCATTCCTATCATTCTCTTTCACTGTGAAACCTCCTTTCTTTGGTACCACTTGAGTTGGACTTACCCATTCACTATCTGATATGGGGAAAATTATTCCCATTTCTAATAGCTTAATGACCTCTTTCTTAACAATTAACCGCAAATTTGGGTTGAGGCGGCGTTGCGGTTGAATACAAGGCTTAGCATCTTCCTTCGTAATTATCTTATGAACGCAAATCTCGGGCTAATACCTCGAATATCGGCAATCGTCCATCCAAAAGCTTTCTTATGCTTTTTCAACATTCTAAGCAGCTTGATCTTCTTGTTGCTCGCTTAAAGCTGATGAAATAATAATCGGTAATAGATTATCAGTTTCAAGAAAAGCATATTTCAGATTTAAAGGTAACGGTTTCAATTCCAGGTTCTTTGGCGGATCTTCTATTGACGATTTAAGAATTGGTCCTTCTAGTTCTAATTCCAAATACTTATGCCATGGTGGCTTAAAGGTAAAACTTTCTGTATCTAAAGAAAGAATTATCTCTTTCATTTTAATGTCTTCCTCATCTTCTTTATAAATAGACAGAGTTAAACATTCTTCTAATCTGTCTTCAAAAGTTGGTAACTGATTATCGTAGACAGAATGAATATCTTCTATAAAAGAACACGATTCTGATGATGGATGATTCATAGCTTTGAAAATATTGAAAGCAACTTCATCTTCATTGACTCTCAAAATTAATTCTCCTTTCTGAACATCGATTAAAGTTCTTCCTGTAGCTAGAAATGGACGACCTAGAATAAGAGGTGCTGAATAACCATCTTCCATTTCCATAACTACAAAGTCTACTGGAAAATAGAATTTGTCTACTTTAACCAATACGTCCTTAATAATTCCTTTAGGGTACTTAATCGATCTATCTGCCATTTGCAGAGTCATTTCAGTCTTAGTAAGCTTTCCTATGCCTAGCTTTTTATAATCCTCATAAGACATTAGATTTATACTCGCTCCTAGATCACATAAGACCTTCTTAAACAGAAATCCTCCAATTTCACACGGAATGGTAAAACTACCAGGATCTTTCAGTTTAGGTGGTAACTTATGCTGCAAAACTGCGGAACATTCTTCATTTAGGCATATATTCTCATATTCCTCTAATTTTTTCTTGTTTGACAGAATTTCTTTCAAAAATTTTCCATAGGCAGGTATATTAATCAGAGCTTCAATAACAGGGATATTAACTTGAATATGACGAAAAGTGTCAAGGAAACGAGCATACTTCTTATCAGTTTTTGCCTTTTTGATTTGATCTTTAGGAGGGTAAGGTAAAGATTCTAAATCTATGACCTTTGGCTCCTTTGTCAGTTTCTCTTTTCCTTTTTCCTTAAACCTTCGAGTATTACTCGGTTGCCATGTTTCGTGTTCTTGAATTTTTTCTTTTAAATTGTTCCCCGAATCAATCTCTACTTTAGATTCCTTCAGCTTCTTCCCGTTTTTCATCCTTGTTTTCATTATCTTCCATTCTAACATGTTCCTTAAATAAAGTCCTTAAATCTTTATCCATGGGATCTTTCGAATCCTAGGGATTTTTACCCAATTTTCCCTTTCACTTTCGGGTTCCGAACTTTTATTTCTTTTCAAGAAATTTTCTATAATTTCTTCTTCCTCATCTCGTAAATTCAAGTTCATCTTTAGTTTTATCATTCTTACCATCTAAGTCATCTTCTACTTCATTATTCCCAAAGTTTTCAACTCCATTACTTCCACCGAGCTTCCTACTTCTCGTAACTACAACATTTACCTCTCTTGGGTTCCTTTCGTGTTACTTGGTAATCCTCCCGGGGTCTGCTTGTTATTACGTTCACCTTCCCTACTCAAATGATCTTCCATATTCCTTAATGAGGCTTCTATCGTTCTCATCCCGGTATCATGCCCACTCATAGATGTTTTCATTGAACTCATGTCCTTAGTGATCTGTACCAATAGAAGTCACCATCGTTTCTATATTTTTAGCTTGAGTAGATACTACACCCATCATATTTTCCATTAGTTTTTCCCATTTTTCAACTCCTTCTCGCAGCCGAGTTGAACTTTGAGTTACTTGTATACTTTGAGTGGTATGTTGAGGATAGGATCTAGGTAATGATTGTAAATTCTGATTAGACGTGTTTTCTTGATAAACTTGATTATTATTCATGTTCCTATATGGAACTGGATACGGCGGTTGTCCTTGCTTACTAGGGTTTTCAGACCATCGATAAGTAGGGTGATCTCTTCTAATAGCATTAAACGAGTTTGAGCAAGCATTGTTTAAATTCCTATGCTGCTGAAGAAAACTCACCTCCTCTCTTGAGTATCCTGTTGGTTCTTCGATCCCTAGTGGCATTTTATCCTGAATTGAGTATTCAGTTGGCGTACTATTTTCTGAACTTTGGTTTTTGCTCGATTGTAGGTCATCAAATTTCCTACTTAAATTTTCTAAATGTGCTAGAACTTCCGTATTAGACGTACATTCTCCCGCAAAAGCTACTTTTCCGGTGCTAGAACCGGTTTCCCACATTCTCGTTATTTTTGGAAATCTTTTCTATAGCATCGTAAACTAATTGAGCTTCACTCATCATTAAAGAACCACCACATGCATGATCTACATCAAGACGTGAATCTTTTCTTAATTTACGACAAAAAAGTTGAATTTGCATATCTAAGGAATAACCATGGTCGGGACAAGCTCTTAACAATTTTTTAAATCTTTCCCGTGCATTCCCGAGCGTTTCTTCGCATCCTTGTCTAAAGTTAGCAACCTCGACTTTTAATTCCAAATTCCGTCCAGAGTGAAATATTGTTTCGAAATTCGCTTGAATCTCCTCCCAACTAGTAAGTGAATGATGTGGAAGAGACATAAACCAATCTCGGGCTCGTCCTTTTAGAGAAAAAGAAACATAGTCATCCTTGTCAATTCCTTGTGAGCACCTTGACTTTTGGCCGTATTGCACGCTTCTTCAAAAAGATAGAGATGATGATGCGGATCTTCATCATCTTCTCCTAGAATTGGGCTCTTGCGTCAATTAAACCAAAAAGATGAGATTTAATCTCGAAATTATTCGCTCCTTCATTAGGTAAAAGTATGGGATTATTAGTCCGATTTCTTCTTATGGTTTGGTCACGGATAGGCCTTGGGTTTCTTGGGTTGTTACGATTATTCGGTTCCGATTTTGATTATTTCTATTATTATTATTATTTTGATTATTAAGGTTAACGGGGTTTTGTCCATGCCCTAGAGCATGTTCCGGCCCTTGTTCGTGTGTTTCATCACCGATTTCGACCATTCTCGTATTTCGTTTGAAGATGATTCGTCGGGATTTCCCCGACTAGTATGACCACGTTTTCTCTCTACTCTTAACTCGCCTTTCGTAAGTGTTTATGTCGGCTTATAAGAAGTGAGTGGGGCCTTACCACTTCGGTCATCAACTAACGAAAATAGAAAATAACACGAAATTAATAGTAGTAAAAAATGGTAACTTACCTATAAGGTAAGTACCGACGAAAATAAAAATAGAAATGAGATAAGAAAAGTGTTGACTTATTCTCGAGAATTTTGAGCTAATACAAGTAGTAACCATAGACACAAAAAAGAAGTTAGCGTCGTTCCCCGGCAACGGCGCCATAAAGCTGACGTGGCCTTTTCTAGTGCTAATACCAGTCCTTAACCGACAGTGTATCGGGTCAAACTCGTAGTGCTAGTATGGTGAGTCGAGTATCGTATCCTCGTGGAACTTAGTAATTCTTCTAAGTGTGGTTAAACACCAAAGAGCATTATTAACTCGATCTAAATCTCGCTTTATAACACGGATCACTACTATTTTACTTAACATAAAATAAATGCATAATTTAAAATTTATTCTAATATAATAGATATAGATATGCATAAGTTGCGTTGAATATATATAGATATAAATATACGTATGCCAAATATATTATTAGAGAACTAGCCAAAGTTTATATAATTGATTTATACGATCTTTTCGGTGAATGGAATGCGCTCGATCTTTCCTTTTATATTAGGTTCAATTGAGTAAATGAAACGGTGCACTCTGAGGTTAACAATTCCTCCTCACATAAGCGTACGAAATTGTCATATGTCCATTGTCATCGGTCCAAGATCCACAATCGTTACGATTTTTCGAACGGTCCCGAGTACGATTCTACCTTTGAATAAAAAGGAGTCATTCCGTTCGTCAAACGGTCAATTTTACTTAAAGGCTCCGGTTGTCAAGGCCGGACGATTCAACTTTCCGGTTTAAGTTTCAATTAAACCGATGATTTAACATTATTACGATCTCGAGTACAAATTTCAATAAGATTCATCTTTTTAGGACAAATCGCCCCCGGGTAGAAATCGGGTTCCGTTGTCACGTTATTCACTCGGCCAATTTTACCCTCCGGTTTTTCTATTAACGAGTTCATAACCTAACTACTGAGCGTCAATTCATAATTAGATTATGAATTCTTTCGAATCAAACTTTATCAATAGAAAAAGATTTAATTAACTCAATTTTAGTCAATTTTACTTAGACAACATTCCTTTACCGAAAAGATCGAAATAAAACGATTACATAACTTTGGCTAGTTATTAGATTTAGCCTACTAACATTATACGAAAATAAAAACAAACATAACAAACATAAATACTTTAGAAATTTTACCCGATTACAACAATTGAATCGAAGTTGTATTCTTCCGGATGCTACAACGACTTCAACAACATTGATCTTCTGATAATTTCTCAAGCATTATACGATACTACTTTATTTATGGCATAAGGCCTATATACATACCTACTACTAATAAAAAGAGGTAAAGAAAATATATTTGGTACCTCCCTTATGTGCCTGCAATGCTGCTCTATTTATAGGCAGATTTTTATAAGCCGGATCGATCCGAGAAAGGGCCGGATCGATCCGGGAATAAAAAATCTTATCCCCCGGATTTTTCTCTCGGGGCCACATGCCGGGTAATCATCATGTCTCTTCGGATCGATCCGAGGTAATTCCGGATCGATCCGGATAGATTTTTTCCAAACTTGATCTGAAACTTGATAAAATCATAACTTGAGCTATGGATCTCCAAATGACATAATTCAAGATGCGTTGGAAAGCTCTTGAGAAGATCTACAACTTCTCTGAAGGACTTTTCTTCAGAAAATGCCTTTTTGATGGGCCATTTGTTCGTCGAAAATATAACTTGATACGGTGTCACGAACCATTGATCCACTTGAACTTTAAAACTCGTGGCACTTCCTTAATTCCTTCAAAAGATATGATTTTACTCCAAAAAGTGTCGTCACTCGGGGTCTTGGTTTACCTAAGATCCGTAAATAAAATACCAAAATACCCACGTGAATCGACACGACACTCCGGTTATTAACCCGGTACAAAATTTATAACTTTTTATCATTTTTACTTGATTTTTATAGTATTTAGATTTATTCATAACTATTAATATTTTATAAGATTATCGTTATAATTACTTATATTTTATATAAAAAGAGTCGATAATGTATATAAAACATCGTAATTTTTATCATATAAATGTTATACATCAATTGGTCACTTCATCGCGGTGGTCAATGCATCGCGGTTGGTCACTGCATTGCGGTTGGTCATTGCATCGGGGTGGTGAATGCATCGTGATGGTCACTGCATCAAGGGTGGTCACTACATCACGGTTGTCAGTCCATCGGGGGGGTCACTGCATCGCTGGGGTCAATGCATCGGGGCTGGTAAATGCATCGTGTGGGTCACTGTATCGGGGTGGTCACTGCATCTCGACGGCATCGCGGTGTTCAATGCATCAGGGTGGTCACTGCAACGCGGTGGTCAATGCATCTTGGTGGTCAATGCATCACGGTGGTCTCTGCATAGCGGTGGTCAATGAATCGGGGTGGTCACTACATCCCGATGATGAAAAAAATTCGATTTTGAGAAATTAAGTCAAAAAAGAGGGTGGAAAAATATGAATTATGGTGAACGAATTACGATGATCGGAGTTTTATATCACAAGAAATAACTGTTTGAAATATTGAGTAAGTGAGAGAAAATTTCAATTTTTTTTCCTAACTTTTCAGCGTCCAGGAATAAAATAAAACCCTTCCATGCACCTATTTCCCTTTTTTTTCGTTTTTTTAATTTTTTTTCATTAAAGGTATTGTTGTCTATCTACCTAATTTGTGTCTTTATAACCAATGAAATGTTTAGCATGTCCTATTTGCCTAATCAAGAATAATACATGCCCCGAAAGTAAACTCCCAAAACCTTACCGAAATGCAATCTATGCCCTTCATTTTTGTTTTCTTCTTTCACAGGTCCATGTCAAAAAGCCAACACATGGCCCTGATTTTATTTCGGTGAATTTTTTGTGAACAAATTCGGGGGACCTAGCTTTATTGTTGCCTAATTAATTCTATTTTGTGTCCTTTTGGACCATTGGCCCATAATTAAATACAACGTAATGATATTTAGCTAAGTTCCATATTATCCTCGACACGTTGTTAGCTATGTGCTTTAATCTGTGCACTTGGTCCGAATTCAATTGTTCGATGTGATTTGAGGTGAAGTATATGATTTCCTTATGAAAATTCATCGTTTGGTATCAAATGGTGCGACGAATTCTGTTGGTTGCTGAAGAAAGAGGAATGAATTTAAATAAATTATAAATGTTGCTTATCACGGGCGGACCCAGCATGGTAGGAGTGGGGTGCATGGCCCCAATCAAATTTCCGGGCAATGTTACTAGTATACCCCTCTAATAATATTATGACCGTGTATGTATATTATTTCAGACAATCTCTAGTATAATTATTTATTCAGTTCAACTGGTTTGAAGCTTTAATACTAAGTTTGAAACTTGGTTGTTGAGTCGTTTTTCACCTATATTTTTTGAATTTGGCTACCACCGGAAAAATTTCATATGTTCGCCATCGTTGCTTATGAAGGTGGTATTTGTTTAGGTGAGTTCGTGTTTTTCCCGAATTTAATCGGAAGTCGGAACAATTCGTACGCAAACCCTTAAATAATAAGCAAGGATCTTTTTATTACACGGCACACACTATTCAGACCCAACATAAGTTAGAATGTGGTTGATTATTTTGGCTTAATTTCAGTCACATTTAAGTGTTTTCTTGACCAATATCGGCCACAAAGCCTATTTCATATATTCTGACTCGAATTCGGATGGAAAAATTCAAACCGTGCGTGAGATTAGTAAGGAAATGTTGTAATGTTAGTGACTTGGTACAGTCTTAGTACAGCATTTGTAGGGCATTATTTGTTTTTTTTTCCGCACACATATTATGTGACTAAATTAGTGAAACTTTCACGCCCTTAAAAAAAACGGATGAGTTAAAAAGCAAGGCAAAACATCTTTAATTATAATAATATAGTCTATTACACATGGCTGATATAATTTGTATGATCTGATGAAACTTTTCTTCAGGGTGATCCACTTTTTTATAGAATTTTCCACAAGCTACCCTGTGGCATTTTTTATATTATACCTTTTAGAGAATATCAGCACACCGTAGACCGCAAAGGATCTAGGGCTCTAGAATGACAAAACAGGAATTGATATTTAGATGTACTAAATGACCATATTTGTAAGATCGCGTTGACTGGATTAATACAACTAACTATGTTTTACTGAATTACATAGTTTATTTGATGTTGCGAAAATAAAAACCGGGTGGAGTACGGCCTACCCAAGCCAACCCCTGGTTACGTCCTTGGCTCTAGTGTTGGACTAATAAGGGTATTGAAAAGCTGAGCATTTCCATTCATATTCTCCGGTGGGCGTGCATGGTCCGCACGGTTTATTTTTATAATCAAGTAAATATATGCACTTGTCCGGTGTATTTGAGCATGTCAAATCTAAGCACTCATCTTCTTCCTCCTCCTCAGGTTCATCCTCATTAAGCAGGATCCAAGCAGCAAGCCCCATGGTTTTGTTTGATTTTTCTTTCATTTCCAATCGGGCTTCAATTACATGCTCCCTAGCTGCAAATATATATATATATATATATATACATAAGAAGTAATTATAATTTATAAAAACAAACGACAAGGTATGATTTGCTTGAAAAAGGTAGTAATAAAACCTTTTAATTGTAAAAACTTACCTGGATGCATAATTAGTGTAAGCAGAAGAAAGGCAATAGTCTGCTTCAACATTCTTATAATTTGCCTCTAGATCGATATACTCTTAAATCTCAGAAGATATATGTTTGCGATGTTTTTTATACATAGATGAATGCACAATTTATAGATGCGAAATATTCGTATCAAATTAAGTACTCCCATAAAGAACAAAAGCAAGGCCGGTGAAGATTCATAACTCTTTGATCAATCTAATTGAATAATCCAAGACCGGCGATTCACTACACTTGAGGACATAGCAAACATCTTTTCAATTTGGCAACCTTTAGCGATGAGCATCAACAAGGCATTCTAAACTTAGTAATCTTTTTTGAAACAAAAAAAAAATGTTGTTATATACTTACTTTTAGCCATAAAAGAATGGCAAATTAGTCTAACTAAGTATATATTGCCACACTTTTTTTGTGTGAGCGACAAAAGCTAGTGTAGCAATATATAGTTTTTCTTGTAGTGAATTTATATTAGGAGGAATTAGGTAGAAAGACAAAAATATTTTATGTATTAGTGAATATGACACATTTTCAAAACTTTTACATAAATGACAAAATTGACATAAAGAATAATGACCGGATGCCTTTCCCAAAAAAAAAAAAAAAAAAATACAACATATTTTCTCTCTTATCCATTATTTTTAAATCCTTATATTTTTCAGTCTACAACTTTAAATTTGAAAATTCTTTCATAAATTTTTTTTATTTTTTCATTCTCTCATTTTGAGACCACATTCAGCATATTGCCGACGTAATTTCCGAAAATCCACTGTCGAAATTCACTATTATTCAAAATTCACTATCGAAATTCATTGCTTTTCGGGATTCACTAAGTGAATTTCGATAATTAATCTCACGAAAAACGTGTAATAATATCGAACCAAGTCTGAAAACGAAGAACATGAAAAATAAAAAAATTGGTGAAATTTTAATCACATTTGAAGATCTACATAAAAAATATGAGAGCTTGAAAATTAACGTGGAAAGAGAAAAAAAACCTACCAAAAAAAAGCAGCAAGCAAGCTTTTTTTATTATTTTTTTTATCCT
Source organism: Gentiana straminea (assembly GCA_036785695.1). Lineage (NCBI taxonomy): Eukaryota > Viridiplantae > Streptophyta > Magnoliopsida > Gentianales > Gentianaceae > Gentiana > Gentiana straminea. Next base: position 6,112,183 of record JAVUPR010000299.1, on the reverse strand, counting down.
TCTCCCTATAAAAAAAATATTTGGGTAACATGTTATTTAAAAATGTTCCAAAAAGTGTCATGTTTCCTAATTATCTATATATATTATATCTCAATACAGGTCGGTACAGATCAATATATAAAAATAAGCGGGTTATCTTCATATATCTATGTATACCTAAGAAAAATGCCCTAACGTAATTTTGTTTTGACGGGTTGGCTGACCCACATCTCATAAGGTGCAACCGCCCGTCCCTGGCGGTATCTTTGGTCTTCTTTTTGGATCTTTCGGGTTTGGGAATCTGTTTGCATAATTAAGAGTTACTCTATCACTCTATCACTTCCCTTTGTAATATTAATTTTGCCTCTCTCTTTATTAGCATCTTGCTAGATTAGTGGCCTTTTTTTGTAACAAAATACAATCAATAAAACATAATTACACATCTTAAATGCTTAAATTGAGTGTGACATATATCATGGGTAATTTAGTCCAAGCAAAATCATTTTGTCTTAACAAAATTAGCAAAAGTGGATTAACACCTAGTAAATAGGCAGCTGGTAATTCCATGGCAATTACTCTTAAATTATTTTCAGGGCAATCACTTTGACTATAATACAAAATTACAAATATATTCTTCTTTTATCATCTAGACAAATCTTCTTTCCTGGAACATTCTCTTCCCCTCCCCCTCCAGGGCTCTTCCAAACTCCGGCCAGCCTTCCTTCTGGCACCTTCTCCGGCCCATCCAAATACCTCTCCCAAAATCCTTGCCACATAAGTATGCATAAGAAACATCACATTGGATTATTTTTGTGGTGATGGTTTTGTTTTTCTTGTTTAGGTGTTTGTGTGTAACCTTGTTAACAGATATATGACTATGTGTCCTTCTCTTAATAGGATATTTCTCAGTATATATAGGTTTGTCATCACAAAGTCATGAAATTTGTTCTTGGAAATACAATTTCTTCTATTTGTGTAGATATGGAAGATGCTCAAAATGAATTTGGAGTCTATAGCATTAAAGGAGCCGATTCAAGGTTACACATAACTCAAGAAAATCATGAGTTACAAAAGATGTGGGAAGAACAAAGAAGTCATGATGTTGAGTGAGACCGTCGAGATTTTGAATGTGATGAACAACTCAATACGGTTCTGGAGAACATTGCCTATACACAAGAAATTGAGTTGATTTTAGTGAAAGAAAACATTAGTTTTACGAAATTGTCTACTAATTACGAAATTTTTTGATTTCATGTTGAAGATGCTATTTGACTCTATGGGTGAAACGATTTTGGTTCTTTTTCTTAATTATGATTTTGTATGTGTTTCAATAGTTTTGAAGTGCATTTGTAGTATTGGATATAATTTTTGAAATAAAAATTATGAATATAAATGTGATCATAAAATCATTTCGAATATATTGATTTGTTTTTCCGCTCAAAAAAATCTGATGCAATACTTTGTTTCAAATCATTGGTCATTAATTTTTCAAAAATACATCGTCACAATTTTATCGTAGACTGATGTCATACATCAATTTGTAAATTTGGTAGCAAATTTGTCATAAAAATCATCAGAAAACTATCACTAAAATTGATGGTAATATTGTCACAACACTCCGTTATAATTTTGTCGCTGGCATTCGTCATAATTCCGTTAATAACTTGGTCACAAAATTGTCGCACTCTTTTGTCACAAATTTGTCGCTATCTTACGTAGCAAATTTGACACAACGTTCTATCACAACCCGTTACAAATATCATCACACTTCGTAAAAAATTATGAAAGTTGTCGTAGATTCATCACAAAAGAACTTGTCTCAGTTGTGCTACAAAGTATAGATTTCGTCACAATTTTCTCACAAAAACTTAGTGACAAGATTAATTTCGACTCAAAAATTTGCAACGAGGTATTCCGTGACGGAAATAGGTTTCGTCACAAAAGAACGTTAGTACGAATTTGCAACGAAACCACCGTCACAAAACCAGAAAATTCTAGTTGTGTACTGCCTAGATCTGTTAAGGGAATTTGGCTTTCTAGAGTGTAAACATGCATCCACACCTCTGGATTTCTCACAAAACTTAACAGAAGTCAAAGCACTATTATTACCTTCAAATACTGAGTATAGAAGTCTGGTTGGCAAACTATTATATCTTGGTAATACCATGACTGATATAGCTTTTGCCACACAACAGCTAAGTCAATTCCTTGATCAACCCAATGAAGCACACATGTACTAAGATTTATAAAAGCAGCACCTGGCAAAGGCACCTTTTTTCCAAGTTAAGGTCCTCTAACTCTCAGGGCTTTGAATGATTCAAATTGGGCAGCATGTACCAAAACAAGAAGATCAGTATAACATGCCTTTTAGTTTACCTGGGTGGAGCCTTAATTTCTTGGAAATCTAAGAAACAAACTACCATATCAAGAAGCTCAAGTGAGGTTGAATATAGAGCCATGGAAATCACTGCCTGTGAATTTCAATGGTTGTTATATTTGCTTTAAGACTTTCAGATCAACTACACAGATCATGTACCTTTTTATTGTGACAACTCTAGTGCACTACACATTGTAGATAATTCTATTTTTTATGAAAGAACCAAGCACATAAAGATTGATTGTCACTTTGTTAGGAAAAAATACCTAGCTAAGTTCCTAAAACCCTTACCTATACACGCTGATCAGCAGCCACCAGATATTCTTACAAAATCAGTGAATAAACAGACCTTACACAGTTTGCTCCAAGCATACCCATTGAAGGATCTTCATACAGCCTAAACATCTAGAAGAAGATGGAGTTTCACAAGTTTTTCTTGGCTTTAGCCATTTCCAGCTTGAGGGGGTGTTTAAGCCTAAATATCTAGAAGAGATGGAATTTTGTCCAAATAGAGATTGTACATACAAGACGAACAAGTACAAGATGCCTCTTTTGCAGATAGTTGGTGTCATCTACGGACATGTCGTTTTCCCTTGGGTTTGCACTTCTTGGATTGGAGAGGGAAGACAACTACACTTGGGCTCCGAATACATTACGAAATGCAATAAGGGACCAAAGTGAGCGTACTTGTTGTATTGTCACTGATAGAGAATAGGCATTGATGAATGCAATTCATGTCGTATTCCCGAAATCAAAAAATCTCTTATGTTGTTGGCATATTGAGAAGGGTCTTGTGTCTAACTTGAAGACAAAGTGATGCGATACGATCCCAGGATATCGACGAAAGGATCAATACGAGCCGTAAACCCTAACCTAACTGGGCAGCAGTCTAGGAAGAGGGCCAAGAACAACTCAACGCTTTGCTCAAGAACGCTGATAAGCTCTCGAAAGGGGTGCAATCTCTACAACAAAGAGATCACTCGCTCGCAAGCGATGTTCTTGATCAATCACAGACCAAGGAAGAAGAGAAAACTCTCAATTTCATTATAAAGATTTCATCATTGATTGGTTTTAATATTACAAGTAGAATGCCTTTATATAGGCTACAAAATAAAACACTGACAATCTCCTAACCGATGTGGGATAAATTACAATGTAATTTTCGCCACTTTATTTTGTAACAAATCTAACTCAACCCTAATAAGCCCAAACGGTTTTTATTTGCTAAAAATAAACACCTGACCCAATATACTAACATATGGGCAACTTTCGACACGGGCCTAAGGCCGTTTTATTCATTAAAACACCGAAAACTAATCAACTAATTACACTAACTTGAACGCCCAAAATTTCTTAAAATTTTTAAAGACTGATGATGTAATTAACAAATCAAAGACCCCGATTAACAACACTTGAGGACATAGCAAGATAAGAATATATTCCTTTATCGCTTACAAAATGTTAAGATCAAACGCCTATCATTCTACTAAAATCCATTGGTCGTAGTACTAAAGGCGTACTATATTTCCTTATACATACAAGAGTGTGAGAATCTCTCCCAACACTACAAAAAAACAGCAGTTTTGCGACGGAATTTATTTCCGTTGCAAATTTACGTTTGCGACGGATGTTTTATTGTTTGCGACGGGACATTTGGCGGGACCAATTTTTCCACTTGGCGGGCAATTTTGCGACGGAATTTTTATTAATTTGCAACGGAATATTTAATAAAATTTTATAAAATTATTTTATTATTCTGAATTTAGATGTTTGCGACGGAATTAGGGTTATTTTGCGACGGACATTAAATTCCGTCGCAAAACGGCGGATATCAGTCGCATCATCCCTTTTCTTCCTCATTTCTCTTCTTCATTCCCCCTCTTCTCACCCCCCCCCCCCCCGCTAAAGCTCTTCCGGCGCCACCTCCTCCCACCACCGCCGCAGCCACACCCACGGTATGCTCTTCCCTCCCCCTCCCACCCCCTCTCCCCCGACCCGATTCCCCCCCCCCCCCCCCCCCTCCCCCCGCCGCGTATATATATGTATGTATATATATTTTTTTTTTCGTTTTATATTTATATATTTTATATATATATATATATATAATATATATATATATATATATGTATATGTATATATATATATTGTATATGTATATGTATGTACGGTTTTATTTTTTTTATATATATTTTTTTTTTCAATTTATATTGTATATATATATTGTAGTATGTAATTTTTGTATATTGTAGTATGTAATATATTTTTTCGTTTTTTTTTTCGTTTTTTTTTTATGTTTTTTTTTTATATTTTTTTATATAGTGTATCATATGTAGTATAGATTTATAGATATATATGTGTAGTAATTATAAGTTAGAAAATGCTTACTTATGTGTATTAGTTAGATAAGTTAGGAAAATGCTTAAGTATGTGCAAAGCCGGATGTTGGTTGAATTGGTTGAATTGGTTTGTTGAATTGGTTTGTTGAATGCTTAAGTATGTGCAAAGCCGGATGTTGGTTGAAAATGCTTAGTTTAGAAACCGGATGTTGGTTGAATTGGTTTGTTGAATTTGGATTGAAATGATGATAAGTATGTGCTTACATGATAAGCATAACATACATAAGGTCCTCAAAGGGTGCTTGTTCCTACCCGTTTGGAAAATGGTACCTGGGGTACTTTGTTATCCGGCAAAGCCTCCGAATTATTTTGACGTCGAACCTTTGACCATGAATTGAAAATTTAGGTTAAAGTGTTGTTAGTTTCATAGTAAGTTGAGTAAAACCCGAGTTTGCAAAAGTGTTGAGACAACCTTCAAAGACTATTGTTAGTCTCATATTTTGTATGATATGATGTGTAGGATTGAAAATGAAGAGAATAGAACGTAGTTGGATGTACGAGAGGTTGGATGCTAACAAGAAATTTAACCCGGTATTTGTGAATGGTGTGGAGGAATTCATAAAACATGCAAAGCGATTAGATTCGTTTCGGGCAAATAATGGAATGATGAAGTGTCCATGTAGTAAGTGTAAGAACACTAAATTTTCGATCGAACATGACGTGAGATTACATTTAACTAAATATGGGTTTTGCGCAAACTACTATGATTGGGTGTGTCATGGTGAAGAGTTTCCCATTCCGGTCAACGTTCAGCAAGAACGGAATGTGAACCCTTATCAGGACATGGTTAATAACGCATTACGTGATAGGATTGATCACGTAAGAGAAGAATTTCTTAACCAAGAGGAGAACAATGAGACACCAAACCCTGAAGTTGCATCGTTTTTTGAAATGCTGAAAAACGCAGAGGAACCTGTATGTGACGGAAGTAGTGTCTCCGTACTGCAAGCGGCTTCTAGGTTGCTCACTTTGAAATGTGATCACAACCTCTCTCACAAATGCGTTGACGGGGTTACCGGTTTGATAGGAGATATTCTTCCGAAGAATAACTTAATGACCTCGAACTTCTATCAAACCAAAAAGTTGTTAAAGGCATTAGAGCTACCCCATGAGAAAATACACGTGTGTCCCGCGGGGTGTATGTTATTTTGGGAGGAGGACGCGAATCCGGACAAGTGTCGGAAGTGTGACCATGATCGATATAAACCGAAAACGAACGCAAGAGGTCAACGTGTGCCTAACAAAGTGATGACTTATTTCCCGATTGGACCTAGACTCCAAAGGTTGTACGCCACGAAACATATAGGCAAGGAAATGAAGTGGCACGCGGAAAACCCCAGGACAAGCGGTATAATGGCCCACCCAAATGACGCCGAAGCTTGGAAGCATTTTGACCAAATGCACCCCGAGTTTGCTAAGGAGCCTAGAAATGTGCGGTTAGGACTTTGCACGTACGGTTTTGCACATTTTGGTAATTTTGGGAAGAACTACTCTTGTTGGCCGGTCATGGTTACACCATACAATCTTCCGCCCTGGTTGTGCATGAAAAGACAGCTTTATATTCTTATCGGTGCTTGTACCGGGGCCGAAAAATCCGAAAGGAAATCTCGATGTTTATTTGCAACCATTGATTAAGGAGTTGAAGCAAATTGTGGGAAACAGGGTTGTTTACTTACGATGTATCCACAAAACGAATTTTCATATGAGGGTGCACTAATGTGGACTATCAATGATTTTCCTGCGTATGGCATGTTATCCGGGTGGACTACGGCCGGTGTGAAAGCTTGTCCCTATTGTGGTGATGGAAACAAGTCGTTCGGCTCAAACATAGTGGTAAATGCACTTGGTTTGATTGTCATCGGCAGTTTCTCCCTGAAGACCATATTTTTCGCACTGATAAAGGTTTTTTGAAGTCCAAACAGTATGAACACGCGACTCCACCCAGTAGATTGAGTGGTGAGGAGGTATGGGAATTTGTACAACACCTACCAAGCATCATTGATGGCTCGATTCGACTTGAAACGGCTTAAAAACTCCAAGAATGGTTGGTGGAAAAGAAGCATTTTTTGGGATCTTCCGTATTGGAAAACATTGCTGCTTCGACATTGCCTGGATGTGATGCATATTGAGAAAAACTTCTTTGAAAAACTGATTGACACGGTTATGGACGTTAAAGGCAAAACTGCTTGTGGTCCAAAATCTGCTAAAGATTTGAAAGAGCTTTGCAGAAAGCGCCCCGATTGTACACTTGTTCTTGACAAGCAGAAAAGAAAAGTGTTGTGTGAATGGGTCACCAAGTTGAAATTCCCTGACGGTTATGCTTCAGACCTGAGTAGGTGCGTAGATCATGATCAATACATTCTACGTGGTTTGAAAAGCCATGATTGTCACGTTTTTATGGAACGTTTGTTGCCAGTTGCCCTTCGAGAATTGATTCCGAAAAATGAGTGGAATGCATTGACTGAGATAAGTCAATTCTTTCGAGACTTGTGTGCTGCTACCCTAAAAATAGAAGACGTGATTCGTTTAGAGAATAACATTGCTTTGAGATTATTTGCAAGTTAGAGAAGATTTTGCCTCCAAATGTTTTTTAACTCGATGGAGCATTTACCGGTACACTTGCCGTATGAGGTCGAGTTGGTGGTCCCGTGCAATATCGATGGATGTATCCATTCGAAAGGTTTTTGAATCACTTAAAACAAAAGATTGGTAACAAAGCTTTCGTAGAGGGATCAATATGCAATGCGTATTTGTTGGAAGAGATTTCAAACTTCGTTCTATGTATTACGATGATCATATTGAAACAAAAGCAAAGAATCTTTCATTGGTGAGACTTCGGCATCGCAATCGTTTCGCATTTACCCGAGTTATTCCGTGATCATAATGGTACAACAACTGGGAAGTGCAAGACGAGGTTCTTGGATAATAAAGAATATGACTTTGTGCACAAGTACGTATTGTCTAACTGCGAAATCATGAAACCGTATGAACTGTAAGTACCTCATTACTACATATATACAATGCTTAACAGTTTTTTTCTGAACAAATATACATTAACTGACAAAATGATTCATTCTTAGATTGTTCGAGCAATTTATTCGTGTTCAAAAGCCTCAATTGACCTCGACAGATATTTGGAATAAACATGAAAATGAATTTACCAAATGGTTTGCACAACAAGCATCATTGTTGAATGATGATTTGCTAAAAGCTTTGGCAAGTGGTCCTTCTCGTCAAGTCAAAACTTGGAAACGTTATTCGATTAACGGCTACAACTTTCGGACATTCAACCGGGCAACTGATATTGGTAAATCTTCAGTCAACAACGGAGTTTGTGTCAGTTCCACGGAAGGTGCCGACTATTATGGCACTTTAAATGAAATCATTGAGTTGGTGTATTATGGACATTCGACTGTCTACAAAGCCGTATTGTTCAAATGTGATTGGTTTGATAATTCTGAACGGGGCATGAATGTGCATAAAGATTATAAGATAGTTGAAGTTCATCGTGGTAGGAAATATGGCGCTTATGATCCATTTGTTCTGGCTTATCAAGTCGAGCAAGTCTACTATGCTCCATATCCAAGTTTGAAAAAAGACAAAGATCAATGGTCGGTTGTTTTCAAAACAAAGGCAAGATCGACTATCGATGCTCCCGTCGAGGAAACCGTTTTCCAAGAACAAGTTATCAATGATGTTTCCCGATTATCTGATCCTCTTAACATTGTCCACCAAGATCTTGATGTCGATGTTGACTCCGATGTTGGGGATAATGACTTGGATGATGATGAGATGGCGGATTTCATTCAACAAGAAGATGGAGAGGAAGAAGAATCGTTTGATGATCTAGATACTGATGAAGAGGAGGAAGAACTCTTCCATTCTAGTAGTGATAGTGAATAATAATGTATTAAATATTTTATTTTGTCATTATAGTGAATAATAATGTATTAAACATTGTAATTTATTATTAATTAGTATAAACGCCTTTTTATTATAATTGCATTTAGATTAGTATAAACGTCATTTTCTCGTGTCAAATAGATGTCGTGGTAGAGGTAGAGGTAGAGGTAGACGCGGTAGGGGTAGTTCCCCCTCCCCCGGAGCGTCTTCCTCCACACGACTCACGGTTTGGATGATGAGATACACCCCGGATGACCGAGGAGGATTTGGGTGTCATTGTCAATGGTGACCTTGGATTGCCGGTTTTGGATCCCGAGGGGAGATGGTAAGTTAATACATATCTTGCTTTAATTTGTTTGTATTTTTATTTATATTTTGATTAACCAAATATATTAACAACTTATTGTTTTCAATATGACAGGTTTACCGACAACTATGTCAAGAAAATGGCCAAGACCGCCATAATCGCCGGCTTCAACACTTTTGCCACCACGTGGCATAATGCCGCCCGGGAGCAAAGGGATAGGTGGTGGCACGCATTTAGGGTACGTCGTTCATATAAATATAACTATATATAAATATAACTATAATTATAACTATACATATAACATATATATAACTATGTTGCGAGTCATTTCGGCCTTCGAGTTACGCCACGAGCGCCTGGTTAGGGAAGCTTTTGAGCGGTATGCTATCAACATGGTCCGTGATTATATGTATCGGGCTCAAACAAACCCCCGTGCTCGGTTTTGGATGACCCCGGATATTCTCCGTCAGTTCGAGGAGTGGATTGGGAGTCCCGTAAGCAATTATTCAATATTTAATTAATAATACTTGTGTTTTATATATATATGTATGTACTAACTTGTTTATCTTATGTCGGAATAGGCATTCAAGGAAACATCTCGCGAAAAAGAAGATAAACCGAGCTTCTGGATCCGGTGAGGAAGGGAAGATCCCTGGGACACATGCTATGGGCAGACGCGGCGTTATCGATTTCGCTCGGGCCATGGAGGACAATAGAGAAGTGCCCCTATCAGTCGGAGATCTGGTGACTAGTTCGAAGAAGAAGAAGTCGGGCAACTTCGTCTCGAGGAAGTTTGAGAAAATCTTGGTACGTTATGTATTCTAAATATTATATATACATTATATATATATCATGTAATTATTGTTACTAACAAATTTATATCATACTTTGCAGGACGTCTTCACCTCGAAGAAGGCGAAAGCCCAGGAGACGCAGCCTGACACCCCTGTCGACGAGTCGCGTCTTTATTACGAAGCCGCTGGTGGTTACGACAAGAAGGGGAGAGTTTTTGGCATGGGGTCAGCTGCCTCCATGTACTACGACAGGTCTGCTACTGCTCGACACTCATCCGCTGAGACATACTCTCCGGGCATACTCACCCGTCTCACCCAGGAGATGGCGAGAGAAAGACAGACAATGCGTAAACACAAAGTAGGTTGGAGGAGCTGTAGAGAGACGAAAGCGTCGGGAAGACGACTAGCGCGCGATGGAGGAGTGGATTACCCAAATGTTAGGCGATCCCTCCGGAGGGATGCAACCCGGGTACGAGGCGGCACGACAGATGACCGATCCGATCACGGACCCGGAGGAGGTGACATGGGTTTAGTGTAGTACACCGGGTCCGACCGGGTGACATATTGCTTTATACATTTTTATTTATTTTGGCTTATCGTATCCCCTTTAACATATCGTTTTATCCCCTTTGACATATCCTCTTTGACATATCCCCTTTGACATATCCTCTTTGACATATCCCCTTTGACATATCGTTTTATTTATTTTGGTATCGTATCCCCTTTTATATTGTTGTTGTTGATAGCCGGTAGCAATTGTAATGCTACCGGGGAAAATTATGGCGTTTTGCGGCGGTGGTTTGGCCGGCTGCTGCAAAACAGCCATAATTTTCTGATTAATTTTAATTTTTGCGACGGAAATATTCCGTCGCAAAGTTGTATTTGCGACGGAAAAAGTGTATTTGCGACGGATATGTAAGGATCTAAAAATAAATAAATTATTTAATAAAAAATATTTGCGACGGATTATACAATTTTTGCGACGGATTATACAATTTTTGCGACGGGTTATACAATTTGTGCGACGGATTATAAAAATTTTTTGCGACGGATTATATATTTTTGCGACGGATTATACAATTGTTTGCGACGGATTATATATTTTGTTGCGACGGAAATTATATTTTTTAAAAAAAAAATAAAATACGTTATTATCCGTCGCAACATTCGTCGCAAATCATTTGCGACGGATAAACCGTCGCACAAACTCAGTTTTGCGACTAAAAAATGCGACAAATAAAAACCGTCGCAAATTAGGGTTTGCGACGGAATAATCCTATTTTGCGACGGTAACCTTCCGTCGCAAAAAGTCCAGTTTTTTGTAGTGCAACACCTCCCGCCTCCTCAAGTGCGGGCAACCGATCTGTCCCAACAGACCCTCAAGTGTGGGCAATCTATCTCAACACTTGTACAATTTTTTAAATGATGTTCACCAGGGTTCAAGCTTGTGACATCTGGCTCCGATACCATGTTAAGATCAAACGCTTATCATTCTACTAAAACAAATTGGTGGTAGTAAATGCGATACTATATTTCCTTATACATTCAAGAGTGTGAGAATCTCTCCCAACACCCCCCTCAAGTGTGGACAATCTGTCTCAACACAAAATGGGAAGCTAACAAGCTCTTAGTTGACTTGTTTATCATAACATCGAATCTAAGTCGTCCCTCAGAGGAGGCCAGCAAGATCATAACCTAGGGTCTCCCTTAAAATGTAAATTTTAAAGGCTTTAATTTATATAGATAGTAGTATATATATTATGTGTCTAATTTAAATTAAGTTATTACTTGTTCTTCAAAAAAAAAATTTAAGTTACTTGGTTTTATGGTACATATTGAGTCATATAGCATCTGTCATTACAACTGTATTATAAATAGTTATTGTGTACGACTCTTTGATTGATAATAATCTAAAATAATCAATAATCATAAAATGTGTAGTGACTAGATTAATGTATAGTGGACCTACTACTATTGCTTAATTAATATTAATTAAAGTTCATTGCGCCGGAAATTTAAGAACATATTCTGTGAAAAGGAAAACAATTTAACTCAAATTCGATTAAATTTTTTTGTTTTACCGATACTGAATTTTATTACTCATAAACATATTTTCTCTTATGATATTTATAGTAATTGCTTTTATTTTTTCTATCATAAGAGTGTAAGTCCTATGTAAAAAAAAATAACATAAGGTCTCAGATTACTCAGGGACGGCACTAATCAAATCCCAAATGACTAGAAGGACAATGAGACCGGAATTACAAGAAGACTAAAAATGTCTAAACAATGCAACAAAGATGCATTACACATCCTACTTACTAAATGAGATGCAAACAAGTTTTTCGTTAACATGCATGCTTGCGATAACATCACATCCTAAGTGATTGAAAGGATAAAAAGACTACCTATTTTTAAAACAATGCCACAAACGATGAAGGTTGATCCACATTACTACACAGAGTCGGCCCTAGGTGCAGACCCATAAATCATTTATTTTAAAAACTATTATTTTATAATTTAAAATACGTTTTATGGATGTTGTTACAATTTATCTATATGTGAAATTTGATACCGATTGATAGTATATATAAAAATCATAAAAGGAATGAGAATACCTGAAGAATGTCAAATTATAGTGAAAATTATTCTGTCAAGTACTTATGTCACAATAATTCTTGTATGGATTAAAGCAATCTGGATGAATGTGATATAATCGTATGAATGAAGCTTAATCAAAGAGGGTTATAAAACTGATTTAATTTGTCTCTGTGTTTCTATCGTGAAATATGAATCACAATTTGCAATAATCTATGTATATGTTGATGATTTAAATACTGTTGGAACTCATGAAAAAATTTCAAAAGCAGTTGATTATCTAAAAAACGAATTTGAGGTTAAGATTTTGGACAAACGAGTTTTGTCCTGGTTTACAAATTGAACGTCAAGAAGATGAAATCCTTTTAAATCAATCAAATTATACAGAGAAAATCCCGAATGATTCTATATGGACAAATCTTATTCATTGAGTACCCAATGGTCGTTAGATCACTCGATAAATAAAGAAGTTGTTGGGAGAGATTCTTACACTCTTGAATGTATAAATAAATATAGTAGCGCCTTTACTAACACCCATTGGTTTTAGTACAACGGTAAGCGTTTGATCGTAACATGGTATCAGAGCCAGAGGTCATGAGATCGAACCCTGGTGTAAACATTATTTCCCCCTATTTATATTGTGTTGTGTTGGGCTGGCCTAGTTGGTCTTTGTGAGCCTAGTTGGCTCAGGCTAGTGCCTAGTTGACATAGCTTTGATATCGGCTCACACTTGAAGGGGGCGTGTTAAAGTGATAAGGAAATATAGTAGCACCTTTACTTCAACCAATTGGTTTTAGTACAACGGTAAATGCTTAATCTTAACATGGTATCAGAACCAGATGTTAAAGGATCGAATCATGGTTGTAACATTATTTTAAAAAAATGTGCAAATTTGAGAGAGATTGCCACACTTGAGGGGGGTGTTGGGAGAGATTTCCCACACTCTTGAATAAAAAATTATGCAAGTGTTGGGACAGATTGCCCATATTTGGGGGGGGGAGGGTGTTGGGAAAGATTCCTACACTCTTGAATGCCTAAAGAAATATAGTTGCACATTTACTAACACCAATTGGTTTAGTACAACGATAAGCACTTGATCTTAACATGGTATCGGAGCCAGAGGTAATGAGATCGAATCCTGATGTGAATATTATTTTTCCCCATTTATATTGTGCGGTAAGCGTTTGATTTTTACAGAAGTCCTTAGTCGTGAAGTATCATACCTTGTGTTTGATTTTTACAGATGTCCTTAGTCGTGAAGTATCATACCTTAGTTTAATTGGTGCATTAATATACCTAGCCGATAATACTAGATCATATATCTCTTTATGTGCGAAATTGTTAGCCAGGTTTAGCTCAACTCCAACAATACAACATTGGAACGGAATCAACAAATATCCGGTATTTGCAAGAGACGATAGATCTTGGATTGTTCAACTCAAAGAAATCAAATCCAGAGATTGTTGGTTAGATCTCGGATCTAGCCGTAAGAATATTGTTTGGAATAACTAACTCATTTTTTTGGTCTTCGACCCCCTCAGTCACGCGGAGGGGCGATCCTCTTGTTTTTTTCTATTAGTATAGAAGAATAGGAATAAACAAGTAGAATACTGTAATATATAATTAAGTATACATGGAAAATTAGAAGTCTCTAGAAATAATATTATTATTATTATTATTAATTTTTTTTTGAGGGTGTTATTATTATGGGCAATGTTAATGGCACCACACCCAATATACTTGGACACTATACTTGTGTAAAATTTGACTTTTTAGAGGTCGAAATAACACATTTCGACTTTTCGAGAGTTGAAATAACACATTTCGACCTCTAAAAAATCAAAATTTACACAGATATGATACCCGAATATATTGAATGTGGTGTCATTAAAAATGCCCTATTATTATTATTTATCAATCTAGTGAAAGAATCTCTTAGTGGATTATTACACCACATTGCCGGGAAGTAGTTGATCAATTCTGCCAAACCAATGATTGGGCTATGAGTTAGAGCCCACTGATTAGCCATCAAGGTTTTACCCATAGTAGAGCCCAGTTTTAAAATGAAAGCCTTTAATCGAATTGGGCCTATTCAGCACGCCATAAACCCTAATCTGTCCCTCTACCCTTATTTAGTGTCTCATTTGCCAATTCCCCGAACGCGAAAGTCACCCTATCTCTCTGGACTCGACATCCCCGCCGCCAGACGCCGGTTCATCGTCGCCTGATCCGCCATGTCTTCCGCTGGAAAGAAGATCGTAAGTCCACTGCGTTGCCTCCGTTCGTTTGAGTTTATCGAAGTATAATACTCTTTTACTTGTTTGAAATTCATATCGAGAATGTGAAAAATTTGCAGAAGAAGACACATGAGAGCATCAACAATAGACTGGCTTTGGTGATGAAGAGTGGAAAGTACACTCTTGGTTACAAGACAGTGCTCAAGACCCTTAGGAACTCGAAAGGTTTACTAGTAATTATTCCTCATTTTGTTAGATCGATTGATTGCAATTCATTTTTTTTGTAAAATTGGTGGTGTTGAAATTTCAGGGAAGTTGATATTGATCTCGAACAATTGCCCTCCTTTGAGAAAATCCGAAATTGAATACTATGCCATGCTCGCTAAGGTTGGAGTGCACCATTACAATGGAAGTAAGTGCTGTGTTAGCTTTTGTTCTATTTGCTTTTAGGGCGTTTATTTCTATTTTCTCTTTTTTGGGGAAAAAATGTTTGTCGCTGATGATTATATGTGTGCTTACATAATCGTGTTTTACATTGATCACAACTAAGCATGATTGATATACTTGCTCGCCTTAAATCATGAAAAAATGCAGCTTTTATATTAAGTCAGGAGCAAATGAAGAAAGAAGAAAGACAGGAATAAAATAACAGTTTTCTCTGTGTTGGGTAAAATAGTTTTGCGTCTGGCTGATTAATTCAACTTTGTGAGCGATTTTTTCTTATAAACGACTAGGTGACCTGTGTCTAAATAGGTGGAAGGCAAAAAAAAAAAAAAAAACTTGTTGAAAACAAGGGAATCTAGGAGGGAAGAAGAGTTTGTTAAATAAGGCATTGCTTAATGCTCTTCTAGAAATGAATCTTTTTTGTTTTTGTTTTTGTAATTGAGCAACTTTTAATGGTAATAGTGTAGCATAAATCTATGACGTACGAGTGCTGAATTCACCATCACAAATGCTGTTGTGCTATTTAGTATCCATGAATACTACATTACACTCCTCTCTTCCAATTTGGTTTGGAAAGAGTTAGTAAACTCTTTGTTCCACGACAAAATAGTCAACAAAATGTCACAACACACTTTTACATCATTGATCATTACCCATAGGAATCAATAGGTCTCACATCATAATCAATGGTGCAAAAATGTGCTGTGCAATTTGTTGTGGAACTATCACTACTCATTAGGAATCGTCAAATACGCCTCAAAATCCTCATCATCTCCAATTAGTGCATCATCTGCAATTTCACTTACCAGATTGGCTTTTCTGCTGAACGGGGAATTCTACAAATTGTTTCCATGTAAGTATCACATTTGAGAAACCCAATAACACCTTGTACTGCATGGAGATGTGGAATTTCGACTCCACTAACCTTGTCAGAACATAATCCCATTGTAGCACCAAAGTGTCTTAAGAACGAACACTCTAGAAACGAATGATTTGATTCCTCCTGTTGGAGACTTGATACACCTTGTATTAAAAAATTAATTCACAATCTGCAGTCGCTTCAATGTTGTTGGTGTTTATCTGCCTGGCATCCATGTATGAATAGGACAACGAGGCACTTTTCTTTTGTTGCAAACTATCTTCCATAAAGACTCCTAGTGGGATTGTTCTTGTAACTTCCCAAAAAGAACCGTAGGTTGAATTGCTAATTGTAATTTTACAGCACTTGCATTATGGAGTGACAAAGTCTTGTTAATTTTATCATTAACACACACACACACACATATATATGCGTGTGTATACATATGCCTTTCCCTTGTTTAGCCTTTGCCATTTTGTTGAATATTGTCTTAAACTCCTATCAATTAGCCAAATTTTGTTCTTTTCTGTTTGCAATTTTCAAATGTCCTACTCAGCTTTCTTAGATGCATGATTCTTGGAGTTTGTGTTTTTCTATTTGTGTGTAGCCTTGGATGAATGTGTGCAGTTTTGGGTCTAAATTAACCCGTCAATACTAAGAAGTATGTACCCAGTTACCACATGATGTCAATGGGTGTTTTATTTTTAAAGATTTTGTGTAAGAGAGTAGTACCTGTGGACAACGTGCACTGTTCTTTTTTGGTCCCCTTCATCCTCTTAGGCCATTTTTGAACCTTGTTTCGACTCTTCTGATCGCTTGTTTGTTGTGCTTATAGACAACATTGATCTTGGAACTGCGTGTGGTAAGTACTATCGAGTGTCCTGCCTTAGCATCATTGATCCAGGTATTGTTTCTGCTTCGTTGTGCTTAATATTTGTTAGCCACTAAAATTTTGTTTCAAGTTAAATGATTCTTGATCAATTGTGCAGGTGATTCGGATATCATCAAGTCCTTACCTGGAGATCAGTGAGCTTTGTGACAGTTAGAATATTTTGAGTCAAGGGCTTGGATGAATATCATCATGAAGTTAATTTGTCTCATTTTCATTAATGAACTTAAATGTCCTCCATTTCATAGCTTTTTGATACTTAATTATCGGTTTTGTGTATTGCCTGGTGAAACTTTGAGTTTAAGTTTGCAAAAGTTATGGATGCTTGTCAGTTCTGTTTCTCTCCTAGTGGAATGTTAAATTTTTGTATTGGATCTTATGTTCAAGCCGTTTTTATTTGATTTTAAGTAATATTGTTTAACTCGTTAAGACAGAGAATTATCAACTCTGGAAAGATATATTTGTGTTGATTTTATTTGGCTGCCTGAGCTATGTCTGAGTTTAATAGAGGTCATGCAAAACGAGAATGTGGTTTTGAACCGCAGAATGATACGTGCATAAAGCCAAGGAATAGTCTGGAATTTTGGTTGTAACGTCGTATTGTCATGTCTTTGTCGTGCGGTGTGTCTGTGTATATCTAGGGCCCCTATCCAAATTAGATTGGAGATGCCTAGAATCATCAGTATTAGAAGCAAACCATTCCATAAAATTAAGTTGATCATTTTTAAAAGATCTAAGAACATCATTTACTTCCCATATCCTAGAAGCATAAAAACAAGTACGAAAAAGGTGATTTTGGTCTTAATGGTTTTAATCAAAAGTTTAAAACCTCAAACATTAGCTTAGAAAACACCAAAATATCATCAACAAACTTTAGATGCGAAATCGTAAGCCTATTCTTAGAGGTAGGAAAAGCTTTCCATGTATTCTTAGAAGAACCCTAGAAAAGAACAATAGACAAATACTCAATGTAAATAGCAGAAAGTTAAGGAGATAAAGGATCATCTTGCCTTAATCGTCTAAAAGGAGAAAACGGGGTAAGGGTGCACCATTCCATAACATATAAAATGTGGGGGAAGTAACACAATTCATAATATTCTCAAACTTATCAGGAAAGTTAAAGAAAATAAACATAAATTTGAGTAGATTCCAATTAAGTATATCATACGTTTTTTTCATATCAATAGAAGAACCAGCAACCAATTACATAAGTCTTTATAGATTCTAGGCCCAAGAGTACCCCCAATGTTTTTTTTTTTTGTGGAAGAAACAACCTTGAAACCTACCAGGACTAAGGATTTTGAAAGGTTTCAAAGAGGACACAACCTAAAGACCTCAATATAATCACGATCTTAGAAATGAGAGACCTTTGGTCCACATTAAGATTGTGACCATTAATACTCTTAAAGGTGCACCTAGAGATGTTGGTATTCAAAAGACCTTTGAAAAAAATTCTTGACCATGTCTTTGATAATGAAGAAATCATGGATCCACTTTCCTTCATTATCTTGAAGGGTTGAGATTTGATTTCCCTTTCTCCTAACAATGGTAGAAAGGTGAAAAAACTTAGTGTTCAAGTCTCCATAAAGAAGCCAATCAACCATAGATTTCTGAAAACAGAGGATTTTCTCTTGTTTTCTAATATCCCCATAGGCCTAGGTGAGATCTTTTTGAAGGTAGATCAAGAAGTTATTCATCTTATAAGCAAATGTTTTTTTGGATACTATTAAGCATATCAAGTAAAGTCTTCATTTTACTAAATATTTCCAAAACAATTTCTATTACATCTCACTAGATTTCTCTAGACAAAATTAAGGGCCTTACCAGGGTCTCGATTTCCCACATCTCATGCTTCCCTTAGATGAGAGGACCAAACATGCTCATATTTAAAGGGGTTTTCTAGAAAGGGTGTTCAAGGAGGGATTAGTATCTAGCAACAAATAATGGTGGTCGGAATATACTTTAGGCAGATTTGCTACAACAACATCATGGAAAAGAAGACCATCTCTGAGATTGCTCCAGGTAAATGCAAGGCCACTAAAACCCAAATCCATCAACCCACAACTTTTCAACTGATTGTTAAAGTTAGAGATCCTAGAGTAGTAAGGTCTTCTGCTCCCATCTTCTCAGAGGAGGAAGCAAGTTCATCGAAGTCACCTGTGACCATCTAGGGGATATTCACAACGAATCTTAAATCAGACATATTCTTTCACAAATCTTGTTTCTTTAGTGGGTCAAGTCTGGCATACGCATAAGACAACATCTAATCTTGTTTATTCTCTTAGTCACCCCAACATGAATGCATGATTTTTGAATTCATAGAGATGAGGATCCTAAAAATTAGAGTTCCATAAAGTCCAAATTCCACCACAAAGAACATGATGCCTAGTGTGAAAGGAACCCTCGTGCACTTGAACTTTGGTCTCAATGAGCACCACAATATCATGTTTATGGCTGTTAATAAGCTTTTTTTATGTGTCTCCTAAAGTCTTTGGAGACACCACCTTTACAGTTGCATGTAAGAATCATCATTATACTAGATTGAGAAAATTGGAGCCTCTCAAAAGAGGAAAAGTCACTTAGATCTAGGGCCAACAATAGCTCCAACATGGGATTCTTCATCCCTATGGGTAGGAGATTAACAATCCATGTGTTTGTTAGGAAATCAACTAGTTTACGCAGCGGAATTTAAAATTTTGATTTCCTTTTCCAGGACCGACTTCGTTTAAACAATAAACATAGAAATATACCTTCACCGATCTAAAATATTGAACCTTTATCGTCTACGGAGTAGTAGTGGTGCACGGAGCCGCCCAAGCGTTCGGCCTCTGCCGCTAATCCACACGAACTTCCCGCTAGAATCCCGCCTTGGATTACTACCAGAAAACTCGGTTGCTAAACCGACATTTTCTCTCTCTCTCTCTCTCTCTCTCTCTCTCTCTCTCTCAAAACTCTCTCTAGGAAGCTCTCTTATTTTTATAGTAAATTAGAACTCTTCTAATTGTGATACAAAAGAGCTTAACATAAACCACACTTAAATAGTGTGACCTGCGCCTCCTAGTAGTCCCAATCTGATTAGTAGAAACTTCATCCTTGGAGTAGGAAGAAAGAAAACATTTTCTTGATAAAATAAGGAAAAAATATATATTATTTTTAATTTAATATCTTATATTAAATAATTCCAAAATATTTTCAATATCCAATATTGAATATATCCTTATTATATTAATTATTAAATCAATTGCACATGTGTATATATCATAATATATATATATATATATATATAAATATATATATATATATATATATATATATATATATATATATATATATATATATATATATATATATATATATATATATATATATATATATATATATATATATATATATATATATATATATATATATATATACATATATATCACACATATTGTGGGTATTTAATTAATCTACATAATTAATATCTTGTATTATTAATCACCATAACACCTTATAAAAAGTCGATCAATATAACCGTATTTTAATCCGGCTAAAAGTCGACTCTTATTTGACCGTAGACATAAAGATTTTTGTCAATATCAAAAAATCGTATTTTAATCAAAAGTAACGGAAGTAGATGTTCTTAAAGTATGTGAAACACAAAGTAACTTAACACGATAGGTAACTTGTGATTTTTGTCCGAATATTACTTTTGTCCTTCCGTATTAATTTTTTTGTCATAAAGAACATTTACTAAAATGCCCTTTTCTTAACTAACGATCATGAATATCGTGTAGCAACACGTCATGATCCCCAATCATCGGAAGAGTCAAGTGCATTGACTAGTACCTTTCATGTGAGACGGTTACCGTGTAAATAGAATTCTATCGTTGTTATAATATCCATACGGTCATATCTCGAGTGTTAATACATTAACGACCGCGTCTTATAATATGCATATCTTATCCTCTCGAAGTAACACATTACTTCCACTTTGTAAAGACTTTAGAGAATAAAACATTCCTTATAAGAAGGCCATTTCGGATATTTACTCTTACCATTAGGATACGCAATTCCGGACGAGCAATATGAATCCTACGCATGCTTCAATATCACACTCAATCACTATTGTATGATCGCCCCGTGGCTAAGGGAAACGTCAATAATGTCAAAGTATGACAATCCACAATGTGATGCCATATATGAAGACTCCGGTCTT
Source organism: Gentiana straminea (assembly GCA_036785695.1). NCBI lineage: Eukaryota > Viridiplantae > Streptophyta > Magnoliopsida > Gentianales > Gentianaceae > Gentiana > Gentiana straminea. Next base: position 6,091,199 of record JAVUPR010000299.1, on the reverse strand, counting down.
AGGATAATTACACAACCGCCACATAGTGCGACACTTAATAAAGTAAGTGGGTCAGTCTAACATACGTATTCTCTAATACACGTCCACGTACAGTCCAAGTGTCCCTACACTCCGATAGACGAGATCTATCTCTATCTTAATAAGAAACCGTACTATTAATGTCTCATTTAATAACACATATGACTAGAGACATTTAAGTATCAAACCAGTTGAAGTGAATCAAGATCTCATCAACCATAATCATCATCATGGTTTCTCTATCACAGTTTGATACCATGGACGTTATCATACACAATATCATAATTGGTTCGTTAGACGAACAAATATAAAATAACAGAAAAGTCATTTATTATATGTATAAACATAAAGACGTAGTAGAATAGATTCGACCCGTCGGATCTGGTCCAACCCGATTGGGCTTAGGGCACTACTTCAACAATGTTCCCACACAAGGTGCTTGGGACATCATTTCCACTGACTAAAAAAGGTTTGTTATTCTGTGAATCATCTCCATCATGACACAACTCTCCTCTTCCATTGGAAGGAGCACATCTATATTTATCGTGGATCTGTGCCCCATAAGAGCCATTCCATATTCTACAAAGAGTGGATGTGGCGATTTTCCATACCCTTACTACCAACCTTCTTATTTTTGGAGTTCTATGAAGTAACAATGGCTTGTTTCCTTGATTCACGTGTATTAATTTTGGGGTCAGCAAAAAATGTTAAAGATTCACGTGTAGAAATTTTGGTGATTGGGACGCTGTTTGGGCTCTTTTCAAGTGAAAGATTATCTTTTTTAATTTTACTCAGATCCATATTTTCTTACTTTTACTGGGGCTAGAATGCTGATTTTTTTCTCATTAAGAGTTTTCTTCTGGTAGATGTGAGTATATATTGTGTTTTGAGTAATCTGACTCAGGGCACCTCTAGGGGTATTGATAGACTCTTTCTTAATTTCATGGGACCTACTATCAAACTCACTTTTTTCAATTTCCTCCACCTCATTAAGGACTTATAATGAATTATTGTGTTTTTTTTTGCATCATAGGTGCTTGGTATACAGAAACTCGAATCCAGATCCGATCCATAATTGGATCGTCAGATCTGAATCACAGCACCGATCGAGACACTCGATCTAGCACAGCGGAAGCTATGAATAAATTCGCATGCGATTTTACCACGATTCGATTCGCATATCACTACAAGAAAACAGGTTAGAAGGGACGACATTTTGTCGTCCCTTTAAAGCCAATGTCGTCCCAATAATTGTTTAAAGGGACGACACGTCGTCCCTATCAAGCCGTCCCTTCCGCTTTGTCCCTTTAAACAACAGATATGTTTGAAGGGACGACAAAATCGTCCCTTTAAAATAATGCTGACCTGGCACGAAATTTTCTAAGAAAATTCAACGTGTGACATGGCATTATTTGAAGGGACGACATTGTCGTCCCAACAAACATGACTTATTTAATTTCCCAAAAAATTTATTATCAGGGAAAAAATTTAATTATTTTATAAAAAGGTTTTTTGGGACGACAATGTCGTCCCTTAAAAGAATATATATTAAATTTTCATAATAAAATTTAATAGGAACAAAATTTATTTTTTTTATAAAAATGTTTTTTGGGACGACATTGTCGTCCCTTAAAAGATTATATATTAATTTTTTATAATAAAATTTAATACGAAAAAAAATATATATTTTATGAAAATGTTTTTTGGGACGACATATGTCGTCCCTTTAAATGAATAATTTTTTTAAATTTTTATTTTTATTTTTGCATAGCCTCCCATGCTATTAAATCAATCCAATCCTATTTTTTCCAAAATAAAAAACATATGTATTTATAAACGGGGATTCAAAAAAAAAAAGCATAAACAAAAAATGTTACGTAAAATACAAAGTTGTGTAATGTTTTCAAAAGTAAGAATAGTTTCGTCTACAATGTCTACGCATCATCGTCAAGATCATCTTCAGGATCGTCTTCATCTTCATCGGAAGATGATGAGCTGACCTCTATTTGCATATCCGGTTCCTTAGCCTTAAGATTATTCAGCAACAATTTGAGAAGAGCCCCTTGTTTTTTGTTTCTCTTCTCTTGTTTTTTGGTTAACTTCACCAACTGATCATGAGACTTTCTAAGTTCTTCAATCTGCATATTGCATCCTTGGTAGTAAGAAGATGACGATGCTGAAGACTGGGCCGATTGTGATGAATTGGATATGGAGGAAGATTGCGTAGGGCCAAGGCCAATCAAATAATCTCGCCTAGTTCCTAAGGCGGCCTGAAAGATTGCCTCCTCATCTTCAAAAGTCATCGGTCGACCTGGTGCAACCATATTACGCCAATCCTCCAGCCTCCTCTAAACACAACATATATCGTTGGCAGTTAAGATAAGGAAAATGTGAACGTATTGAATTGAAATATATACAACGTATATCACTTACATAAGCAGCCTCCGCATCAATGTTGAGAAACGAACCGTCATCATTCTTATGTTTGCTCGCCCATACATGGATATGATCCTGCCCCAAAGGATCTTCACTCAGACTCACATTACCCTTGAAAAAAACAAAAATATTAGTTATGAAAATTCAAAAAGATGAAGTCATAGGGATTTATTTCCTAATACTTACCCTTCTTAACGTATCCCATCGAACCACGGCCATAGGCGTTCGTCCTTGGCGGGCTACATATTTACTCCCGGCGCGATTCTTCTTATTCTGATCAGATCTTTTCTGTAAAAAAATAGTACTATTGTATTATATATAAGCAGTAACAAGTAATAATAATCGAATCTACGTAACACATGTAATGGAATAAAAGCTTTACCTTAAAAGCTTCAGTACTAAGGTGGCGGAGAAACACTTCCCATTGTTGCTGTGAAAACACATCCTTGGGTCGGGGACAAGGCCCTGGCAACCCCTTGTTGTTGTGTTCATCTACAGCCTTCCTTAGTCTAGCCTTCCATTTTCTGAATGAAGTACCGGCGCTTTTAAGCACGGCAGGGCGGTGATAGGCTCGGGGGTTGGAACGATGCCTGAAAACACAAGAAATGAAACGATTGGTTTCTAAATTAATATGTTTGACTCTTACAATTTGAAAGTGTTAACAATTTGAATAGCTAAGTACCCGAAGTTCTTCCCAAATTAATTGTTTAAGTCGGTCGTCCACCTTTCGCCGGGAAGGGGTGTAACAGGGAACATGGGACCTCACGACTTTCCCTGTCTCAGACTCAAAATCCTTCGCGTATCTTCCCAATGCCTTTTGAACACTAGGATATCTAGGATCCCATATAAGAGGAATCAAGCCCCCTAACTTTCTCTTGAGGGCTTGGACGGTGATACCTTTTGCAGGTCCACGTTCACCCTGCTTCTTTTTCGGGGATGGAGGTGATGGTATGAATTCCTCATACTCATTATCTGCTATATGATCTGTAGTATCGGTGTCAATGTTAATTCAACAAAATAAGAATAATCATACTAGGAAAAAATGAAAGTTAATTAATTACCGTCCTCGCATTGGCCCGGTAGCCTAAATGGATGCTCGTGCGGTGGTTGAGAACCACCTGCCGATCCCGCGCAAGCCATTCACCTATATGATCAAATATTTGAATATAATAAAAAAAATTGATATAAAGAACACATTTATGTTGATGTAGTATAAGTAAAGCACTAGTATTATATAATTTTTAAATTCAAGTATATTTGATTGAACTTACTAAAAGAATATTATATTTATAGCATCATTCATCATCACTTGCATAGTTTGGTGGGATCGAGTCGTATATGTCATCATCTACACAGTTATTATCATCATCGCAATCCGTTGAAGCATAATCGTTATTGTCATCCTTTTCATTTTGATCGAGATCGTTTTCATCGTTTTCATCGTTTTCATCACATCTGTTTCTACATCATTTGCACTCATGTAGAACGGTTCCATCGGTGGCGCTTCAACAACAAGTCGGAAATTTCCGTGGGTTGTTTCGTCGATTACCAAATCATCAACAACCACATCACCATTAATATTTGGTGCGTCTACGATATGACGGTGTTGAAAATGCTCAACAACTTTCCAGTCACATCCGTTATACAAATCATCTATGTAGAACACTTGTTCTTCTTGTGAAGCAAGAATGAATGGATCTTGTTCGTACCAGGTGTTTGTAGTGCGTATACTTGTTGTATTCTTATATACACGGACACCCTTCTTAGTTGGACTAGTATCGAACCATGTACATTTGAAAAGAACAACAGTGTTATCATTTGGATAGCTTACGACATATATGTCTTCTAAGACTCCATACCATGTAGTGCCTTCGGTCCCTTTGACAGCAACCCCACTGTTTTGAGTTGTGCGTGTGCGATCCCGATTTTGTGCATTGAATCTGACACCGTTCATCACACAACTCTGATAGGATTTGACCGTTGAAAAAGATCCGGTGGAAAGGGCTAACAATTGGTCATTCAAGTCTGATGGGTTTTGTTTACTCAATACAATCATCTGCATAATGTACCATACATAAGTATTTATGTAACGCTCATAAAAGTGCACAATAAGTGTATGAAGCTTTATTTTGACGAAATAAAATTTCAAGTCAATAACACACATATACTAGTCAATCACACGCTTTATACACTAAGATGTTTCAAACAAGGAAACAAAGACTTTTAACACTTAAAACACTTTCACTCTAAGTGTAAGTGTGATCAATATTTCAAATAACAATGGTCTCTGAAACAGAGCCATTTTCAGTACCATTTTGGGTAGGAACAACACCCTTATGCACGATCAAACCATCAATATGGACAATTTCATTACCACCATCAACCCTCAATCAAACCAATGTAATCTCACCATACCAAAGTTTACTCATACACTATCAACTTCTATGTCCCAATGTAAACTTACCTAGCCCAAAACCAAACAACACCAAACAACTCACCATCAAAACCAAAATCAAACAACACCAAACAAACAACACCAACACCAAACAACTCACCAAACAACACCAACAACTCACCAAACAACACCAACACCAAACAACTCACAAACAACACCAACACCAACACCAACACCAAACAACTCACCATCAACACCAAACAACTCACCAACTCACCAAACAAAACCAAACAACACCAAACAAAATTAAAAAAAAACCAAGTCTTTAACACTTACCACTAGCTAGTTCTTCAATGTTAGTTCATGCTTTCTAATTTTGATTTATAACAAATTAGCACAAGAACACCTTCCATGTGATCGGGGTCAATCAGGTTATAATATACTTGACCACCATAAACCAATACTAGCAAGAGGACTAGGCCCATCGTAGTATAGCTATAGTGAATCAAGGTCGATCCCACAGGGAACCAATTGTGGATCATCTTATATACAAACAATTAATTAAACATGTCAAGGACATAGAGGCGGTCTACGACCAACATAAGACAAGAAAGGTAAAGACACGACTCGACACAACGTAATTAACCTCCCCAATTATAGTCTTTATCGTTTGGACCTAGATAATTTATATAATAAACTGAACTTATTAACTGTCAATCCATTTGTATCTATCTTAGATTGGCTACGGGAGTCATCCTCTAAAACTTGACGTAGCACCGGTAGGTCACTAGATCACTGTGATATTGTTACGTGACTTCGCCTTTTAATGCCTCCATCTCATATAACTCACACGCTTACGACTCTAAGGATGCCGATATTAACCGTACACCTCGTCTAGGCAACATTCCTATGGTTAGGCGTACTTCCTAAACGATTACTCAAGCTCTCGTCCAACTAGCAATTACCAAGTCATAGTCTCATGCTAATCTACGACGTATGTATAATCAGGTGCTAGCAATCCCCAAATATAAACCTACCTAGATAACGCTGAATGTCCGTGAAGAGCAATTCATAAGCCTACCTAAGAGTTTTATATTGGTATTTCCTTTTTACACATTTTAATTAAACTAAGCGAGTAACGTAGCCATAGCCATACCTACTGAGATAATAAATTCTATTAAGTTAACCTAACCATAAAGACGTGGCTATTTAACGGATGAAAACGGGGCTCGGTCGACCGAATAGGCGGGCTCGGTCGACCGAATGGTCTTTTCCCCCCGGATTACATCCACGAACGTATCTCTCGGCGTTTCATCATACACAACGGATTAAACAGTAATTCGTAAAGCATTCATATAAACTAACATAGATACGCATTAATTAAAACAAGTATATTCATGAATAAATACTAAGTGTATGACGTAGGTTATGGGATCCCCATAGACAAGGTGTCGCCACATCCCTAACGTCATAGCCTAGATCTACATCATCTAGCTATGATTAACTAACTCAAACGATAAAGCATAATTGGGGGGGACTAATTACTTAAAATAAGAAGACAGAAAATAAAGGCTTACATATTGCAGCCCTTAAATTGCTGGAAACCCTCAAATTATTCTACATTGTATCAAAGTTATATTATGAATTGTAAGATTGAAGAAAGAATGAAGGGATTGTATGTATGTCTAAGGTGTGTGTTCGTACAAATTTCGTAGCTGCTGCTTATATAGAGGTTGTAACCGACCTAGGGAGGATCTAGAAGATATACACGTGAAAATCCCGTGAGTGACCGAACCGACATACTCGGTCGACCGAATGATAGGGATCGGTCGACCGAGCCTCCCTCTGCTCGTGTTAAACGCGCTTTTCGTCTATCTTGTTCCCCACTGCATCCTTCCGTGCTGATCTGATTCCTCTGATTTATCTCTTGATTAATGCTCCGATTTTCTTCCTTATTATCTCGAGATTTACTGATTGAATGACATTTATCCTCTCGATTTGTCGTGATCTGCAAAATCAGTATTTATCGCACAATAAATCGGTGTTTTAATAATAAAAATAGCTAAATACCAAATATCATATTAATAATCACTTAACATTAAATAATAAATATAAACGAGTGATTTAATACGAAATATATATTATTTGGCTCGATTTAAGGATAATGTTGATGACATTTACGGGTATAATTTGACCGTCATCACCATGCTACACTAATTTTACAAAAAAAAAAAACCTAAGCCGAAAATTGAACTAATTTAAAAAAAAAACTAAAAGCAAGTAATTTGTCAAAAAAAAAGGCTTACCGGAAATTTCTGGCCGGAATACGAGTTGTGGAAGATGACGAAGCTCCAGTCGGACAGGGGATACCGGAGTATGACGGAATAGGCGAGGAGGAGCTTGGGACGCCGGAAAATGAGCTCAAATCGCCGGAATAACGTAGCAATGGTGTAAGTGGTGGTGAGGGATGTTGGAGATAGATATACAGGAGATAGAAGGGACGGTTTAGTGAGTGGTGGCCAGAGTAGGGGCGGGGTTTTGCAGAAAATCGCGAGAGGAGATGAAAATTGGAGGAGGAAGAAGAATGGGGGTTCGAACAGATCTTATTAAGTTATCAAGATTTTTTGGGACGACGTGTAATTTTATGGGACGACATTTGTCGTCCCTTTAAACCCGTCTGCATTATTTTAATCAGAATTTTTTTTGTTGATAATTAATGGAAGTTATTTATTTATTTATTTAAAAAAACTTATACATATAATGTAATTAAATATATTAATAAAACTCATTCCGGAATAATGAGCCTCGGGGTAATTATCAAATCAGGATCTCACTAACGAACCTTGGGTTTGAATCACTACTTTATAATGAACCTCGGGTTTGGAATCATCAACCGACTAACTAACGAACCCCGAGTTTGAAATCACTACTCAATAACGAATCTCAGACTTGAAATCTTGAAATAACTAATGAACCTCGGGTTTGAAATCATCAACCGACTAATTAACGAGCCTCGGGTACAAAGCACTACTCATTAATGAACCTCGGGTTTGAAATCTTCAACTAAATAGCAAACCTCGGGTTTGAAAACATCAACCAACTAACTAACGAACCCCAGGTTTGGAATCACTACTCAATAACGAACCCCGAGATTCAATTCAATCGCTCGATAACGAACTGACGATTCAATAGTAGAAAGTACTATCAGAATGATCTGTAAAGAAAGATATCGGTTTCAAATTGCTCGATAACGACATGAAGATCTATAATAGATAGTACTATACGAATGATCTGTAAGGAAAGTTATCGGTTAGATATCTCTTAATCGATATCTGATCTCGGGATTGTGATCAATCGCTCGTTAACGAACCCCGAGATTCAATTCAATCGCTCGATAACGGACTGACGATTCAATAGTAGAAAGTTCTATCAGAATGATCTGTAAAGAAAGATATCGGTTTCAAATCGCTTAATCGATAACGGATCTCAGGATTGAGATCAATCGCCCGGTGACAAACCCCGAGATTCAAGTCAATCACTCGATAACGACATGACGATTGATAGTAGATAGTACTATACGAATGATCTATAAGGAAAGTTATCGGTTAGATATCTCTTAATCGATATCGGATCTGGGGATTGTTATCAATCACTCGTTAACGAACCCCGAGATTCAATTCAATCGCTCGATAACGAACTGACGATTCGATAGTAGAGAGTACTATCAGAATGATCTGTAAAGAAAGATATCGGTTTCAAATCGCTTAAATCGATAACGGATCTCGGGATTGAGATCAATCGCTCGGTGACAAACCCCGAGATTCACGTCAATCGCTCGATAACGACATGACGATCTATAATAGATAGTACAATACGAATGATTTGTAAGGAATGTTATCGGTTAGATATCTCTTAATCGATATTAGATCTCGGGATTGTGATCAATCGCTCGTTAACGAACCCCGAGATTCAATTCAATCGCTCGATAACGAACTGACGATCTATAGTAGAGAGTGCTATCAGAATTATCTGTAAAGAAAGATATCGGTTTGATATCGCTTAATCGATAAAGGATCTCGGGATTGAGATCAATCGCTCGGTGATAAACCCCGAGATTCAAGTTAATCGCTCGATAAAGACATGAGGATCTATAGTAGATAGTACTATACGAATGATCTATAAGGAAAGATATCGGTTTGAATCACTTAATCGATAACGGATCTCGGGATTGAGATCAATCCCTGGGTGACAAACCCCGAGATTCAAGTCAATCGCTCGCTAACGAACTCACGATCTATACTAGAGAGTACTATCACATTGATTTACAAAGAAATATATCAGCTTGATATCGCTTAATCGATGTCGGATCTCAGGATTGAGATCAATCGCTTATTAACGAACTCCGAGATTCAAATCAATCCCTTGATAACGAATTGACAATCTATAGTAGAGAGTATTATCAGAATCACCGGTATTATCGTTCGATAAATGAATTTTTATTAAAAATAATGAATTTTATATTTTAACGCAATGTTTATTTGAATATGTATATTAGAATTTTATAAGCAACTAAATCTTATTTATTAACCCAACGCTTTATTTTAAAAAAATAATAATTTACTTTTTACTTTAGAGGGTCGACAATTGTCGTCCCTACAAACCAAAATTGTATAATTTCTTGTACATAACATAATTTTTCTGAAAATTTGTTTAATAGGACGACATTGTCGTCCTTTAAACCAAATAGTTTTGGCGGCCAAATTTTCCCTCCAAAATTTCATTAAAATTTTGATTTTTTGTTTAATGGGACGACAATGTCGTCCCTTTAGTCCTGAATTTTATGATAAACTGATCTTATTTATTAATTAACTCAACGTTTTATTTAAATAAAATAAATTCCTTTAAAGGGACGACATTTTGTCGTCCCAAAAAATCAAAATTTTATAATTTCTTTTACAAAACATATTATTTTCAGGAAAAATGTTTAATGGGACGACAATGTCGTCCCTTTAAATAGTCATGTCCACGTGGAAATCCAACCTCACTCGGTGGAGTTAATATTTTGTTTTTTGGGACGACTATGTCGTCCCATTAAAGTTTCCCTCCAAAAAATCTGACCAAAACTTTGACTATGTTTGAATTCATTTAAAGGGACGACAAAATCGTCCCAATAAAGATGTTTAAAGGGACGACAATGTCGTCCCTTTAATGGTTGTCCCTTTAAACACATTTTCTTGTAGTGTATATAATTAATAACTACAAGAAAATTAGTAGAGTTACCCAAACCGGAGAGAGATGATAAATCGACAAAAGGGAGAAGCCGTAGTCTTCCGGATTGTATCTCCTAGCGACGACTGGTGGACGTCGATCCTCGCTGTAGAATCTCCTCGAATATGCACAAGCAAAACCCTAGAACAAGAAACTAGGTTTTTCTTCCCTTAATAACTAGAACAAGAAACTAATTTTTCTCTTCTTTTAATTAATAAGTGGCGCAATTTTGGTTGTCCATTGTGTTAGGAGGAACTCTCTTTATATAAGAAAATAACAAGTCAAGAGAGTTATCCTTTTTACACTACAATTATATATTCCCATAAGGAAAATATATTTTTGCCACTAAAATAAGAGATAATTCCCAAAAAATCAATCTATTTATTTTTCTATTAATTATCCAACAAATAGATAATTAATTAATTACACATGTGAAATAATCTAGAAAAATTTCTTTTTCTAATTTATCACATAAAGTGGCGCCAATACAGTCATTAAATTTAATAGAAAATGTCTTTTCTATTTTACATATTATTTACCAAATAAATAATATTCGCATATTAATTAAATAGACCAACTATTTAATTTATTCTCGAGGTTCCATAAAACGAGAAAACACTCGCGTGTTAGGAGCCAACCCGGGGACCATGGACCTATAACCAGTAGCTACAATAAATTTAATAAAATATTCATCGAACAGAATAATTCTACTCTACTTATTAATTCCGGAATTACGCCACCATAAATCCGAAACTGAACTCTATCGATTATAGATATAATTTATTCTCAACGTCGAGTCGAGTCGATAAGTGTCCATTGATATAATCATTACAGATAAACTAACCCTCCATAGACTATCCGTAATGAAGCGGGATTATTTCCGTAAACCCTCTTCAATACATCTTATCCTTATTTACCATTAACCCACTAGTGATCAATTAGTTAATAACCAATACGGACTCTGCGGATCGATCAGTTTCTAGGATCAACAAATAAGGGGATTGTCTTTCTTCTTCCCGCAGGAAGGAATGAATTCCATATCTGTGAGACACACACTTCTCGCTCATTCCAGAATAATGCCAACGTGAAAGTGATTCGGACCGCGCCTCTTAACGATCCTTAATGAACACATCAAACCCTATCCTGAAACTAGTAGGAGTATGCAATCACTTCAAGATTAAGGTTAATCCATATATGATCATTATGTGATTTAATAAGATTTCTCAATCACGGAATTATATGAGAAACTTAGATTAAAATCGGTCCAGTCCTATATGACTCTCATCATATATAAATGCCCACTTAGATAACCAATATCGACGGTCCGGATAAGACGGTAAAACCATAAAGTGTTCTGAGCGCATTAATGGTGGTTTAATCAATAGACCGCATACTTTGATTAAGTTCACCATGGACTAACAGTTCAAGTGTATCACTATTAACTTAATCCTCATGTGTGACACACACTAAGTTATATGGCTACATATGATACGACTTGGGGTTTTCAGCAGTGTATTAAATATAAGCCCAAAGCAAACAATAATAAATCTGTCATTTATTAATTATAAAAATAATTACATAAATTGTCTTTCGGGCGTTACTTCCAACAATCTCCCACTTGCCCGTAAGGACAAGCAACAATTGTCTTTCGGACACTCTACATCTAACAATCTCCCACTTGCCCGTAAAGACAAGCAACAATTGTTTTTAGAGCACCTCACCCTTATTCTATCTATCCACAACATTCTCCCACTTGCTCTAAAAGTAGATGAGACATATCTCCCAATTTTATACCCGCTAAGCCCTTATCAGTGACAATAGATGCCACACGACTTGGTAATCTGATCAGCTAGGTTGTCGGCTCGAGGCGATCTTTAGGACCGAAACGTTGCCTCTTTGCACGATCTGTCTGACCAGGTGGTACTTATCAAAAACTTTTGCATGAGCTACCTCTTAACTATTTTCGCAGAAAAAATGGTATCGGCTCATCGAGACCTGTAATCACTTCCCGGTCCAACAAAGAACTTCTCAAGCCACACTGCCTCTTTAGCTGCTACGAAAGCTGCTATGTATTCGACTAACAGAGTCAAATTGGCAGTGCTGGATTGCTCCAGACTATAGCTACATCACTATGAGTAAACACTGAGCCTGAGATCGATTCACGATCATCCTTAATCCGACAAAATAATCAGAATCAGTGTAGTCAACAATACTCAGGTTCGCACCCGAATTCACAAGCATATGATTCCTCGTTCTCTTAAGATACTTTAGGATGCACTATAATGCTATCAATAGTCGAATCCAAGATTCGATTACAATTGAATTTTAATAATCTGACATTCTTTATCCAAAAGAGTTAACCCATTTTCTCTATATCCGAAGATTGAGAGAAATATTCCGTGAGGGGTTGGGTAGGAAACCTCTCATTGAATGTTGAATACGAATATGCATTGTATCATCTTAACCAATTAGATGGAAGGGATTCGGCCAACAACTTGTTCTCATGAATTCGACCGAATCAAATTCTAAGAATATAGTCCACTTCTCTGATTCAGAGAAGCTTTGGCTCGTCAGTTCTTGACTTCAGATAACACACCCATGTTGTATCAACTGTTGCAGTGTTATCTTTTATTTACACTAACGTTTACTACTTTAACCAATATTGATTCTCTGGTCTACAAAAGACCCATCAATATTTTGGTCAAGACCACACATTTCAAAACATGTGACTTTTAATGACCTAGAGGTTTGCTTTAATCCACGAATGGATATAAGCATCTGTCATTGGCTTTAAGCTAAAACCCTTCCTTTCCGAATGAATTCAAGCTCCTTTGTTCGGCAAGAAAGTTTCAGGGTATCACCCTTAGTAATCTTCCTGCTTTCCATGGAGACAAGAAAGGCTGAATGGTGAGAGAGTTCAGGGCATCACCCCTATTGAACTATCCACTTCTCAGGGAATTATCCCTAGACCACTTGGCTTTGCCTAGAAAGATAATTTTTCTTGTTCATTCGACTCTTTTCCATGTAGATCCATTTACTCCCACTGGGCCTGAGACACTCAGGCGGTTCTACAAGAGTATGAACAGACACAGAGTACCAAAATTCCATTTCAGGCTTTATGGCTTTCCAACCTCTTTTATCAGAATCCTATACAGTCCTTGCAAAAGACCATAGGTTATTAATCACCCCCAGCAAACTGTAGAGTCTACATAATCATAGCGAGTCAATGGATGAAACCATACTCCCACTGCATTTGGGTAGTTTGATATTCTGATCTGGTTCAGTAGTATTTATCAGTGTCATCCCCAACAACCAATGTTGGATGTGGTCTGATTAAATCAGATAGTAACTCCTTGTGTAACTGTACTTCAAGGACTAAGGTTGTTATCTAAACATTCTTTTAGAAAGGAAGTAACAGTGTAACCGTCACGATCCGATCTCAAGAATCTTATAACCAACCTTTTACTCATTGCATTAAGATATTTCATGAACAGTCACCATCTGAACGTGTATATAAAATTTCCAGTCCTACCTTCAAGCACTAGTGCTAAATGCCTTTATTTGCAGAAGTGGGGTAAATGTAATTCACTCCTTATCCACAAATTCATAGACATCTTCTAGGTAGACTTCTTGGTAATACATAATAATGTGAACCATTATTTTGCAATGAATATCTTAATTGAGTTAAGCGGTATAATGTAGCATATCAATAACTATATAAGACAATGCATGGTTTATCCTTTCAGTGAAATCGTTTCACCCGGAGGTAGGCTAAGCATCAGTGCCAAAACTATGCTATAGCCTATATCTGAGCATGGAATAATCGTTTCTCTGGTAATATCAGAGATTCCTCCAAATATTTAGATAAACTAATCAACGTTTTGAGTATTCGTCAGCATAGTGTCAGCCACTCAAAAGCTCCCACTAGCTTGTATCTTTCATAAGAACCCGAAGGTCAGTATGAACAAGCTGTGTTATTTCTTCAGCTCTATTACCCTTTCCAAATTGAAGGGTTACTTAGTCATTTTTCCTTTGCGATAGTGTTCTTAGACTGAGAGATAGGAATCACCCTTAGCCAGTCTCAAGATCTTATCTTTAGGATATATGCACCAATTAATAAATGCTGAAGAATCGTTTATCTAAATACGGAAACCGTTTGCCTTAATAGTTTATGATGTGTTACATATACCTTTTCAACATTACTTAGTGGTTCTGACTTTATCAGACAAAAGTCCGAGTCTCAGAGTCGTATACAAATGTCATATTCGCTTTCTTTAAGGCAACTATATTATTGATGTGAAAGTGAATCTATTTGTTCCAACGAATCTGAAAATAGAAATTATATTTCTCTGATATTCAAGGATTAAAATCCGAAATTCATTTCCTTATATCACTCCCACTATCTTAGCAGAAATAACTGCCCGTTGTCCACTCTTCATCATGAATGCCCGGCTACCTTGTTCTTACAAAAGAACTTTAGCTTCTGAGTCAAATTACTCGGTTAAGAAAGTCTTTAAGGATTCATAGGTTGGTGATCCGTAATCACTTTCCTTATCCTTTACTTTCTTTTATTAATATTTCGGTGTAGCCTTTAACTTATTTAGTTTAGATGACTTACGCTTGTAGACATTTTACCTTCCCATTCTTGGCTTTCTTTAAAGGAAATGGCCGTGAACTAGCAGTTTAAAAAAATAGACATTACTCGTAAACTGTGGGATGTCTGGTGAGATTGATACCAAATCCTTCTCGTCATCTTTGAACTAATTTTTGTTTTGTCTCTCGCTTATCACAAGTGACAGCAGTGACATACTTATCAATGTCACTTAAGTTTGTAAACTCAAGAGGAACTAGGGGTGTACAACGAAATTGGAAAACTGGACTGACCGACTGAACCGGATTAAACCGGACCGGAAAATGATGAACCACGGTTTTCCAATCGGTTTTTTCATTGAATAAAAACCGAACTGGAAATCCAATTCAGTTTTCGGTTTTATCCATAAAAACCGGTATGACCCGAACCGAACCGGTTATACTTCATTTTTAATTATATATATATATATAATTTAATTTGTTCACTAGCTCCTACTATAAAAACCCCCACACACAACCCTAAATTTCTAAACCTTATACTTCTACCGTTTCTACCTAAACCTAAACCTAAAATGCTTCCCAGCCGCCGATAACCGCCGTTTGAGCTCACCGGCCATTCTTGCTTCTTATAATATTCTTCATCCGTTAATCGTGAAAGGCTGAAAGCAACATTTGAAATTGTCGTTACAACGACCACCCGCTGGCTTATGGTGCCAATAATGGTGTTTGTCTTATTTTTAGAAGAAAAAAATCAAAATTTTATGGTAAATAAAATACAGTCTGAAAACCGAAACTGAACCGAACCGGACTGTATTGGTTCAGTCCAATTCAGAAAAATGACCAATTCAGTTCAGTTCAGAAAATATCAAAACCGTAAAAACAGTTCAGTTCCGAAAATCGTAAAAAACGACCGGACTGGACTATCGTAGAATTTTATCTCAATAATTTGAAAACAATAAATCTTGAAAGGCAATCACCAACTTATCGGTATTAAACCCTGGCTGAGCTTTAACCGAGTTTACCGAACGGTGTCGGGATTGGCTAAGCCGACCCGTCCTATTCGTTGGTTCATATACAACTGCTGGATGAATTGGGCTAAGGCTGCCCCATTGAGCTGAAACTCGCTGGATAGCTTGACCTTGCCGGACCCCCAACGCTAATGTCGCACGTGTGCGGGTGCTGAGTTGAAAATCAGGCTAAGGTTGCCCCATTGAGCCTCAGCTCGCCAGATAGCTTGACCTTGCCGGACCCCCGTGGCTAACCCCGCTCTTGGACGGACAAGTCGAGTCGAGCCGAAGCCCTGTTGACCAGCCGAACCAATTTCCGAACATTTTGCTCAGTTGGTGTCCAACTTTTCCGGATTTTCCAAATTTTCAATTATTAAAATTCTTTTATGTAGTCACTACATAATAAAAATCCATGAATGATTTTTAGATCCCCAAATTAAATTTACCGAACAAATTTTATTTTATCATGTGAATTTTATATCCCAATAAAATTCCGTTCGTTTTAAATAATTTAATTTATTACCTAAATTAATCTAAATTAATTACGTCTCATACATGCCTAATTAATATAACGATTAATTATCTACATGTATGCATATACTAGGAGTGGAATTCATGAATATGATGCATGTCATAGAATGGTTATATCACATAAATAATCATACAAGAAAATAAATGCGAAAAATAAACCACTGAGATGGACCGTTGGTACCCCCGTATCTAATCTATAAACCTAAAATTAAATAAATAGATAAACCCTACTTTCAAAAGGTTTACTAATATCTAATTATAAACTGCTGCCGCATTGTATATTACGTTTTTGGTCCAAATCTTCAACAAAAGTCTCCTAGCCGAGTATGTGCAGGGCTCTTCCTTCCATTGCACTAGCATGGGTTCGAATCCCCCCCATTTGCATTGTTTTTTTTGTTTTTTGTTTTTGTTTTTTGTTGTAGCTTAGAAAATTAAATTACAATAAAATAAATTACATAATTTTCTATACCCAAAAAAATTGGGTTTTACAATAGATGTAACGGTAAACATGTACCGACCCCAACCCATCTTGTCAACGAAAGCATTCAACCACGCATTTATATAAAAAAACATATAAAAGATGCAATATTAATTCAATTCCATTCCTTATTAATTAATTATGCAATCAAGATCGCAAAATCGCTTTAACCTTGCTCTGCTATCACATGCTGGATATATAGAAACCCGAATCCGGATCCGATCCATAGTTGGATCGTCAGATCTGATTCACAGCACCGACCGAGACACTCGATCTAGCACAGTAGAAGCTACGAATAAATTCACATGCGATTTTACCACGTTTCGATTCGCATAAATAATTAATAACTACAAGAAAGTTAGTAGATTTACCCAAACCGGAGAGAGACGATAAATCGACAAAAGGGAGAAGCCGCGGTCTTCCGGATTATATCTCCTAGCGACGACTGGTGGACGTCGATCCTTCCCATAGAACCTCCTCGAATATGCATAGGTTTTTCTTCCCTTAATGACTAGAACAAGAAACTAATTTTTCTCTTTTTTTAATTAATAAGTGGCACAATTTTGGTTGTCCATTGTGTTAGGAGGAACTCACTTTATATAGGAAAATAACTAGTCAAAATAGTTATCATTTTCACACCACAATTAACTATTCCCATAAGGAAAAGATATTTTTGCCACAAAAATAAGTGATAATTCCCAAAAAATCAATCTCTTTATTTTTCCATTAATTATCCAACAAATAGATAATTCATTAATTACACATGTGACATAATCTAGAAAAATTTCTTTTTCTAATTTATCACATAAAGTGGCGCCAATACAATCATTAAATTTAATAGAAAAGGTCTTTTCTATTTTACATATTATTTACCAAATAAATAATATTCACATATTCGTTAAATAGACCAACTATTTAATTTATTCTCGAGGTTCCATAAAACGAGACACTCGCGTGTTAGCCAACCCGGGGACCATGGACCTATAACCAGTAGCTACAATAAATTGAATAAAATATTAATCGAACAGAATATTTCTACTCAACTTATTAATTCCGGAATTACGCTACCATAAATCCGAAACTGAACTCTATCGATTATAGATATAACTTATTCTCAAAACGTCGAGTCGAGTCGATAAGTGTCCATTGATATAATCATTACATATATACTAACCCTCCATAGATTATCCGTTATGAAGCGGGATTATTTCCGTAAACCCTCTTCAATACATCTTATCCTTATTTACTATTAACCCACTAGTGATCAATTAGTTCATAACCAATATGAACTCTGCGGATCGATCAGTTTCTAGGATCAACAAATAAGGGGAATGCATTTCTTCTTCCCGCAGGAAGGAATGGATTCCATAACTGTGAGACACACACTTCTCACTCATTCCAGAATAATGCCAACGTGAAAGTGATTCGGACCGTGCCTCTTAGCGATCCTTAACGAACACATCAAACCCTATCCTGAAACCAGTAGGAGTATGCAATCACTTCAGGATTAAGGTTAATCCATATATGTGGAAATAGTACAACATTTACAGCATTACTTCAGCAGACTGCTGAAGTTCAGCAGGGTGCCCAGCAGCCTCAGGAGTTCGTACATGATATTTTGTACACTTTATTTAATTATAAAAGACATATTAATTGTGATACATATAAACAATTAATATGTCAAACTCTAGTTTACTTTATGTCATAGACATATTAATTGTGATACATATAAACAATTAATATGTCAAACTCTAGTTTACTTTATGTCATAGACATAGCTTTTACTTTTACTTTTGCATGCTTGCCGCCCACATCTACATACTCAAGTGGCCGCCCAAGCTAGCTTGCTAGTCTCTCTTAATTGTATCTATTTATACACCTCTCATATCAATGAATAAACTAAGTTGAAGTTTACTCTTGTGTTTATCACATTCTCAAACTCTCTTCATGGTAGCAGAGCCTTACTGAGTTCTAAAATCCGCTGCAAAACTTAGTTCTTTTTCAGAAAAATGTCAACATTATCTGAAGTTTCATCTTCTTCAGTAGACTCACAAATTGCCTCGGCGGACCGGTATAATCGAACACTCTTCTTTTACAAATCATAAACTTGATGGTAACAATTACTTGCTATGGTCAAGGTCTATGAAAATGTATATCTCCGGCCGGGGCAAGATGGGATATCCGTCCGGTTCCAAACCCGCCCTGCTTGGAAACCGACCCCAAGTTTGAAGCATGGGACACGAGAAAATAACCAAGTCATGACCATCCTCACGAGGTCTATGACAAAAGAGATCGATGAGAACTTCATGATGTATGACACTTTGCTAAGGAAATGCGGGACAATGCCGGAGACCTTTACTCAAAAAAGGACAATACATCGAAGTCTATGAACTCAAAGCTCGGATTCAAAATTGCGGACAAGGGGATATGTACGTAACTCAATACTTTAATCAACTATCTAAGGCATGGCAACACCTAGATATGTTGGAAACTCACCCCTGGAATGATGTTAAAGATCTTTGCACTCTTTAAAGACATTATCGAGAAAAAGAGAGTATTCAAATTCCTTACGGATGAATCCTACTCTTGATGATGTCGAGAGGTAGAATTCTTGCTACTAAACCTCTTCCAAATCTCAAATCCATGTTTGCTTTGAGGTCAAACATGAGGAAAACGCAGGAGGAAAGTGATGCTTTGCTTGAACCCCTGTGACAACCTGCTTTGAAGAAGGCGCCTGCTTTGAAGGTTAATGAGACTTACATGAAGCCTACTGAGAAAGCTGGAAAGCTGTTCTGTGATCACTGCAAACGCACAAATCACACCAAGGACAATTGTTGGAAGCTACATGGCAAACCTACCCCCCTCTAAAACCTCAAAACCAACCAGGGAAAGTCAAGGCAAACTTGTCAGTGAAGAGGAGAATGACAGTAAGCTGAATGCTCAGTTTGTTGCCTTTAAAGCCTTTATTGCTCAGCATCCGGAAGGTAGCTCCCCTACTGAAATGGCCACTCATGCTAAAACAGGTATATTTTACTCACTTCTTAGTAATGAGACTTGGATTGTTGATTACGGGGCTTCTTCCCATATGACCGGTAATAAAAACCTTATTACCCAATATATGCCATGCAACCAAATTCACGAAATTAAGGCTGGCGATGGTTACGTTTCTTATGCAAAAGGTGTTGGGAAGGTTAAACTTACTAATCGGATATATCTACGAATGTCTGTTTGTTCCAAAGTTAGACCGTAACCTTATATCATCGGTAAAACTCACTAAAGATCTGAATTGAATTTGTTGTTTTTAATAAGAATCGGTGCACATTCCAGGATCTTTCTTCTCGAAAGTGATTGGGCAAGCTAAACCACCGCTCGGATTTGTTTGTGATCAACCTGCTGTGAAGACGAAGGCGAAGACGAAGATGCTGCCTCGGCGGCTTTCGCACTCAAAACCTAGACAATATCATGTTATGGCATTATAGACTAGGACATCCAAGTTTTGGTTATTTAAAGTCTTTAATCCCTGAATTGTTTAAAGGATGTAATCTTAATGATCTTCAATGTGATATTTGTCAATTTGCTAAACTCACCAAATCTGTGTATGCTAAGTTACCTCACTTGCCCTCTTCCCCTTTCACCCTAATTCACAGTGATGTATGGGGACCCTCGAGAGTGAAAAGTATAACGGGAAAAAGGTGGTTTGTAACCTTCTTTGATGATCATACCGAAACACTTGGTCGTTCTTAATGAAAGACAAATCGAAGTTGGACCTATCTTCCAAGAATTTTATCACATGGTCTCCACCCAATTTGATACTAAGATCAAGATCTTAAAGACCGATAATGCTCGGAATACTATGAGTTCTAACCTCAGTAACTTCTTGACAAACAAGGAATTGTTCATATCCGTAGTTGTGTGGAAACACCTCAACAGAATGGGGTTGCTGAAAGAAAGAATAGGCATCTGCTGGAAATGGCCAGATCAATCATGTTCACTACACATGTTCCTAAATACATGTGGGGTGAAGCTATATTGACGGCAACATATTTAATCAACAGACTTCCCAGCAGAGTGTTAGGTTTCAAAACTCCTCTCCAAACCCTGCTGACCACACACTCCTGCTCTCATCTTATTACCCAATTGCCTCCAAAGATCTTTGGTTGTACTGTGTTTGTTTATATTCATGCTCAACACAGAAGTAAACTTGATCCTAAAGCTCATAAGTGCATTTTCCTTGGATATGCACGGGACGAGAAAGGTTACAAGTGTTACTCTCCTACGAAAAGAAATTTTACAATTCTATGGATGTGAAATTCTTTGAAAGGACTCCATATTACAGCAAACCTACTGAGCCAGTCACTGATGGAAACCTGATTGAGATTGAACTAAGTCCGTCCCCTCAGCAAACCATTTACCCTCAGCAGAGTCCTAACCCTCAGCAGACTCGTAACCTTCAGCATCCTACGGATACTCACATTATCGACCCTCGGCGGTCCGCGCGACCCGAGTCTGGCCGACCCGAGCCTCGTCGGAACCGGAGAACCTCGGCAACCTGCGAACCGAGTCTGCTGGACCTCAGCTTATTGACTCTCAGCAGTCTACTGAAGTGGATGACAGACCTATTGCTCTAAGGAAAGGGAAAAGATCATGCACTGATCATTCTATTCATACTTATTTATCTTATGATCAGTTGTCTCCTGTCTTTGCCATGTTTACACAGGACCTGGACTCTCACTCTATCCCTAGAAATATTCAGGAGGCCCTTCAAAATGATAAATGGAAGGCTGCTGTTAAAACAGAGATGACTGCTCTCCTGGATAATCATACTTGGGACCTCACAACTCTTCCCAAAGGCAAGAAAACAGTTAGCTGCAGATGGTTATTCACTATCAAATACAATGCTGATGGTAAAATTGACAAGTATAAAGCCAGATTGGTAGCAAGGGGATTCACTCAAACTTATGGCATTGATTATAAGGAAACTTTTGCACCAGTAGCAAAGCTCAACACTTTGTCGAGTGGTACTGATTTCCCTAGCTTGTCCAACTTGATCGGCCTCTTCACCAATTGGACATCAAAAATGCCTTTCTAAATGGGGACCTTGCGAGGAGGTTTATATGATGTACCCCCTGGTTTTATCAATCCTCATACTCAAGGCAAGGTGTGCAAGAGGAAATCTCTATATGGCTCGAAGCAATCACCAAGGGCATGGTTTGGAAAACTCACTACCGTGGTTAAAGGCGCCGGGATATCATCAATGCAACTCTGATCACACCATGTTTGTCAAGACAACCAACCAGAGGAGGTCCATTCTAATTGTATATGTGGATGATATCATCCTTACTGGGGATGACTCTACTGAGATCCAGAACTTGAAGACTCTACTGGCAAAGGTGTTCCAAGTTAAAGATCTGGGCTACCTCAAGTACTTTCTTGGTATGGAAGTAGCTAGAAACACCAATGGCATTTCAGTCTCCCAAAGGAAGTATGTCCTGGACCTACTGAAGGAAACTGGCATGCTGGGATGCAAACCTGCTGTATCCCCAGTAGACCCCAGTAACACCCTACTGCATGGTGACATTGCTGTCAGAAAAGAACAATATCAAAGGCTTGTAGGTAAACTCATCTACCTTTGTCACACAAGGCCCGATATTGCATATGGGGTCGGTCGGTCGGTCGGTTCATGCACTTTGCCCTACCGAGCAACATTGGGATGCTTGTGAATAGGATACGAGATATTTAAAGTCCACTCCCGGCCAAGGCACCGCACTTCACCAAGTCTACCGATAGATCAATCAAGGTCTACACCGATGATTGGGTGGATGTCACATTGACGACGATCTACCACGGGCTATTGCTCATATGTATGGGGGAACCTGGTTACTTGGAGAAGCAAGAAACAACCTATCGTGTCAAGAAGCGATCTTGAAGCCGAACTCGGGGCACTTGTACTTGGCATTTGTGAAGCTCTATGGCTAAAAAGTGCCGACGAACTTCGGCAACCTCCTCGGCAGAACCTATCACACTCTCTTTGTGATAATAATTCACCCTTATGCATGGTCGAAGATCCCGTCCATCATGATAAAACCAAGCATGTGGACATTGACGGACACTTTCTCGAAGGAAAAGATTGATGCCAAGATTATTCAACTCCGAGATGTTCCCTCAATGCGGATCGAATGCGATATTCTTACCAAGGCTATTCCACCTCTTATGTTCGGCGGACTTAGTAGCAAACTTGGTTTGCATCAACATATACAAATTCCGGTTGAGGGGGTGTGGAAATAGTACAACATTTACGACATTACTTCGAGAACATCGTCGAAGTTCAAAATAGGTGCCCAAGCGGCCTCGGGGAGTTCGTACATGATATTTTGTACACTTTATTTAATTATAAAAGACATATTAATTGTGATACATATAAACAATTAATATGTCAAACTCTAGTTTACTTTATGTCATAGACATATTAATTGTGATACATATAAACAATTAATATGTCAAACTCTAGTTTACTTTATGTCATAGACATAGCTTTTACTTTTACTTTTGCATGCTTGCCGCCCACATCTACATACTCAAGTGGCCGCCCAAGCTAGCTTGCTAGTCTCTCTCAATTGTATCTATTTATACACCTCTCATATCAATGAATAAACTAAGTTGAAGTTTACTCTTGTGTTTATCACATTCTCAAACTCTCTTCAATATATGATCATCATGTGATTTAATAAGATTTCTCAATCACGGAATTATATGAGAAACTCAGAGTAAATCGGTCCAGTCCTATATGACTCTCATCATATATAAATGCCCCACTTAGATAACCAATATCGACGGTCAGGATAAGACGGTCACACCATAAAGTGTTCTGGTCGCATTAATGGTGGTTTAATCAATAGACCCCATACTTTGATTAAGTTCACCATGGACTAACAGTTCAAGTGTATCACCATAAACTTAATTCTCATGTGTGACACACACTAAGTTATATGGCTAAATATGATACGACTTGGGGTTTTCAGCAGTGTATTAAATATAAGCACAAAGCAAACAATAAGATGAGAATAAATCAGTCATTTATTAATTATAAAAACAATTACATAAATTGTCTTTCGGGCGTTACTTCCAACAATCTCCCACTTGCCCGTAATGACAAGAAACAATTGTCTTTCGGGCACTCTACATCTAACAATCTCCCACTTGCTCGTAAAGACAAGCAACAATTGTTTTTAGAGCACCTCACCCTTATTCTATCTATCCACATCATTCTCCCACTTGCTCTAAAAGAATATGAGACATATCTTCCAATTTTATACCCGCCAAGCGCTTATCAGTGACAATAGATGCCACGCGACTTGGTAATATGATCAGCTAGGTTGTCGGCTCGAGGCGATCTTTAGGACCGAAACGTTGCCTCTTTGCACGATCTGTCTGACCAGGTGGTACTTACTTTCAATATGCTTTAGACCTCTTGTGACTGCGAAGAACTTTTGCATGAGCTACCTCTCAACTGTTGTCACAGAAAAATGGTATCGGCTCATCGAGACCTGGAATCACTTCCCGGTCCAACAAAGAACTTCTCAAGCCACACTGCCTCTTTAGCTGCTATGAAAGCTGCTATGTATTCGAATAACAGAGTCAATTTGGCAGTGCTGGATTGCTCCAGACTATAGCTCCATCACTATGAGTAAACACTGAGCCTGAGATCAATTCACGATCATCCTTAATCCGACAAAATAATCAGAATCAGTGTAGTCAACAATACTCAGGTTCGCACCCGAATTCACAAGCATATGATTCCTTGTTCTCTTAAGATACTTGAGGATGCACTATACTTCTATCAATAGTCGAATCCAAGATTCGATTACAATTGACTTTTAATAATCGATTACACAATTTCCACATAGACGTTAAACTAGCTGAAGGACTTGTGTGAGACAATCGCATTACTGCATTTCATTTGAAGAACCTGTTTGTACCGAGGACCGATACATATATGAGCATACCGGTTTTCTTCATAAGGTAAAATTATATGGATCCATTCCAGAACCATTAGCCTTTCATTGAACTCGATAGGAGGTTGTAAACCCTATTTTTTTTGTCTTGAGACCACCGTGTTGTACGATCTTTTTTCTCTTGTGCATTTAGCACCGTTCTTAATTAGCCTCTATCGAAGCATCATCACGATCGAAAGGGATGGGATGTCTAATCTCTTCAACCATGTCATCGGTTAACTCATCGGGGTCCTTAGAGTCATTCGTATACTTCATATATTTTTGAAGAACGTTGCTTGTTGTCCTCTTCTTTATCAGAAATAATTATGTTTTGATGATGAGTGTCAAACTAGCTGTTATAATAGCAAGAAAAATGATGTCTAGAACTTAATGTATAGGTCTTACTAGAGTCTGATATTGTATAGGTGGATCAGACAAGCATTGTAATAGTCAGCTGCTGGTAGGATCTTAGTAGACTAGGACTAGTTTTAGAATAATTCAGTAGAGTCTAGGATCATAAGTTGTGTTGGGCTAAAGGCAGTGGGGACAAACTCAATTGAGAAGCCCTGAAGATTGAGGGTACAAACTCAATTTCTAAGATTGAAGATAAAGGCTGAGGGATTGACATTTTAGTAATAAAAACCATTTTATGTAGTGCTGCCTGTGGTCTAATTTTTTTATTTAAAAATTATTGTTTTTTTTGTGTGTGTGTGTGTGTGTGTGTTGTTTTGCATGGACTCTGTAAATCATTTTTTATTTTGATTTTAAATTTAATAATTAAATGGTTAAACTTTTCATTCTAAGTTTTGGTAATTCTGTTTAGAGAAAGAAGGCGTATCGTCTGAGGTAGTAATTACCTTTAATACAAAGAAATGAACCGTTGTTTTACTGCCCTTTGTAACAATAGAAAAAGAGACGAATAGTGCATATATATATCATACTAGGTGTATCCAGTGTGCGTTGCACACGTTCGTTGGTGGTTCGTTGTTGTTTGGTTTGGTCTCTGTAGGTGTTATGTCAGCGGCTTTATGCATTAGAGAGGGGAGACTGGCAGATATTTCTTTCTTTGGCCCCCATTGTGAGAGACGGTCTTAAGCCTAGAACCATGCTTAGGGTTTCTGTCAACCAAATTAAATTGCACAACATGAGACGGTCTTTAGGGTTTCTGTCAACCATGTTTTTTAGGGTTATATGAGAGGGATTCCTCTTGAGGATATTTCATTCCGTGAAAGATGACACTTATTCTCCTCTACCGGTTCCGGATATGAATCAATCCAACACTTATTCTCATTTGAAGCCTTCATCCATCTCTTCCTAAACACTTTGCACTCTCTAAACGACTGTCTTCTCACCTGTAAAAGGAGATACAATGACTATCATGAACTCACTCACTACGTTCTCGACTCGTGTATTGGTATAATATATATACTAATGTAAGCAGAAGAATGTGAAAGATGGGAGAATGGCATACCTCAACTCTGAAGTTCACACCATTAGAATGGGAATATACCTGCAATAAGGGAAGGGAATAATTAGAACCAATAAGTACGTGCCTAAATTGGCCTAGGATCAAGAAATTTACGGGTTTTCTCAAGACTGAGTCCTTCAATGTAGGACATGATCCTTCTTCAGCTGCAAGATTTGGCTGTGCACAAAAAAGACTACATAGATACATACGTAAGCATCATCAGTAATTCCCCTGTCAATAACAATATAGTAAAAGCAAGAACATATCTTTACCTTGTTTTCAGGCTTTCCTAGAGTCGTATAGCCATAATGAACGATGTACTCTGCATTAACAACGCCTATGTTTTTCGTTCTATGCCCCTTCAAGAAAGAGCAAAGTTGAAAACGTAAGACAAACGAATTCTCTTGCAGAAACCCAAAAAAAATATTGAAATTTTCAGGATTAGAGACATTTACCTGAGCACAGTAACCAAGCTGCAAGTCTAAACCCCACGCATGGATCAAGTCGTTCTGTTAACAAGAAAACAACAATTACAAATGGACTTACAATTGCTATTATGCTATAAATACAATGACCGATGCTACGAGCGACTTTCAAGTTCTAATAAACCCTATTTGAGGAAAAATTAATACGTGGATTTGAAGGACATACATACCCGAATCATATGCCATACACATCGCCACGAAGCTCTTGAGAATACAGGAGCCATTACTTCAATCTATCTACAAACGTATTTTTTCATTTTCTTTCTTCAAATTGGTAAAAGTGTTTCTCAACATGAATAAAACCTTCAAAAAAAAAAGGCCATGGAGTGAGAACATTTATACAAATACACAAAACATGTTTATTGACATTAAGATGCATACATTGCAAAGTCGTTCATAAACAGTGCAACGAGGAGTAGAACTTTTCTCATCACATCCATTTCCAGTGCTGGCAAGATTGTATACTCATACAATATAGCACAAATTAATTGACTAAAACAGAAAAATGAATTCAAGAAAGTATCTGTATAGCTGGATCTTTAAACTTTCTACATGAATTCAAATGTTCCGTGTAAGTATATAAGCGCAAAGAGCAGAATCCACTTAATAAGGTTTCAGTACTCAGGAAACATATAATAGCATTGATTATGGTATGAGCAATTGATGAATAAAGGCCACAATTCACATTGAACGACGGGTTATGGCGCTATGTTTTGGACAATTTGATTAAAAACACAAGAACGATAGGATAATACATGTGTAGTTTTGTTCTTGCCATACATGCGGGGATTTGATAATGTACCTCTGAATTTGTAATGTCAAGTCCTGGTTGGGAGACCTCATGCCCTTCATCTTTCACAATTGAAAAATATCTGTGTATGTTTAAATAATTGTAATTAGCCGCATTCTTTCTCCAGATATTTGTCTAATATGTTTATTGCATTTGTAGAACAAATGAAGCTAAACTCAAGATTTCTAAACATGGAACCTTTTCTTCAAACATGAAGGAAAAAAATCCACACAGGATGAGTTATAAATAACAAAGATCTTGAATATTAACAAATTTCAGAAGTGAGTACTCAAGGCAAGTCAAGTGTATATCTTTCTTTCTTTCAGTTCAGTTCTGCATTTTAATGGTAAAAAGATTTTTCAGTTAAATACCGTTCGGGGTTGAAAGCCTCTACTCCAATATCTTCATCCCAGAGGAAGACATAGTCGTATTCCACGACTACATCTGGATGAAGGAATCTTTTCACGAACCACCTAAAAAAACGATTCAGCATCATTACGTAAACAAATACTCAATAGTGATATGCTGAAAAATGAGTGATATGGTACATCATAAATTTCTAAGAAACATATACCATTTTGTTTGATTCAGAGCAGGGATGTGTATGACTCTATTGCTCCATCCTAAATTCCATTCGTCGACTATTCCATCATAATGGAGAAGCATGACAACAAATTTGGATGATAAAAATTGCAATATATTGGATAGAAATATCAGAAATCGGAAGTACCTTACTAAAAGTGCTTGACCAACCACACATGCTTTCTTTCTTACACTCTGCTGCACTATATCCATGGTCCCTGTAAAAATCACAAGAAACGATTGCAAGCTTTTGTTAAAATGATGTAATCCTTACTGATATATTGAGGTGAAAGGGTAAGAAAAGTTTAACTAAACACACAAAAGAACATAACAACAAAATTTAGGAAATTATGTTAGTCAAGGAAGTTTAGTGAAGTACCTAAGTAGCAAAGTTTAGGAAATTACCTCATTTTCATGTTGTTTTAACAAGCTTTAATAGATTTGTAAGAATTTAGCTGCATACATGTATATTGTAGAATCCATACAAAGTGTCAAATTTAAAACAACGATTTCAATCATTATCATTGGATCACTACTTTCATTAACACCCATATGCATGTTAAATAGAGAACTTGATTGAAACACGTTATTAGACTCTCAAATAAAGACTAAATGGAAATCTAGCTTTTGCAAGAACACACTAATGGGTAATTAAACAGACCCAAATCGAGAAGCATAGCATCAAGAATGAAATAGTCATAAAGTAGGAAAATCCTCTATAAAAACATTACTTTAACACAATGCTGGCATATCTAAAGTAATCAGAAAAAGTCAATTTCAATTTGTATTCGCTAGTCAAGTGATGTATTGCTCGATTCAGGCTTCCTTTGATTGAAAAATGACCAAGAATTCATCTTTCCTCTCTAGTACAAGAAGAGAATACCGACGAAGAGGGGAAGAGACGGGAAACATTAACCACCAACAGATATAAGCCACAACCACCGCCACCACCGCCGTCATATATACCCGCATCATCCGATTATGCATAGAAAAGAAAGGAAAAAATCTATCAATATGAACCCTCATTTTACCAAAAAAAATATCAACAAAGAATCGCCACCTCCACCTGATCCGTCGTCGCCGTCTCGCAAGACATCTTCCAAAGCAGCCATAGCATTGATTTTGTTACACTGGTATGAAAGGAGGACGTATTTTATTCCGAACGAAATTTACAGAAGAGAACGAAATTTACAGAAGCAACACAGTATCCAAATGCTCACCTGGCGTTTTCTGGTTTTAATTACCTGCATATGTTAACCCAAAACCTTTAGACTGACATGAGAATGGTTGAGAATGATATTAACCCAAAACATTTATTACCTGCAAATGCTCACCTGGCAAGAGTGAAAATGAACAAAATGCAAGCCTAGCCGAGAATAGTTGAAGAAGGCGGTCCGAAAATGCTGACAGCAGGAGAAGAGGCCGACTAAATCCAAGCATGAAGAAGAAGGCATGGAGGCCAACCATTGGTCCTGAGGGACGGTGGTGGAGTTCACTTTGGGAAAAACGGAAAATTAATTAGCTATTTACCAAAAAAAAAAAAAAAATAAAATCAGAAAACGCCAAAAAAAAACGACGAAGATGTAAAATATTAGAATAATAGTTTGTATAATTTGTATTACATTAAGAATGATTTACAATGAGTGGTACTTAAATAGTACAATATATAAGGGTATAATAGTCTAAGTAGTACAACTTGTGTAACAAGGTAGGGTTGAACACCTAACGGCTAAGGTGCCTTGACATTCCCCCGCAATCCCAAGGGTGTAGCACACACGTGGAGATTGGACTTCAACATGGTGAACCGAGCATGTCCAAGAGGCTTGGTGAGCAAATCAACAATTTGATCTTTAGTTGAGAGAAGGCGGACATGCAATTGACGACGATGAACAAGTTCCCGAACATGGTGAACGTCGACTTCGATGTGCTTGGTTCGGGCATGGAAGACAGGATTGGCTGACAAGTAAGTAGCGCCAATGTTATCACACCAAAGAATCGGAATGGACGAGGAGGAGATGCGAAGTTCACGTAAGAGAGAAGAGAGCCACTGCAATTCAGCAGTTGTATTAGAGACGGCCTTATATTCGGCTTCAGTGCTGCTGCGCGAAACAGGGTTGTTGCTTGGATGCCCAGCTAATCAAGTGAGAGCCAAGGTAAACACAATATGCCCCAATAGAGCGCCTAGTATCCGGGTCAGAGGCCCAATCCGAATCAGAATATGCATTAATGCCATCATAGGGCCGAGAGGAAAAGAAAAGCCCTTCATAAAGGGTGTGCTTCAAGTAACGCAAAATGCGTTTAACCGCTTTCCAGTGAGGGTCACGAGGAGCATGCATGTATTTGCTAACTTTGTGGACAGCGAAGGCAATGTCAGGGCGAGTCATAGCAAGGTACTGTAAACTGCCAACAATACTACGATAGAGGGCAGGATCAGCAAAAGGGTCACCGTCGTAGAGAGAAAGTACCGTATTAGTAGCCATAGGGGTTTGGCAGGGCTTGGCATCAAGCATGCGAGAGCGAGCCAGGATCGTTTCAATATATTTGCTTTGACTCAAATATAGACCATCAGAAGTGCGATGAGCCTGAATACCCAAGAAGTATGAAAGATCACCGAGATCCTTAACAGGAAATTCATCGGTAAGTTTGCGGATAAGTGCATCAACAGCAGCAGGCGTCGAGCCAGTGATAACAATGTCATCAACATAAATGAGGACAAACACCGTGGTGGTAGAAGCATGAAGATAATACAGGGAAGCATCCGAGGCAGAAGCCCGAAAACCCAAGGTATGAAGATAAGTCGTTAGGCGAGAAAACCAGGCCCGAGGAGCTTGCTTGAGCCCATATAAGCTGCGACGCAACTGACAAACATGACGAGGATAATTAGGATGAATAAACCCCGGGGGCTGCTCCATATAGATGGGAGTATCCAAGTAACCATGGAGAAACGCATTTTTGACGTCAATTTGTTTAATGGGCCACTGCGAACGAATAGCATGAGAGAGAACCACCCGAATAGTGACTGGCTTAACTACCGGACTGAAAGTTTCATGATAATCAATTCCCTCATGCTGATGAAAACCTTTGGCAACAAGGCGAGCCTTGTGCCGGTCAAGGGTGCCATCAGCATGGTATTTAATACGGAACACCCATTTACAGCCAATAACATTTGCATGAGAGGGTGGAGGCGTGAGAGTCCAAGTGCCATTCTCCAAGAGAGCATTAATCTCCTCTTGCATTGCATCGCGCCAAACAGCATGTTTATTAGCTTGTGTAAAACATGTGGGTTCAAGAGATGAAGGGCTGGACTCGGCAAGGTGAGCGTTGGGGGGTGGTGAGGAAATGAAGTCAAGTGGTAGAGATTTGGGCTTGAGAGTGTTTGTGCGAGTACGAGTTTGCATAGGGTGCATGGGCTCGGGTGATGGCTCATTTGGCAGAGTAGAGGAGCTAACGGAGGTGCTGGCCGAGGGGACAGGTGACACAAGTGGTGAAGGAGCAAGGGGAGTGGAAGAGGACGAGCTGAGGGAGGGAAGCGGGGTGGCAGGTGAGTCGGGAATGATCGGGGACGGGGCGGTGGAAGGAAGTGAGGGCAAGGTCACCGTTTCTGGAGTTAAGGGAAGGGAGGATGGGGGATTCGTATAAGGAAAAACAAATTCATCAAAAACAACATGGCGCGCAACATAAATTCTACCTGTAGATAGGTCGAGGCATTTATAGCCGTGATGGTTAGAACTGTAACCAATAAATAGGCACGTCTTGGACCGAAAATCCATTTTGTGAGAGTTATAAGGCCGAAGGTATGGCCAACAGGCGCACCCAAAAACACGGAGAAAACGGTAATCAGGAGGACGATTAAACACCATCTCAAATGGTGATTTCCCTTGCAAAATTTTAGTGGGCAGACGATTTATAATATAAACACTGGTTTCAAAAGCATCCTCCCAGAACTTAAGAGGTAGATGTGATGATGCCAATAAAGATAACCCCATTTCAACAATTTGGCGATGCCGCCGTTCAATTGCACCAATTTGCGCATGTGTGTGTGCGCAAGCAAGCCGGTGATCAATACCATTAACGAGAAAATAAGTATGTAACCTGCGAAATTCGCCACCCCAATCGGTTTGGATAGCTTTAATACGAGTATCAAACAAGCGTTCAACCAAGGCTTGAAATTTATAATAACAAGACTCCACATCAGATTTTAGTTTTAATGGATACCACCAAATAAACTTTGTAAAGTCATCCAAAAAGGAAATATAATAACGCGACCCATAAACCGAGGTTTCATGACACGGACCCCATACATCAGAAAAAATCAAGTCTAACGGTTTGCGAGAAGTAAAGGAAGACTCATAAAGAGGTTGGGAATGACTTTTAGCCATTTGACAAGAGGGGCAAACGGGAAATTTATTAACCGACAACGGAGTTTCACCGAGAGACTGTAAAACAGAGTTTATTGTGCGAACATTGCTGTGACCAAGACGAGAGTGCCAAGGGGTGGAGCTGGAACGAGTAACAGACAAAGCGTGAGGAGACGACTGGAGGGAGCTGGTGAAGTGATAGAGCCCATCACGAACAAAACCTCTAAGACGGACCCGGCCCGAGTAATCCTTAATAAGAAAATAAGAACCATGAAATTCAAAAAAGACGTTATTATCACGAGTAAATTGTTGAACAGAAAGGAGATTACGACAAAGGGACGGGGCAACAAGAATATCACGTAGGACAAAAGAAGGATAAAGCGAAAAATTAGATGAGCCGGAGTGAGTAATTTTTAAACCTGCACCATTGCCAATGGTGACATGATCCGTGCCAGTAAGAGGGTGGGAGTCCGATTCAATATTCTGCAAATGGGGAGTCATGTGATGGGTAGCGCCGGTGTCGGGTATCCAATCGGTGTTCGAAGGGGCGGCAGCATAATTGGCATTTGCATTTGGTCCACGAGTAGGTGGTAAATAATTCTCATCAAAACGGTAGTAACAATTTTGTACCACATGACCGACCCGATTGCAAAGCTGACAGGTAGGGCGGTTGTTTGAGGGCTGTTGACCGGACGGAGAGCGGCCACCACGAGAATTTCCACGACCTCTGCCGCGAGATTGCTGTGTGGAAGAGCCACGACCACGACCACGAGTGGACGGCTGAGAGGCATAGTTAGCAGTCGGGGCCGGAGCAAGGGACGACCGAACAGAATTTGGTGGAGTAGTCTGATGGTGATTAATACGGGCTTCCATACTTAGCAGCATGGAGAAAACTTCCTCCAAAGAAACCTGCTCTTTGACAGCAATCATAGCAACTAATGAATCGTAATCGGGTCCAAGGCCAGCGAGCAAATAATTTATGGCATCATCAGGAGCAAGCGGTTGACCGGCGATGGCAAGATCATCAAGAAGCCGTTTAACGATCGTAAAATATTCGGTGGCAGAATAATAGTTTGTATAATTTGTATTGCATTGAGAATGATTTACAATGAGTGGTACTTAAATAGTACAATATATAAGGGTATAATAGTCTAAGTAGTACAACTTGTGTAACAAGGTAGGGTTGAACACCTAACGGCTAAGGTGCCTTGACATCTGCCTAAACTGTCGTCACATTTCCAATTCATAGATGTAGTCGTTCATCACCTGCTTTCTTTTCTTTTCTTTTTTTAATTTTTTTTTCAAACACTCGTAACTTTTAATTTAGAACTCCGATCGTCGAAATCTTTTCACAAAAATACTTTTTTTTTTGCCTTTTAATTTGAGCCCTAATACGATACCCATCCGACGTAAATTTTGAAACCCGAAAAAATATTTGTATTAACCGGAGCGTTTTTCTTATAAACGACCGTAACTTTTGATTTAGAACACCAATCATTAAAATTGTTTCACCAAAGTTCATATTTTTTTATCTTCATTTTGAGACCTCATTTGATACATTTTCAATGTAGTATTTGAAAGCCGAATTTTATCGCAGCGTTTACAATAACACAGTAACACAGCGACATAGTAGTAACAGTGACACAGTAACAATGATAGCAACACGTTTTATTAACAGACAAAATATCACCATTAACATTGCATAATACAACAAACTATCAAAAAAATGCATCATATCGTAATGAAACAATCTACCAAAGCATTATGGAGATGCTTTCCCGGGGAATCATAAGAATAAAAGCCTAATACTATTGAATATAATCAAAAAGAATATCAGGGGAACTAAAACATTCTTAAAGTTGTTGAAGACCAAGGCCGTATGTTTTACCATCTATAGACATTTATCCTTCAAACCCGCACCACATCAAACTTCATGAAACACGTATGAAGCAGAAAATGCATTAAATAGCAGCAACACAGTAACACCCTCAAAATTAGTGTATTAGAAAGCTTAATGATATGAACCAAGTGAGCAACACAATCAATCTTCTTTAAAACTTCATAGATGCATCCTTAAACCAACCCTTAAACCGTGGGATCACCAATATTATCAATCTTCTATAAACATTGCCTCACCATTTGAATCAACAACCTTCAATCACCAAGGCGAAAACCACACCACAACAAATAATGGAATGCAAAGAAAGATTAAAACCAAATAAAGACATCATATGCCTGCAGTAACACCTTAACATAGGAACACAGTAACACCACAGTAACACAACCAATTATGTTTTCCTTTTCAACTTCTCAAAACACTTTTCGGTACTAATAACCACATAAAACAAATATCCATTGCATTTCTTATCCATTAATGACTTAGATATCATCATTAGTATGCTTTCTAATGTAAGGGAGGGGGTTTGAATCACACTACTATCGATTCTTTTTTGAAAAAAAAACATTGCAACATTGTATCTTTAAAGGTATATTTGAAGAAAGTAGAAGAAGGCAACAACATAAAGTCAACAAAAGTATTTCAAGTTTTTCAACCCTAAAACACTTTATTTTTTGCTCTAAAATCTAAATTTTCAGCCTTATTTTTGGCTTATATATGGCTGAAAATGACATGGTGACAGTAACACAGTAACACACCAACAAAGTAACATATTAACAAAGTAACACTAGTCTATTAGAAAGCTTAATGATATAAACCAAGTAAAAAACACGATCAATCTTCTTTAAAACATCATAGATGCATCCTTAAACCAAACCTTAAAATGTGAGATCACCAATATGATCAACCACAACAGACCTACCATTATTCCTGTTCTCAACAGAACTATTAGTCCTCTCAAAAAAAAAAAAACAGAACTATTAGTTTCAACTTCATGGTTATCAAAAGTTGACGATGGTAGCTTCAATATCTACCATGGCAGTTTCAATACCTGCCTTGGGATTCCTCTCAACCCCAGTTCCCATACGACTATTCCCAGACTCAATACGTGAATTATCAGACTCAATACACAAATTTCCAGAATTTTCAAAACTTGAAATACTAGGAACAATAACATTAGCAGAAGTAGATACCTGAAAATTAGTCGAATTTGCAAGAATGGCTGCCTCTAAAGTGATAATTGCACCTGTAATAATAGTACCCCCAGAATCCGTTATATTATATCCACAACTTCTAAGCTGAAAGATATGCTATTAAATACCTGCATCAAATAGACATGAATATTTTACCAAGCTAATTTCGTCATTTCCTCATATATTACCTGGAGATCTTCAGAGAGATACTGGTGCTTCATTGACAGATCCATGGCACACTTAAGCCGCAGGTTCCTAGCATCCATGATCTCTCTCGGGAGCCGATTCAAAGCCTCTTTGATATCCAGATCATAGTATTGATCATATAAATCATCATATCGAAGACCTTATAAACCAATTCAATCTCCATTTCAGAGAAATACACAACAAATAATAACATGAAAATCGAACAGGAAAACAAAAGAACATACCGTAGTTACGGAGATTCCTGTCGATAGATTTCTTGTGCCAAGCGGCCAATGGGTTCTTCTTTGGATCTGTCAGCCACCAGGAAAATTTCGATGCCATCTTCAATCCACCCCCAATTTCCAATATTCTATGAACGGTGAACCTGTGTGCATTTATGTTTTCCATTTCTTGTTAGCTATAATACTGATCTCTGTTGAAGCTAAAGAAGGGAAGATGTATTTTTCATGCTCATTCAGGCATTAATCCCACTTTTATCAAACACCTACAACAAGGAGGTGGTTACAAGTACCATCGCTGGTTACAACAGCAAATTGAGTTCTTTTGGTCTATTTAAACAGCAATTGAAGATCCCAGAAGTTAATAGAAGTTCCAATATCATTTTAGCATTGCCAATTTGCTGTAATTCGAAAAGAATATCCACTCAAAAAAAAATTGCGGTCCATTGCAAATTCAAATGTTAATGTCATCTTCTTGGATGAAGCTTTTCTGGAAAATTTCGATATAGATTTCGTGTATTCAATGCAATCATTGATTTGTTTACAATTTTAACATTCTCTTGTTCAAAAGTGAGAGAAGGGATCAATGAACTCACATTCTTTTTAGTGGAGGCCGTAGCTCCACCGTTTCCGGAAGAAGCCTGCCCGGTGGCAAAGTCAAGCGTACCGGTGGGCCTGATGTAAAGTTCCACATCGGTAAGTAAGTGAATGCTCACCCCCATATAAGTTTGAGACATAAATGTCTTGTCAACTCGGGTTAGCCATATTAGACCAAGCGATGACGACGGTCTAAGCAGTTGACCGGACCATTTATGATTCATTTAGCGCTACCAGGCCCGGTGTCTGGGGGCGTTACAGAATGGTATCAGAGCCGACTATCAGACGGAACTATGCGTTGCACCGTACAAGAAGACGGTGTAAGGATGACCTCTAGTTACATCTGGTAGGGACGATCCGGGAACGGTCTTGGCCGTCCTGGCGATGACGTCAGTCCCTTATAAGGGGGAGAATGTAAAGTCCCACATCGGTAAAGTAAGTGAATGCTCACCCCCATATAAGTGTGAGACATAAATGTCTTGTCAACTCGGGTTAGCCCTTTTAGACCAAGCGAGGACGACGGTCTAAGCAGTTGACCGAACCATTTATGACTCATTTAGCGCTACAAGGCCCGGGGTCTGGGGCGTTACACCTGACATTAGCACCACTTCTAGAATGCACAAGTGGAGTATTCCCGGAGACTCTTCCAACTTCCCACACATGATTAATCGTAGTCTTGCCGGCCGGAAGTTGCAGATTCCCTAAAACGACCATCTCATTATTGCTAGAAGAAAACTGCACTACGGTTCTGAAAACTCCGAAGCTCAAAGGTGCCGGATCCAATTCATCACTTCCGTCTTCGTCGTCGTCGCAATCTCCAAGAAACGATTCAGATCAAGCTATTGGCAGAGAGAGTTGCTTTGATTTGTTAGGGGTAATTTAATCCGAATGAAAATATTTTGTACTTAAATCAACAAAAAAAAATGAATGTGAATTAAAATTTATTTACAGGACGGAAAGTGGACTAAAACCTAATATTCCTTAAAAATATTTCCAAACCACACTTTTTTTTTTCAGTTTCACCATTATTTGCTTACTAAACTATACGTATATTTTAGGTAAGTCGACAATTTCCACATTATTCAAATCGGTGATTAAAATTACACATTCAAAAAGAAAATTAAAGTTAAAATTATTCTTAGAAGTTTTTTTTTTTTTTTTTTTTTTGAGAGGAATTCTTAGAAGAAATTAATGCATTCTAATGTTTAATTTCTCAGCTAACAATAAATAAAAGTAAAATGAGAAAATAGGAATAATTTTTTTTTAGAGGAATAAATATATTTTCTTACGGATATGAAATCACAATTATAACGCACACATCCTTTTCTTTTTTTTACTAGTAAAATGTGAAAATAGGAATTTTTTCTTTTTTTGAGAGGTTATAATTTGTTTTTTACGGATACAAAATCACAATTATGACGCACATTTTTTATTCCTTCCCTCAAAGGAGGCTTGAGTGCATCAGGTTTTTCTACCAGAGTGACTCATCCACGGCAATAATATTGTTTAGAAAATGTAATATATAGATAAAAATAAATGGGATCAAGGGAAAATGACAAAAATATTTACAAACTGAATAAATATGACACACTTCTTTTTTTATTTGTAAAAAGGACAAAAAAATTTAACACGGACAAAATTAACCCTACATAATCTCGTGTCTTCATGTTTCAATGTAAACATGTTTATGAAGGTTGCGGCGCGCGCTGCGCTGATGCTGTTTTCTTTCTTTTTTTCTTTTTTTTTTTTCCAAACACTTGTAATTTTTTATTTAGAACTCCGATCGTCGAATTTTTTTCACTAAAATTCATATTTTTTTGCTCTTTAATTTGAGCTCAAATACGATACCCTTCCGACGTAAATTTAAAAACCGAAAAATATTTGCATTAACCGGAGCGATTTTTTATAAACGACCGTAACTTTTGATTTAGAACACCGAGCATCAAAATTGTTTGACCAAAATTCATATTTTTTTATCTTCATTTTGAGACCTCATTTGATACCATTTCGACGTAGTATTGAAAGCCGAATTTTATCGCAGCGTTTACGGTAACACGGTAACACAATAACAGTAACGGTAACACGTTTTATTAACAGACAAAATATCACCATTAACATTGCGTAATACAACAATCTATAAAAAAAATGGTGGATATCGTAATGAAACAATCTATCAAAGCATTATGGAGATGCAACTCCCGGAGAATCAAGAGAATAAAAGTCTAATACTATTGGATATAATCAAAAAGGCTATCAGGGGATGTAAAACATTCTTCAAGTTATTGAAGACCAAAGCAGTATGTTTTACAATCTATAGACCTTTATCCTTCAAACCCACAGCACATCAAACTTCATGAAAGGTTTATGACCTAGAAAATGCATTAAATAGCAGCAACTCGGCCTCATCAATAGAGAATCTAGGCTCCTCTATTTTTCTAAAGACAAAAATGCCTCACCATTTGAATCAACAACCTTCAATCACCTAGGCCAAAACCACACCACAACAAATAGTGGAATGCAAGGAAAGATTAAAACCAAATAAAGACACTATATGCCTGCAATAACACCTTTTACGATGAATACATAGCGATATTAACAGTAACACAGTAACACCCCTAAAACTAATGTATTAGAAAGCTTGTTGATATGAACCAAGTGAACAACACAATCAAATATTCTTTAAGACATCATAGATGCATCCTTAAACCAACCCTTAAACTGTGGGATTACCAATATTATCAACCACAACAGACTTACCATTATTTGTGTTCTCAACAGAATTATTAGTTTCAGGTTATCAAAAGAATCGACAATGGTAGCTTCAATATCTACCATGGCAGTTTCAATACCTGCCTTGGGATTCCTCTCAACCCCAGTTGCCTAGAGGAACAGTCCCCGACTCAATACACGAATTATCAGACTCAATACGTAGATTTCCAGAATTTTTCGAACTTGAAATGCTAGGAACAATAGCATTAGCAGAAGTAGATACCTTCGAATTAGTCGAATTTGCAACTATGGCTACCAAAGTTTGAACAACAGAGTACCGAGACCAAAAGAAAAGGGAGATCAGAATCCAGACTACATAAGTGAAAATTATACATGAACTCAAAAAAAAAAAAAAAAACAAATAAAGCAACAATGAACACTTGCCACTCGCCTGCCTTTAAATAACCAAGCATTATCAATGACATCCATTGGACACCTAAAGAAGACAAATAAAATGATGTCACAAAGTACACAATTACAAAGGCATTAGTCAAAGTATCTGTATCATCATTCATCAAAATGCAGCACCTTTAACCAACAAGTACATAGGCATTGGGACAACTACAAGTACAAAACAATTTAGACAAATTACTTTGGTACTGACATTCCCACTGCTTCAATTCTAGCTTACTGCCTATATATACCCAAAAGAAACGAGTCAATGAAAGTGAGCATTTGGTATAAATTCATTTATCCACCAAATTTTCAGTATGAAGGACCTCCAGAAATCAATCATTGAGGGCTAATCAATGAAAAATTTTTTTTGGAATTTTAGCCGCGCTATACAAAATTCGGATCACCTTGAACCTAGGTTTTTGAGTCGGAGTTTTAACGACGCTACACAAAAATCCGGATCACCTTAAACCTCTCGGAACAAGAACACTCAAATATTACGGGATGGAGTTGATTGGATTTGGTTTCTCATATATATATATATATATATATATATATATATATATATATTTGAACCAGGATTTTCTCACATAATTACCACATATAAGTTGGGCTTAGTTGTGTGTTTGCGAAAAAAATGAAAGGCATAATGGGTAAGGTGGACTTATATTATGGGCTGCTGGGTGGGCTGAGGGGGTGGGCTGAGCCCCCTCAGTCCTATGAATGGCTCCGTCCTTGCTCCAGAAATCAATCATTGAGGGCTAATCAATGAAAGTTATTATTTGCTTTAAAATAAAAATGCCATCTATGTACGTCCTAGTAAATGCATAATCTTCCGATTCAACTTCATCCACAAGAAAATGAAAGAATAGATTACATTACAGAGCAATAAATGAACTAAATTTCTTTCTCGTTTGCTTTTAAATAATATAATAATGGTGTTCTTCACAAATGAGATAATTTGGACATTTCTAAACAAGCATATATCAGTCACCATGAATATATTGACAGGTAACAAAAGATGTCCTGCAAACCGAGAAAACGAAACGAATACAGGTAATTGAAGCTGTAGTTCAAGAAAATCGAACCTGAACGCCTTTAATTGTATTGTCACGCCTTTAATTATACTGAGTAATGGGAGCTTGGTAATGGCTGGAGGGCTAAATTACAATTTTGGTCCTCTAACTAGACACGTTTTTCGATTTTGATCCTGGTTTTTCTCCGGCGACAATTTTAGTCCAGTAAGTTGTCTATTTTTTTTTTTTGCAAAAATAGTCCTGAACGCCGGAAAGACCACTTACAGGACTAAAATTGGTCTTTTCCGGCGACAATTTTAGTTCATTAACGTAAGTCCCGGCGTTCTTACCGAAAAGACCGCTTATAGAACTAAAATTGTCGCCGGAGAAAAATCAGGACCAAAATCGAAAAACGTGTCTAGTTAGAGGACCAAAATTGTAATTTAGCCATGGCCGGAGGGATGTTTCCGGTAAGGTTAGGGACGTTAATGAACCTAAGCAGGAAGAGAGAATTGAGGCCGGCAACGGCGGCCGGAATTTGGCCGGAGATGTTGGGATTATCAATGAAATTAAGCTCAATAACAGGGAAGGGACGATGGTTGCCGGAGCGTGGAAATAGTGCTATCCACTGGTATGAAGATTAGACTGAGTTTGTTAATGGAACGGACATATGTTTTGGATTAAAAGAAAGGGTAAAATAGTCCGAAGGAAATGTTTTGTCCTTAAATCAACAAAAAAATATAAACTGGATTAAAATTTATATACAGGACGGAAAGTGGACTAAAACATAATATTCCTAAAAAGAACAAAAATAAACAAATCAACTGAAGTAGTCTTACTTCTCTTCTACGAAGTAGCCGTTTTAACATTTTTCTCTTTTTCCCTCAAAAAAAAAAAAAAACATTTTTCTCTTTAATATTATTGATAACAATACCCAAATAAATATTTTAACATGTTTCAACGTATACAAAATTTATTGCTCGTTTTAACTTATTAACTATTTTAAAATTACCACAACGATGAACAGAATGGATCCTATGGTGTGATAATCAATAGTGAGGGTTGTATGAATGTGATCCTGCACATTCACAATGTTTATATGTATTATAAAACTTAATTATCGTAAAGATAAAAATCACATAGTAAAAAAGAAAATGAAAAAATGAAGTTGTCCTTTAATTTTTTTTGAATGTATGCACTCCAATAAATGTTGATTATTTCTAGTTAATAAAAAGACGTTCGAAATATATACTTTTCGGTAAAAATAGTTTTTTTTGTATACCCCTTAATTTAAAATAACCCCGACGGACAATTTGGCATTCGGGACGGGATAAAATAAACGGGTTATTTTTCATAAATAAAAAATACCCGTCTGAATTTGTTTTTATTTTTTTATAGCAATTGTCCGACATTTTAATAAGTAATTATGCTTGTCAATTACGATTTTTTTCTTTTTTTGAAGGCGTCAATAACGATTTTCAATTAAAAAACCATCGGAGGACGGTTCCTCCACCCGCTGTGTCATCTTCTTCCTCCGGCGTGATTTTAAACCCATCTTTTCATTATTCATCGTCATCTAATCCGAAAAATAAAAACCATTTATTTTCAAATTGTGATAGTGTATCAAAATACGACTATCACATGGCTTACTAAGAGAGGCTTTTCCGTTGCCTTTCTAGAATAGTTAGCAACAGCAAAGTAACTATAATTGTTAATGTTAGTATGGATATAGGTATTGAAAACATCAAGTTATAGTAAAAGTGAAGCATAACGAAGGATGACGAGAGGTGGCCTGAAAATCGTTTTATGTTAATTTACAGGATGAAACCTCAATGACGTCGTTTTGCTTGTAAGACTGTAAAAATGTATGCGTATTTTTATCCAAAGCGTATATATTTTCAACTTGGATAGTAGTGGTACAAATTGACTTTTGGGGTTTTTATCATTGAGAAATGTTATTTTTTATTGAGAATGTAGATACTTTGTTTATATATTATACTTAAATTGAGGGGTAAAGATGGAAAAAGAAAACAATAAATGTTGTATTGGAATTTAAAATGACAGATAAATAAAAACAAAGCAAATTTTGAAAAGTGATGGTTAAAAAAACGGATCGGTGAAGGAATCAAGGTCACTTTCGCTACTACTGCACTGTACTACACAAAAATAATTATTGTTTGAGGAATACTGACTAAACCGTAAAATATCTATTATTACATGAACATCCTAATTAAAGAGTAATATTTAAGCGTTGTTGGGTATTGTTGAAACAAATAGGATGCCTTCCAAGCTAACTACAGAACTACTGCTTAATTCTACGAGCCCTTAACCACTTGGAGAAATTACCCAAGACAGAGGGGATAATCCTTAATTTTGAAACCCTTATGATCGATGTTTATGCCAATAATCGATCAAAGAGTTTTAGTCCGCTTCAAATGTAAACAACCAAGTTTACCTTGCAAAAGTTGAACATTTGATCGAGGTTTATATATTTTGACAATTCGTAATAAGCAAGTAGCTAACACAATGGTATCGTTGAAATAATGCTAGTAGCATCAATCGTGAATGTGCACATTGAATCGATCAGAGATTTATGTGAGAAAGAGTTGAGACCATTTCTCTATCGGGTCGAATCACCACAAGCTTACCTATATTCATGATAGTCTTTTTTTATATTACCAAAATGAACTATTAATAACATAGAATGAACATAAATCCAAAAGTGTTCAGAAACGAACACTAGGGCGGAGTCTGACGGATTATTCAGGAGACACACGTTTTTACATATGGAGAAATGTGCTAGGATTCACCGGGCATCATGGTCTCTTGTCTAGTTTTGGAATTCTACTTTCTGAATTCATCGGGACATAACGACTTGAG
The DNA here is from genome assembly GCA_036785695.1 of Gentiana straminea. Taxonomy (NCBI): domain Eukaryota; kingdom Viridiplantae; phylum Streptophyta; class Magnoliopsida; order Gentianales; family Gentianaceae; genus Gentiana; species Gentiana straminea. Next base: position 6,047,632 of record JAVUPR010000299.1, on the reverse strand, counting down.
TGGTGCGCGTGCTGCATCGCACTACGAAAATTCCTTCTTTGCACCAATGATCTTTTTTCGGTTGTCTGTGACTTTCTTTCATGATATCTTTTATTCTATGGAAGCCATCAAGGCCTCATCGATCAGAAGGCGATGATATTAGAGAGACAACTTCATCAAAGAGGTTTGCGTCAGTATTGGTGGGCGCTACTTCTACATTACTGAAGATGAAGATTAAACTGGAACTAGTTGATATCAAACATGTTGTGCAACAATGTGTCAGTAGGATTACACGCGGCATGTTTGGATGGTTGGGCGCTCTTTGATGGTTATTTCCAACGTTGAACTTTGGAGCAAATAAGGAAGCTTCATTGGCTCTATGTTTGAGTAGAATTTCGCGAAAACATATCCTTTTAGTTGATAAGCATGATGTTTGTAAGCTTGCACATATATTGGGGCATCCGCTTCAAGCGGATATTGCCATTTTAGATTTGACAACCTTTAATGGTGAGAGTGGCAAATTTCTTATTGTGTATTTTGTCGTAGAATTGGGCATAGTGATTATCAATGCCCTTGTAAGACTCATTCCTTGAAGGATTAGTGTGTTGAGAATGGTTCCACTCAACCAAACAAAGTGTAGTGGGTGAAGAAAAGTGAAAATGGAAGGAAAGGTGAGGAACTTATGATAGAGGAGCGTGGGAAAGAGTGGAGGGGGTGTGAGGAAAATATGTTTTAAAGGTTTAACTTGAGGGTTTATCTTCATAGTGCTGCGACTTTAGGGAAGGTGGTGGACGTGATGTTAGGGTCTCCATCTTAGAGTGAGGATAAGGATAACAACAAACAATGGTGCACAGATAGGAAGGATAGGTGATGTGGACGTGATTGTTGAGAAAAAAGATGCAAGTCTCCTTTATCTTATTCGAACGTGAGGAAAATAAGTTGTTAATCTGGCCAGTTACTAAGAATGAGTTTCATGAAGCTATTTTCAGTTTGGATCAATCTAGTGCATCAAGGATTGATGTTCAATAGAGCAAGTTATTTAGACATTGATGGCATATAGTGGAGATGATTTAGTAGCAACTGCACAAGATTTCTTTGCACGCAACCCTTTACCAAAAGTTGTGTTACTTTTGGCCCAAAAGTTGTGTTACTTTTGGCCCGAGATGGCTGAATTTTATTATAAAAGACAAGAGGTCACAATATAATATTTATATCTTATGTCATGAAGGATATTGACAGAGTATCCTAACCATTCTTAGAACAGTTGTTGAGGAAATTGGGTGTCTCTGATCACTTCACTACTCGGATTATGAATAACTTGAAGGGTAGTTGGTTTTCTATTTCGAATAATGCCAGCCATGTAGGTCTCTTCCAATCTTCTAAAGGCATAAAGAAAGGTGACCCTGTATCACCTTACATATTCATTCTTGTTACAGAGGCACAATCTATGGGGCTCAAGTGGGTGTTTCAGTCTGGTAAGGACACTCACTCAACTCCACGGGGGTTCCCTATTATCACACACTCATTGTATGCAGATGACTTAGTAGTTTCTCTAATGGAGAAACTATTAAGAAGTTGATGAGCTTTTTGGAGCAATAGGAAGCTGCAACCGGTTAGAAAATAGAAGCAAGAGCTCTTTTGTGATTGGTAGGAAGGCTCCCTCAGCTACCGTTGCCCAAATAAAACTTTAACTCAGATGCAGTAGACAAATCTCCTATTATGTACTTGGGCTGTCTAGTTCATATAGGCAAGGCAAAGGCTTCCTACTTTAATGTGTTGGCACAAAAAATTGAGAAGTGGTTGCGAGGATGGTATGTTAAACTTCTATCTCATTGGGAAAGAGTCATATTAATTTAACATGTCCTCTCATCAATCCCAATAAATTTGATGGCAACTATGAAACTTCCAATATCTATTTGGAAACAACTTGAAAGGATCATGTCTCAGTTCTTATAGAGTGACACACAAGAAAAGAAGAGGGACTTGGAGAAAACAAGTGGATGTATGCTTTCATATTGAAGAAAATGGGCTTGGTTTTAGAAGTCTTAAGTGTATTTAGGAAAGTTTCTCCTGTAAGTTGTGGTGGAAATTAAGGTCTCGACAAGGGTACAAGTTGCATGCATGGAAGATGTTGTCTCCTACGCAAGGTTGCATGGATGAGCACTCTAGGTTTGCGGGGGTGCTTTCAAGAAATGGTTTTAGCTCCCTAAAACCTCTGGCAGGTTCATTGTGTCATCTGCTTATGACCAACTAAGAAGAAGTGAGAGTCAACTCAAATTTGTTTTCCTACGGATTTTATACCCCTTTTGACTCGTTTTACCTATTCCGGAAACATTTGTCTCGGTTTCGACACATTTTGCACCTTTTTTTATATTCACGGGATCTGGACGTATAGTCCGGGATTCTGGTCCCTTTTATGTATAATTGTTACACCCTATTGTCCCGTAGGGGTTATGTTTGGTATCGTTTGTGGTATTTCTCAGGAAGATTCGGAATGGTGAAAAGTCCACCTTTGGAGGAAAAGTCAATGGGCACTCGCCCATGGAAATCTAGGCCCTCGCCTACAACAACAGAGAATTTGGGAGAATTTACCCTGGTGATAGGCGCTCGCCCATGGTGCATAAGCCTGCGCCCATAAAAAGTCTTGAAACCCTATATCTGGGTCAATTTTTTGGTGGGCGGACACCTATCTTGGTAGGCGCGTGCCTACGGTGTTTTATGCCACTTGCACCAACCCACTTTAAAAGGCAATTTTAAATGGATTGACATATATCTTTATTTACTCCACTGGGCTCAGACCTGCAAATGCAACGTTTCAGCTTCTAGACTTTATTAGAGTAGATTCTTAGCTAGTATTAACAACATCTTTTGTAATAAATGCTTGGGTCATCTTGAAAATTTATATTATGTGAAGTTGATTTTCTTGGAATCGAAGTTTCTTCCAGTTCTGTCAACATAGGTACTTCTACTCTTAATCTTTCGATTGCATATTTATGTTCTCTAATGATTTCTTGTTTTTTTTATAGTTAGAATGGGTAGCTAATCTTTTTATAACCGAGTTATGTGATAATCTCCAAAATCGAACCCTAGCTTGTTAATGTGGTGTTTTTGATGTGTTTGATTGTTGATTCTCGATGTTGTAGTAGTTCTAGAACTTGTACTTGATTGTGTTTATTGAATTGATCACTCGATAATCGTTTTACACGTATCGTCTTTATAAATGTATTTTGTGAGAGGATACGGGAACCGGGGTTCTATAATCACTCTGTAAAACCGACTAATTTGTTTAGATTCGGTTTCGTGTGTGAGGTTTGTATCAACTTGTTGTGCATTTCATTGAACATAGACTGTGTTAGGTCAGTTAAATCCAGTCAGCTATTGAACCTTACATAGGAGGGTAGATTATTGTATGGTGTCTATTTTCGGAAATAGGAAACGACACCCTTCGAATGACATCGAGAATGTTTAGGCAGTTCAAGAACACCCCCGAACTTAGCTAGGGTTTGTGAGTATTAGATTGGATCATAGCTCGGCTATCTCTTTTAATTGTTTAAAACTCTCGTTGTAATTTAGTCATTGTAGAAATAGATTCATTAGTTTAATAACCTTCCCAAATATCATGTTGATCTGAACTAGAGACGATGCTTAGTTTTGGCACTTAACTAGATTCGTTGTGGGATTGCGACCTTGCTCGCCAGTTGTATACTATAACTGAATCGGTACTCTGCCGATCAAAGTGGGTATGAATATAACTGCCTTCAAGAAGCAAGAGATTAAGTACATTTGAACTTGGAGAAATTTGGAAGCCTTTTATTTCATGCAGAATCTCCTTTTCTTTTTCTTTTGGAGGCTCTATAATCACTTGCTCCCTGGCCCTTTCAAACGCCCTTTTTGCAGCTCTCATGGCTCTTTAATACATGCTTTTTAGAGATGTAAGAGAGCTATTGAACTGTGGGACATCCTCAGGTTCAGGCCACAAACAACCATCATATCATGGAGTCCTGTCTTTTGAAAGTTCATAAAAGCTCCTTAGGGAAAATTATTAAAATTCTCTTTCACTTTATCTTATATGAACTATGCCAAGAAAGAAATGCTCTTATTTATTGTGACTCAGCCCCTCTTATGAAAAACCCCATTCCCTTTTTGGTTCAGAATGTACGTTCAATTTGCTTCCAAGGTCATGAAACATCTCTTGAAGAGCAAAGAAGACAAAATCCTGGTAGAAAGTGGCATCTTGCATCATTTGGATTCACCTGGCCCTAAGAAAGTCAGATTTGTGTATTGATGATTTCTAAAAGGAAGTCAGTTGAAGCTTAATCGCGATGGATCTACGCTAGGCAACCGAGGGCCAACCAGTGGAGGTTTTTGTAGTGAGGAATGGATATGGCAATAGTGTTCTTTCAGGTTATAAGGCCTATGAGAATGGTTCCAATATGGAAGCTGAAATCAAAGCTATGCAAGCTGGCATTCTCAGATGTATTCAACATGGATACTGTAACATTCAAGTGCATTCCAATATTCTGGTGTTGTGGTGCATTTGTTGGTTTTTTTTTTAATTTCAGATGGAAAGGATTTAAGAAAGTTCAGAGATGGCAGCAGCTATGGAGGTTTTTTGCAGCTTGTAGCGGTCCTTAGTTTTAATGTAGTTTATTTTTGCCACATGCAGTGGAATCTTAGTTTATATATTCAGGGTTGTTTCATAGGTTGTTAGTTGTTTTTGTGAGACAGCCTTTGTTCTTGTTGAAGATTGTATATCACAACTTAAAGACACATTACGTTTTTGTGCTGATGATGCTTATGACAAAAAACTTAGAACATTTTCGAATGCGTCTGATGTCTATAAATAGACAACGAAAAAACACATTGTACCTCTTCATGAAAGAACATACCAGTTCGTCTTCAAAAGATGTGTTTCAATGAGCATGCACCCCATTTCTTTTCGGCGAAACCTGTCGCACTCAGTGTGCAACAACACATTCAAAACAAAATTAAAAACAGACTTTGTGAATAAAATATCTAACATTTTCCCCCTATTTTCTCACAAAAAAGGTTTGTATGTAAAAATCGGCTGCATCACCTAAGTGATTGCCTACGTACCCTTTTGGGGATCAAGCCACCGTAGTTCAGGCAGACACGGACTAAGCATCATCGTAGGAAATCATACATAAATGAAAGTAGCTTTTGGCTTTGAACTTCCACTTAGTGTAAACAACTCAAAGTCACATCAGGGCCCTGTGGTTAATAAATCTTGAACCAAGGACCCTATCATGATGTTACCGGAGTTATCACACATACTATTCCGTTAAAACAGTGTCTCTTCATTCCAACGCATTAATGGCCATGCGTACATCCCGAGATTCATGAATGCTTTAGAGACGGTCTAAATCTCATCGAAAGCGGCCTGACTTTCACACTCACATAAGTAAGTTCTTTTAAAGTGATACTGCGAGTCACTTTTCCCAATTACAGAACTTATTAAGAACTAATTTCAACCTTTACCATGCAGTAATTACTCACACTAGAGATTTTATGAATGGGATCTGTTAAATACTCTAGCGCATCGATCTAGTTATACTTTAACTTGTTTGTACCCTTTGAACTCTGTTTATTTTCAAAACATGAGTAGGGCTCCCGTTAAAACTAACTAATGTTTCATAGACCTTAATCCCATTCATTTTGATGTTATTGCAATCATCTCTCTAGGTAGTCCTTTTGTGAAAGGATCTGCTAGATTGCTCTTTGACTCTACATAGTCAACTGTGATTACTCCTTGCTTAAGTAATCCTCTAATAGACTGATGTCTCAGACTAAGGTTTCGTTCCTTACCATTGTAAGTCTTACTTGCTACTGAATATAAAGTAGCCTGATTGTCACAATGAATCATTACAGCTGGGGATGGCTTGTCCCATAAAGGAATGTCAATTGATAAATTCCTTATCCATTCAGCTTCTTTACATGCATCTGCTAATGCAATAAATTCTGCTAACATAGTCGAATCTGAGACACAAGTTTGTTTCTTAGAACACCAAGAAACAGTTGCACCTCCTAAGCTAAAAACCCATCCCATTGTGGATTTACAATTCGATTCTATGTTATTCCAACTTGCATCGATGTATCCTTCAAGAACAGCGGGAAAACCACGATACTGTAATCCGTATTCGATTGTTCCTTTTAAATATCTCAGAACTCTTGAAACTGCGTTCCAATGTTCTTTTCCTGGATTACTAGTAAATCGACATAACAATCCAACTGCATATGCAATGTCTAGTCTTGTGCAATGCATGTCATACATAAGACTTCCAATCACACTTGCATATTGTAAATGGTCGTAGCATCTACCGGTATTTTTCATTAACTTGATACTAGGATCCACATATAGGCAAATCAAAATACATGAACCATTTCTATACGTAGAATAGATACACTTATCCGCTTCATTAACTTTGAAGCCATTAGCCAACATCACTTTATTAAAATTTTCATGCCATTGCATAGGGGCTTGTTTTAATCCGTAAAGTGATTTCACTAGTTTACAAACTTTCTTCTCTTGTCCTGGTAAAACAAAACCCTCGGGCTGCTCCATGTATACCTCTTCATCCAAATCACCATTTAGAAAAGCTGTTTTAACATCCATTTGATGAACAACTAAATTGTGAATGGATGCAAGAGATAACAACACACGGATAGATGAAATTCTAGCCACAGGAGTGTATGTATCAAAATAATCTACTCCTTGACGTTGTTTAAAACCTTTTGCTACTAGGCGAGCTTTATACTTATTAATTGAACCATCTGCGTTCAACTTTCTTTTGAAAATCCTTTTAGAACCAATTGATTTAGAACCACTTGGCAAATCAACCAATTTCCATGTCTGATTTTTGACATGATAGAACTCATTTCATCGTTGATGGCTTCTAAATATGTGACAGGATCATTATCATCAATCATTAACTTGGATTGATGTGTAATATTATTTACATCACCTTCAAGTAAAATTGTCACAAATTCAGGACCAAAGGTTTTTTTTCTTTCCTTTGCCTTTTACTTCTCCTTATTTCTGAATCCGCTTGTGATTCCATAGGAGAGTCATCAAGAGATTCCTCACGAACTCTCTTGGAAGTACTAAGAGTAACATTATCTCCAAACCATCAAGAGATTCCTCATGTTCAGTATTTTCTCGTTTTCGAGAGTCTTCCTCAATACGTAGATGACGCATAAGGGATTCCAAAGTGTGCTTATTTTCATCATGTTTCAGTTTCTTTTTATAGCCATTCCACGAAGTTGGTAATTGAGTAATAATTGCTCCAACTTGGAATGCTTCAGGCAAAGTTATCTCAGTATTTTTAAGATTAGTAACAATAGATTGTAATTCGTGAACTTGAGTAAGAATAGACTTACTTGCAGTCATTTCGTAATCGAAATAGTTAGCAATCAAAAATTTCTGATTGCTTGTCTCTTCAATGCGATACTTGTTGTCCAGCGCCACCCATAATCCTTTGTTGTTTCGATTGTCCTATGTCCATTGTACACAGAATTAGACAGTGCGTTCAGAATGTGTCCTCTACACAAAAAATCATCATCATTTCATTTCCTCCTTTGTTCCTGCAGTTCCTTCTTGCGTTCATCAGTGTCGTCCTCTTGCTCATCTTCAACAGGTTGAAGATCATCACCCAAATTATAAGACAACTTGATCATCGTCAGGAAAAATAGAACCTTTTCTTGCCAACGAGTAAAGTTGTGTCCATCAAAACGATCAAGACGAACCAAGTCCTGATTCATGACTTGAATCGATGGTGCCACAGAATCATTCAAACTCAGATCCTTGAACGAAGACATCTCTTTAAAATTGTTAGAAAAATGAGATAAAACAAACAGATAGAAAGATTCTCCAAGGCACGTAATCGTTTCTTTAAAGAGATGTTTTAGATCTCTCTCATGATTCAGTGGAGTACAACTTAGAGACACATTACATTTTTGTGTTGATGATGCTTATGACAAAAAACTTAGAACATTTTCGAATGCGTCTGATGTCTACAAATAGACAACGAAAAAACACACTATACCTCTTCATGAAAGAACATACCAGTTCGTCTTCAAATGATGTGTCCCAAAGAGCATGCACCACTGAAATGGTGTGTCCCAACGAAAAATCCCTTCTACGAAATGGTGTGTCAGGTCGAACCCCGTTTCTTTCAAAACAAAATTAAAAACAGACTTCGTAAATAAAATATCAAACACATAGACCCAATTTCTTTCCATAACATCCAGTTTTTCCCGCATTGGATTTCTGGACTAGAGTTTTAAAAATGTGGGGTTGTACATTGATGACGTCTTGGACTTGAGGAGGCCTGGAATGTCAAAAACCTTGTGATTCGCTCTTTCTATTGATAAAATTACATGTTTGAAAAAAAATCCGAGTTGGGACTCAGACAAATCGGTATTCTCTGCATTGACGTCAATCGAGGGTCTACAAGAGTTATTTTATTTTATTTTGTTACGGTGTTGTTCCTAAGCTTTTGATAGTTTTTATTAAAGTAGTGATAGTGCCACAATAAAATGGTCACAGCAAAGTACCACAACAGTTCTTTGTACTATTGATTATGACGTGATACCAATTAATTCCAATGAGTCCCATAAAAATCAACAACAATGATATATGCACAACCAAAGTTATACAACGGATGACACAACATGATCTCTCATCCTTGATTTTGATGAGTCTATATCACAACCAATTAACACTCACTAAAATCAATGGTGGGAGATCACGTTGTGTCATCAGTTGTGTAACTTTGATTGTGGCTCTATCATTACCCAAAAATCAATGGTGTAAAATGTGTTTTGTACTCCCTCCGTTTTTATATATATGTCGCAGAGAGAAGTTCATACAAATTAAGAAAGTAATTAATATGTATCAAATATAGTGTTGAAAATGTATTTTTTTTATTGGAGATGTAAATATTTGTTGGTAAATGTGTTTTTAGTATTGGAAATGTATTTTTTCTATTGGAGATGTAAATGTTTTATTGGTAAAGGAGAAAAAAATAATAAATGATGCATTGTAAATATACAATGACATATAAATAAAAAAAGAAATAATTTTGAAATGTGACAGATAAAAAAAACGAATGAGTACTTTGTTATGACCATTTTGTGTTGGCACAAACAATTTTTTTTATCGAATAGTGATAGTGTCACAATAAAATAACCATAACAAATTACATAACACACTTTTAAACTATTGGTTATGATGTGAGATCTATTGATTCAAATGATTAATATAAAAATCAACGATGAAAAAATATTATGGCTCTTTGTTATATGTTTATGTTGTTATACAAATATTTCACTATTTTATCTGGAACATTTTTCTTTCGGTTATGCTTTTGCACTGCCAACCTCGATTTGAAGCTGGGTGTGAGTGTACTTTAGTTAATATCCTACTCATTAATAAAACAAATAAAAGGGAAAAATAAATATTTTTCTTGCATGAAAAATCCATGTGTTGTTAACAGAAATTTGACGTTAAGACCTATTGTCCTACAAAAATTGACACATGTATGTATGTATATATATGACTCCATAAGATTAGTCCATCAGTTTAGGATACCCCTTAAATCTATTATTGTCATTAAAAACTTTCTAATACATGACTATTTTTAAATTATTATTGTGGTACTCAGCTTAATTAATTTACTAAGATGCCCTTAAATATCCGATTCATATATTATTGTAGATGATTTAGAGTAATAAGTATAGGATCCTCATTCTATGGCTATGAGTAATTAAGAGGATGTTATGATGACTAATTGAGGATTATGATTCATCATTCTCGTCCTATCTTAAAATTAATATCCGAATATATATATATATATATATATATATATATATATATATATATATATATATATATATATATATATATATTCGAATTATTCTAATTATTCTAGCACAAAAATATGGAATAGTCGTAAAACTATATTTTTATACAAAATATTTTTAACAATAAAACAATATCGTTTTAATCTCAAAAAAATCGAAACCACATCTTGGTCCTTGGTGTACATGCATCCGCCCCTATATATATATATATATATATATATTGACTATCTTGATTTCGTAATTATACACAATAAAATTACCATATGAATATACGATTTTATACATCCCCTATTACATGCAATTTTAAATTAGCCAATCTCCAAAGATTGATATTAGCTGTCACTGCCAAATTTTCTCCCTCTCTTCAATATTTCTCCTTTTCTCGATAACCCTATCCCACCTCACTATATATTCCCACACCGCTCTTCCCACTCCCTTACCCCATGCAAAAACAGCCAAACGCCCTCGCACTGACAAGCCACAAAAAAAAAAAAAAAAAAAAAAAAAAAAAAAAAAAAAAAAAACCCCTCTTTTTTGGATTTGGAAAAAAAAAATTTATATTTTATTTTCACTTCAATGCACAGCAATCTGGAGTGTTTTGGTGATTGTGTTGGGTTAGAGAGTTGCGTTGATTTGATATCGGATTTTGATGAGTTAATTCCGGTTAATTCGTCTGGATCCGGCGGCCGAAAAGTTGGTGGTGGTGGTTGCGGTGGTGGTGGTGGTGGAGGTGGTGGTGGAGGAGGAAAGAAGAAAAAGTTGGAGAAAGAGTATCCGCCGCCGATAACAGCGTTAGTGAGGACTGGGAATTTGCCTTCTCACATGCCGTGGGTGATGAAGCGGCATTATACAAGTGATGGCAGATTAGTGATTACCGAGGAAAAAGTGAAGCACCATGAGTATTTTATAGCGGATCGCAATGATGGCCGGTTAACTCTCCGATTGGTCCCTTTTTATGAAGAAAACATTTTTAATTCCGGTGAGATTTTAGAGCAAGAAGACAACAAAGAATCAGATTCTGTGATGATGGGTTGTGAATTTCCTGAAGAAAATGTTGATCAGGAGGAATTAGAAGCAATGCCGTATGAAGAAGAGGTTGGTTGCATGGAAGAGGAGACAGAGGTGGTGGTTGACGGCGGCGCCGGAGAAGGAGCGGGTGTGGAGTTGTATGGTGGTTGTGAGGGTTTCCGAAGGGTTTCTTGCCGTTACGGCATGGCGATATCTCCAACGCTTAGTCCAGTTCATATTTGATGATATCAATTTTAATTTTCAATTATTATTTTTGGGTACATTAATTGCCTTTCATTAAAATAAAAATAAAAAACTTATTGATTTTCATCCTGAATCGAAATTGTTGATCATACTCTTCACTTCGATTTCTTTTGATGATTGTCACGGCTATAAGATTGATTAACATAATACAAAATAAAATCCTGTAACATAGTCCAGATAAAATCTGTAATCCAGATTATTATTAAGAAATAAATCAATATAAATCCAAGTGATTTTTTTTTCGAATACGAAATATATGCGTGCACATTTTTTTTACAATTAATCGAAATTTTGTTTAAACTTTTAATTAATTATTTATATATATATATATATATATATATGTATATATATATATAAGACTGATTTTTTGCGCAGGAGATGATGAACTCATTCCTATAACTCCCCGTCCCGGACACCGAATCCTTATTCGGAAAATGGAACGTTCGGCACGTGACATTTAGAGAAAATCCTAAACCTCACGTAAGCCTTACATCATATCAGAGTAATTAACAATAAATGCGGAAATAAAAAAAACCAAAGATTCGGGATTAAGACCCTCGGGGTCTTACATATAACAACCCAACCAGAAAGTAACTGCTGTCAAACTATATCATAAATAATCGAAATAAATGCTAAGCATCCCAAATGAACATCCATGTCTAAAAAGAAAAGAACGACCGTAACAACGGGCAACAATGCCTTATTCAAAAGGTATTAAAACAATAAACTAGAACATAAGCTCCAATCCTAAGCCTGATCTTCGAACTCTTCCTCAGAAACATCACCAACCTGCATATCTTCTTATTCCAAAAGAGGAGTAAGCTCATGCATAAGCTTAGTAAGGAGAAAGAAGATCAAAAGTGAGATTCATGGTTGTCCATAAGCCGGAAGACACGACATGAATCTTCTCTATCCACTTTCACAAACAATTTAAAACAATACATTTAACATAAGGGAGAAACCACTTTGGAGTACGTAATCAATGCATAAGAAAACATGCCTATTTGCTATATCCGTTTATCTTGCACATACATGTTAGTTACATTAACTACTTACTTGCTTACTTAACATATTCATGTCCTTGTCTGTTTCCTATCCGTGATTCTTGTCTACTAGCTTTAAAGCGCAGGATACAACTCGGCTAGCACAACTAACTACACCTCCAACATGGGACTTACTTGCCCAAGGTACACTTATAAGCATACCGCCTAACGGCTTGGCTAATATAGCTAGTCACACTCTCCGACATGGGTCTTAACTGTGCCCAAGGTAACCCGTCTATTCGTGCTTATTAACGAATACCTTGCTAAGTAGATTCGATAACATGTAAATCAAATATGAGCACATAAAGCACATAATTCTATATTAAAAATCCATGTCTAACCTATAGGAAACATGCAAAGGCCATAACCACACCATACTACCAACCTATCTCCACTAAATATGAAAACAGAGCCCAGAAAATCATCCAGAAACCTAGATAACATTCTGAAAGCGTTGCTGACCTCACTGAACAACCAGAAACCCAATCTGAGACTTTCCTGGGACGCTTAACCGAGAGATGCCCTCGGTTCAGCGAGCCAGTGAATCCCAGATTCACTTTCTGCTCTAAGACTAGTCCGGCATCTTGTCCTAAAACACATAACATGTCCAATTTCGTGCCAATTTACAGAGAACAATATTTAAACATATTAAAAACATAGTCTTTAAAACCAAAACGGATACTTTTGATAAGAAGAACTCCTTACCTTTTAGACTTCAAAGCACCTCTAGCAATTTGCTGAATTTAAGAAATTCTACGAACAACTCCTACATAACGATGAATGTTTATATCAATTCCATGTTAAGAACTACGATTTTACAATGATACGATGATGAACCTTAATTTTTAAAGGTATGGCTGAACTAAAAGAATAAATAGGGAAATATACCTTCTTGAAAATATTAAATGGCCTGGATAAAATTGTCCTCCTCGTTGGTGTGATCGTTTTGACCGCTTATATCTGAAAAACGGATCACCGGAACACCGTTAAAAGGCATTTCTTTCACACAGTTGCCGACGGAAAAAGGGTTGATCAAGTCGCAGCTTTTGCTTTCTGTTCCAATATAATAAACAAGTTGCTCTCCTGAAAATCCATCCAAGCATACACCCAATAATTGATGCTACTTGTTCTTTTCTTCATAAAATTGCATATTGTGTTCTCTTGTCCTCGCCGAAATATGCACCCTTCCCGTACTTTTTTCGCCTTTTTTTCGTTTTGAAACAGACGGCACACAACACATCTTTTATAATAGATGTAGTCTTTTTCCAAAGTAATTTGTGTCGGTTAATATCCTAATAAATATATATCTTTAATTAATATCCTTAATTAACGGATCACCGAAAATCTCGTAAAAAATATCTATCTAAATTCCCGGTCAAACACGTCGTTATCGATGACTTACTAATCCCAAAAAGAATTTACTTATTATCGAAAAGACAATAATGCCCTTAAATTAAAATTCGGGGTTTTACATTCTCCTCTCCTTATAAGAAGTTTCGTCCTCGAAACTTGGCGCACCTGGTAAAGAGGGAATTTCATGATATCGATTGATCATTTTCGCTTCTAGCTCCCAGGTAGCTTCTTACGCCATATGATTACTCTATTGAACAAGAACTAGAACCGAAAACTTTTGCTTAGACCATTGTCATTTCCTACCCAAAATCCTTATTGGTCTCTCTTCATAAGCCAAGTTGTATTGAAAAAGTTCATGATCAACGTCCGCTACTAACCTTGGGTCAACAAAGCATATTTGTAGCATCGACACAAGAAACGCATCATGCACTCTAGCCAATGATGGAGTCATCTGCGGCCGATAAGCTAAAGGACCAACTCTTCCCACAACTTCCAAAGATCCTACATATCTCGGATTTGGCTTGTCTTTCTTGCGAAAACGTCTAACACCTCTCGTAGGTGAAGCTTTAATGTATACTTTCTCACCAACTTCAACCTCAAGCGGCCTACAGTGTTTATCTGCCGTATTTTTTTCTTTTGACGATCTTGAGCATCTTTCATACATTCTCTGATCATCAAGACCTTCTCTTTAGCTTCATGAACTAACTCTAGACCCTCTCACCTACTTCATCCCAACATACAGAGGATCGGCACTTCATACCATACATTGCCTCAAAAGGAGCCATCCCAATACTCGAATGGTAACTATTGTTGTAAGCAAACTCCGCAAGCAACGAGTACTTAGTCCACTTACCTCCAAACTCAAGAATGCAAGCACGTAGCATATACTCGAGAGCCTGAATCGTCCTTTCGGACTGTCCATCCGCCTGTGGATGAAACATTGTACTAATATTCAATTCTGTACCCAAAGCTTTCTGCAAACTCTTCCAAAACTGAGCCACAAAACGACTATCTCGATCAGATACTATTGAAACTGGGACTCCATGCAAACGAACCACCTGATTAATATACATCAAAGCCATCTGCTCTAATGGCGTACCCTTCTTCAAGGCTAGGAAATGGGCACTCTTTGTCAAACGATCGATCTACTATAACCCATATCATATCAACACCGCCAGCTAAATATGAATTCCATAGTAATCTTCTATCATTTCCACTTTGAGATACAAAGAGGTTTCACAAACCAGCGGGTCTCTAATGCTCTGCCTTAACCCTCTGACAAAAATCACATCGGGAAACATAACTTACAATATCATTCTTCATTGCTTTCCACCAAATATGCTGACATAAGTCTCTGTACATCTTGGTAGCACTTGGATGCATAACAAAACCCGATTGATGGTATTCTTCCAAGATTTATTCCTTGACATTCAACACCCTAGGAACACACAGACGTCCTATAAACCAAACCGAACCATCATCTACAACATCAAAACCCATATGCGGCTTGTCATCCGACTTCTGCTTCATCTCTTGAAGAAAAGCATCATTCAATTGCATTTCTTTAATCATATCCAACAATGTAGGTCGAACAAAAATTGTAGAAACGATACTTCCTTGTGGAACTTGATCACCAAGCTCTATCTGAAGTTGATCTAACTACTTTATAATCTCTTCTTGGCTAGTTAAGTTCGAAAATGCCCTCCTACTTAGATCATCTTCAACCACATTTGCCTTTCGAGGATGGTACTGAGTATCGATGTCACAATCCTTGACAAACTCTAGCCATATTCTTTGCCTCATGTTCAATTGTTTCTGCGTAAAGAAGTACTTAAGATTCTGATGATCACTGAAAATCCAAGTCTGTACACCATACAAATAATGTCTCCAAATCTTCAAAGCAAAGACAACTACAACTAACTCCAAATCATGTGCGGGATCATTTCTCTCATGAATCTTCAACTTCCTCGAAGCATATGCAGTCACTTTACCATTTTTCATCAAGATACAACCCGAACCATGACCTGAGGCATCTGTATAGATATCAAACTCTTCTAAACAAACTGGCAATGTTAACACTGGTGATGTAACTAACCTCTCTTTATGTTTCTGAAAATACTTTTCACAATCACCTGACCACTCGAACTTAACTCCTTTCTGAGTCAAATGAGTAAGAGGCAAAACAATCACCGATAAGTCCTTAACGAACTTCCTGTAATAGCCTGCTAAACCAAGAAAACTACAAATCTTAGTAACTGAAGTAGGTCTAGGCCACGAAACCACTGATTCAATCTTAGCTGGATCCACTGAAATTCCATCTCCTAAAATGATGTGACCAAGGAAAGCAACATGATCCAACCAAAACCCACACTTGCCAAACTTTGCAAACAACTCTTTTTCTTTTAAGGTATGCAACACTATTCGTAGATGCTTCTCATGATCTTGTTCATCCTTAGAATAAATCAAAATGTCAGCAATGAAAACAACAACCAACTGATCCAAGTAAGGGGTTAACACTCTATTCATCAAATCCATAAAGGCTGCCGGAGCTTTAGTCAAACCGAAAGGCATGACCAAGAACTCATACAACCCATATCTAGTACTGAATGCTGTATTGGGTACATCTGTTACCCAGATCTTCAATTGATGATAGCCCGAATGGAGGTCAATTTTCGAAAACAACTTTGACCCTTGCAACTGATCAAACAAATCATCTATCCAAGGGAGAGGATACTTATTCTTGATAGTCAACTTGTTTAACTCCCTATAATCTACACATATCCATATAGTGCAATCTTTTTTCTTTACAAACAGCACTGGTGCACCCCATGGTGAAGTACTTGGCTGAATTATCTTCTTCTCAAGCATATCCTCTACCTGTTCTTTCAATTCTTTAAGTTCCACCGGAGCCATCCTATATGGCTGCTTAGAGACTGGTCTTGCATCTAGAACTAGGTAAATCTGAAACTCTATTTCTCGGTCAGAAGTATTCCCTGGTAAATCATCTAGGAACACTTCCGGAAAGTCCCCAACCACTGGCACATCTTCTACCTTTAACCCTTCTTTTGGCTTAGGTCCTTCTTTAGCATTCATTGCAAAAACCCAAAACATCTCGCAATCTTCCCTGCACGCATCTGCAACTTTTAATGCTTAATGATAGGAAAATTTAGGCTTGAACTCTGAAAGATTCCCATGAAATACAACTTCTGAATGCAAGGGTGAGTGAAAGATCACTCTCTTTGCCCTACAATTGAGATGCACATAATGGCGTGTTAACCAATCCATGCCAAGTATGACATCTAGATCCATGGAATCCAAAACTATCAAATCTGCATCAGCTCTCTTATTGCCATCTTCGATCTTACAACCACGAATCACTTCGTCTACTAACTTGCTGACACCCAAAGGGTTAGAGATAACCAAAGAAGGAGAAAACTTGCTAAAGATATGTTAATCTTATGAACTAGGTGGCGGAAGATAAAGGAGTTAGATGCTCCCGTATCGAACAAAGAAAATGCAGAAACAGAATTACAAAGATGGAGCCTACACAAAAACTGGATTCAAGATTCACAACTTAAGATTAACATCCTAGACAGCAGTTTTGACGCCAAAGTTTCCCTAACTTAGGCTCTGATACCAACTGTAACGCCCCGTCCCGGACACCGAGTCCTTATCCGGAAAATGGAACGTTCGGCACGTGAAATTTAGAGAAAACCCTAAACCTCACGTAAGCCTTACATCATATCAGAGTAATTAACAATAAATGCGGAAATTAAACAAACCAAAGACTCGGGATTAAGACCCTCGGGGTCTTACATATAACAACCCAACCAGAAAATAATTGTTGTCAAACTATATCATAAATAACTGAAATAAATGCTAGCATCCCAAATGAACATCCATGTCTAAAAAGAAAAGAACGACCGTAACAACGGGCAACAATGCCTTATTCAAAAGGTATTAAAACAATAAACTAGAACATAAGCTCCAATCCTAAGCCTGATCTTCGAACTCTTCCTCAGAAACATCACCAACCTGCATATCTTCTTATTCCAAAAGAGGAGTAAGCTCATGCATAAGTTTAGTAAGGAGAAAGAAGATCAAAAGTGAGATTCATGGTTGTCCATAAGCCGGAAGACACGACATGAATCTTCTCTATCCACTTTCACAAACAATTTAAAACAATACATTTAACATAAGGGAGTACGTAATCAATGCATAAGAAAACATGCCTATTTGCTATATCCGTTTATCTTGCACATACATGTTAGTTACATTAACTACTTACTTGCTTACTTAACATATTCATGTCCTTGTCTCGTTTCCTATCCGTGATTCTTGTCTACTAGCTTTAAGGCGCGGGATACAACTCGGCTAGCACAACTAACTACACCTCCAACATGGGACTTACTTGCCCAAGGTACACTTATAAGCATACCGCCTAACGGCTTGGCTAATATAGCTAGTCACACTCTCCGACATGGGTCTTAACTGTGCCCAAGGTAACCCGTCTATTCGTGCTTATTAATGAATACCTTGCTAAGTAGATTCGATAACATGTAAATCAACTATGAGCACATAAAGCACATAATTATATATTAAAAATCCATGTCTAACCTATAGGAAACATGCAAAGGCCATAACCACACCATACTACCAACCTATCTCCACTAGATATGAAAACAGAGCCCAGAAAATCATCCAGAAACCTAGATAACATTCTGAAAGCGTTGCGACCTCACCGAACAACCGAAACCCAATCCGAGACTTTCCCCGGGGACGCTTAACCGAGAGATGCCCTCGGTTCAGCGAGCCAGTGAATCCCAGATTCACTTTCTGCTCTAAGACTAGTCCGGCATCTTGTCCTAAAACACATAACATGTCCAATTTCGTGCCAATTTACAGAGAACAATATTTAAACATATTAAAAACATAATCTTTAAAACCAAAACGGATACTTTTGATAAGAAGAACTCCTTACCTTTTAGACTTCAAAGCACCTCTAGCAATTTGCTGAATTTAAGAAATTCTATGAACAACTCCTACATAACGATGAATGTTTATATCAATTCCATGTTAAGAACTACGATTTTACAATGATACGATGATGAACCCTAATTTTTAAAGGTATGGCTGAACTAAAAGAATAAATAGGGAAATATACCTTCTTGAAAATATTAAATGGCCTGGATAAAATTGTCCTCCTCGTTGGTGTGATCGTTTTGACCGCTTATATCTGAAAAACGGATCACCGGAACACCGTTAAAAGGAATTTCTTTCACACGAGTTGCCGACGGAAAAAGGGTTGATCAAGTCGCAGCTTTTGCTTTCTGTTCCAATATAATAAACAAGTTGCTCTCCTTAAAATCCATCCAAGCATAAGGGGGGGGGGAGAATGTAAAGTCCCACATCGGTAAAATAAGAGAATACTCACCCTCATATAAGTGTGAGACATAAAGATCTTGTCAACTCGGGTTAGTCCTTTTAGACCAAGCGAGGACGGCGGTCTAAACAGTTGACCGGACATTTATGACTCATTTAGCGCTACCAGGCCCGGGAACGGGGCGTTACATATATCACTGTATCACTATCACAATATGCATTGTTAATACTATATACTATTATTATTTATTTTTAATTATACTTGACGCAGTATTAAGTAGGGATAATTGGTTTGGTTTGGATGGGTTGGTTTGGTTTTCATAGACTCTGGTCGGTTTGAGGAGCCATAATTTGTTCCTCAAAGCAAACCATAAAATGAAGTAAATCACAATGGTTTAGTAAGAATTGGCTTCGGTTTGAATTTGGTTGGTTTCGATTTAACAAGTCTAATTTTTAAGAAAAACATGACAACCAACCATTTATTACATAAACTTTAAATAGCAACATCTACACTAAAATAAATCACAAACCAAATGTTTGTATCACATATTTTACATCAACGGCAAAGGACAATCGAATTATGAAATCGACGAGTAATGAACTTATAAATATTACTATCAATATTTCTGCGGTCATGAGTCTTTTTTTATTCTGTATGTCATTACACTTACCTTATCTATTTTGTTGAGAATATTCTCGATACACAAAATCGTTTTGAATAATATTTTTGATACACAAGATCACTTAGAATAATCTTTGTAATCAATCACATTTATTGCGTTTACATTATGGCTATTTAGTATAAATACATTACTATTGTACTTAATGAAATCAATAGAAATTCAGTTTTATCATTCTCGATATGGTACCAAAGCTTTTGACTAACGTCTTTCAGGCCCCAGTCAATCGTAAAAAAATCGTTTGGGTGGGGGTTCGTTACCGTAATCTATACGAACCCTCACCCCCTCACTCGTCTTCCGTCTTCATGTTTTGTTTGTCACCCGTCTTCCGTCCTCATGTTTCGTTTGTCCTTTAATTTTTTTTCCGTTGATTTTGTTTTTAGTTTCATCAAAATATATTACTCTCATGTCATGATTATTTTTCAAACCAGATAAACGCTTTTGTAGGCCATGACGATTTCTTTTCAATTCAATGGTAATTTTTTCAATTCAATGGTAAAGTTCAACATATGTTTTTCCAATCAAAAATTCTTTGTTTCTCTTTATTCCACTTATTCTCTTCCTCTACTTCTTATGGGGGCATACGTCCCTTTCATCTATTATGGTTCGTACGACCATCCATTCCAAATTTTATTAAAGGTTTTTATAATCCTTCAGTTTCCAAAATTTCTAAATTAGGGTACAACCCTCTGACGTTGCTGGATCTCGTCTATGAATAAATACGGGCCGTATTTCCCTTGTGACAATTAATCCAAGAATATGCCCCAAGAACAAGATGTAAAACGGTGGTGGTGTTTGTGATTTTTAGACTGAGCCTGGGTTATTTTCCCAAGTTGCCTTCGTATCATGTTAATTAATCAGGAAAATCAAGTCTTTCGTAGTTCCTTAGGGTTGTTTATATAGTGGATGGCTCATCCCTTTCCTTGTTCTACAAGGATTCGTATTCTTAGTCCCTAAGGATAATCACGTGTGGATCCCTATAATTTAGGGATAATTATGGACATATTTAAATGATAGATCAGTGTCATTATGTCATGAGATTCTTTCCATGTTTATCTGATATTATTAAGCACGTGTGCCAAATACGAATAAAGAAGGTTCTGGACGACATGCGTCGAACCTCCTAGGCCATCTCGACCTGTATTGTGTTACCCGACCTTCACTCTTACCGAGCCGACATGTGGTGGTAAGTTAAGAAGGGCCAAGCTGACCTCCTACCGGGGGTTCAGGTCCGCTTCTTCACCAAAACTTGAGGCTCCTGGCCTTTACTACTTATTAATTCTCTATCTTCATTTATGACTTAGCCACTCTAGAGATGACACGTGGCAAGGGCTAGTCCGACCCTCGTCATAAGCCCCCCAGATTTGGCTGAACTACTCGTTGTGAGGTTGAATCTGTTAGAGGTGTTGTTCGGCCACTGTCATCTAGACTTGTAGAATTTTGCAGTGGCCTTCTCTGCCAACTGGCAGAGTTACCGTTATGACGTTGTCATAACTACCTCGGGAATCGAGGCGTTTTTGCCTATATCGTTTGAAGCGATGGTTTCCGAGAACATGTCATGGGGTTCATACCCCCGTCGAATCAATTGTTCGATCAACAGTTGGTTGATGCTGCATTTAAGGCCATAAAATATGTAAGTCCCGCTTCTTCAATCGCACTTTGTATGTAACTTGGTAGGATTTCCCATATTTGATGACTTGTGGATGCAGGGATCCCTTACCGGCCAGGATGCCTTTGCAAGGCTTGCTGCGTCTTCGGCGGCGAAATTGAAGAGGAAGATTGCCGACCTGGAGAAGATAACCTTCGATCGTCCTCAAAAACTCAAGGACGTGACTAAGTCCAAGGATCAAGAAATTAGAACTCTCAAGGAGCAGCTCCAGGCTCAGCTGGCTGGACTGACGGCTTTGGGAGCCAAGTATGTGGAATCCGACCTGCGGAGCTTGATTTAAATCTGTCCTGCAGACTTTATTGAGTCCGACCTGCAGAATAAGAGCCGATCTCTGGGATGACTGATACGGAGCTAGCTGACGTTGGCTTCAAGGCCATGGAATACGTAAGCTTGCTTTCCTTACTTGAGTTGTAGACTTTGATAACGTTTCTCGTTTTTGTTGTTCTGTTATGCATGGAACCTGGGTTGGCCAGGACGTTTTCCTTATGCTGGGCAAGTCTTCAGCCATTACTAGATATTTGAAGAAAAGGGTTGCCGACCTACGGTAGACCAGGAAAAAGATGAAGGGATCTGTTGAGTCCAAATATAAGGAGATGATGGTTCTCTAGAAGCAACTCCAGGCTCTGGAGTTTTAGCTTAAATCCTTAAAAAAAAGGTTTGCTGAGAAAACCGAACTGGAAGTTATTGTTCCAGCTCGGATTGATGAGGCCATCCAAAATTATGAGGCTTCGGAGGAGTCCACTCAGGCTTTGAAGCTGCGGCTTACTCCGATCCTGAACCACGGATATACTTTAGGCGTGGATGAGTCAAAGGGCCAAGTCGCTGACTTTGTCATGGACAACCTTCCTAGCAAGTCCCTTTATAGGCCTAGGATGAGTGTGGTCTGTGACACTCGTGTGAAAGACTTCAAGTAAGGGATACGCATTGTGTTCTAAGTACTCTCGCCACCCTGCAGCTGCTCCTACTTTGGCTCCTACTTCTTTAGAGCCACAACAGACTCCAACCCAAATGCTTAGATCAGTAGGCTTATGGAGTTGTATTCTTAGTTTTTTGTTTTGAAATTTCATTTCAAATACATTGTAATCCTACAATTTGATAATGGAAGTAGAATTTTGTTAAGTTTTCGGCCTTAACTTTATTTCGAGCACTTCCTTTAAGTACTTGCTTTAATTCACACTTTCTTTAAATGCTTCATTAACGGTAGGGTATCTTGCCTCCGAGTATGCCATGCATTAACTTATGGTTTTGAATGGCATACTTATAGTTTGTCACGTTTTTGCTCGGGTCTGTTCTACAGACAACGAACAAAACTGAGTCCGACTTGTGGACTTAAAGAGTTTGTTTTGGAAACTTCTTGAGTCCGACCTGTGAACTTAGGGATGGTCCTTTGAAAACTCACTGAGTCCGACCTGCGGAATTTGGTTCGAGTCTAGCCTGTAGACCTAATGAGCTTGTCCGACAAACTTCGCTGAGTTCGTCCTACAGAGCACGGTTCGAGTCTGTCCTACGGACTTGGAATTTATCATTTGCTAACTTTGATGAGTTTGACTTGCAAAGCTCACGTCGGATCTGTCTTGCAGTCCTGAATTTTTTACTGAGTCCAACCTGCGGAGCTCAATTCGTCAATCCTGTTGACTTATGAATTTTAGCAGAGTCCATCCTGTGGCGCTCTACTTATCTGTAGGCATTCTTCCCAACAAGAGTTTGTACAGAGTTCGCTCCAACAAGGTCTATGATGACTGTTTGAAGGAGTTTAAAGATGGAGTGGACATTGCCACCAAGTATGTTCGTCGGGGTACTCCCCGGAAAACTTCTGAGTTAGCTCATCCAGTTGCCTCAAAACCGCGTCAAGCTCCGGTTCCAGATGCTTAGCTTAGTCTTTTAGACTTTTGTGCTTCTTTTTTGCTCTGAAAAAATCCTTAGATTTGTAACTTGTACGCTTATCTGGATAATATATGTTTTGTCAAGTTCTTTTGCCTTGGATTGTTTTAAGTACTTATTTGCACTGTTTTTGCTCTATAGTTGAGTGAGGTGCTCCCCCAGTATGCCATGCATTAACTTATTAATTGTTGGATAGCATACTTAGTGTGCATTTAAATAGTTGGGTTTTATTGAGTGACTGTCCTACAGACTTAGGAAGTTTGATGTTGCAAACTTACTGAGTCTGATCTGCAAAGCTCAGAACGGAATGTTTGTCCTGCAGATTTAATTTTTGAAGTCTAATTTTTTGAGTCTGGCCTGCAGATTTAATTTTTGACTTTGACTTTGAGTCTGTCACTTGATTTTTTTATTTTTTTTATTTTTTTAGTTTGACTTAAAGGCTTTAAATATTTTTGAGTCTGTCTTGCAGACTTACTTTTTTGAGTCTGACCTGCAGACTTAATTTTTTGAGTGTGGCTTGCAGACTTAAATTTTTTGAGTCTGTCCCAGCAGCCTTAATTTTATGAGTCTGAACTGCAGACTTAAATTTTTTTATGAATCAGATCTGCGAACTTAATTTTTGGAGTCTATCATGCAAACTTTATTTACTTTTTGAGTCTGACCTAAACACTTATTTTTTTGAGAGTCTGACCTAAACACTTAATTTTTTGAGAGTCTGACCTGCAGACTTAATTTTTGTGAGTCTGACCTGCAGGTTTAATTTTTGAGTCTGTCAGGCATACCTTATTTTTTGAGTCTATCATGCAGACTTTATTATTATTATTTTTTTGAGTCTGTTAGACATACTTTACTTTTTGAGTCCGACCGGCAGACTTTATTTTTTGAATCTGGCTAGCAGACTTAATTTTTTGAGTCTGAGGGCAGTTTGAGTCTGACCAGCTGACTTAATTTTTGAGTTCTTGGTGGGGTATCTTGCCACTCAGCATGCCGTGCATTAAATAACAGAATTTGGATGGCATTATTAGATTTTTGTATGATTTTTTATTTGAGTCCAACCTGCAAAGGTCAAATAGTGCGTCTGATCTGCAGACTAGTGAATTTTGCTAAGTCCGTCCTGCGGAGTTCAGTTGTCTATCTTGCGGACTTAACGAATCGGTTGAATCCGGACTACGGAGCTCAGTTTGTCTGTCCTACAGACTTAAAGCTTTTATCTTAAAGCCATTGCGTATTATATACAATAAAAAAAGAAATATAATATAGAAATAATAGTGGTAAATTGAAATAATTTATTGAATTCTGGAACCTGTCCCGGACGTAAAGCTTGAAGGGATTATTTGCATGCCAGCTTTGTGGAATGGTCATGTCATTTGAATCTGTCGGTTGATATGCACCCTTGCCTTGCAATTTTACCGCTTTATAGAGGTGACTTGCGGACCTCGGTTAGTCTGACATGTAGACTTGTAAATTTTATAGAGGCCGACCTGCGGAGCTCAGTTGTCAGTCATGCTGACCTGAATTTTTTGCTGAAACTGACCTGCGGAACTCAGTTCGTCAGTCCTGCTGATTTATAATTTTTTGTTGAGTCCGACCTGCGGAGCTCAGTTGTCAGTCCTGCTGACTTATGAATTTTTTGCTGAGTCCGACATGCGGAGCTCAGTTGTCATATTTAGTGTTTTGAGTGGAGCTCGGCTGGTTTTGTCTTGCGGACTTAATTTTTTTTTTTTTTGGGTCTGACCTGCAGACTTAATTTTCTTCAGTCTATCATGCAGACTTAAATTTTTGAGTTTGACCTGGAGTTCAGTCTGTCATGCAGACTTCAATTTTTTGAGTCTGACCTGCAGACTTAATTTTTTGAGTCTGACTTGCCGACTTAAATTTTTTGAGTTTGTCCTGCAGACTTAATTTTTTTTAGTCTGACTTGCAGACTTAAATTTTACGAGTCTGTCTTGCAGACTTAATTTTTTTTAGTCTGACTTTCAGACTTGAATTTTTTGAGTCGGACCTGTAGACTTTTTTTTTTGAGTCCGATATGCAACTCAGTTCTGATCGTCTGTCCTGCAGACCTAGGGAGTTTGTCCTTTGCAAAATTTTTGAGTCCGACCTGCAGCTCAGTTATGATCGTCTGTCCTGCAGACTTAGAGAGTTTGTCCTTTGCAAACTTTCTAAAATCATCATGCATAACAGAGAAAACAAAAATTTATTGAAATAACATAGCTAAAAAATTGAAATAATGTATAAAGTCTGGAACCTGTCCTAGACGTATATATTGCGGAGATTGTTGGCATGCCGACTCCGTTGAATGGTCCTACCATTAGAATTAGCCTCTGAGGATCTCCTAGATCCTTCCCTTGGACTGCTACCTGGATAAAGGCCTATAGGGGTGATCAATCAACGACAGATGGTTGTTCCACCAGCGCTTGTTGTGCTGGATTCAAAGCGATTTTTGCTCCTTGTAGAGGCTGGTTAGCGGTGGTGGGATCTGCTGCCACCCCTCCTCCAGCGTTTTACCACCATCGTTGGCGGTTTCCCCTGGTGTTTTCTTGTTATTCTTTTTTGGTGGCTTGATGATCTTGATCTTGAATAACTGTTAGCAGGAGACCCTTCTTCTAGTGCCGATTGACGATGATGGATCTCATCAATGAATAAATCCAGGCCGTATTTCCCTAGTGACAATTAATCCAAGAATATGCCCCAAGAACAAGATGTAAAACGGGGGTGGTGTTTCTGATTTTTAGACTGAGCCTAGGTTATTTTCCCAAGTTGCCTACGTATCCTGTTAATTAATCAGGAATCAAGTCTTTCGTAGTTCCTTAGAGTTGTTTATATAGGGGATGGCTCATCCATTTCCTTGTTCTACAAGGATTCGTATTTTTTGTCCCTAAGGATAATCACGTGTGGATCTTTATAATTTAGGGATAATTATGGACATATTTAAATGATAGGATCAGTGTCATTATGTCATGGGATTCTTTCCATGTTTATCTGATATTATTAAGCACGTGTGCCAAATACGAATAAAGAAGGTTCTGGACAACCTGCGTCGAACCTCCTAGGCCATCTCGACATGTACTGCGTTACCCGACCTTCACTCTTACCGAGCCGACCTCGGTGGTAAGTTAAGAAGGTCCGAGCTGACCTCTCACCTGGGGTTCAGGTCCGCTTCTTCACCAAAACTTGAGGCTCATGGCCTTTACTACTTATTAATTCTCTATCTTCATTTATGACTTAAACACTCTAGAGATGACACGTGGCAATGGCTAGTCCGACTCTCGTCACCCTCCATTCCAAATTTTATTAAGTTTTGTTTCAACTACGTGTTGATCACAAAGGTAACCAAACATCAATTTTTTTATTTAACTATAAATTCTTCTATTTTTAAGGAATCAAATCCTCTCCAGGATTATATTCCATCCAAATATTTCTTCCTTTCTCTCACTTCTTTTTTCACGACTCTTCAAAAAATTAAGTCATCCATTGCAAATTCAAACAATTGCAGGTTGATGTGAAGCAGTTGTTGCAGATTGATATGGGGAAGGATATGGAGAAGGTTGTTGCAGACACCATGTGAAAGAACCTAGATTACTGCATTACGAGCCAATCTCAATTTTCATTCCATTCTCATGGGATTGTGGGGTCATGTTGAGAGTATTCTGGATACACAAAATCATTTAGAATAACTTTTTGATACATAAGATCACTTAGAATAATCTTTTTAATCAATCTCATTTATTGCATTTACATTATGGCTATTTAGTATAAATACACTACTATTGTACTCAATAAAATCAATGGAAATTCACTTTTATCACTCTCTATATTTTTGTGAGTAAGCAACTAACTGACTAAGAATGAATATTGAACCAAAATAGTTGAAACACCGATTCGACATGCAACGCAAATCAACAAAGAAATAGCACAAATAACAGCAATTTTTTTTTATTACATTAGTAAAGATTTTGAACAATTCGATGACAAATTTAGCTAATAGACGAACCTTCGATGACGAGAAGATAGCAAGATTAACGTTAATGGATGATGAATAAGACTTCTCGGTTCTCAATCTAGCGTATTTCCATTTTCGATATTTATCGATGAAGAAGGCCAACCAAATTAAACATCAAGATGAGTCGAAATCTCGATTGCAAGAAGAGAGATTGACAGATTCGATGGCAAGCGGCGGCGATGGTGGAGTCCTAGAGGCTAGAATGGCGGCGATGGAGATGGTGAACTGTGAAGCTGAGAATGTGCAAGATGGATAGAGGGGTGAGAAGCTTTGGCCACGGATTAGGTTTAGGGTAAACGACAAAGAACGTGAATGACGGTTGAGTCAATTGGCTTAAGATGGACCAAACTTTAAGGGAGACTACAAGATTATTACATAATGAGTTATATTGGGTTGGTTGGTATATTATATTTAATGTATAAAAAATTCGGTTTGGGTTCAGGTTGGATTGAGTGTAATTAAAAATATCCGAAACCAACCCTTGCAATTCGGTATGGTTCCAAACCAAACAAATTCATTTGGATTGTTATTGGTTTTTGGTTAATTTTGGATTGATTTGGGTTGGTTTAAAGTTTAGTTTGGTTTTCTGGTTATTTTTTCATCCCATTACAATGTGAGAAAAAAGTTATATTCATTAAAACCCTTAAAAAGTTAAATGTTTGACAAAAAAGAGATATAAATTATTTCAGATGTACTACATTCGTCTAAAAATATACGTCTCCAGAGGTTTTCATACAGATTAAGAAAGTGGTTGAATATCATAAATTTAAAATTTAATGTCTAAAATGGCCATTGACTATTATTAATGCAATAATAGTTAAGTAATGAAAAATGGTTGGATTGATAATAAATTAAAGGTAAGATGAATGTCATAAATTTGAAAATTAATGTCTAAAGTGTCCCTTGACTATCATTAATGCAATAGTTGTTAAGTAACGAAAAATTGTTTGATTGATAAAAAATTATGCATAAGAAATAGAAAAATGGTACTCCCTCCGTTTCTTTTAACAGTCACATTCGACGAAAAAATAACTGTCATTTTTTTGATGAACCTGGTTACATTTTAGCTTAAGGTTCGTTATTTATTGGATGAATATGGTCAATATTATTTCTCCAAATGTGACGGTTACAAGAAATGAAAGAAGTAATAAATATTGTATTGGTAATATAGAATTAATTATATTATGGAATAAATTTAAAAATATAGGATGATTTATGTTTTAAGACGGAGGTAGCAACAAAACAATTCTATATCATAGAAACAAAGTTTATGTGCATACGTTATGACACCTACAAATAAGATATTTGCAATGTAACTTATAATATCATTAAAAAGTTGTTTATTAGAAACAGCAGGGCGGTGTTTTTTATAAGCTTCAAAATTTTAAGAAAAACATAAGTGCGAAATTTATTATTATTATTTTATTATTTTTTTGAAAGAAAAAACTTCTTTATTAGACTCTCACGTTCGATCGTGCATTAAAATCATCTCCCTCTCAAATACTAAGAGTGACTTACCGGGCGAGGTATTGTTCGTGATGTAAGGTCGGTTCGTAATGTTCGGTAATTCACTCTCCTTTTCCAACTCTCTTTTTGAAGCAGATAGTTCACAAAAAGGTCAAAACTAGAATTTTTATTCTTTTGAGATCGCCTTTGAGCTGGGAAATTACCTGGAGTTGGCTATTCCTGATTCAGCAAAGGAAATGAACCCGATTAATGCAATTGCTCAGGATACGCTTTTTTAGTTTCTATTTAGCTTCTACGGTCTATTTCTTAGTTCAAGATCCCTCTTACTAACGCTGTGGGTTTGCAATCTTAGCTAACGGCGGCTAACGAATAAGTGTGCTTCGGGGAACCTCATCTGAAATTTCGTTAGTGAGCTGGTTCGGTCTATCCCTTAAGTTAAGTTAACCGAGGGTGGATGCCCTTCTTTTTCGATAGAATAAGGCTCGCATCTTCCCACGGCTCTATCCAGCATGTCAGTTTCCCACTCCCACCGAGTAATATTTGGTAGCAAATGATGTTGTCATCTCCGTGACCCGTATGCGAATAAAATAAATATTCAGAAAATTAAAGAACAATTTTATTTCCAATTCAAAATATAAATATAATTACAATAAATGTAAAAAAATATAAAATGATATGCAAAAACCGAGACGAGTTGCACTCTGTCCTTAAGACAAATTTGCACCGGCTTGTACCCACTGTTGTTGCAATTGTCTCCCAGGATAACTCAGTTTACCTGTTCAGATGGAGAGGTACTTCAACTCTGAACTTCGTCAAACTCTGACAATGCCCAGAAACTCTTCAACTATGAATGCAGAAATATTTTATGCAAAGAATGTATGTATGCTCTTGTATTGCTTGAATACTTGTGTTCTTGTTGTGTATCTCCATTTGTGAAGGCTTGTTTATACAGAGGCTTGAGAAAGCAATTGAGAAGTCTCAGCATTGATAAGAAAGCAACTGAAAAGTCTCAGCATTGATCACCATTAATATCATTATTGATCATGACAGTTTCGAAGAAGGTGAAAAGGTTCAACCAATTTCGAAGAAGATGAAAGGTGAAAGATCTAAAACCATTCTGAACTCTCTCCCTTTATCTAGGAGCTTATACCAATCATCAACACTCATCATATAAATACTTGACATTGAAACACTCATGTTCCAATGTGGGATAAAGTTTTACACTACTTTACTTACCATATCTCACAATAACTTAAAGCGTTAATATCTCATTCACCCGTACTCTGAATTTGAATGATTTTAAATCCTATTGTCAACTACGTAGCACATAGTTTCCAGTGATTTAATAAAGTCTTGATAACTTTAATAAAAGTCGTATCGAACTCGCTATTTAAAGTAGTAGTTGAAAATGATTAAAAAATCGATAAAATCATTTTTCCTCTATTTTCTCCAACAATCCCCCACATGAATGGATATTAATGCATATGCTGACTCTGAAGAGATTTCTGACAGAAAAATATTGCATCAGGAGAGGTAGCTTCTGGCTTTGAACCTGCCTTAGTGAAATACTATCGGATCTACTCGGCTAATCAATGAACTATGTCTTGAATTGTTTAGTCTTTATTGTAAAACCAGATAATAGTACTCAGACAATATTTCTCTATGCATCGTATTTGGTTCTAATGATTGTGTTCATTTTGGCCATGAATCACCCCTGGTTTCAGAAAGTGCGTTAGAGAATTCTAGCCTCTGAATTCTCACAGAAGCGGCCCTACTTCACACTTACATAGGTGATCTCCTATCAAGAGTATTCTGCCATACCCCACATGATTAAACAAGATATAGGAATCATTAAAAAAAAATCACTTAACCTTTACACCACTGACAGACAACACTTTTATTCACAGGATGGGTAAGTGTTCACGGAATCTTCATAACTTAGTTGTCCCATTGAACCATGATCTTGGGATTTCCAGTCAACATGGTTGGGTTACCATTACAAATTTTATGTCTTAATAGGCTTTAATCCCATTCCGAGTGTCAATTTTGACATTTGATCTCTAGATAAACCTTTTGTAAGCGGATCCGCAAGATTCTCCTTCAATCTAACAAAATCGATGGAAATCATGCCATTAGAGATCAATTGTTTAATAGTATTATGTCTGCGATGTATATGTCGAGACTTACCATTATACATACTATTTTGTGCTCGATGTATCGCCGATTGACTATCACTATGTATGCTTACATGAGCAATAGGTTTAGTCCAACATTGAATATCCTCTAGGAAATTACGAAGCCATTCTGCTTCTTCTCCTGCTTTATCTAATATGATAAACTCAGATTCCATCGTGGAACGAGCTATGCATGTTTGTTTTGTGGATTTCCATGACACCGCAGCACCGTCAATAGTGAATACATATCCACTTGTGGCCTTAGAATCTTTGGAATCAGATATCCGATTTGCATCACAGTATCCTTCTAATACTGCTGGATATATTGTATAGAATAATCCCAGATTCATTGTATATTTTAAATACCTCAGTACCCTTATCAAAGCTTTCCAATGATCCTCATTTGGATTGCTTGTAAACCTTCTCAGTTTATTCACAGCACATGCTACATCTGGTCTAGTACAATTAGTTATGTACATCAGACAACCGATTATCTGTGAATATTTTAACTGAGACACAGGTTCACCTTTGTTTTTGACTAAATGCAAAGTTAAGTCAATTGGAGTTTTTACTTGACTTTCATTAGAGACATTAAATCTTTTTAGAACAGACTCAATATAATGAGATTGTGTCAACGCAAGTCCATCAGATATTCTAGAGATTTTAATCCCCAAAATTACATCTGCAACTCCCATGTCTTTCATATCAAAATTTCAAATCAACATCTTCTTAGTATTCATGATTACATCACAAGTACTTCCCATGATCAACATGTCATCGACATATACACATACTATCACATAAGAATTAGAAGTGTTCTTGATATAGACACATTTGTCATACTCGTTAATTTTAAATCCATTTGACAAAATCGTTTGATCAAATTTTTGGTGCCATTGTTTTG
The DNA here is from genome assembly GCA_036785695.1 of Gentiana straminea. NCBI lineage: Eukaryota > Viridiplantae > Streptophyta > Magnoliopsida > Gentianales > Gentianaceae > Gentiana > Gentiana straminea. The sequence goes on along the minus strand of JAVUPR010000299.1, from coordinate 6,015,943 downwards.
ATGCTTGTTTTAGCCCATACAATGATTTAACGAGTCGACACACTTTGTGTTCTTGACCTCGAACTACAAAACCCTCGGGTTGTTCCATGTAAATTTCTTCCTCTAATTCACCATTTAAAAAGGCAGTCTTAACATCCATTTGATGGATTTCCAAGTTATAGACCGCAACGATCGCAATAAGAATCCTTATTGAAGTGATTTTAGTTACCGGTGAATATGTATCGAAGAAAGCAAGACGTCCTTTTTGTCGATAACCCTTGGCGATCTAGCCTTATATTTATCAATAGATCCATCAGCTTTAAGTTTTTTCTTAAAAATCCACTTACAACCGAGAGCTTGATGCCCTGGTGGGATATTAACCAACTCCCAAGTGTGATTTTGCATAATGGAATCTATTTCACTTTTGATCGCTTCTTTCCAGTAAAGAACTTCTGGATTTGACATAGCCTCAGCATATGTTCTTGGATCATTTTCTACCATATAGGTGAGAAAATATGGACCAAATGACGTTGAAGTCCAGCCCTTTTACTTCTACGAGGTTCGACTTCCTCGTTTTCTGAAGTGTTATCCTCTACGGATTCATGTGTCCACTTATTTGGACTCGTGTCTTTATTGTTTTTGTCTTTCTTCGGAATGACATCCACAAAAAACACAGCATTTCTTGACTCCATGACTGTATTCACATGTACATCAGGAATGTCAGATTTGTGCACTAGAAATCTATATGCACTACTGTTATTCGCATAATCGATAAATACACAATCTATCGTTTTAGGCCCAATCTTTATTTGTTTAGGTTTAGGCACTTCTACCTTTGCTAAACACCACCACACTTTTAAGTATTTGTAGCTTGGCTTATGGCCTTTCCACAACTCATATAGGGTCTTATCCATCTTCTTAGATGGAATATGATTAAGAATGACATTTGCTGAGAGGATCGCCTCCCCCCACAAGTTCTGAGGTAAACCCAAACTTATCAACATAGCATTCATCATTTCTTTTAATGTGCTGTTTTTGCATTCAACAACACCATTTGATTGAGGTGTATATGGAGCAGTAGTTTGATGAATAATGCCAGATTGTGAACATAGTTCATTAAACGGTGCATCATATTCACCACCTCTATCACTACGAACCTTTTTGATTCATTTGCTAAGTTGATTTTCGACTTCATTCTTATAATTTTTGAAAACCTCGATAGTCTCATCTTTGCTACTTAGCAAATAGACATAACAGTATCTTGTACAATCATCGATAAATGTTACAAGTATTTTTTACCGCCTCTCGATTGCACAAATTTTAAATCACATAAATCTGTATGAATTAAATCTAACGGTTCTATGTTCCTTTCCACTGAAGGAAACGGTGTCTTAGTCATTTTTGCTTCGACGCATATTAAGCATTTTTCAGTTTCATTAAACTTTAGATTAAGTAATAAATCTAATTCATCATTCTACGAATTGATTTATTATTTACATGTCCTAATCGATTATGCCACAAATATGAAGTCTCCGTCCATTTCTTAATTATTTATGCCTTAAACGGGCAAATTTGATTTAGGTACAATAGTCAAAACATTGAGCTCATACATACCCACAATCACATTTATGCAAACATAAAATTATTCTAATTTTATTTTACAATACGAAGGTGCATAAAAAATAATTTATCGACCAGAGTGCCTTCGCCAATTACCAATCCATTCTGTGAAAGTCTGAATTTGTTTGCAACAAATTCTAACTTGTAACCCAGGCTGGTAAGCTGGGGACCAGAAATAAAATTTCCATGTAGGTCCGGCACATGCAGAACATCTCGGATAACCAGATAATTTCCATTTTTTAAATTCAACGTGATATTCCCATATCCAACGATTTCGGACGTTGTTGAATTTGCCATGAAAAGATTTTCATTAATTTCCTGGTATCCCCAGAATAAAGATTTGTTCGCACACATATGTTGAGTAGCACCAGTGTCTACACACCATCCATATGTCTCTTCATCGATTAGATCCACATCATTTTCGATCTTTACTTGAATTTCTTTCATTTGTGTTCAAAAACAGAAGATAAACTGTTATTTCGCATACAACTTGCATCGAAATAATATTTCTAAGTCATAACATAATATTGTGTCACGGTAGATTATATCACTATAATCAAAGAAAGAAATATTTTTTAATTCTCACTCGAACACTTATAATTAAGTGTCACAACATTCACATTAAGATTCACCTCAGTGATTCTTCACATTTAATTTTTCTGGTTTCTCACCTTGAGCAACACCAGCCGCAACAACGTTTTCACTTCCACTTGCCGCAGCACTAGGAGTGGGTGTCAATGATGCAACATTAACAGTAGTCATTTCTGTTCAAAAACAGAAGATCAACATTCAGAATATGGTTCATTAAAACGAGACCAAAAGAGATGAAGAGAGTTTTTCAGAATATCACTCGAATAATATTCAGTTTCAGCAAAAAAAATTGTTCAGAATCAAGTCGAAAAATTTATTTAATTTTACATACAGAAAAACGTTTCAGAACAAAGAGGTTCTGAAAAATTTGTCTTAAGATTGTTGTACCCGTATGCAAATAAAATAAATATTCAGAAAATTAAAGAACAATTTTATTTCCAATTCAAAATATAAATATAATTACAATAGATGTAAAAAAATATAAAAGGATATGCAAAAACCGAGACGAGTTGCACTCTGTCCTTAAGACAAATTTGCACCGGCTTGTACCCACGGTTGTTGCAATTGTCTCCCAGGATAACTCAGTTTACCTATTCGGATGGAGAGGTACTTCAACTCTGAACTTCGTCAAACTCTGACAATGCCCAGAAACTCTTCAACTATGAATGCAGAAATATTTTATGCAAAGAATGTATGTATGCTCTTGTATTGCTTGAATACTTGTGTTCTTGTTGTGTATCTCCATTTGTGAAGGCTATGTTTATATAGAGGCTTGAGAAAGCAATTGAGAAGTCTCAGCATTGATAAGCAAGCAACTGAGAAGTCTCAGCATTGATCACCATTAATATCAGTATTGATCATGACAGTTTCGAAGAAGGTGAAAAGGTTCAACCAATTTAAAAGAAGATGAAAGGTGAAAAGTCTAAAACCATTCTGAACTCTCTCCATTTCTCTAGGAGCTTATACCAATCATCAACTCTCATCATATAAAAACTTGACATTGAAACACTCATGTTCCAATGTGGGATAAAGTTTTACACTACTTTACTTCACATATCTCACAACAACTTAAAGCGTTAATATCTCAATCACCCGTACTCCGAATTTGAATGATTTTAAATCATATTGTCAACTACATAGCACGTAGTTTCCAATGATTTAATAAAGTCTCGATAACTTTAATAATAGTCGTATCGAACTCGCTCTTTAAAGTAGTTGCCGAAAATGATTAAAAAATCGATAAAATCATTTTTCCTCTATTTTCTCCAACACCTCTTCCATTCGTGATTCAAACAATAGGTAAACAAAATATATTATTATTCCATGGGCGATACAATAGGTTTTTTTTTCTCAGTCCGACAATTTGTTTAAATAAAAAATATAATAAGGAAAATCGTCCATAAATTATATCTAATTGTACGTTTGTTTGGACGGAATGGAATGGAATGAATTGATTTTTCATTACATTCCAATGTTTGTGTATGATTATGAGTGAATGGAATGGAATGAAATTTTATTCCAATGGAATGAAAAATGTCCATTTTCATTCCTTCCAAAAATAGATGGAATAAAATGATAATCGACAAAACACGTGGGTGATGGGGTAGGAGTGGGTGGGTGGTAGGGTAGGTTAGGGTAGGTGATGAAGTAGGGTAGGTAAGGTAGCTAGGGTAGAGTAGGTAGTGGGGTAAGGTAGGTAAGAGCGTAAGGTAGAATAGGGAGAAATAGGGTAGGGTAGGATAGGATGGGGTGGTGGTAAGGTATATGGTGGGGTGGTGGTAAGGGTAGATGGGTAGGTAAGGTAGGGTGTGGTAAGGTGGTAAGGTAGGGTAAGGTAGTAGGTAAGGTAGGGTAGAGTAAGGTGGTGGGTAAGGTAGGGTAAGGCGTGGTGGTGGGTAGTATAGGTATAGTAGAGGTGGGTAGGGTAGGGTATGGGTGGGTGATGGTGGAGAGTAGGTGGTAAGGTAAGGTAGGTAGGATGTGTAGGGTAGGATAGGGTGATGGTGGAGTAGGTAGGGTTGGGTGGGTAAGGTAAGGTAGGGTGGGTAGGGTAGGGTAGGGTAAGTGGGTGGTAGGTAGGGTGGGGTGGTAGGTAAGGTAGGGTAGGTTAAGAAGTAGGGTGTACGGGGGGTGTGGGGTAAGGCTACCCTACCCCACCCCACCCACTTCCACCATATCATATCTTTTATTCCATTCTTTCACATCTCAAACGCAGTAATGGAATGAATTTATTCCATTCCATTACATTCCTATTACTTTATTCCATTCCTGCATAACAAACATGCCACAAGAGTTACCATTTATCTCACTTTGTGACTTTTATTTGACAATAATAATATAATATAACCGTATAGTTCGTTTCACGGTTTGTTTTTTATTGTTTTTATTACAATAAAACTTCTAAGAATGTATCACTTTGGTAATGATTAGTAACAAAATGTTAAGTTATTCTATCATATTATGTGACAACACGAATATAGGGACAAAAATATATTTTAAGGGGGCAAATAAAATACATCTTATATATACTTGTGTATTTTTCCGACACAAGGGAGGTAGGGGGCGTCTGCCCCCATCACATAGTGTAGATCCACCTCTGAATGGAGAGGGAGGTGCTAGAAACTTTGCCGCAGACCTTCACTTTCACCTCACAGGAGGAAAACCGGTCGGCGATCTCCATTGGTGCGTCGGAGGAGGAGCAGGATTTGCGATCACGTAGCTGTGAATTTCGCTGATCAAGCTTGCCAAGAATGTTTTTCAGGTCGTCTTTATCGTGTAGCTGATGCGGCTAGGGTTCTTGAGGGGGGCGTGGTGTTTTGACGGTTTTCTGGTTGTTCCACGTTCGCTGGAGTCCATGGTGGGGTTCTTTGATAGGACTGATTTATAGGTTCATATAACCAGTTTTCCAACACATCTCTGTACCTGTTTGGTGGGAAGATAAGTGGCGGAGATCATGGAGGGATGCTTTTGTTGACAAATTCAGGAGGTGGTATCGGGGAAGCGGTTATTGCGGCTTCGGGTCAGACTATCTCTTGCTGAGCTGCTCCGGCGTGTGTTGCGGTTGGAGGTGGATGGTGTTGGGGTGATGGCTTTGATACAATACGTGCGGCTACCAAATTTGTGTTATCATTGTGGTATGGTTGATCATAAATTGCATTTTTGCCCTATTTTTTAGCGGGAGTTACGTTAGAGGAGAAAAAGCCTTGCCTTATGGTTCCTGGCTCAATGCAGATCGACATTCAAATCTCTTGGAGCTGGTGGAGCTTGGTGAAGGTGGCAGTCATAGTTCTGGCGTTGGTCAACCAGTTGGGGGTGTGGGTGGTGGTTTCTAGTCGTCCACATCTTTGTCCATGGTCCCTTTTGATTCTCGTAATGGGCCATGCAAGTGGGAGGAAGTCAAGATGAGCCGATGGGGGTAAAGAAGTCCAGGCCATTGCGGCAGATTCGAGGTGTGTTCCTATTGGTGTTTCGCATAGCTTTTTAGTATCTCATGGGCTCAATTTGAGTGGCTTCTTGTTGGATATGCAGGTTGTTGGGCGCAGTCAAAGAATGAGGGTTCCACTTTCAAAAGGATATCTCAGCAGGAAGGTGTGGGTGCCACAACTTATGTGTTAGTTGTGGGGGAAACCGAAAGTCTAATTCTTTTGTTGATGGAGAAGTGCAGGTGTAGAAGCCTTGTGTTTTGTCTTTACCGGCGGAGTCTGCATTGCAAGCCTGCCAAGAGTCATTAATCTCCTATGTTGGAACTTCTGGGGCTAGGGTCAGCCTCGTGCAGTGAAAATTTTAAAGGCCTTAGTTAGCAGTTATTATCCTTCCATTGTTTTCCATTCATAAACAAAGTTAGTACCAAGTTGTTTTAATCATATTCGTGTTTTTATTGGCTTTTCTTCTGTTTACTTTGTGCTTTCTTCCGGGGCTAGTCAGGGTTTGGCTCTTTTTTGGAATGATATAGTTGATGTTCATATCAAAAGTAGTAGTAAGGGCCATATTCATGCAATAGTCCATGCCGGAAATTCTCCGCCTTGGAGATTTACATGGTTTTATGGGAACCTAGCTCAGGAGGACCGTCGTGTCTCGTGGGATCTCCTACGTCGTCTACATGTCCTCTTTGATCTTCCATGGCTTGTCGATGAGAGCTTTAATGAGATATGCGTTGCGCATGAGTACGAGGGGGCGAGTGATAGGCTTGTTAGTGCAATGAATGCCTTCCGGAGTGTTCTTGTTAATTGATTGTGACTTGATGGATTTACCTTTTAATAGATCACCTTTACTTGGTATAATGGTAGAGACTGGGCTCTAGCAGACTAGCACGCCTTCATCTGGATCGGGTTGTGGCTAATTTGGACCGGCTTGCTTTTTTTTCCAGGCCTTCATATTTTCCACCTTGCTCACACTCGGTCGAACTATTCTCCCCATTTTCTAATAGATGAAAATAAGAGGCTTGGGCCTAAGAAGAAATGGCATTCTATTCCCCGGTATGAGCCTTGTTGGTTGGGAGATGAGGATTTCTCGGATCTCTTTTCTTTTTGTTGGTGACATTCTAGCTTTGGTACGATAGACGGTTTACATGAATGCATTTTGGAGGTGTGCACGGCTCTACGCAATTGAGGGAGACAGAGATATGGTAACTTTGATGGTAAGCTTCGGCACTTGGAAATGGAGTTAGGGGAGTTCCAAAAACATACTTATTTTGATGGCCAAAGAGAGATGCTTGATTTTTAAGATAAAGAAAGTCGAGTCCTTGAGGAAGGAATTCTGGCGGCAACGGGGTCGTTCATAATGGCTCACTTGTATGGATCACAATACATCTTTTATCACCATCGAGCTTTATCACGGCAGGAGAGGAATCTCATTCAGTCCCTTGTTGATCAATTTGGTAATCTATTTAATGATAAAGATGGTATGGTGTCGCTCATTACATCTTAATTTCATTATATATTTATTAGCTCGGGTGGTGGAGTGCCTGAGCTCGGAGACCTTACCTTCAGGCAGGTGAGTCAGGGGATGCTCGTCGTCTGAGGTCCTTGATGCCCTCACTGAACTTCCTGGCTGCAAAGCATCAAGCCCAGACAATATGCACATGATTTTTCTCCGAAAGTGTTGGAGTTCAATAGGACCAACTATCATGCAACTTATTTTGGACGTGTTGAATGTGACGTGAATATTTCTGGACTAAATGACTTATATCTCTCTGATACCTAATATCAAGAAGCCGGCAGTAGTACAGGACTTCCGGCCTATTAGTCTTTGTAATTCCATCTATAAGCTTATATATCGGACAGTGGTGAATCGTCTAAAACGTGTCATTGATTATATCATCTCAAAGAATCAGAGTGAATTCATATATAGGAGGCTCATAACAGATAATGCTATTATGGCATTCGAGGCCTTCCATTCTCTAATTGCAGGTTTGCGTGGTAGTGAGCATCATGCGGCCCTCAAACGTGATATGGCGAAAGCTTTTAACAGGGCAGAGTGGGATTATTTGTTTGTTGTGATGACCATGATGAATTTTCTAGCCAAGTTTGTGGCACTTGATAGGCGTATGGTTACATATGTTTCCTTTAGGGTTTCATTTAATGGTAAGCTTACTCGGCATATTGTGCTTACACGGGGTATTCGTCAAGGGGATCCTTTATCCCATTTTCTCTTTATTTTATCTGTTCAGAGTCAATCGGCGCTGATTCATAAAGCAACTATTGACGGAGTACTGGATGGCATACCCTTCGGCTGCCGGGGTGAAAGGTCAGTTTCCATCTTCTATTTGCCGATGATAGTCTCTTGTATTTTTAATGCATAGGGGTGGGGTAGAAGTGGTACATGGAGTTTTGGCTCGCTATGAGGCTTTGTCGGGCCAATGTATTAATGCTCATAAGTCCAGTTAATTTTTTAGTAAGTTGGTTGTTGATGAGGATAAGGAAGATGTTATCCGGGTTCTTGGTGTCCCGCTAGATGTAGGAACTGGGAATTATTTGGGGTTGCCATTCATGACAATGAATCAAAAAAGTGTTAGGAAAGACTAAATAAAATGTTGTAGAGAGACCGAGTCATGCTCAGATCGTAATAATAATCGAAGTCCATATATGTAATTGATAATAGTAGACTGAATATCTACTCAGATGGTACCATAAAATGAGTAAAGGTTCCAGATTGTAGAATAATGACCGTAATCCAAAGAAGGAATACATATATAAAGAGTGAGACTAAGGCATGCTCATCTCAACAATAAGGTAGAAAAACAAAATATACATAGGAAAACAGGATCGAAGATGGCCGATGATGCCTAGTATTTCCATCTTTGCTTGATGATAGCAATGTAACAGCTTCTGACTGCTTCCATGTCGCCTTTGCCTCGGTAGTTCCTTCCGATGTGGGGAATTCATGCTAACGTGGACTGATGATATAATTGCCCTTAGATCGACTGGTGTTGGCCTTCCATTAGAACGTTATTGGTTGAGGTCCCCTTTATTACCACATAGTTTACTAATAGAATCATACGCTAGGCTCCTATTCCAAAGGTGGTATCTAGGCATATCATGCCCAGGGGTTGGACTGGTGGTCTCGTAAATCCGAACAGTTGAGTTGCTACTGCATATGGTCTCTTTCTTTAAGCTTCAAATACTTAAGCCATTATGATAAAGTATGCTTACCGTGCTCATAGTGTCAACGCGGATGTGTTTGACCAGATGATTATGAATGATTTCTTTGATAATGAGCCCATCGTTGCTCACCATGAGAGGGATCGGATCCTCGGGTCAATAAGTAATTTTATTCATTAATCTTACCTCTTCTTCAGCTTGGTGATCAGTAAGAGGAGTTTTATTGGAACAGAGCAGATAGTAGATTGAGCCTGCCAGCTATGGTTCGGGAAATGCCTACTAGCTGAGTGTTGTCGTTAGTCTGCTCTGGCTCATGAGATCTGTCCAGTCAACGATTGTCTTTGTCTTCCCTCGGTCGCCATTTCTATGTCGGTGATAAGCTTTGCGACCCTATTGATGATCACCATCAGTTCGGTTGACAAACCGGTTTAGTTTTCCAAATTCAATTAGGCCATCAATTTCTCTCTTTAGTTGACAGCGGTCCTTGATATCATGCCTGATATCTCGGTGATTCTTTCAATATAAGTGTTTGTCACACTTCTCCCGATGTCATGTCGTTGATGGCGGGGGCCTAAAGATGCCATTCTTTTCCATGACATCCGGAATGTGTGCTTTGGGTCAAATGAGGGAAAGAAATGCCTTGTTTTGTATCATTAGTAAATGCTCCTTTCTTCTTTATGCTTATAAGTAATACACCGGTTTGTCGATGATTATGTTTAGGGAGTACTTGAAGTGTTGGAAATAAAGTATGAGGTCTATTGATTAAACCACCAAATGACAATTGTAATAGTTTTTATAATTAGTAAATTTATATATGATGTAGTCATATAGGGACCAATTTAATTATTCTCATCTTATTATTTGGATGATCATATATGGATTAACCTTAATTATGAAGTGATCGCAGACACCTGCTTGTTTCAAGATAGAGTTTGATGTATTCGCTATAGATTGCTAAGTGGCGCAGTCCGAATCACTTTCACGTTGGCACTATTGGAAATGAGTAGCTGAGAATGTTTTTCACATATACGGAATCCATTCCTTCCAGTGGGAAGTAGAAAGACAATCCATTTATTTGTTAATCCTAGAAACTGATTGATCGGACGAGTTATATTGGCTATGAACTAATTGATCAATAGTGGGTTAATGGTAAATAAGTATAAGATGTAATGAAGAAGGTTTACGGAAACATTCCCGCTTCATTACGGATAGTCTATGGAGGGTTAGTCTGTATGTAATAATTTTATAAATGACGCTTATTGGCTAGACACTTTGAGAATAAGTTATATCTATAACCGATAGAGTTCAGTTTCGGATTTATTATGCGTAATTCCGGAATCAATAAATTGAATAGAAATATTATGTTCGATGAATGTTTTATTAAATTTATTGTAGCTAGTGGTTACAGGTCTATGGTCCCCGGGTTGGCTCATAACATGCGAGTGAATTCTCCTATTATGGAACCTCGAGAATTAATTAAATAGTTGGTCTATTTAATTAATATGAAAATATTATTTATTAAGTAAATAATATGTAAAATAGAAAAGACATTTTCTATTATTCCATGGCACAAAAAATGGCGCCACATGTGTAGAAAATTGGGAAAAGAAATTTTCTTGAATTATATCATATGTGCAATTAATTATTTATTTGTTAAATAATTAATGGATAAAATAAGATATTGACTTTAACTAATGATGATTATCTCTTATTTATGGTAAATATCTTTTTCATAGGGAAAAGATAATTGCCTTGTGAAAAGGATAACTCTCTTGCTCGGTTATTTTCCTATATAAATAGAGTTCTTCCAACACATTTGTCACACAATACCTGCGCCACTTTCTTAGAGAAAGGAGAGAAAAATTAGTTTCTTGTCCTAGCCATTGGGAGAAGAAAAACCTAAAGATTTTCTTGAGCATATTCAAAGAGGCTCCGCTACGGAATCGTTATCTACCGTCGTCGCTTGGAGATACAACTCAGAAGAGTGCGGCTACTATTCGTTTAGGTAAATCTTCAACCTTCTTGCAGTTTAGATTAATTAATTATGTGTTTAATATCGTGGTGAAATCGTAAACGAATTTCAATTCGTTGCTTCCGTTGTGCATGATCGTGTGTCTCGATCGGTGCTGTGAATCAGATCTGACGGTCAAAAAATGAACGGAAAAATAAGCTTGATTAGGCAAGAACCGCGCTCGACTATGCGAGATCTGAAAAAATTTCGAATTCGGTTTTTTCCGTGATTCGGATCCTTAATTGGGTTTCTGTATATCCAACACTAAGATGGTCCCACACGGCTTTCCTCTTTTTTCCTAATCGGTCTTCATTCTAATCTTTTTAGCCACCTCTATCGGCTTCCCTTTTCAGCCGATTCAAATCTTTTCCTTGGCAGTATTTGTACACCACATTCACGCACTTCTGCATTGTGTGGGGAAGTTTGCTGTTAAGTTTAGTGTAGATCCTTCCCACTTTAAGACCTTGACAAACGAGGTCACCAAAACCCATTCTCCAGCCTCAAGTACTTGTCTAGATTCGTCAAAAATCTTCTCATATAGTCCAACACTTACTTTTTCTTCCTCTGTTTTTTGGTAAAGATATGGGTGGCTTTTCTCTGAAAAGGTCGACCTGATATGAACAAGGTGTCGAACTGATTCGCCAGCATGGCGGAATTGCGGATTGAGCATGGTGGAGCCTCTTAAACCACTCTTTAGCCTTCCCTATTAGCATTCTTGGAAAATCTTTTCACCTCATCTCGTCAGGTGCACGGAATAGGATCATGTGTTGCAATAACGATGAATATGATCCTTAGGATCTTTGGTCCCGTCATACGGATCTATTTTTGGCAGCTTAAAGCCATCTATCTTGGGGAACAGCTCTATATTCTCTATAAAGGGGGAGTGATGTAAAACTCCTGCCTTCACTTCCTAGAATGGCATTCATTTTTGCCCGAGCTACGTTCTATAGTATCTGATTTGTAATACTTTCTTCTTCTCTCATTGATCGGCTATTTCTTATACTAGAAACAATAATTTCATGCCTTGTGGGTAGCTTTGATGCGTCTACCCTTTCCGAGGTTTCAGGTACCATATGGCCCTTTCTTTTCCTGACATAATCTACGTGTGAGGCGAATAAATCGGGATTACTACCCATCAGTTGCTGGGCGTATATCTCGGAGCCATTTTTGTAGAAATTACATTCACGGAGTAATGACTGCGTAATGTCTGGAATGCTCATTCAATAGGATGTAACTGTTGTATTAGACCGAGGACGACTGAGTCGTACTAAATATAAATGACCGAGGTGACTAGAACGACATCATCAATAAGAGACCGTAGACTACCTACGTCATGCTGGCTATAAGGGACAGAGGACGGCATGTCATGTGAGTTGATTGATGTAAGGGCGACATGCATCATACTGAGACGAAGCTTGCTTTGAGTTGAGCCATATCGGGCCATATGTTGAGGTGGTCGTATGGGGCTTGATGAGTGTCATGTGTAGAATGACTGATATCACTTATGTTAATAACAAATTCGTTGCAAGACTTAGTGACATGTTTACTATTTGACACAAAAATTTACAACAGGACGTTCCTTATCGAAAATGTTTTTTTCGTCACAAATGTATCACTACCATCCATTAGTGACAAAAATCGGCATATCAAAATCCATGAGACCATTAAAATGTGATGGTAAAATTCTGATACATGGACTCTCAACTAAAACAGACCGTCGGATGACTGTCATGTGTAAAAGAAAAATTGTTTTGTCTTCTTGTATATATGACAATCATCTGACGGCATGTTCTAACAGAAAGTTCTTGTAGCAAAATTACCCAGACGTGATATCATTGTCATTCTGCTGACAAGCTAGCAATCTCACGTTACATCAAGCCCTTTCTCCCGTACGTAGAACAACAAATCAAATTTCTCCACGAACTCAACACACACACACACACAAAAAAAAAGGAGTGAGAATGATGGGAAAAAAAGGACACATCATTTAACAATTAAGTGAAAAAAAGAAAACTGATTAAAAAAAAAGTGAAAATCCAATGTTCGCTATCCAAATCAACCACCATTCGGAACCCCAAAATCCACTATTTCCTACCCAAAACTCATTTATTCGGTACAATTAAAAAATAGAATCAACACCCAAATCCACTATTCGCTAAGGTGGTGAAACAATGAAATAGGTCCCAAATCCACCCTTCCGATGTATCGTTACAATACACCTTCCACTAAGAATTCCATGGTGCAAATCCACTTTTTCGTTATTTTTACAAAAATAACAAAAAAAGATAAATGAAATATCAAAATAAAGAGAACGAAACGGGGGAAAAAATATGATAAAAGAATTACGATATTTTGAAACTAATATCTATTTATATTCATTTTTGTATTTGATAAGGAGAAAGAATGTATGAATCTAAGTGGAGTAGAAATTTGACCTTTCTTTTGCCATAAAAATAATTCTCCTATCTCTACATTATCCTTTTTAACGTTTGACAAAACAAAAATGGGGATAAACAAGTACCGAAAAGCCTCGCCGAACCCAGGCATCGGTATCGCCGGAGTGATTATCGGTAATGGCAGCATTACCGATAAATGTCTTGGCATTACCAGCACCCATCTCCTAAACTACTAAAAAGTAGAAGATAATTCTTTACACAACTAAGCAGTGTGAGCTACAATACTTGGGCAAAAATATCATCCAAACATCAATATATTAATCATCAAAGAATATCTTACAACACATAAACAGGGATCATTTTCCTTACATGATTTATTCCACAAACCTTTTAGTGTATATGATAACTAAGCAGTTAATTTATTATGTCCATCAGTATGTATAACATGAAATGAAAATTGCTGACATAATACTGACCAACAGGGATTAATACTTACATGAAAATTGTTTTGTTTTGCATAGTAAAGGGCCAATCCAACACGATTTCAAGAACTCTAATGGTAATATTGTAAGCCTTCTCTGCCTCTGAATATACCAGAAACTTCCATGCTTAAAGAGTGAGATGCTCTGCCCTGTTGTTCGTATTTCCGGGCATTCCCAGCCCTAATTTTTTGTGTTCATGTCCCTTGAAAGAAGGGCCGCCGGCCTTCGAATATGGGCATACCTCTTCTATACATTCCGGTTTTTCAGTCAGGAACTGTTCCCAGAAGAGATCATTCTCCCTCACCGGACCAGTGGCAGGCTCTTGTTTATCGTTACTGTGCAAGGAAGACACCGTTGAATCGTTACAACGAACCTCGCTGTTAGGATCCGAGCTTTTGACAGTCTCTTGAGTAATTTCAAGCATCTTGGATGAACAATGGTTCTGGACAGCTGAGAATTGTGATGAAGCTAAACTAAGATTTAGTTGGCAAGATACGAGACCGTCACCTTCCTCCATGGGTACCAAACATTGAGATAAAGCCTGCAAGCATTCTGATTTCAGTGGCAAAGGTGAATCCATCATCAAATTAAAAGAGGTCCCTGTATCCGACATCTCCAAAGTTTCGGGTGGTGCACAGAGAGTAGTAGTTCCACATGGTTCCTGTATCTTCTTTTGTGGACTGTCGCCTTCTTCATTCGAGCTTTGTGTACTGTGTGAAAGCAAATTAGTATCTGAAATACATGTTGACAACTCTAGCCTTAGCTTGTTACAAAAGTCCTGATCGAAACCGTTCACAACCTCCGGTCTAGAGTTGATACGGTGATCATCATCCACAACCAGCATATTTTCTTCAGCAGATTGGGAATCATGAACCTGAGGAAGTTTTCTTCTCTTGTTATACGCGGATACATCCATGGATTCGAGCTTCTCAGCAAGACGTTCAACAAAGAAAGGACTCTGAACCGATTTTTCAAGAAAGCTCAGTAAATTTTCCTGCCTTTGTTCCATGACACTCACACGTTGAGTTAAGTCTTCGAACTGGAGTTTTCCTGTAGACTGATGCTGTTGTAACCTTACGAGATTACCCTCGAGAGAAGTCTTCTCACGTGACAGTTTGTCGATTTCTTCTTCAAAAGCAGCTCTTTCTTGGTCCAATGTACCTTGAGTACTACTATGACTATGAATTGGTTTTCTGCGATAAATATTCTTCAGACGATGCTTTTGATCTTTCACAAAATCTTCATTTCCGAATTCCCATCTTTCAGGATCAATCTTCCTAAATCCCTGTGAATAAGCAACTCCATTTTAATCCAAAGATATAAAAATCTTTCACAAAATCTTCACTTCAAAATTATGTACTGAAAGACTCATAATTGTTAAACAGATATAATCCAGCAGACATCATGATCCAACCCTTGACAAGATAAATTAACAAATGAGCAATAAAACACCTGCAATCATATAAACTTGAACACGAATCCATGAAACAAAGATGAATAAACAAATAAAAACCTACTACAAGCATATACAAAGAAGAAAATTTTAGAACTCACAGACTAAACTACAAAAAGTAAAATAATTACAGCAAAGGCAAAATATAGCAATTTATCCAATAAAAACCTGATTCAATCAAAATACACCCAAAAAAAAAAATTAAGTTTAAGAGAGGCATACATAGGTATTGAGCTGGCGGATGAAGCTGGAGAAATTATTGTGCTTAAAATAAGTAGGGAGGAGGAGACGAGCGAATTCGGGAGGGTTCCAGACGACGAAGCTCTTTCGATTGGCGCTCCATGAAACGATATCGTCAGTTGTCGAATCATCCACCATATCATACGTCTTCAACAAGAACGGAGCTGGACCTCCTCCTCCTCCTCCTCCTCCGCCGCCGCCGGCTAGGGTGGCCGCCTGAGCACTTTCCATTTATTAATATGAACAGTAAAGCTAAACTTGACTGCGAAAATTTCGATCAAGAAAGAAGGTCAACTGTCACATTCTCTTTTTCTCACCCTAACATAAGAAGATCGAGAGAGACGAAATGTTCGTTTGGGTGGAATTTGTCGCCTCTTTTTCTTTTTCTTTTTCTTTTTTGACAAGGTAAAGCGTAGACTTTTTACGACATTTTCACATTGATCACCTTTTTATTTTCTTTTTGATAAAAATAATTTAAATAAAAAAATCAGTTTTTGTCTTATTTAGAATCTCCCTCTTAGTTAGGCATCCAAAGATGCGAGAAAATGTTTATGCAATAAGTTTGGGGTTAGCTCCGAAGAAGAAATTATAGTCCGGAGGAGCAATCCATGGGAAAATCATCATAGTCAAAATGGTGATGGACATCTTTAAACCCCTGATTAGAGGCATGAATATCGTTCAAAGTAAAAACAAAAAGATGGGTTACTTTTAAGTATGGAAATCTCTCATATTTATGTCATTATTGTGGAATTATAGGACATGCAAACAGAAGTTGCTATCAAAAAGTCTTAGACTAGAGGAAAGGTATACATAATGATGAGATTTAGGGATCGGAGCTTAAGGCTTTCCCTCACAGACAAAAGCTAAGTAAATCAGTGGGTGTAGAGAGATGGAGGAGCAGGTTCGCAAGCAAATCAGAAAACTGGTTGATAGTGGTAAGATGGCTAAGGAATTAGGGCCTTCTATGTCAAGGATAAATGCAATAAGAGATCAAATGTGGGATGAATTCTCAAAGCAAATAGAGAAGGCAAACAAAAATTAAGTTGGGAGGAGGAAAGTCAAACGAAAAGCAGAAATGCTCAAGAAGAAAGCAGTAAAAATTGTGACTTATCTGAACACTATGCTCCCGAAAATCCTTAGGACTGTGTATTCAGCAGGCTTTCCTGGCCATATCTCAATTGGTGTCTTGAGATTGATTCATGTGTGAGGACTCATGTTGATTAAGTAGCAGGCTGCGCTGGCAGACTCTACGTAAAATCGCATTGACAAACCAGCATTAGAGAGCATGCATCTTACCCTCTCCAGAAGAGTTTGATTTAGCCTCACAGCTACCCCTTTCTGCTGACGAGTATTTGATGACGGTTAAAATAGTTTATCCTACGGCATCAATATTCTACCCAATATGAGCTAAAAATAGTTGTGTTGGTGTTTAAGTGTGAACCATTTGTGTTAAATACGATATGTCGGGTTCACGGGAAGAGTATTTGGTATTTATCATTATTATTTCCGGAATTAGTATTATTTCTTGTTTTATTGGAATATTTTTAGATTATGAAATTTGGGCCACGAGTTAAGGACTGATTATGGACCGGACTGGACAGAAGAGTTGGACCTAGGGTATTCCAGAGCCTTCCAAGTTAAGACGGCAGAAGAAAAAGTACGAAAATGCCCATAGAACTCATTGCGTGTGGGTTAATACAACCAACGAAGGAGGTTAATTGCACATAAACGTTTATTGTCCGTCCCATGGAAGCAAATAAGGTTAGGAGATTGCACTCGTAGCTAAACTGAATTAAAACATACGTTCTGATTGAATCGGGGAATTACGGGGAGTGTAAACATAATGATTAATTACACCAAGTTAATAGATCAGTGAGGAAGGGAAATACCAGTTTTACTTTATGTCTTTATGTTGGTCAAAGACCATTATGTGCGTTCTTAGTTAGGTTAATATGTTCACTATCGTTGTTGCATTGTCTCTGTGGGATCGACCTTGACTCGCCCTAGCTATGCTACGATTGACCTAGTACTCTTGCTAGTAATCCGTGAGGTAGCACGCGGATCAGTTCTAGTCTAAATCGATAGGATTAATGTATTAAGTATAGTACACTAATGCAAGAGATTGATTGGTGTGATTCAAGGGTTTCTACCGTGAATGTGTTAAGAACTCGTTTGTGAAGCTCACTTTCCAAATTGTTTTGATAATTTGCATCTAACCAATCGGATCATCACTTTAACCACTATAGTCATATCATCTTTAGTCTACTCTTTTAATAGTGCATTTAGTTGGTCAGTGTATGTGGTCTACTTTTACGTTCACACTTTAGCACTTAGCATTAGTTGATTAAAAATCACTTCTCGAGTTATAGATACACTTAGACTAGATGTTTGGGCCACTTTGGTACTCAAATGATTTTTCTCTGTGGATACGACCTTGACTCACCTAGCTAGACTACATTCGACCCGGTACTCTGCCGGTTAGATGGGAAACCTAGTGAGCCGATCAATTGCTTTTTAAGATTAATCTCACCAAGCTATATCAAGCAAGGCTCTTTTGTTGTATCATTTTGATATAGTACACTCTATTTCAGCTTTTGTTCTATCAAGGATTTGTACATGTTGAAGCATTTGCAGGGTGTGAAGGAACATAGAAGTTAAGCGGTTGAAGAAGATGTCTTCGAAGCAACTATGCAAGTTGACCATTGAAATAACTAAGGACTGTGAAGGGTTGGTTGCTTAGAGTGTGAAGCATAAGCGGGGTGTCAAGGACACTTTCCTATTGTATTAGTGTAGAAACACAATAGTGATACCTCATAAGTCTTAGGAGAAGCGCGCGGTCACGTAGGAGATTACACCACTCCAAATATCGATAACAAACTCTCTATCTCTCTCTCTCTCTCTCTCTCTCTCTCTCTCTCTCTCTCTCTCTCTCTCTCTCTCTCTCTCTCTCTCTCTTTACTTACTGCACTTTACTTTAAGCATTCATTTATGTATTCAAACGCTATAACCTACTGCATTATAACTTTCATATGAAAATCAAGCTAAGGCTTGTAAAACATATTTTTCACTGCACTAATCTGTGACCAGATTCAGAAGAGTTAATCATGTGAGTTCTAAACTCATCTGATCGTTCATCTAGTATGCTCTCATACGTAGAAGTTTTCAAAATTCAGAAGAGTTCATTCACCCTCCCCCCCCCCCCCCTCTCTGAACTCTTCCAAGCCTTATATAGAGGACCAACAAATGGTATCAGAGCGTGTGTCCTAAAAACAGACGCATTATGTGTGTTGGAGTGATTCATTGCTTGTGTTTTCAAAAAGCATTTTCTTAAAATGGAATCTAGTAACGCTGTTGTTAGAGTACCAATGATTTATATCTTAAATTTTTATGAATGGAAAATACGTATGCAAGCGCATTTAGCTGCAACCCATGATGATATGATAACAGTAATAGAAGATGGTCCTATCACGATCTTAATGGTGAATACTGATGTTGAAAACAAATGGGACTATTCCTTTCGTAAAGAAGCAAAAGCATGAGTGGACGCCAGAGGACAAAAAAATCAATAATCTAAACTATGTTGCTAAAGATACAATCATAAAAACCTTAGGCAACAACATGTTCCTAAAGATTAAAGGTTTCATTATTGCTAAAGAGATTTGGGATACGCTGATCAACTACTGTGAAGGCATAGAAGCTGTAAAAGACAACAAACTCTTGGTGGTTGTTCAGAAGTTTGAAACATTCCAGATGAAGTCTGGAGAAACGGTTCAAAAGATGGGAGCCATATTTCATGACATACTCAATGAACTTCATTCATTAAAAAGAAAATATACTCAGAAAGAGATATGCACGGAAATTCTCAAGGCTTTTCCAGAAAAATGGGATATCAAGACCATGGTGATGACTCAATCTAGAAATCTTAGTACTCAAGATATAGTAGATCTATTCTCAGATCTAAAATCTTACGAGTTTGAACTGAATAATAAAGCTAAGAAGAATATTGTAACGCCCCGCTCCCGGATACCGAGTCCTTAACCGGAAGAGAACGTTCGGCGCGTATAAAATTAAATAAATCTAACATTATATGAAAGCCTCTACGACGTCGTATCAAAATAAAGCAAACGGAAGCTAAAAAGACTCGGGTAAAAACATAAATGCTTCTAGAATAGATTACAAACCAACGAAAGTTGGATAGTTTAACTTACAACAACGATTCTCCAAAGGTTACAACGTACTAAGTCTAAAAGAAAGGTACAACACTTGTCTTACAAACATGAAACGAAAGTACAACAGAGTCTACTACCAAGTTCATACAATTAAAAGTAAGCTAAAGCATCAACAAGCATCGCCAAAGTCATCCTCGTAGTCCTCAAAAACTCATGGTCAACCTGTCCGTCTTCTCACCCACAATGCATACGAACAAACATGCAAAGGGGTAAGTACAAAGTACTTAGATAAGAGGAAGAAGCTAATGTATAACTAAGTTCTACAACGGAAAGGTTTATGTTATTATTATTAAGTTATCTTTGTGAGACCGACTCAACTCTAGGGTTTACTTCATGCTCATCAACATGTCGTGACTAACTGTTTCTAACTTAGCTTATCTCTGTTACAACCGCATTCAAAGGCACTACGCATGGTGCTACTCGCCACGAAGTATCTGGGTGCAACATATTCATGGATCACACCAATAACCACGGAAGTCAATTCTAGTAGACTCCGATAGTGCACACGTTCGGCGAAGTCCCTCTACCATTTAGCCATTTAGAGGCCAGCAGAGTTATTCACTTTATCTGACCGCCCACACATTGCGATATTGACAGTGCCTTACCAAGAATAGCATGTTGTTTAATCTTTTTACCACACAAGTATGTTTGTTATTATGTTGTTAACAACCACCTAAGTATTTTCAAATAAGTTCCGTCACAACTCCTACTCTCTTACTTAGACCCCTAGACACGGACAAGCCATAGTACATACACAGACATTGATGAATACTAATTCATCAAGCACAAGCCAATCATACTCTTCCGACCATCCCGAACTTCAACTCCCTTGAAGAGTACATTCGGTACCGGAACGAAACGCATCAGAAGCTTAATCAGGGCTTGTTCAAGTTCATTTAATGTTATTAGATCAAGAAACAACATTTAAGACTAGATTCGGGCTTAAAAACAAGCTAGACATAAAAAACAGGGGCAGTGCGCCTGCACCGGGGTTCAGTGTGCTTGCACTGGCCAAACATGGGTCTTCTGCTGAGCCAGTGCGCCCACACTGAGGTCCGGTGCTCCCGCATTGGCCTCAGTGCGCTTGCACTGGCTTCTGGTGCGCTTGCACCAAACCCCAAAACGTGAAAACGGACTTTCTGCCTCCCAGTGCGCCCGAACCAAGCGTAGAAACTCCCAAAAACTCAGTTTTATGCATCTAAACGATCTCCACTCAACCCCAAACAAGTTTAACACCATTAGGCACAACAAAACAACAGAAAAGCCTCACTTTTACATAACTAAACATCACATACTTCTCTAACACAAGTAGGCATGGTTTCTAGCATTAAAACACCACAAATTATACCCAAAACACAACCTTAACAACCCAAGACCTTAATTAAACATTAGGAAGAGTCTCTTACCTTATAAGCAAGCAAAACTAAACCGAAACCTTCAGAAATCTGTAGCACTTCTGAACAACTCCGAGAAACCTATTTGATCAACAGTTGAACAAGTAACAATTGTGACAAAAGTTTCTAAACAACAAGAACTACGATTTAAACTATTTAGAACATCATAACTTGATCAATTCTAAACGATTCCAAAACTAGGGCTAAAACCGAACCTTATTCCAAACTTGATGATCTTGATGTCAAAAGGAAGCCCTTCTTCCGCTGATTTTGAATCTTCAATTCTTTATGAAAACCGATGAAAACCTTGTGAGAAATTTGAAGGAGTATCTTGAAGCCTTTTTCTGATGTTTGAGAGGAAAAGCGTAGAAGCTTTCTGGCCTCGAGTTTTTCTGACAACTTCTCTAGTAATGAGAGGTTATTGTCAAATATAACTCCTCAAAGAGTTATTGTCTTCTAATCCCCTTAATTACCAAAAAAACCCAACAAATCTTTTCCTTCTCTTCTTTTTTCTTTTAATCTTAAATCAAATTTAAAATCCAAAATATTAAATATAATATTCCATTTCCATAAAAAGACCCATATATGAAAGGTCGGGATATTACAAATATGCAAGAGATTCCTGCACTCGTAGCCCCAGAAATCACAAAACCTACTGCTGAGGTAATCAAACAAAGTCAACTTGTCCAGGTGCAAGAACAAATGGCACTAATGATGATACAGTTTGAAGAGCTATCTCATTCAACAAGAGAATATTAGAGAGAAGCTCAAAGACGTCATTCAAGACAAGACGGTGGTTACCACAGAAGAGGTGAGCGTAGAGGCTCGAGGGATGATCAAAAGGGATACGATCATCAGACAAGAAAGAAGCATGCGGAACTTCTTTGTTAGAACTGTAACAAATCAGGACATTTCAAATCTGAATGTCCAAATCCAATTGTTAGGAAGCAGAGAGACGAGGATAGAAAACACAAATCAGAGAGCATACAAAGCAAATGACAGTTCTTATTATGCTAGCACAAACGTTCCCACATCAGACTCTGACGATAATACTTTCATGGCAATGGAAGATGACAATGAGGTAATATCTTTGTTTTCACATTATGCATCTTCATCTGGTTCATGTTCTAAAGCTAAAATTTCATATATTGAAACTACAGATATTCAAAATTTTCTTAAGCATCTCAGTAGTGAGTTTGAAGAAATTCAAACTAACTATGAGCTCATTGAGAAGGAATATGGAGATCTCAAGTCTGAAAATATGGAATTAAGAGTTGAATTAGATAGTCTTAGACAAAACAAACCTACTCTGAAAGTTGAACCAGATTCAGTTCTGAATATGCATGCAGATACGTCTGAAATTCAAAACAAATATGTCTCAGCTCCCATGCCTGAGTTAATAATCAAGGAGGAAAGAGAAATTTTTTCAAAACTATCTTATTTCCTTTTTTTATTTTTATTAATTTGTCTAATTCTTTTTTTTGGAACTATCATTCATGTTTGCAGACAACATATTCAGGTGTATAATGGGTCACAAATGAATGACAATTTATAATAAAAATATGATTATGAGATAATCAAAAAAGGATTGTAATATTATGTTTACTACAAAGTGTTGTAATGTTAATTCTATTTTACGGTAACTAGGAGATCTCGGGCTTTCGTCCATTGTCCAAGATTTCCCGCTGTTGCCCCCCATGGGAGTCCGGGCCGTTTGCTTAAAAAGATTTAGGAATTTAAATAAAACATAATTATCTATTTAATAAAATAGAATTATTATTCCACAATGAAATATTTTTCTTCATCCTAATCCGAAATAATATAGGGTGTCACCTATCAATAAAAAGAGAATTGTTCTTCTCACATAACATAACACAAGAAGAAAATCAAGGGTTTTATCCAAAATGGCGGCGCAAATATTCAACGGGTAGAGGAGAAAATGCAGCCTAGCAGTTGCAGTTTGCGAGTGACAATCTGATACAGATTCCGGTGAGTCATGCATGTAGATCACCGTTAGAGGCCGGACGCATGGCCGACTATTGCGAAAGATTAACAACCGAGATAAAGCGTCGGTATTTGAGAGTATGATCTTTAAGTTTTCTATTGTATTCACGAAGGCGTTGGCCTAAAGAAAAATCAATTTTTTTAATTCCGCTGCATCAACGGTTAAAACCTTTGAAATAAAAATATAAACAATTTACCATAGACATATCATTGTCCTTTTTTATTTATTTTTAAACCTAGACATATCATTATTGAAAAATGAGAAAGGGAAACTTGAAAAAAAATAATGCTTGAACACAGATGTAATACGGTTCGGCAATTCTCCTACGTCCATCGGAAACGGTAAATTTACAGATTAGAGAAAAGTTACACATACATTTATTTCTCGGCATCCTCACTTGAACGGAAGGTACACTAAGAAAACCAATGGAGAATAAATTCTATGGAATTCTTTTCCCGATGGTTTTTAGTATGGGCAATTGCTTTCAGAATATGAAAAGAAAAGGGAAGGAAGTCTTGAAATGTTTAGAGAAAAAGGAAATGCTGAGAAATTTGCAGAATCAACATATTTGAAGGATGAAAAAGATGAATCCATTGATGAAAATGTATAGAAGTTGATTAAGAAGTTCTCTGAGGACATAAGAATATGCACCAGCAGCCATAATTGTTCTTGCATTTCAGCTAAAGATTACTGCTTAAATTATGTAGAACCTAAAAAAGCAAACACAAAATGACAAGAGAGATTGAGAGGTGTATACTTTGAATATATGAGTACTGAGTACTCAACTCAACTCAACTCAAATTCCCCAACAAAGTGACATGAGAGTCTTTGAACTTGAAAAACCTTCATAAAGATAGAACTATACGAAAAACGAAATGGCAATGAAGTAAGCCTGGCTAGCCACACAAGAACGTTCGACAAAGACGAGGAATGCACAAGCAACAAAATTCATGACAAAAAAGTAAGTTTGGCTACACATGAACTTATGACAGGACGAGAAACGCCCAAGCAACAAAATTCAGGAGTAATTACACAAGAACTTATGACAAAAAGAGAAGTGCCCTAGCAGCAAAGTTCATGACAACGAAGTATGCCTTGGCACACAACAACTAATGACAAGACGAGAAACGCCCTAGTCCCTACCAACAAAATTCATGAAAGTTTATGTAATAGCATGCTCGTTATGAACATACACCGGAAGGCAAGTTCAATAGCTTTCAATGAAATCCAATACATAACCCCAAAGACGCCGTTTTAAGGTAAAATCTATCACCGGACCGTCCAGTCACCCTAGGGGATTCCCTTCCCTATTGAATAGTACCATTGCACTGTATAGAGATAATCCAAGAATTTCCTTAATTTGGTTCTTTGCAAACTAGGTGTGAATCCCATTATGTGAGTTATAAATAAGAAAGTGGTTAGCAGATCACATACATTTAAGAAGAAGATACCTTCATTACAGGACCGAATTTTTCAATGTATGATTCATACAAGATCGGGATTTCATTCTTGTGAGGTAAAAGATAATTCTTCAAGAAATTCTGATCCGTCAGCAACAATACAGCAAAAGGACTTTTCTTTCTCTGGTTTAACTTCTTCTCATTCAACACCTTCAACACATCATTCCTCAACTTCACCTTCTCAAGACTCAAATTAAAAGCCATAGGGTGAGAAGCCAATACCTCAGGACTACATCCAAGTTCTCCCATGAAGAAACCCAAACATTTTGTTAATTTATCATCGGAGGTTCCAAGGACAGTAGGAAAACTCCCAACCATTTGTTGAATAGTTGCATTACTCCAACCAAACCTCCGGAAAACTCCTAATTTATCTTCCATTTTCGACTTGCTCAAGTTAGAAACAAACTTCAACCCATAAAAAAACCTTCTTGAACTACGAGGAATCCCCAAATCATGCTCTACCCTATGCAACGCATCTTGAAACCATTGTGTTTCAGATCTCATAATCAGGGTGGGGCGATGCATCAATAAACGGGCAATATGCTGATCAGAGAAGCCAATTTCCCTCAATACCAAAACCCCAGACTCGATATCTTTTTGTTTTTGATCATGCAGCAGCATCGGATACTTCGTTACCGCTTTTGCAACCTTTTCATAACAGCCCAAAAAATCATTCAAAAATTGAATCCGCTTTACAAGGGGTTCAACTCCCCTAACTAAAAGAGCCTTACAACCACACAGAATTTTGACTATATCCGACGCGGTCAAACCGATATCCTGCAAAACCCGAATTTTAGGTTCCAGAGTTTTGTTGACATTGTAAGTAAGCACTATTGGGTAAGCTGAAATCATGGATTTGATATGATCGTTACTTAGGCCCGATCTTTTCAAGTAATCGAGCACTAAATCCGGATCATTACGAACTGATTTGTTGAGGCGTAGCTTCTTGGTGGCGGTGGAGGCGGCTTCAGGGGTGAATCCGATGGAGTTGATGAGGTAGTTCTGCAAAACAGAGAGGGGTTGGGGTTGCTGAGTAGCGGTGGAGTAGTGGTATAAAAATGTGAACCTTCTGATGGACACTCTTTGTAGTAGGTAAGGTAGCAATGTGGTTGACACCATTGTCTCTCTCTCTCTCTCTCTCGAAGAAGAAGAAGAAGAGAAAAGGAGGAAGCAAAGCAGCAGATATATATGGAGCACACAATTCCGAAGAAGGTCCCTTGACCAAGACGAGGCTTTACCTAAACCCGGCAAAAGCACAACTAGGTTTTAGCCCGCAAAGGTTATCAGATTGCCGGATTGTTATGTTGCACGGACATCACACGGCGCACGACACGAAACGGACACGGTGACACGGCAACTTTTAAAAATATAGGACAAACACGCGGGGACGCGTAGCATATATATATATATATATATATATATATATATATATATATATATATATATATAAAAATACAAAAAAATATTAAAAAAATATAAATAGCCGTTTCGGAACGTGTCCCCCGTGTCCGGGACGTGTCCCTCCGCTACGATTGGTAGCACCAGAACAAATAAAATTGGTTGCTATCTAATTCGCCTGGTGGAAAAAAAAAAAAAAAAAAAAAAAATACCACTCACACAATCCGGAAAACAAAAGTTTAAATTTTGTTTTTTGAAAAACAAGAAACAATATATTATTAAAGCAAATCCGTCAAAGTAGCAAGAACTACATCATACGGAGGAAGAGTTCTCAAGAATGAGGGCTTGAAGCCATCACACCATGTCTAGCTAGTACGTGCGCGGGGAGATTTCCGGCACGTTTCACAAACAGAAAATGACAAGAAACAAAAGATTCTGAAACAGAGATGCAATCTCGAGTAAGACAACCAAAAGATGTAAGATCCTCCGCAGGGCAAGATAAAGTTTGGTTGCAAGATAAACGGTCACTCTCGAAAATCACCGATAGAAGGCCAAGCCGAACGGCCTCCACCATACCCCGATGAATCGCACGCAGCTCTAAGAGTTTCGGAGTATCGCCCAGATCGAAGTAAAAAGAAAAGGCCGTCACTATAGTCCCAACCAAATCTCTAAAAATTAGGCCAATTCCCGAACCCGACTCTACCACAGAAGCGTCTGTATTGCACTTCCAGAACCCCTGAGGCGGGGGACTCCAAGCCTCGGGTGAACCACCCCTGCAATTTCGCCAGGAACAACATTCGCCGCCTGAGAATATTCCAACGCAGCAACTGTAGAAGCCGAAACAACATGAGAAGCATATATAGGCGCAACCTAAAAAAATGCGCTACATCGCGCCTTCCAAAGATTCCATAAAATCATACAGAAAACAGACACCTGACCTTTGGTAAGTCGCTCAAGCAAGTCCCCAAAGAATTCTCGAAAGCCGGACACATGTCGATCTAACTAGCTCCCAAAGGGGGAGCCCCCAAATTGCCCTAGCATAGTCTCAGTCGAGCAAGACGTGACGCCTAGATTCCCGCTCCCTACCACAGGCCAAGCAAATACCATCCCCAAGCCGATGCTTAAGAAGATTTTCCCCAATCGGCAAGCACTCATGCAAACATCTCCAAAGAAAATGCTGGACACGAGGTGGCACCTCTACCCGCCATACATTACGCCAAACCCTGTCCGAACCAAAAGACAAAGATCCAAGGCTAGTCGAATGCAAGCCCCCACGTAAACCCAACGCTAAGAAATACCCAGATCGCACTATATAGCGCCCTTTCCGATCATAGTGCCAAATACGTTGATCCTGGTGAGAAGGGCCAGCTAGGTGTCTGAATGATAGCATCCACCTCCCAAGAGTGGAAAACTTGCTGAAGAAAGGAACGGTTCCATTGCCACCCATCAGCCGATAACAGATCACGCACCAACATATTCACCAGCAGAGTGCAGGATGAGTGCGCAATACGAAAGGTAGGTGGTCGTGGAACCCATGTGTCATAGAAGACAAATACCGAGCTCCCAGCACCTAGATGCCATCGCAAACCTACTAACATGAGATCTCGGCCCTCCATCAAACTCTTCCAAATGAGCGAGGGTCGATGCCCACACTTGCCGCGATAACCGTCATCCCCGGGTGGTATTTAGCATTAAGGACCCGACTGACTAGGGCCATTGGGCAAGTCAGTAGACGCCAGGCCTGCTTCACCAACAATGCGAGATTAAAGGCCTCCAAGTCACGGAACCCAAGACCTCACAGTTTTTTTGGCATGCAACAAACCTTCTAATTTCGCCAATTCACTCTCCGCTTAGTCTCAAAATCCCCCCAGAAAAAGCCCCAGATATAGAGCCCCAACTCTTGTACCAAAGTAACCGGCACTTTAAAACGCTGCATGATGAATGTCGGTATTGCTTGTATCACAGATTTAGTCATAACCTCATTGCCCGCTGGTGATAAAATTTTGTCTTTCCACCCAGACGGTCTTCCAGATACGCTCCCTAAGGAAATGAAACACCTGCCGTTTATTATGGTCCGGACAAAAGGCATACCAAGGTACTTCCCCGTCCCGTCACCAATGGGAATCTACAAAAAATAAGAAATGTGTTCCCGGTCCTCCTGCCGCACCCTACTAAAGTACATGCTAGACTTATGAAAGTTGATGGTCTGACCTGACATATCCACATAGTGCTCAAATAAGTCCACCAAGGTTTCCAACGCCTCATCCATGACCTCAAAAAATAACATACTATCATCAGCAAAAAGCAAGTGCGATACCTGAGCCTCTGCATGCGCCCCAAAAGTAATTCCACAGAGGGAGCCCACTCTGATTGCCCTGTCCAACAAAGCGGTAAGCCCTTCCGCATAGATAATGAAATGAAAATAGGAGAGAGGGTCCCCCTGCCGTATCCCTCACGATGGGACAACTCCGATATGGCCGCCTATTCACCAGCACCTGATAGGAGACAGATGTGACACATCGGCGGACCAAATCAATAAAGACCTGAGGAAATCGCATCTGATGCATGACCCTCCACAAATAACTCCACTCTACCTTGTCGAAATATTTGGCCATATCAAGTTTGACAGCCGCATGATTATGGCACCTCGGTTCGCCTACCTTCATGGAATGGAAAGCCTTAAAGGCAACAATCGCATTATCAGTTCTTTGTCTGCTCGAGATAAATGCACTCTGGTTGCTAGAAATGACATCTGACATCACCAGCTTGTGCCTGTTAACCACAACCCGGGAAAGGAGCTTATAAGTCGAGTTGCAAAGGGCAATAGGACGGAGATCTATCACCCAAGTCGGGGAGGCGGCCTTAGGAACAAGAGATACAAACATCGCACTCAGCTAGCCCGGATCCATACCGTCATTCAACATAGCCAATGAAACCTGTAAAAATCTAGACCAAAGATATGCCAATATTTTTGCCAGAAAGATAACATGCATGCCATCTGGACCTGGGGACTTCCGCCCAGGAAACTGCTTGAGTTCATGTAAGATCTCCTCCTCCATAAAAGGAGAGGCAAGCCGGGAGACCTGCAGATCAGACTGGGTTGAAAATTCTAACCCCTGAAAGTTAAAGTTGGGGGTGTGCTGAGGTAAAGATGCATGTAAAATAACACGAAACAAACCCCTCCAAGTCATCCTGCTCTAGAACAGCCACCCTATTTTCATCAAATAAAAGGTCCATAGAATTCTGTGGTGGATTTTTGTAAATGAAACAAAAAGACAAGAAATAAAAATCCGGTTAGTCGCTCCAAGTGCAAAGCTTGTAGTAAAGCGGTTATTCCGGGTCGATCCCACGAGGAACGTGAGGTTGAATGCGTTTTTAAGTTTAGGCTAAAAGCGTCACAAAACTAACAATTTTAGGTTTATCAAATAATGGGGAGAAAGGCAGACGAACAAGGATCCGCAATTCAAGAAAGCAGTAAAGGCTTCTAATTTCCTATGCATGCAAATCAACTAAAGGCCAAGATTAACCTATACCCAATGCAAATTACTAATTTCTTAGATAATTCGTTTATCAACTTTTATCAAAGATTGATTCTTCAAGCACGATAGGCATAAATTCCTTCGAATCTATTATCTAGGTTAACAATTTGATAACTTTCGTTTTTAGACAAATTGATTAAACTGATTACTATTGCGGTGATCTAGAATTCATTCAACTATCATCAAACAAATATCACAGGCTTTATCTATCGATATCAAGCACAAAATAAACGCAATAGAAATCGAACCTTTTGTTGATTGCAAAACGCAGAAAGAAATAAGAAAAACCCAAACACCTCTTGAATTGCTTCACCCGTTCATCCAACCCAAGAGTTTAGCTACTCATAATAATCTTGAAATCAAAAGGTTGTTTCGAGTGCATGAAAAAAAAGCCAAAAACAGAAAGAACAAAGCTGCTGCTGTGTTTCAAGATGAATTTCGACTCTATGAATGTATATCCTAGGGTTTGGGGCGCTGCTGCTTAAATAGGAAAATAAGTCGGCTAGGACAAAAACTAGGTCGGTTGCGCTTCAGTCGGCCGTGGACGCCCGTCCATTCTGCTGGACGCTCGTCTGGTCTGCTTTGAACTTCGAGTCGGGCCGAGTCTTCTTCAGACGCCCGTCCATCCCAGCGTCCACCCTGCGTCCAAACTTCCTGAATGTAAAATATCCTCCTGGACGCCCGTCCATTTTTATCAAACGCCCGTCCATCTGGACGGGACATGGACGCTCGTTCAGCTGTTCAGAATGCGATTTTCTCATCTTTATCCCTTCTTCTTCAATGTAATTCGACTCTCATCTCTCTGTGATCATCATTTAAGCATTCAACACGTACCTATAGCACATTAAAACATCGCAAAACGTAATATCATCCAAATAATCATAAAATCAAGATTAAAACACCAAAATAAACCAATTTTGCGAATAACTCATTAAAAACCTCACTTACTCAATAAATCCATTTAAACGCTCATTTTCTATGCAATTTATCCAGATATGGGGGAAATTAACATAAAATATATACTTATAAAACGTATAAAACCACCCTTAACAAATTCTGGGCACGCCGTCTCTTGGCCTTATTATGAAAATAGCTCGTGTTCCTATCCATGCTCTTTAACCACTCACCACGGCCCTGTTGGCGCCAATAATCCTCATCTAAAGTGTGAAAATGGTCCAATTCCAACAGACGAACTTTTTCCTCCTCAAAGGAATATTTAGCAGACTCCTGAAGAACCAGGAGCTCTTCCTCTTTCAATTATATGCTTTTGCCTATATTCTCGTGCTTCAACCTACTCCAATTCTTCAAATCCTTACCCAAAGTAGAAATCCGTCGGAATAAGGAATTAGTACCAGCTACCCCCAACTGCTGCCAACCTTCATGAACACGCAGCTCCAACTCCTTATCTTGTATCCAAAAAGGATCATAGCGGGGGATAAAAAACCACTTTGCCTTCCCCCGGCGAAAGAGGTTAGGCGAGGAAAGAAGGATCGGGGCATGATCTGACATCGAGCAAGATAGATGATAAACCCGATGATCCGGGAAGAGCGCACGCCATTCCACATTTGCCACTCCCCGATCCAACCGAACCCAGGTGGGCCCTGCATCACGCCTATTGCACCATGTAAAAGGCGCCCCAAAGAACCCCAGATCTATAAGGTGGAAATCCGTAAGAGCTCGTTGGAAAGCGACCAACTGCGAGATAGGCCGTAATGTCACGGATTTTATGCAATGGAAAACAAACAAGTAATAAATATTTATAAATCCGGTTTCCCTCAAGTATAAGGATCGTAGTATAGAGGTTGATACCGGGTCGATCTTACGGGGAACTGGCGATTGCTAACCCTAGTTTTTGTCTAACTAAATTATGTCACGAAACACTAATCTAAACAACGGATAAAACTAAACGAAACTGGAAATAAACTTAACTAAAACGTAAAACTGGACAGAAGATATGATCTAAAGCCAGGAAAGATATGGGTTGCGAACTAAAACTAAACCTAATATGCAATAAAGGAAATTGATTAACTAAACAATTCAAGTCCTAAGGGATTTGATCAAATTATAACGAGCAAACGAGCAATTGATCCACCTATCCTATCAACATTCAATTCCAATTCAGATTATTTCGTGATTTCTAACCAAGTTGTGATTCATCTCATCTAAAGTACGAACCCTAATTTCTTAGATAGTTCATCTATTAATCTCTATCTTTCGATCTAAGATTAACGCTTCTTCTAACCAAAGATGTAAACTTTAACGTTTTTAATCTAGAAATCTAACCTATCAACTCTCGTTATATAGATCAAATAACTATTCTTCTATCATGGTGATCTAACGTTTAGATGATTTTCATCAAATAAAACAATCAACAAGCAACGATCTTTCGATATGAAATTGCAACAAACATCATAAACATGATAAAAGAAACAACTTGAATTAAATACTCACAAAATAATCAAGAACGAAACTGAATTGTTGAGTTGGACGGCTTCACAACGCTCGTTCAAGGATTTTAGCCTCTAAGCATCCTCTTGAGACTTGGAGTTGTTTGAATAAAATTGCATAAAAGAATCTAAGAAAAACTGTTTGAAAGCTAAGGAAAATCGCAGCCTAAAGCCGCCCCTAGGATTAGGGCTTTTAGTAATGTGTAATTGGTGAGAGAATACGCTGCCTTTATATAGAATTCGAAGTCGGTTCTGCTAAGTCGGCTACTGGACGCCCGTCTGGAAAGGGTGAACGCCCGTCCAGCCTTGTGTAAGCTTCTTCGAGTCGGGCCGAGCCGGATCGACGCCCGTCCTTCTTTAAATTGGACGCTCGTCCAGGAAAAATCTGAACATCCTGAACCAAACTTCTCCTCCTGGACGCTCGTTCAGATGACCAAACGCCCGTCCACTCTGGACGCCAGTTCAAGCTGTTGGACGCCAGTCCAGGGTCGACTTCGTCTTGATTTCTTCATCTCTATCTCTTTTCATCAAATCCAATCATCATTATATTTTTATCATCAATGAAATTCGACTCTTATCTCTTTTTGATCAACATTTGAGCCTCGAACATGTACCTATAACACATTAAAACATCGCAAAATGTAATATCGTCCAAATAATCATAAAAATCACAATTAAAACACCTAAATTAACCAATTTTGCGAATAACTCATTCAAAACCTCATTTGCTTAATAAATCTGTTAAACACTCGTTTCTAATGCAAATTATACGAACATGAAGGGAAATATCATAGAATATAACGTTATAAACTGTATAAATTCACCCTTAACAACTCCCCCACACTTAAGCTTTTGCTCGTCCCGAGCAAAACAAAACGAAAACCAAGGGTCGAGACAAAACAGACATCTCAGCAAATATAACATACACTCAATAACTTAGAGGTTCACCCTTGTGTGTGTGCAAAGCCATAGAAAACTTCCACTTAATCCAAACTTGAGAAACACGAAGCAAAACTAGCTAATACCCCCTCATAGACTAGTAATAAATGACACTCATAAGATGTACCCTACAAACGTGACATACCCCGAGAAGGATGATCGATTATATCTAGGGCCTTTCTGAAATACTCAGAGGATAATCCCTACAGCATATCTATCAGTTCTACTGGGGATAAGATAGACGATAACTTAGTCTTTCATTCATTTCATACCAATTCTTTAGTTGATTTAACTATTGCACTTTAAACACACATCAGAATGAGCTATTTCCCTGTCATAGCAGAATAGGATACTCGAGATATACCCTACCTTACTCCAATCATAAGGCAGCTTTTCCTGACTGTCGTGAGCTTTTAGTCATCATAGTGGCATAGGACATACGTGGTATACCCTATCACACTCAAATCATCGACTAGCTTCCGACACACCCAAATTACTTCATATTTTTCAACTTTTCATTTGACGATAAGTTACTTATCACATTCAAACCTTAGATATTCACAGTATAACATACTTCGGATCTAAATACAAACTATCATAAATCTCACGATATATACGTAGCACTAAGTACATGACTTATAAGAAAATCAAAAATCACTCGTCGAAAAGGGGTATAACTTTATAAATTAGCTCGTCATTAACTATGGCTCGTGAAAAATAGATCTCAGGTGAAACAACTACTTATCAAACATATGATATAAAGCTTGGATGACTATAAAAATAACGAACATTGAATTGAATTGCCTACTCGGGACAAAACGAAAACAAAAATGTCGAGAAATTTCGAAAATTCTAGCTCATTTCGCATAGAAACATAATGAATGTAAGCAATTGTATAGATACATATCAAATCATTCCCCTCCCCCACACTTAAAGATCAACATGTCCTCATGTTGTGCAGAATGAAAGAAAAGATAAAAGACTTAGCTGATTTCAACCGATACTCGAAACGTCGGTCAGGCCGGAGCCTACATAGTGACACTTAGAAGCTTGGAATACACCTGCACGACTCGACAAACACGGAAACATCTCGGGGAAAATGGGGAATTATACCAGAATGAAAAGAGATAGCAAAACCGAGTAATACCAAAAGATAAAGCATTAAACACATTCACAAGTTGAAATAAGGTAGAAATGAAATTACTGATGCCTTATGGCTTACATGATCCATCAAAATAATAAATAGTAGCTAAATGCGAAATACAATGAATCACGTAATCGAAAGTAGCAAAAATATACAATCACAGTATCTAGGACAAATCAGAATTGGAGATAGAAAAATAAAATCACGACTGCCCCGGAGCCGTAGAATCATCAGCCGGAGGTACATCACCCGCAGGGGCATCAGGCTGCTCCTCATCCGAAGAAGACTCAGATTCCGCCAAAACATCCGCTATAGCCTGCTCAATCTCATCAGAATAAAGATAATCAATGACGCTCGGATTGAAGATTCTGTCGTCTCTCGGCTTCCGGTCCTCACTAATGCACCGGAGTATGGACAAGATGTTGTTCTGAGATGTCCGTATATCCTCCATCCAGTTCCGTACACTGTTGGCTATACTCAACCTCATCCGGACTGAGGGAGATAAAGTAGGAAGGGAGGATGGGCGAGGCGGTGCTGAAGATGAACCGGGCTCCTGTGACACTGCAGCCTCAGTCTCAGCCTGACCGGTAGGCTTCACCTTCTCCCGTTGCAAGAACCTCGGATTCTTCGGTTTATGATCGGTCTTGTACACGGGAACTCCAGCATCTTGACAGAGACCGTGGATCAAATGTGGACATATCAAGCATCTTGTATACACTTTCTGATTCATGGCCACCTCGTCGAAAATCGCTTGCCCTACATCAACATTGAGCTTGAAGTTCAAGGCATACAGCATCCCAAGGTCACCAATGTGGAAGTGAGTCAGGTTGTTCTTAGGCAACAACCTGTTCTGGATAAACCGACACTG
This sequence comes from Gentiana straminea, assembly GCA_036785695.1. Classification (NCBI taxonomy): domain Eukaryota; kingdom Viridiplantae; phylum Streptophyta; class Magnoliopsida; order Gentianales; family Gentianaceae; genus Gentiana; species Gentiana straminea. Next base: position 5,981,149 of record JAVUPR010000299.1, on the reverse strand, counting down.
GACCTTCCAATCCTCTGTCCAACTCGTAGTTATCAATTCCTTCCTATCTCCACCCGGCCTAAGTGTCCACGATACCTCTGGGCACACAAACATCCGTAATTCCTCCAACGGATCCCCACCGGCATCCTGTTTAGCTTTAATCGCCTCCTTATAGTCCAACCCCTCAATAGGTGCCAAGGCATACTTCTCGTTAATAACCTTGGGCGTAAATGGCACCTTTACTCCCCGAACTGTCACAACTCCGGTTTCCAAATCCGTCTCCGAACAATTGGCATAAAATTCACGGACTAACGTAGCATTAACCGGGATCCTCGGGGTTACCATCAAAGCTCCCCACTTCCTATCCCTCAATGTCTTCACAAATAACGGATCAACTTGAGGCTCAAGGACAGCTCGCTCGATCAACATCGTCCTCGTTAGATAATGCTTATTATAGACCTCCATCGCCTTAGGGTTGATGAATCTATGAGCAAAGGGATAGCGGGTCTCACTCTCTGTCTAGCCGGCTCAGCTTCCTCAGTGGCTTCCTCAGCTCCACCCTTCGGTTCATGTGCATCTCCCGCACCCCGAGTCTCTGACACCCTAGCCATCTTGCTCACTAAGGGCTCATCATCAGTGTCAGAACCCGACTCAAACTCATCTCGCAAGGGAACCCTAGATTGACCTCTAGGAGGATTCTGACGTTCACCAATATGAATGCCTCGGTTCGGATTAACTAATGGGGGGTCTATAGTCTTTTTCTTTTTAGCCGGTTCAGTAGCAACTCCCTTACCGTGCCGTTTTACTACCGCTTTATGCACCATTGTAACCTAAGGCTAACAAACACCAATCCCAAACCCAAATTCAAGCAAAAACACCCGTTTAACGTCCAAACGGGATTTCCCAAACAATCCAACACCAAACCAACGTCAAAACAGCAATGCAGACCATCCAACATCATCCATCAACATCCCAGAGTACCACAGAACAAGAAATAAGAACAGAACAAGAAAGAAAAACAAATAAGAGGAAATTCCTATAAAACAGTCGACTCGAAGATCGAACTAAAAAAAACGTGCAATAATCTAGGAAAAGCTTATAAAATCTTACCAAGTATGATGATGGGATGATGATAAAACGGATTAGAAGTCCAAACAATGCCAAATTGAACCCAAAAATCAAATTTTTCTTCAAAATAGTCGCACCAACTATATTGCTGAATCGAATTAATGGGTGTTTGTTGGAGGATTTGGAGTGGAAAATCGACAAGAGGGGATTGAGAGCTGTTTGTGGGACTTTGAAGCGCCCAATTTGGTGTAGAAACAAGGATTTTAGGGCAAAAGGAGGGCAAAAGTCGGGTTTGCCTTTCAAATTTTTCTGATGCGAATAAAGAATTGGAAACAGGGGGTATATATAGATGCAGGCCGGACGGGCGTCCACGATACTGGACGGGCGTTCAGCTGGATATCATATGAACTGGACGGGCGTCCATATAAACAGACGCTCGTCCAGATGGCCAAATTACGTACAGAGTTGAAGGGAGTTTATCAGACGGGCGTCCAAGAATTTTGGACGCTCGTTCACAAATTGTGCATGGAGGACGGGCGTCCAGTTCACTGGACGGGCGTCCAAGGCAGAAAAATGTAAAAATAATGAAATTGCATACAATTTAAATTCAAACTTGCATTTTCTTATTAAACTTAAATAAAACTTCAAAACTACGAATGGAAATCAACGGAGTACATAAAATTACTAGAAAACAAGTAAAAACAAAATAGAAAACAGATAGAAAACAGTGGGTTGCCTCCCACCAAGCGCTTTTGTTTTACGTCATTTGCTCGACGAAACAACTTAACAGAGCTAGTCATCGTAAATTTCCGACCAATCTATCACCCGGATAAGACGGCGGAGCATGTCAATGGCCGGAGGGAAGTCATACTCATCATGTAAACCCCAGTCCTCACCAGCTACATCAACACCTCGAAAATGTTCAGCTTGCAGCACTAGCACTAAATCGGTCGGCATCGGATCATTCGGGATTGTGTACGGACGTCCTAGAGCCTCCCGTAACTCCTCGCAGTGAAGTCTCCACCTCCCGAACAGCGGGGAACAATAAGAACATAGGTGACGATCTGATGCGGGTACTAATATCAAAGTCTACGTGCAACACTATAGTCCCTCCCGGTCCATCATCTACAAGCTTATAAGTGGGATCCTCCTAAGGAAAGGCAACTCCTCTGGTAGAACTCCGAAATCCATATCTAGAAAGCACAACTAACTGACAGATATAAACAAAAGCAAATCTTAGCAAACTAAACTTAAATACTAAAACTGAAATACTAAAACTACAAAAGCAAAACAAAAACAACTAATATAACGATATCTAGGTTGCCCCCTAGTGGCGCTTTTGGTTAATGTCGTTAGCTCGACACCGTTTAAGCTCAGCCTGGATCAGGCCATTTGACTTTTCTGCCAGCCACTACCTCGTCTAGACCTTGATTAGCGCTTGGGCGCGAAACAAGACCTAACACATGGGGTAAAATCTTTGATAGCTCTCCAAACACGTTTAAACTTCCCCATGGTTGACTTCTTCATCTTCTGAGCCCTCTGATGACGTTTCAGCTGACGCTCCCTCTCAAACTCTTCCATATCCCAACTACCTGCTAGAACTTCTTCAGATCGACCACTACCGCCATCCTCTGAAAACAGGATGGGTGAAAACTCGTCAAATTCTTCGACTTCTGTAGCACCACACCCAAGGATATCGAGGAAACGGACAATCAAAGGTTTCTCTTTAGGTTCACCAATGTAGTGCTTATACCTTTGACCATTTACTCGAAACGGTTGGTCACCATAACCGCGTAGTTCTAGAACGCCTCCAGGAATAATTTGGAGAATTTCGAAGGGACCGGACCAACGTGTCCTCAACTTACCAGGGAACAGATGTAACCGGGAATTATACAAAAGAACTTGTTCCCCTACTTGAAATTCTCGTTTCTTAATTTTGGCGTCATGGAGGAGTTTCATCTTATCTTTGCTAATCCTGGCGCTTTCGTAGGCCTGGAGTCTGAATTCGTCCAACTCATGCAACTCGCTTTGCAATCGGTGCTTACCACAAGATTGGGAATCAAAGTTCAGAAACTTCGTAGCCCAATAAGCTCTATGCTCTAACTCGACTGGCAGATGACATGGCTTACCATAAACCATTTGATATGGAGATGTACCCGTAGGAGCCTTATAGGCAGTCCTGTATGCCCATAGTACATCATCCAATTTCAAACTCCAGTCTTTTCTATGACTGTTAACCGTTTTTTCTAGGATTTTCTTGATACTTTGGTTGCTCCTTTCAACCTGACCACTAGTCATCGGATGATATGGTGTGCCAGTTTTGTGACGAACACCATACTTCTCAAGAACTTTCTCTAGGGGTCGGTTGCAGAAGTGCGTCCCTTAATCACTGATCAAGGCACGTGGACATCCAAACCTCACGAATATGTTCTTCTTTAAGAATTTGATTACCGTCTTATGATCATTGTGAGGAGTGGCTTGAGCCTCCACCCATTTTGACACGTAATCTACGCAGACTAAGATGTATTTGTTACCACAGGATGATGGGAATGGTCCCATAAAATCGATACCCCATACATCAAAGACTTTGCATTCTAAGATGGGTTTCAAAGGCATGTCAAAACGCCTTGTCAGAGTGCCGGTTCTCTGGCATCTATCACAAGCTTTACAGAAAGCTTCTGTATCTTTAAAGATCGTGGGCCAATAGAAACCGGATTGGAAGATCTTAGCAACGGTTTTCCACGGACCAAAGTGACCTCCAGTGGGTCCACTGTGACACTGCTCAATGATATCGCGTTGCTCAGACTCTGGAACACATCTTCTAAGCAGACCATCTTTACAGATCTTAAAAAGATAAGGTTCATCCCAAACGAAAGATTTTAAATCAGAGAAGAACTTTTTATTCTCCTGATAAGACAATTCTGGATCGAGATATCGGGCATGAAGGTAATTGACAATGGAAGAATACCAAGGAACATCTGGAGCGCAGCCATCGATAAGCATAATATTCTCTAGAGGAATGTAAAGATCTATATCATCTGGATCATCCTTTTCCTCATTTAGCATTCTCGAAACGTGATCAGCCACTACGTTTTCACTACCCTTTTTATCTTTAATTTGAACATCAAACTCTTGTAGGGTCAGTATCCAACGTAGTAAGCGCGGTTTGGCCTCTTTCTTAGTCATCAGATATCGCAAAGCAGCGTGATCAGTCCACACAATCACTTGAGCACCTAACAAGTAACTACGAAACTTGTCCATAGCAAAGACTACGGCCAATAATTCCTTTTCAGTAGTAGTATAGTTAACTTGAGAGGGATTAAATGTGTGACTGGCGTAATAGATTGGCTGGAACTTACCTTTGATTCTTTGTCCTAGAACAGCACCAACTGCATAGTTTGATGCGTCGCACATAAGCTCAAAAGGCAGATTCCAGTCAGGCGATATAAGAATTGGAGCAGAGATCAAACGGTCCTTAAGCTCCTCAAACGCTTGCTTGCAGCTCTCATCAAAATTGAACTCAACGTCGTCCTTAAGTAAAGTAGACAGGGGCTTGGCTATCTTGGAGAAGTCTTGAATGAATCTTCTGTAGAAACCGACATGTCCAAGAAAACCTCTCACTTCACGCACATTCTTAGGATAACTCATCTTCTCGATAGCTTCTACTTTCGCCCTGTCAACTTCTATACCTTTGTTGGAGATTTTGTGGCCAAGAACTATCCCTTCATCAACCATGAAATGGCATTTTTCCCAGTTGAGCACTAAGTTCTTTTCTACGCATCTGGACAGCACTTGGTCAAGGTTGTCAAGACAATCATCAAAGGACTGACCAAAGACCGAAAAATCGTCCATGAAAATTTCCATACACTTTTCTACTAGCCCGTCAAATATAGCCAGCATACACCTTTGAAATGTCGCTGAGGCATTGTAGAGTCCAAATGGCATCCGCCTGTAAAGAATGTACCATAAGGGCAGGTGAAGGTGGTCTTTTCTTGGTCAGCTGGATCAATGGGTATTTGGAAGTATCCTGAATATCCATCCAGGAAGCAGTAGAATGCGTGCCCTGCCAGACGTTCAAGCATCTGGTCAATGAATGGAAGGGGAAAGTGATCTTTCACGGTTACCTCATTGAGCTTTCGATAATCGATGCAGACTCTGTAACCAGTGACAAGTCTCAATGCTATTTCCTCTCCCTTCTCATTCTTCTCAATCGTAATTCCACCTTTCTTGGGAACTACTTGAGTCGGGGAAACCCATTCACTATCCGCGATGGCATAAATGATTCCCATGTCCAGAAGTTTGATGATTTCTTTCTTAACTACCTTTTGCATATGAGGGTTGAGCCTCATCTGGGGCTGTCTAACACATTTTGCACCCTCCTTTGTCTTGATCTTGTGCATACAGATGTCCGGAGATATCCCTCTGATATCTCCTACTTGCCATCCAAAGGCTTTTTCATTCTTCTTCAAGACGTTGATCAATTTCATTTCCTCTAAACGAGATAACTTGGCAGATATAATCAAAGGAAACTTGTCACCTTCTCTTAGATACACATACTTAAGATGTTTAGGCAATGGCTTCAACACTAAATCTGTAGGGGGGTCCTCTAAACTAGACTGAAGCTCTTCACCTTTCAACTCAACATCGCTGAGTTTACTTAGTGGTCCCACTGCCAAAGCTTCTCCTTCCAACAGCTCATCCTTAAATTCAGCTTCCAACTGTTCTAGACTCACCACACCATGATTATTCAAATTATCAACCAGTCGCTCATACACCGTTGCAACAGCCATGACTTGCTTTTCCATCAAATCATCGAAGTCATCAGACATCTCCTCAATGGAAAAACCGGTTGGAGGACCAGAGGGTATTTGAATGGATCTGGAAACATTATAGCTCACCTCTTGATCACCAACGCGTATCGTCACTCGCCCGCCATCGCAGTCAATGAGGGCTCGAGCTGTAGACAGAAAAGGTCTTCTAAGAATCAGGGGAACATTTTCATCTTTTTCAATGTCTAAGACGTACCAGTCGACGGGAAAGGTAAATCTATCAATTTGAACTAGCACGTCTTTCAGGATTCCCGCTGCTCTCTTAGAGGATCTATCAGCGAACTGAAGGTTCAGGGTGGTGGGTTCTAGAAGATCAATTAATCCCAGCTGTTTGCATACAGACATTGGCATGAGGTTTATAGATGTAAAACCATTTCTTCCTGTAAAATTATCGATTTTACTTTAACCGTAGACATCTTTCTTGCCAAAGAACATAACTTTAATCACAAAAGCCTAGCACCGGTAAGGGTCTTGGTGAAGATAAAATTCGTTCGTATAGATGATTCCTAGAACCTACGCTCTGATACCAATTTGTTATAACATGATAGGGAATCCAGATGCAAAAGAAATAAATAACAGATGCAATCTAACAGTAATAATCAACAGGAATAACAGAACAAGAAGAACACAAGATTTAACGTGGTTTCCGGCGTTGTGCCGATTACTCCACGGACAGAAAAGACTATGCACTGAAATTCAGATGGATTACACACTTTACAATGATCAATAAAGTTGGTATTTATAGGCACAATTCCTTAAAGGATTTTTGTCGGATTTCCACAAATGCCCCGGATCTTGGGTCCCTTTGCTGACCCAATTCAGCTGACCACTGCCTAGATGTAGAACTTAGTTGTATTCGATACCTCAGTAGGTTGTTGACACTAGAAGAACTCACAAGACTTCCCAGCTAACTTTCACAGATTTTGATACACCCCTCAGCTGACCATCACTCAGCTTACTTCATAGATTAGTTCCACCATATGTAGAGTTTAAGTCACTTTGCTGACAGTATGCATTTCTTATGTGTCTGTCACACAAAGAGTTAGGGAAGACCAGGCCTCCCATTAACACTGTAAGCACGAACTTTCCAGGGTCACCTCTCTTGGTTGGTAAGTCTTCATAGTTGATCATTGAACAATCCTCACCAATCAGCCTCTCCATGTCTGACAATTTCCGTTTTGAAGAAACAACATCCTTGATAAATTTTGTATACTTAGGCATTTCAACCAAGACCTCTGATAATGGAAGATTTACCTGAGTATTTTTCAAAAGATTTAGCACCTTTTCATATTTCTTATCTTCACTTAAGGGAATGTTGCTCTTTCGTGGTGGAAATGGAAGCTTTTTCAGATCATTCTCAGAAAAGACTTTCTTTGAAGATGCATTGACAGCTTTGTCTTCCAGATCCTTCCACCTAACGGCTTTTTCAATCTTTTTATTAGTCGGGGATCAGCCTCCTGACTCACACTTGAATCTTCACTCCTCAGGGGATCAGCCACCTGAGGACTTCCAGCTGTTTCACCTCTCAGGGGATCATCCACCTGAGTATTCTCTTTCGGCCAAGGGGAGTGTCGGTGCTCAGCTTCCCCTCCTGCCTTATCAATGGCAGGAGGGGCTAGTGGTTTTCTTGGTGGGAAGGACCACTAACTTGAGTACCACTTCTTAGGTTCATTGCACTGGCCTCCTCTCTACCGTATGGAATTGATGGTACGAGGTCGACATTGGCCGTTGTTCAAATCGGTTTGAGCAACTTGACCACCCTTTGGATTCTTCTCGGTGAAACCGGCGCCGCCCCGGGGTCGAAAGCTAACTGTTCGACCAATCGCCCGATTTGCCTCTCAAGATTTTTCATTGATCTATTTTGCTCCTCCCTAAAGGAGTCCCAATGAGCTTTGATATCACTCGAGTACGAGGGGCCTTGAGAGTTTTGGAGATAGGGCTGGCTGGGCCGACTTTGAAATTGAGAATTAGAATTGGAAGGCCAATTCTGATTGAACCTTTGGTTAGAATTGGAAAAATTCGAGTTTTGGTTCTGATTAAAACCAGGGTTTCTATTGAAATTTTGATTCGAATTGAAATTCGAATTAGGATTGAAACCAGAGGATTGATTAAACCCGTGGTTTTGGAAATTTTGCTGGCCAGAAACTTGATTAGACCTTTGGTTGTTCTGGCCATAGAATGCGTGCACTTCAGCATTCTGTCTGTTCATAGGACAGAATTTAGATGTGTGCCCCACCTCGTCACAATTTTGACATGTGACTTGATTATACTGTCCATAATCGTGAACAACATTCACTTGATAAGGTGCAGGGGGATTAAATTGACACTGGTCATTTATATGACCAAATCCGACAAAGAAGCTCGCAGCATGCAACCCGAGGGCTCTGCGGAAAAGAAGAAGTTTGATTTTTTGGATTCGAAATTTGCGATGCTGCCATCTGCTTCTGCAGCATGGCGATCACGCTTTGCATGTTTACCTCCTCAACCTTAGGAGGAGGAGGTGCTTGAATAGCTTGATAAGATGGAGCATAGTTATATTTAGCAATATCCTCGAACAATGCCCATCCCTCTTCAGGTGTTTTCTTCAAAAATGCCCCACCAGATGAACGATTGACCATGCCTTTTGTAAGCTCGGTCAATCCACTAAAGAATGTGTTGACTTGCCTTTGCAGTGGCAAGCCGTGGTGGGGACACTTTCTCAGCAGAGATTTGAATCTTTTCCAGCAATCGAAAAAGGATTCATTCTCTTTCGGTAAAAAGTGAAAATCTCGTTTAAACACCGGGTCGTTTTTGAAGGTGGGAAGTATTGACTCGGGAACTCCTTTTCGAGTTCAAATTTCAAGTGGTAATTGATTCGAGGGAAGAGAAGTGTACTACTCCTTTGCTTCTCCCTTTAGAGAAAATGGAAAAAGTTTCAGTTTAATTGCATCCTCACTTCCTCCTTGGATGCGTGTGGTGCCGCATATCTCCAAGAATGTATGCAAGTGAGTGTGTGGATTCTCCGAATGAAACCCATGAAAGATTGATGCATGCTGCATCATCTGAATGAGGCTAGGCCTTAGCTCAAAGGTCTGTGCAGTGATGGCTGGAATAACAATAGCCGGGTTGATCGTGATCGCGCCGTGCATGGCGTAGTCCGCCAACGTACGTCTATCATTAGCGCCATTATTACAAAATCGCTGATTTCCTTGGCTAACGATCCTCAAGATCTTGCTCGGCTCGCCGCCGTAACCGCGAACGGAAGATCCGCCCGTTTGGCCGGACTACGGTTCGCTCGGGGTCGTGGGTGTATAGTAACGGTCCCTTTTGACTCCGAGTTTGCATAAACCGGAACAAAAACAAGTGAAAGCAACCTAAAGACTAAGAAATTAAAAGCCTAACTAAAAATTAAAGCCTAAGAAGAGAAAAAGAATTGAAAAAGGTTAAGACAAGGGTACAGACGGACGTCCAGAAACCTGGACGGGCGTCTGGCTGGAATTTAAACAAGACGGGCGTCTGGAGTTCAAACGCTCGTCTGATCAACTGAAGAACTGGACGGACGTCCAAATCGGATGGACGCTCGTCCAATCAAGTTAAAGACGATTCAAAGTTGGAATTTTTAGAACAGACGGGCGTCCACTGGATTAGACGCCCGTTTGGAAGCAGAAACGGAGCAGGTATGGAGAAGAACAGCAGGAAAAAGGAAACAGAAAAAACAGAAAAACAGATCGAAAGAACGAACTAATCACAAGGGGCTATAAATAGAAGATCTTGAACCCTAACTAAAACCCTAATATCCTAATAACCTAACGATTATCAACTAAAACAGAAATAAAAACGAAGTAAAAACAAGAAAAACGAAAAACAAAAACTAGACAACCGTCCGGTTCCCCGGCAACGGCGCCAAAAACTTGTCACGGATTTTATGCAATGGAAAACAAACAAGTAATAAATATTTATAAATCCGGTTTCCCTCAAGTATAAGGATCGTAGTATAGAGGTTGATACCGGGTCGATCTTACGGGGAACTGGCGATTGCTAACCCTAGTTTTGTCTAACTAAATTATGTCACGAAACACTAATCTAAACAACGGATAATACTAAACGAAACTGGAAATAAACTTAACTAAAACGTAAAACTGGACAGAAGATATGATCTAAAGCCAGGAAAGATACGGGTTGCGAACTAAAACTAAACCTAATATGCAATAAAGGAAATTGATTAACTAAACAATTCAAGTCCTAAGGGATTTGATCAAATTATAACGAGCAAACGAGCAATTGATCCACCTATCCTATCAACATTCAATTCCAATTCGATTATTTCGTGATTTCTAACCAAGTTGTGATTCATCTCATCTAAAGTACGAACCCTAATTTCTTAGATAGTTCATCTATTAATCTCTATCTTTCGATCTAAGATTAACGCTTCTTCTAACCAAAGATGTAAACTTTAACGTTTTTAATCTAGAAATCTAACCTATCAACTCTCGTTATATAGATCAAATAACTATTCTTCTATCATGGTGATCTAACATTTAGATGATTTTCATCAAATAAAACAATCAACAAGCAACGATCTTTCGATATGAAATTGCAACAAACATCATAAACATGACAAAAGAAACAACTTGAATTAAATACTCACAAAATAATCAAGAACGAAACTGAATTGTTGAGTTGGACAGCTTCACAACGCTCGTTCAAGGCTTTTAGCCTCTAAGCATCATCTTGAGACTTGGAGTTGTTTGAATAAAATTGCATAAAAGAATCTAAGAAAAACTGTTTGAAAGCTAAGGAAAATCGCAGCCTAAAGCCGCCCCTAGGATTAGGGCTTTTAGTAATGTGTAATTGGTGAGAGAATACGCTGCCTTTATATAGAATTCGAAGTCGGTTCTGCTAAGTCGGCTACTGGACGCCCGTCTGGAAAGGGTGAACGCCCGTCCAGCTTGTGTAAGCTTCTTCGAGTCGGGCCGAGCCGGATCGGACGCCCGTCCTTCTTTAAATTGGACGCTCGTCCAGAAAAATCGAACATCCCGAACCAAACTTCTCCTCCCGGATGCTCGTTCGGATGACCAAACGCCCGTCCACTCGGACGCCAGCTCAAGCCGCCGGACGCTTGATCCGTGGTCGACTTCGTCTTGATTTCTTCATCTCTATCTATTTTCATCAAATCCAATCATCATTATCTTTTTATCATCAATGAAATTCGACTCTTATCTCTTTTTGATCAACATTTGAGCATCAAACATGTACCTATAACACATTAAAACATCGCAAAATGTAATATCGTCCAAATAATCAAAAAAATCACAATTAAAACACCTAAATTAACCAATTTTGCGAATAACTCATTCAAAACCTCATTTGCTTAATAAATCTGTTAAACACTCGTTTCTAATGCAAATTATACGAACATGAAGGGAAATATCATAGAATATAGCGTTATAAACCGTATAAATTCACCCTTAACACGTAACTGCAAGCCGTTCTGCTCCGACTGCAAAAGTACATCATTAAAATCCCTAGCAACCTCCCAAGGCAAGAAGAAAGAGTCATACAAACGACGCAAAAGATTCTAGGAGTGACCCCGTTCCTCAGTGACCGGATTGCCGTAGAACCTCGTGAAACACCGCACCACATTGTCTGAGCTATAGATAGTAGCATCAATGTGACCATGACCATAGGTCGAGATACGGAGATCAATATTAGAGTTCCAAAGCAAAGTCAACCCTCCACTAGCCCCATCGCTACCAACTACAAGCGCATTACGAAAACCCAAAGAACAACGAACAAACTCGAATCTATTGGCAGATAATTTAGTTTCAAACAAAAAAAGTAAAGAAGGCGAAAAAGAACGTACAAGAACCGTAAGTGCTTTAACTGCACGGGGCTGGCCCAAACCCCGGCAGTTCCAACATAGGATATTCATGGCTCTTGGCGGGCCTGCACCGTAGACTCCGCCGGAAAAATAAACCACAGCTCTTCTTTACTTGCACCTCCCCATCCACATAGTCATCAGTCTTCCGCTTCTCTCCCACATCCTGAACTGGTACCAAAGACGTCGGACCGCTCTGTCTTGCAAGGCTCTTAGCAAACTATAATCTCAACCGTCAGCCCGTACCACCAATAGGAGGGGCCATCTCCACCCTCGGCAAAACAAACCCCTATGCTACATGAAAGGTCGGCTCCGAACCAGCCCCACCCGAGGGGTCCAACTCTGGCATATCCACATCCCCCATCTCCTCATCAAATGCACCTCGCTCCTACAAAGGCACTCTACCACCCGAACCCCTTTCAAAAGGAACCACAACCCAAGAGTCCGTCGGACCTCCCCCGGAGTTCCATGCCCGCTGTTAATGCCCACCTCCTCTACATCAATCACCTCCAAAAGGTTGGACCGGCGTGTAGTGCCCAACCAAGGGCCATACAGAGAGCCTTTGCGTTCCGCCACCGTTAGCTCCCACGTTGATTTAGGACAAAAGCGTTGCGTGTGGTTCACCATACCACACGAAAAACACATGTGTGGCACCCCCCTCATATTGCAGTCGTACCATGACTGAAACTCCATCCACCACCAATAGAACAACACGACGCAGCGGCACCCATAGGTCAACACACACCCGTAAACGAAAGAACCATTGGCCCGAAGATATCTCCTCACGCAACTGACAACAGGAACAACCCCCCAGCATCACCGCAATTCTCCGGCCCACCTGACATTGGTGTATGGCTAAGCCAATGGCATGCACCCAAAAGGACGACCTGTTAAAAAAACCATCCAGCCGCTCCCACCCATCATCCCACAACCTGAGAACGAGAAGAAAATTGTCAAAACACTAAGGCCCCTCCTCCAGAACCCCAAGCATGTCGGCTTCTTTGGTGAAAATAAACTGAAAAATATTCTGAGCAAGCCGAGTGGTTGTGAATTCACACCCCCAAGACTGCCAGAGTGCTTCACAAGGACCTCGAATATCAACATCTCGCGGGGACAGGCTCTTTCCGATCAAACTTTGAGCCCGCACATCCCGCCGCCGCTGATCCCACCGTGACAGCTTCTGCCTGCTGCTCTTCCTGCTCCGTCAACGCAAGGGACTGAAATAGATCATCCAAATCTTCTTTCTTCATGGCTGAATAAAGAACGCTTGCAAATCGGAAATTGCTGAGAAAAGTCCCGCCATCGGGTAGGTAAATTCTCCAGAGGAGGGTTATTGAAATTTTATTTTTTCCAAAAAGCTTAAAATTTGAGAAAATATGTTTTAAAAGTATAAAATTTATGTAGTATACTCTAAGTTATGATTTGAAAACTATGCTAGGTGGAATTTCGGTAAGATTTGCGTAGCATACCAAATAACTTTGTGGGTTGTCGGCAGCCGTAAAAAACCCCACTCTGATTTTAAATAATAAAACACTCATGCAAAACTCACATATTTTCCACGGACAAGTGACCCGTTTACACAACCTGGTTTTCAGATATCCGTGTAAATGATCTAACTCATTAAAATATCACTCATACGCCGTGTATCTTTAAGTCTGTCAATTACCTTCAAAAGTTTAAAATTAAAAATTAATAATAATAAAATAAAAAACCATTTTCTCATCATCTTTCTCACCGGGCACTTTACTTATCGTGTAACAATTTTACCCAGGGACGGACCCAGCATACAAGGGGAGGGGGGTGCCCGGCCCCCACTGAGATCCGAAAATCGACAAGTTTTTATAGGTAAAAAATGTAAAAACACTATTGATGCCCCCACTCGCCTTTCGAATTTATTCCGGTGCCCCAACTGAGATTTTTTTCTGGATCCGTCACTGATTTTACCGACAAAAGAAAAACCATGACTGTGGAATAAAGTCGCATCACCTAATACCGAATAGTCGCGTATTTGTGGGTATTCCTCTTCTCCGTGTTTGAGGATGACTATTATTTTTTTTAATGAACTCCGTGAATGCTAGTGATTTTGTGATAATCAACTGCTACCGCCAATGTATTAATCACTATTCTTCGATTTTTTGCTATGAATTGGGAAAAAAAATCACAGATTATGAATACTTTTGTCTGGATTACTGAAATTCAATAAGTTGCTACCGTTGGTATTATGTAGGCTAATTTTATTCTCTATTGTTGTCGTTGGTATTATACTATTATTGTTACACGGTAAGAAAATTTCCGGTGAGAAAGATAATGAGAAAATGTTTTTTTTAAAACTTTTGAAGAGGTAATGGACAACTTAAAGATACGCGACGTTTGAATGAAATTTGAGTAGCGTTTGAATAAGTTAGGACATTTACACGGATATCTAAAAACCAGGTTGTAGAAATGAATCAATTATATGTAGAAAATAAGGATTTGCGTGGGTACTTATTTATTTGTTTTTCTCTTAACCCGGTGGGAAGGTAGATAACATTTTATATAATCAAAGAGGCCATTGTTTTTTTGTTTTGTTTTGGGACTATGCTTAAAGCGATGTTTGAACTTAAGACATCTCGCTCTGATACTATTTGGAACTATATTCCCTCCCAAAAGCTTAAGCTGGTAGGAAGGTAGATAACCTTTTATATATTCAACACCGAAAACCCACTAACATGGCGTGCTACGCAAAACCTACCAAAATTCCACCGAATCATAGTTTTCTAATCATAGTATACGAAACATACTACATAAATTTTATATGGAAAATTAGGGATAAGGACACAATCTGAAATATTTTTAAGTAACAGGACAGCTACATATTTTTTATAGGGAGAAGGACAACCGCATAATTTTTATAAAGAAGGACAAACAGTGAATCCCGAAAATCGGTGAATCTCCCCAGGTGAATCCCGAAATCGGTGAATTTCGACGGTGAATTTCGACAAAATGAATCCCGAAAATTAGTGAATTTCGACGATGAATTTTGAAAATTAGTGAATTTCGACAGATGAATTTCGTCGGTGAATTTAAAAAATGTGAATTTCGACAGTGAATAAATAGTTTTGTCCTTTATGCAAAAGTTTCAAAAAACTGTCCTTCTACTTAATTGATGAAATATTTCTGTCCTTCTCCCTCATTCCCCCAATTTTATACCTTTAAAACATATTTTCTCAAGTTTTCCAGTTTTTACGACAAAACCGAATTAATGACAAAAATTACAACAACTAAACCAGATAACCATGGAAAAAACTATCACCAGGCTGAGTAAAAACAAAAACAACATAAAAACACAAAACATCAAAAATTAAAAGACTACTAAAAGACAAATATTAAAAAGTGGGTCTTCCAAGAATCCCCGGAAACTTGAATCATGACAAAAGAGGGAATTGAGAAAAGGAAAATGTTAGTAATATTCATCACCTAAAATAGACCAAATCACCAAAAGCCCATAAAGGACATAAAAGAAAAGAAGAAACCAAACACCACAGACCACCGGGCACCGCCGTAGCACCACCACTGGTCAAGACAAATGAGTAGCCCCAAAACGGTTTTTACTACATAAACCCAATGGAGAAAAAAAATTCTATGGAATTCTTTTTCCAACGGTTTTTAGTATTGGTAAGTTCTTTCAGTAGATGAAAAGAAAAGGGAAGTCTTGAAATGTTTAGTGGAAAAATGCTGAGAAATTTACAGAATCAACATATTTGAAGGATGAAAAAGATGAATCCATCGATGAAAATGTATAGAAGTTGATTAAGAAGTTCTATGAGGACATAAGAACGAGCAGCCATAATTGTTCTTGCAATTAAGTGCAAAATAAGAACGAGCAACCTCGCATGCATAGATAAAGGCACTAATCAGCTAAAGATTACTGCTTAAATTATGCAGAAGCTAAAAAAATCCAACACAAAATGACAGAGAGACTGAGAGTTGTATACTTAGAATATGAATACACTCTTGAGTACTCAACTCAAACTCTGAAAACCTGGAAATCGGTAAGGCCGTAAGGGTTATCATAAATTGGGTTGGACACCTGTACTACCATCATCTGTAAATATGCATCTAAATCAATTATCAGTGGGTACGTTGTAACACGCTATAAGGGTTAAGAGATTCTAAAATGATCGAGTTACCATTGATATGAGTTAATGACACACAGTTTAGTGTTCCAGTCATTTTCTGCATTTCCACTTGAGTACACCCACAGTTGAATCAGGCAACCAGATGAACTCTGTCAGAATACTGAATTCCCTTCGTTATCCTCAAGTTACAGAAGAATTAAGCCATGTACCAAAAGAAAACAAAACACAAACACTAATACACAAAAAAAAACTACTCAGAGAAATGTTTGTCTAACAAAACACAAAGATAATCCCATTCTAGCACCAACTATGTGTGAATCCTATTATATTCCACCCTTCACCTTCCATTTTGGCACGAAAAAAATCTCCAGACATAGCACATTTTTAACTCGAAAAGTATTAACATATATTGGTAAACATCGGTAAACAAGGTCTATGGTCAAGAGCAATCTCAAGATATGGATAAGCAAAAAAACGAAATGACAATGAAGTAAGCTTGTCTACACAAGAACTTAGGACAAAGACGAGAAATGCACAAGCAACAAAATTCATGACAATAAAGTAAGTTTGGCTACACATGAACTTATGACAAGACGAGAAACACTCAAACAACAAAATTCATGACAATAAAGTAAGTCCACACAAGAACATATGGGAAGACGAGAAGTGCCATAGCAACAAAGTTCATGACAATGAGGTATGCATTGCCACACAAGAACTTATGACAAGAGGAGAAACACCCTAGCAACAAAATTCATGAAAGTTTATGTAATAGCATGCTCATCATGAACATACACCAGAAGGCAAGTTCAATAGCTTTCAATGAAATCCAATATACAACCAGTTATCTGATTTTCCTTGCAATATTAAATGAACATAGTTACCATAGGGGATCCCGTTCCCTATTGAATAGTACCATTGCACTGTATAGAGATAATCCAAGAATTTCCTTAATTTGGTTCTTTGCAAACTAGGTGTGAATCCCATTATGTGAGTTATAAATAAGAAAGTGGTTAGCAGATCACATACATTTAAGAAGAAGATACCTTCATTACAGGACCGAATTTTTCAATGTATGATTCATACAAGATCGGGATTTCATTCTTGTGAGGTAAAAGATAATTCATCAAGAAATTCTGATCCGTCAACAACAATACAGCAAAAGGACTTTTCTTTCTCTGGTTTAACTTCTTCTCATTCAACACCTTCAACACATCATTTCTCAACTTTATCTTCTCAAGACTCAAACATAAAGCCACAGGGTGAGAAGCCAATAACTCAGGACTACATCCAAGTTCTCCCATGAAGAAACCCAAACATTTTGTTAATTTTTCTTTGGAGGTTCCAAGAACAGCTGGAAAACTCCCAACCATTTGTTGAATAGTTGCATCACTCCAACCAAACCTCAGAAAAACTCCGAGTTTCTCTTCCATTGTCGACTTGCGCAAAGAAGAAACAAACTTAAAACCATAGAAAAACATTCTTGAATTACGAGGAATCCCCAAATCATGCTCTACCCTATGCAACACATCCTGAAACCATTGTGTTTCAGATCTCATAATCAGGGTGGGGCAATGCAACAAGAAATGGGCAATATGCTGATCAGAGAAGCCAATTTCCCTCAATACCGAAACCCCAGACTCAATATCTTTTTGTCTTCGTTCATACAGCAGCATCGCACATTTCCTTACTGCTTTTGCAACGTTTTCATAACTACCCAATAAATCCTTCAAAAATTGAATCCGCTTTACAAGGGGTTCAACTCCCCTAACTAAAAGAGACTTGTAAGCACAGAGAATTTTGACTATATCCGACCCGGTCAATGTCTAGGCCAAGATTACACACGTACAACATACGGATTTGCATACCAAACAACACCAATTTAACCCCAAACACTTAACAATCATAAAGTAAACATTATTCAAATCTAATACCCCTTTATATCGAATTATATGCCAAAACTCCCAAAACTATAATTAGGATAATTTTGAACTCCAATTCTCACTGGAAAAACCTAAGACTCCAAAATGGTCAATTCTCATACCTTTTCTGATCTCCGAAAAAGTGGTATCACATGATCCTCTTCTCGCACTGATCAATTCTCTGTAGTTCGATCTGCAAGATGATGGGGCCGGATTCGCAATTATGATGAACGACCAAACAACAAAATATATGAAAGTTTATGTAACGCCATGCTCATCAAAAACAGACACCGGAAAGCAAGTTCAATAGCTTTCAATAAAGTCTAATACCTAGTCAGTTATCTCGACTTTCTTGCAATCTTTAATGAACATAATTACCAATCAACATTTCAACACACGTCCAATAATGTGGGCAGTTTATTAAATGGGAGGCAAGGTGTGGTTAGCAGCTCAAATACCTTTAAGAATTTTCCTTCAAAATCTGTGGACCGAATTTTTCAATGTATGATTCATACAAGATCGGAATTTCATTCTGATGAGGTAAAAGAAAATTCTTCAAGAAATTCTGATCCGCCAACAACAATACAGCAAAAGGACTTTTCTTTCTCTGGTCTAACAACTTCTTCTCATTCAACACATTCAACACATCAATTCTCAACTTCATCTTCTCAACACTCAAACAAAATGTCACAGGGTGGGAAGCCAATAACTCAGGACTACATCCAAGTTCTCCCATGAAGAAACCCAAACATTTCGTTAATTTATCTTCGGAGGTTCCAAGGACAGCTGGAAAACTCCCAACCATTTGTTGAATAGTTGCATCACTCCAACCAAACCTCCGAAAAACTCCGAGTTTCTCTTCCATTGTCGACTTGCGCAAAGAAGAAACAAACTTAAAACCATAGAAAAACATTCTTGAATTACGAGGAATCCCCAAATCATGCTCTACCCTATGCAACACATCCTGAAACCATTGTGTTTCAGATCTCATAATCAGGGTGGGGCAATGCATCAAGAAATGGGCAATATGCTGATCAGAGAAGCCAATTTCCCTCAGTACCAAAACCCCAGACTCAATATCTTTTTTGTTTTTGATCATGCAGCAGCATCGGATACTTCCTTGCTGCTTTTGCAACTTTTTCATAACTACCCAAAAAATCCTTCAAATATTGAATCCGCTTTACCAGGGGTTCAACTCCCCTAACTAAAAGAGCCTTATAACCACACAGAATTTTGACTATATCCGACGCGGTCAAACCGATATCCTGCAAAACCCGAATTTTGGGTTCCAGAGTTCTGTTGACATTGTAAGTAAGCACTATTGGGTAAGCTGAAATCATGGATTTGATATGATCGTTATTTAGGCCCGATCTTTTCAAGTAATCGAGCACTAAATCCGGATCATTACGAACTGATTTGTTGAGGCGTAGCTTCTTGGTGACGGTGGAGGCGGCTTCAGGGGTGAATCCGATGGAGTTGATGAGGTAGTTCTGCAAAACAGAGAGGGGGTGGGGTTGCTGAGTAGCGGTGGAGTAGTGGTGTAAAAATGTGAACCTTCTGATGGACACTCTTTGTAGTAGGTAAGGTAGCAATGTGGTTGACACCATTGTCTCCCTCTCGAAGAAGAAGAAGAAGAAGAGGAAAGGAGGAAGCAAAGCAGCAGATATATATGGAGCACACAATTCCGAAGAAGGTCCCTTGACCAAGACGAGGCTTTGCCTAAACCCGGCAAAAGCACAACTAGGTTTTAGCCCGCAAAGGTTATCAGATTGCCGGATTGTATTGGTAGCACCAAAACAAATATAATTTTGCTATCTAATTCGCCTGGTGAAAAAAAAAAAAACACCACTCACACAATCCCGAAAACAAAAGTTTAAATTTTGTTTTTTGAAAAACAAAAAACAATATATTATTAAGGCAAATCCGTCAAAGTAGCAAGAACTACATCATACGGATGAAGAGTTCCTCAAGAACGAGGGCTTAAAGGCATCACACCATGTCAAGCTAGTACGTGCGGGGAGATTTCCGGAACGTTTCACAAACAGAAAATGACAAGAAACAAAATATTCTGAAACAGAGATGCAATCTCGAGTAAGACAACCAAAAGCTGTAAGATCCTCCGCAGGGTAAGATAAAGCTTGGTTGCAAGATAAACAGTCACTCTTGAAAATCACCGATAGAAGGCCAAGCCGAACGGCCTCCACCATACCCCGATGAATCGCACGCAGCTCTAGGAGTTTCGGAGTATCGCCCAGATCGAAGTAAAAAGAAAAGGCCGTCACTATAGTCCCAACCAAATCTCTAAAAATTAGGCCATTTCCCGAACCCGACTATGCCACAAAAGCGTCTGTATTGCACTTCCAGAACCCCTGAGGCGGGGGACTCCAAGCCTCAGGGTGAACCACCCCTGGCTTTCGCCAGGAACAACATTCGCCGCCTGAGAATATTCCAACGCAGCAACTGTAGAAGCCGAAACAACATGAGAAGCATATATAGGCGCAACCTAAAAAACTGCTACATCGCGCCTTCCAAAGATTCCATAAAATCATACAGAAAACAGACACCTGACCTTTGGTAAGTCGCTCAAGCAAGTCCCCAAAGAATTCTCGAAAGCCGGACACATGTCGATCTAACTAGCTCCCAAAGGGGGAGGCCCCCAAATTGCCCTAGCATAGTCTCAGTCGAGCAAGACGTGACGCCTAGATTCCCGCTCCCTACCACAGGCCAAGCAAATACCATCCCCAAGCGATGCTTAAGAAGATTTTCCCCAATCGGCAAGCACTCCTGCAAACATCTCCAAAGAAAATGCTGGACACGAGGTGGCACCTCTACCCGCCATACATTACGCCAAACCATGTCCGAACCAAAAGACAAAGATCCAAGGCTAGTCGAATGCAAGCCCCTACGCAAACCCAACGCCAAGAAATACCCAGATCGCACTATATAGCGCCATTTCCGATCATAGTGCCAAATACGTTGATCCTGGTGAGAAGGGCCAGCTACTGGTGTCTGAATGATAGCATCCACCTCCCAAGAGTGGAAAACCTGCTGAAGAAAGGAACGGTTCCATTGCCACCCATCAGCCGATAACAGATCACGCACCAACATATTCACCAGCAGAGTGCAGGATGAGTGCGCAATACGAAAGGTAGGCGGTCGTGAAACCCATGTGTCATAGAAGACAAATACCGAGCTCCCATCACCTAGATGCCATCGCAAACCTGCTAACATGAGATCTCGGCCCTCCATCAAACTCTTCCAAATGAACGAGGGCGATGCCCCAGACCTGCCGCGATAACCGTCATCCCCGGGTGGTATTTAGCATTAAGGACCCGACTGACTAGGGCCGTTGGGCAAGTCAGTAGACGCCAGGCCTGCTTCACCAACAATGCGAGATTAAAGGCCTCCAAGTCACGGAACCCAAGACCTCACAGGTTTTTCGGCATACAACAAACCTTCTAATTTCGCCAATGCACTCTCCGCCTAGTCTCAGAATCCCCCCATAAAAAAGCCCCAGATATAGAGCTCCAACTCTCGAACCAAAGTAACCGGCACTTTAAAACACTGCATGATGAATGTCGGTATTGCTTGTATCACAGATTTAGTCATAACCTCATTGCCCGCTGGCGATAAAATTTTGTCTTTCCACCCAGACAGTTTCTTCCAGATACGCTCCCTAAGGAAATGAAACACCTGCCGTTTATTATGGTCCGGACAAAAGGCATACCAAGGTACTTCCCCGTCCCGTCACCAATGGGAATCTACAAAAAATAAGAAATGTGTTCCCGGTCCTCCTGCCGCACCCCTACTAAAGTACACGCTAGACTTATGAAAGTTGATGGTCTGACCTGACATATCCCCATAGTGCTCAAATAAGTCCACCAAGGTTTCCAACGCCTCATCCATGACCTCAAAAAATAACATACTATCATCAGCAAAAAGCAAGTGCGATACCTGAGCCTCTGCATGCGCCCCAAAAGTAAT
Organism: Gentiana straminea; assembly: GCA_036785695.1. NCBI lineage: Eukaryota > Viridiplantae > Streptophyta > Magnoliopsida > Gentianales > Gentianaceae > Gentiana > Gentiana straminea. Next base: position 5,959,392 of record JAVUPR010000299.1, on the reverse strand, counting down.
TCCACAGAGGAGCCCACTCTGATTGCCTTGTCCAACAAAGCGGTAAGCCCTTCCGCACAGATAATGAAATGAAAATAGGAGAGAGGGTCCCCCTGCCGTATCCCTCACGATGGGACAACTCCGACCTTGGCCGCCTATTCACCAGCACCTGATAGGAGACAGATGTGACACATCGGTGGACCAAATCAATAAAGACCTGAGGAAATCTCATCTGATGCATGACCCCCCACAAATAACTCCACTCTACCTTGTCGAAATCTTTGGCCATATCAAGTTTGACAGCCGCATGATTATGGCACCTCGGTTCGCCTACCTTCATGGAATGGAAAGCCTAAAAGGCAACAATCGCATTATCAGTTATTTGTCTGCTCGAGATAAATGCACTCTGGTTGCTAGAAATGACATCTGACATCACCAGCTTGAGCCTGTTAACCACGACCCGGGAAATGAGCTTATAAGTCGAGTTGCAAAGGGCAATAGGACGGAGATCTGTCACCCAAGTCGGGGAGGCGACCTTAGGAACAAGAGATACAAACATCGCACTCAGCGAGCCCGGATCCATACCATCATTCAACATATCCAATGAAACCTGCAAAAATCTAGACCAAAGATATGCCAATATTTTTGCAGAAAGATAACATGCATACCATCTGGACCTGGGGACTTCCGCCCAGGCAACTGCTTGAGTTCACGTAAGATCTCCTCCTCCATAAAAGGAGAGGCAAGCCGGGAGACCTGCAGATCAGATTGGGTTGAAAATTCTAACCCCTGAAAGTTAAAGCTGGGGGTGTGCTGAGGTAAAGATGCATGTAAAATAACATGAAACAAACCCCTCCAAGTCATCCTGCTCTATAACTGCCACCCTATTTTCATCAAATAAGAGGTCAATAGAATTCGGGCACGCCGTCTCTTGGCCTTGTTATGAAAATAGCTCGTGTTCTTGTCCATGCTCTTTAACCACTCACCACGGCCCTGTTGGCGCCAATAATCCTCATCTAAAGTGTGCAAATGGTCCAATTCCAACATACGAACTTTTTCCTCCTCAAAGGAATATTTAGCAGACTCCTGAAGAACCAGGAGCTCTTCCTCCTTCAATTATATGCTTTTGCCTATATTCTCGTGCTTCAACGTACTCCAATTCTTCAAATTCTTACCCAAAGTAGAAATCCGTCGGAATAAGGAATCAGTACCAGCTACCCCCAACTGCTGCCAACCTTCATGAACACGCAGCTCCAACTCCTTATCTCGTATCCAGAAAGGATCATAGCGGGGGACAGAAAACCACTTTGCCTTCCCCCGGCGAAAGAGGTTAGGCGAGGAAAGAAGGATCGGGGCATGATCTGACCGCGAGCAAGATAGATGATAAACCCGATGATCCGGAAAGAGCGCACGCCATTCCACATTTGCCACTCCCCGATCCAACCGAACCCATGTGGGCCCTGCATCACGCCTATTGCACCATGTAAAAGGCTCCCCAAAGAACCCCGGATCTATAAGGTGGAAATCCGTAAGAGCTCGTTGGAAAGCGACCAACTGCGAGATAGGCCGTAACTGCAAGCCGTCCTGCTCCGACTGCAAAAGTACATCATTAAAATCCCTAGCAACCTCCCAAGGCAAGAAGAAAGAGTCATACAAACGACGCAAAAGATTCCAGGAGTGACCCCGTTCCTCAGTGACCGGATTGCCGTAGAACCCCGTGAAACACCACACCACATTGTCTGAGCTATAGATAATAGCATCAATGTGACCATGACCATAGTCGAGATACGGAGATCAATATTAGAGTTCCAAAGCAAAGCCAACCCTCCACTAGCCCCATCGCTACCAACTACAAGCGCATTACGAAAACCCAAAGAACAACGAACAAACTCGAATCTATTGGCAGATAATTTAGTTTTAGACAAAAAAAAGTAAAGAAGGTGAAAAAAAAACGTACAAGAGCCGTAAGTGCTTTAACTGCACGGGGCTGGCCCAAACCCCGGCAGTTCCAACATAGGATATTCATGGCTCTTGGCGGGCCTGCACCGTAGACTCCGCCGGAAAAAATAAACCACAGCTCTTCTTTACTTGCACCTCCCCATCCACATAGTCATCAGTCTTCCGCTTCTCCCCCACATCCTGAACTGGTACCAAAGACGACGGACCGCTCTGTCTTGCAAGGCGCTTAGCAGACGATAATCTCAACCGTCGGCCCGTACCACCAACAGGAGGGGCCATCTCCACCCTCGGCAAAACAAACCCCTGTGCTACATGAAAGGTCGGCTCCGAACCAGCCCCACCCGAGGGGTCCAACTCTGGCATATCCATATCCCCCATCTCCTCATCAAATGCACCTCGCTCCTACAAAGGCACTCTACCACCCGAACCCCTTTCAAAAGGAACCACAACCCAAGAGTCCGTCGGACCTCACCCAGAGTTCCATGCCCGCTGTTAATGCCCACCTCCTCTACATCAATCACCTCCAAAAGGTTGGACCGGCGTGTAGTGCCCAACCAAGGGCCATACAGAGAGCCTTTGCGTTCCGCCACCGTTAGCTCCCACGTTGATTTAGGACAAAAGCGTCGTGTGTGGTTCACCATACCACACGAAAAACACATGTGTGGCACCCTCTCATATTGCAGCCGTACCATGACTGAAACACCATCCACCACCAACAGAACAACACGACGCAGCGTCACCCATATGTCAACACACACCCGTAAACGAAAGAACCATTGGCCCGAAGATATCTCATCACGCAACTGACAACATGAACAACCCCCCAAGCATCACCGCAATTCTCCGGCCCACCTGACATTGGTGCATGGCCAAGCCAACGGCATGCACCCAAAAGGACGACCTGTTAAAAAAACCATCCAGCCGCTCCCACCCATCATCCCACAACCTGAGAACGAGAAGAAAATTGTCAAAACACCAAGGCCCCTCCTCCAGAACCCTAAGCATGTCGGCTTCTTTGGTGAAAATAAACTGAAAAATATTCTGAGCAAGCCGAGTGGTTGTGAATTCACACCCCCAAGACTGCCAGAGTGCTTCACAAGGACCTCGAATATCAACATCTCGCGGGGACAGGCTCTTTCCGATCAAACTTTGAGCCCGCACATCCCGCCGCCGCTGATCCAGCCGTGACAGCTTCCGCCTGCTGCTTTTCCTGCTCCGTCAACGCAAGGGACTGAAACAGATCATCCAAATCTTCTTTCTCCATGGCTGAATAAAGAACGCTTGCAAATCGGCAATTGCTGAGAAAAGTCCCGCCATTGGGTAGGTAAATTCTCCAGATGAGGTTTATTGAAATTTTTTTTTTTTCCAAAAGCTTAAAATTTGAGAAAATATGTTTTAAAAGTATAAAATTTATGTAGTATACTCTAAGTTATGATTTGAAAACTATGCTACGGTGGAATTTCGGTAAGATTTGCGTAGCATACCAAATAACTTTGTGGGTTGTCGGCAGCCGTAAAAAACCCCACTCTGATTTTAAATAATAAAACACTCATGCAAAACTCACATATTTTCCACGAACAAGTGACCCGTTTACACAACCTGGTTTTCAGATATCCGTGTAAATGACCTAACTCATTAAAATATCACTCATACGTCGTGTATCATTACCTTCAAAAGTTTAAAATTAAAAAATAATAATAATAAAATAAAAAACCATTTTCTCATCATCTTTCTCACCGGGCACTTTTCTTATCGTGTAACAATTTTACCCAGGGACGGATCCAGCATACAAGGGGGGGGGGGGGGGTGTCCGGCCCCCACTGAGATCCGAAAATCGACAAGTTTTTATAGGTAAAAAATGTAAAAACACTATTGATGCCTCCACTCGCCTTTCGAATTTGTTCCGGTGCCCCCACTGAGTTTTTTTTCTGGGTCCGTCACTGATTTTACCGACAAAAGAAAAACCATGACTGTGGCGTAAAGTCGCATCACCTAATACCGAATAGTCGTGTATTCGTGGGTATTCTTCTTCTCCGTGTTTGAGGTAACACCCGATGACTATTATTTTTTTAATGAACTCCGTGAATGCTAGTGATTTTGTGATAATCAATTGCTACCGCCAATGTATTAATCACTATTCTTTGATTTTTTGCTTTGAATTGGGAAAAAAATCACAGATTATGAATACTTTTGTCTGGATTACTGAAATTCAATAAGTTGCTGCCGTTGGTTTTATGTAGGCTAATTTCATTCTCTATTGTTGTCGTTGGTATTATACTATTATTGTTACACGGTAAGAAAATTCCCAATGAGAAAGATAATGAGAAAATGTTTTTTTTAAACTTTTGAAGAGGTAATGGACAACTTAAAGATACACGACGTTTGAATGAAATTTGAGTATCGTTTGAATAAGTTAGGACATTTACACGGATATCTAAAAACTAGGTTGTAAAAATGAATAAATTATATGTAGAAAATAAGGATTTGCGTGGGTACATATTTATTTGTTTTTATCTTAAGCCGGTGGGAAGGTAGATAACATTTTATATAATCAAAGAGGCCCATTGTTTTTTTGTTTTGTTTTGGGACTATGCTTAAAGCGAGGTTTTAACTTAAGACCTCTCGTTCTGAAACCATTTGGAACTACCTTCTCTCCCAAAAGCTTAAGCTGGTAGAAAGGTAGATAACATTTTACATATTCAACACTGAAAACCCACGAACATGGCATGCTACGCAAAACGTACCAAAATTCCACCGAATCATAGTTTTCTATCATAATATACGAAGCATACTACATAAATTTTATACCTTTAAAACATATTTTCTCAATTTTCCCAGTTTTTACGACAAAACCGAATTAATGACAAAAATTACAACAACTAAACCAGATAACCATAGAAAAAACTATCACCAGGCTGAGTAAAAACAAAAACAACATAAAAACACAAAACATCAAAAATTAAAAGACTACTAAAAGACAATACTAAAAAGTGGGTCTTCCAAGAATCCCCGGAAACTTGAATCATGACAAAAGAGGGAATTGAGAAACGGGGAAAATGTTAGTAATATTCATCACTAAAATAGACCAAAAGCCCATAAAGGACATAAAAGAAAAGAAGAAACCAAACACCACAGACCACCGGGCACCGCCGTAGCACCACCACTGGTCCAGACAAATGAGTAGCCCCAAAACGTCAAAGAAGCCCATTCAAAGCCAACGATTTGAACCAGGCCTAAGAACCACCCGATTTCATCGACCAACACTGCTGGTCCCAAAGTATGTCTTGCACAAGTTCAGAGGAGGGGGAGGGGGGTTGAATAATCTTGTACTCTTAAGTTTGTTTAGTGGAAAAATGCTGAGAAATTTGCAGAATCAACATACTTGAAGGATGAAAAAAGATGTTTCCATTGATGAAAATGTATAGAAGTTGCTTAAGAAGTTCTATGAGGACATAAGAACGAGCAGCCATAATTGTTCTTGCAATTAAGTGCAAAATCAGAACGATTACTGCTTAAATTATGCAGAAGCTAAAAAAATCCAACACAAAATGACAGAGAGGTTGAGAGGTGTATACTTAGAATATGAATACACTCTTGAGTACTCAACTCAAACTCTGAAAACCTAGAAATCGGTAAGGCCGTAAGGGTTATCATAAATAGGGGAATGAGGGAGAATGACAGAAATATTTCATCAATTGAGTAGAAGGACAGTCTTTTGAAACTTTTGCAAAAGGACAAAACTATTTATTCACTGTCGAAATTCATTTGTGTTTGAAATTCACTGTTTAAATTTACTGTCGAAATTCACTAATTTTCAAAATTCATTGTCGAAATTCACTGATTTTCGGGATTCACTGTCGAAATTCACTGATTTCGGGATTCACTAGGGAGATTCACTGATTTTTGGGATTCACTGTTTGTCCTTCTCACTATAAAAATTATGCAGTTGTCCTTCTCCCTATAAAAAATATATATATCTCCCATTACTTAAAAATATTCCAGATTGTGTCATTATCCCTAATATCCCAATCATAAATTGGGTTGGACACCTGTACTACCATCATCACTGGGTACGTTGTAACCGTTACCTGTCAGGTTGCATAAGGAACACAGGTGTAAGGGTTAAGAGATTCTAAAATGATATGAGTTACCATTGATATGAGTTAATGACACAGTGCAGTGTTCCACTTAAGTACAACCACAGTTGAATCAGGCAACCAGATGAACTGTGTCAGAATACTGAATCCCCTTCATTATCCTCGAGTTACAGAAGAATTAAGCCATGTACCAAAAGAAAACAAAACACAAACACTAATACACAAAAAAACTACTCATTGAAATGTTTGCCTAACATAACACAAAGATAAGTGAATCCTATTATATTCCACCCTTCACTTTGCATTTTGGCACGGAAAAAAATCTCCAGACATAGCACGTTTTAACTCTGAAAAGTATCAACATATATTGGTAAACATCGGTAAACAAGGTCTATGGTGAAGAGCACTCTCAAGATATGGATAAGCATAAAGCATTGAGGTGACAGGTAAAAATTAAAGGCCAATGGTCAACGCCAAATTTATGAACATTTATACTTCATATCATTAAAGCTAGTATTCTTGATCGTGAGCAGATGCAAAGCATAAAGGTATAGCAGCACAAATGCAAACTTGGTGTGAATCCCATTATGTGAGTTATAAATAAGAAAGTGGTTAGTAGCTCACATACATTTAAGAAGATACCTTCATCACAGGAACGAATTTTTCAATGTATGATTCATACAATATCGGGATTTCATTCTTGTGAGGTAAAAGATAATTCTTCAAGAAATTGTGATCCGTCAACAACAATACAGCAAAAGGACTTTTCTTTCTCTGGTTTAACTTCTTCTCATTCAACACCTTCAACACATCATTTCTCAACTTCACCTTCTCAAGACTCAAACATAAAGCCACAGGGTGGGAAGCCAATAACTCAGGACTACATCCAAGTTCTCCCATGAAGAAACCCAAACATTTCGTTAATTTATCTTCGGAGGTTCCAAGGACAGTAGGAAAACTCCCAACCATTTTTTGAATAGTTGCATCACTCCAACCAAACCTCCGGAAAACTCCTAATTTATCTTCCATTTTCGACTTGCTCAAGCTAGAAACAAACTTAAACCCATAGAAAAACATTCTTGAACTACGAGGAATCCCCAAATCATGCTCTACCCTATGCAACACATCCTGAAACCATTGTGTTTCAGATCTCAGAATCAGGGTGGGGCAATGCATCAAGAAATGGGCAATATGCTGATCAGAGAAGCCAATTTCCCTCAATACCGAAACCCCAGACTCAATATCTTTTTGTCTTCGTTCATACAGCAGAATCGCACATTTCCTTACTGCTTTTGCAACGTTTTCATAACTACCCAATAAATCCTTCAAAAATTGAATCCGCTTTACAAGGGGTTCAACTCCCCTAACTAAAAGAGACTTGTAAGCACAGAGAATTTTGACTATATCCGACCCGGTCAAACCAATGTCCTGCAAAACCCGAATTTTGGGTTCCAGAGTTTTGTTGACATTGTAAGTAAGCACTTTTGGGTAAGCTGAAATCATGGATTTGATCTGATCCTTATTCAGGCCAAATCTTTTCAAGTAATCGAGCACTAAATCTGGGTCGTTACGAAATGAGTTGTGGAGGCGTAGCTTCTCGGTGGATGTGGAGGCGGCTTCAGGGGTGAATCCGATGGAGTTGATGAGGTAGTTCTGCAAAACAGAGAGGGGTTGGGGTTGGGGTTGGGGTTGCAGAGCAGCGGTGGAATAGTGGTGGAGAAATTTGAAAGAGTGTAGCCTTGTTGTGATGGGCATTCTTTGTAGGTAAGGTAGCAATTTGGTTGATGCCATTTTCCTTTCTTGAAGAAGCAAAACAGCATAAGAAGCAAAGCACCAGATATGGAACACAGAATTTTGAGAAGAGGCTCCCTTTTGGCCAAGACGAGGCTGCCTAAAACCCAACAAAATATTATTATTTTGATTTGTGAGTTTGTAAAATTTAGCATCCGTTTTGTTTTTGTTGGGTTGTTTTGTTTTGGGTCGGTTTATTTATCGGTGGATAATAAAATATGATAAAACTGATTGAAAGAATAATTGAAAAGTTAAAATGATTTATTTTAAAAGGGAATTGTTTTGGAGAATTTATCGACGAAAAAATATTTCAAAACAATTGAAAGTAGAAAAGTTAAAATCTTTATTTTAAAAGAAACTTTTTCATCAATAAAGAATGAAACTTTTGCAAAACTATTTATCCACTTGTCGAAATTCATTTGTGTTCGAAATTCACCGTTTAAATTCACTTAAAATTCACCGTCTAAATTCACCGATTTTCAAAATTCATTGTCGAAATTCACCGATTTTCGGGATTCACCGTCGAAATTCACGATTTCGGGATTAACCTTGAGATTCACCGATTTTCGGGATTCACTGTTTGTCATTCCATCGCTATAAAAATTATGCGGTTGTCATTCTCCTATAAAAAATATGTAATTTGTTTTACTTAAAATATTTCAGATTGTGTCATTATCCCTAATTTCCCATTATTTTAATTTGTGCAGATACATATATGATTGATGAGAGAAATTAAAATAAAGTAATGTAATGAATAAAATAATGGTAAAAATATAACAAACTAAATAAAATGAAATGACGAGAGATGGTTTAATATTATTTCATTTGTACTTGAATAAATGATTGGAAAAATAAATTATAATAAATGATTGGTGAAGTGAGTCGACCTCAAACCCAACCCCAACCCCAAACTCAAACCCAAACTCAAAACAAAGAAATCAATTTCAATGTTTGACTAGACTCAGATTATATGCACATTTACTCTGTTGTTGATGTGAAAAAGAAACCACTTTACTCGGTGTCTTACTAGGGCAGCTAGACCAGAAGTTAGAGTATGCAGGTTGTTCAAACCTCATAGATCCTGTGGGACAGTGGAGTGAACCATTTAAAAAACCAATTTACTCCATAGTTTATGTGAAATAGGAAACCAAACAATGGGCAAGGGAAAGTTTTTGCCTAGTATCTCCATATGCACCGAAGTGACGGGAGGAATAATCTGAACCATACAGTTTGAATACAGTTTAAAAACAGACGGTCAATGTGATGCGACACGTGTCTCCACACCGTGTGGAGACACCACCTAAAAACCTCCCTGAAACTATATTGTTGTTGGTTGCAATCTTTTATTTCCCACACTTTTCCATCATTTCCCAAATCAAGAAATTGTTGGTTTAATCATGTTTTCTTATTAATGGATTCAGTATATTATTATAGGGGCTAGGGAGTGTTACACCGCGTTGGGAAGTTAGTTTTGATGATGATATAAAGATTAACATTGATGATGATCAAACCAGCTATGATAGAAGCCTGTGAAGTTATACCTGAATCAACTAACATGTACCTTTAGGGGATGTTATTCTCTTGTTCATTAAAAAAGAAAAGAAAAGGTAACTCATTATCATTTTAAACAAGTAACAACAATGCTATTAGTCACAATAATTTAATAAGCTATACATGAAAAAGATACATGTGTTATGAAGGGCAATGTTGTTAAAGTTACATGAATCTACATCTTCCAATATCAAGAAAGCAGCAAACCAAAACTTTTGATGACCAAAGTTTTTAGTACCATGACTAAGAGCCTTTTGATCACCAAGAAGGCTTCCTTTTTGAGAGAGCCAAACACTATCAAGAAAAATTCATGGATTAGTGATAATGAGGCAAAAAAAAAAAAAAAAAACTTTTTTTTTGATTCTGCAACCTTCTCCTACTCAAGAATGGGATTATTTAAATACGGGCCATTCCTAAGATGAAACTTCTGCATTGACAGCTGATGAAGAACGGTTTAGATGCATGAGCTTTCTAGATGCACGGACATTCTTGAGGGTCATCTTGAGTTTCTGTCTATCACCTTCAACTTCTGCGAATTGGAGGCTTAACTGAGAGTAACGATCATGCATCTCTCTCAACTCAGCCTCCACTGCTGCATGTTTTCCTTTCAGCTGCAACATTTCCTTGATCAGGTTGTTTATGTCTCTAAAGCTCTTCAGTATTGTTTCATCATCACATTGTTGTCTAAAGATAATAAGACATGAAGAAATAATCAAACTTTACACTTTATCGGGATGAACTGGATGCATTACATCCATCCACTTGCTTTAGTTCGAGCATTTTTAATGATGGTATTAACACTGAGAAACTGTAAAGAAAAAAAGGGTCACCTTGGAATATCGCTTTTTGAATCATTTTTTGCTCTTAATGTTTCAGCAAGCTCAACTTCCAAATCAAGAAAACTTTCCAATGCATTCCCTGCTGTACTAGAAACAACTTCAGCATCCAATGGGAGCATGCTCCTGAGCTCCTCATTCGCCTTCGTGGTATAGTAGTAGTAATAAACGAAAACGCCCACAAAAATGAGAATAACATTCATAAAGTATATAAACTTTCAACAAGAAATAATTATTACACCGCCAATAAGACCAACCTTGTCCAAGCGCATAATATCCTTTTGCAGGATTTCCGAGCCAAATATCTCATCTTCAGGAATTGCAAAATTCTCTTGCTTGATCCTTTCCAGCTGAATGCAAAAGATGTAAATCAAACTTGGTTCGCTATTCAAACGTCAAATGTTTCGTTCTATGTATGGTATGCAATTGATATTCGAAAACCTTAAAGAACCATATAAACCTACCTCGTCATGTAAATGCATGATGCTGGACTTGAGATCCTGTGACCTAAACTGAGGAGATAAATGGGTTCCATTGGTATTTTGCAAGTGCCCTTCAATACCTTGAGGTTCAACAAATCCATTGATATCTTTACGAGCTGCATCCTCCTATACATTGATAGATGAACATGCTTAAAGATCAAATAAAAAAATAATAAATTGACACAATGGTTATTACAACAAAAGATGTCTTGAAAAGGGGCCTTTCATGTACATAGCAACATGATGAGGAAATACTCAAGAAAGTTACCTGGTTGGCTTGTGGCTCGCTTTTATGAACCGGGTCTGGATTTGGACTTTCTACCTCTTTCTGTAACGTGAAAATATCATTTGACTCGTCAGGAAGACAATGTACTTCATCCTTTAGTAGTCCTTCTTCCTTGCAATTAACATTCTCCAATTTATTTTTTGTCAAGGAAAGTTCAGCCACGCATTCCCGTAAAGAGATCTCAAGTAATTCCTTTTCTTCTTTGCAACACTCAAGACTGAGTACTGCACATTCAAACTCTGCCTTCATGCAGTCGTAGTCCCTGATCCTTTCACGATTGTCAGAAAGCACAGACTGTAATTCATCCTCCAAACCTAAAAGTTTGAGGGCTAGTTCTTCGTTTCTTTTCAAGTGTAAAGCTTCAGACTTTTTTCGGTTTTCAAGCTCATCCACAGCATCTTGTAATTTCAATAGCATCTCTTCCCCGTGTTTTTTGGACATAGAAAGCTGTTGCTTCAACTCCTGGAGCTTGGTTTCATACTGTTCTTTTATGAAAGCAATGCGCAATGACTCTTGAATGGCAGAAGTCTTTACTTCAGATTCTCGCTTTTCTAGAGCAGTCTTTTCTTGTAGTTCCTTCAAATGAATGGATAAATTTTTAAATTCTTCTGTCCTCAGTATCTGCTCAGACAATTTTCGTGAAAGCTCAGTACACCGTGAACGTAGTGCCATCGCTTGATCTTCGGATTCCTTTAATAAACTTGCACATGCAACCATTTCATGTAGTTTCTCTTTGAGTACAAGAATTGTGATTTCAGATTGCTCCTTTACAAGTATCAAACTTGTAATTTCTTCTTCTGCATTTACCTTCCACTTGGAAACTTCTTCATTCTCCATTAAACTTGAAGAAGCAAGCTGTTTTTGTAGTTTGACCTGGAGTTCTGTCATTGAGCTTTGCAGTAGTTCACAAAAGAATGTCAAGCTGATGATCTCTTTTTCTGCAATTTCAAGGCTGTTCTTCGATTCTTCTGCTTCGTTTGAACGTTTTTCTTTATCCTCCAAGATCCAAACATCCAAACCATCTAGCTTCCTATGGCATTCATCAAGTGCAGTCCTGATTACATCATTTTCGCTTTGCAGCGTATTTTTCCTACTGGAAAGATCAGTGCACCGGGAGCGCAATGTCATCAGTTCTTTTTCGCTTTCTTCCAGTAACTTTGTACTGACGTGCAGTTCTTGTACTTTTTCCTTGAGTTCTATCATAGTAATTTCCATTATATGCTTGGATACTGTAAGATCTGTGATTTCTTCTTCTGCATTTTCCAGACTGTTTTTCCATGTTCCAGCCTCATTCAGATGTCGGTCTTTATCAAGAGACATACTGACCTCCATAGCTTTCAGTTTCTTAGTGCATTCAGCAAGTTCAGACTGGATAGTCTCATTTACACTGGCCAAGTTTCTGTTTTCATCCGAAAGGCCTGAATATTGTGCACGTAATGTCATCATTTCTTTTCCACTTTGTAAACTTTTAGACGAATGCAGTTCTTGCAGTCTGTCATAAAGTTCTATAATTGAGATTTCCAGTAGTTGCTTGGACAGTGTCGAAATGAAGATTTCTTCTTCTACACTTAGTAAGCTGTTTTTTAATCTCTGTGCCTCATCTGTATGCCGGTGCTTGTCCTCTGAGATTTTAACCTCCAATGTTTCCATTCGCTCCTTGTGCTTGTTAAGTTCAATCATGATATCATCAGTTACACGTGCCAGGTCATCTTTCGAGTTTTCTAGCTCAATACACTCGGCACGTGATTCCAACAGTTCCTTTTCAATCTCCTCGAGCAATCTTCTACAAGAAATCCATTCTTGTGATTTGTGTTTTAGTCCTAGCATCATGATTTCCATTTGCTCTTTCAATAATGCCAGACTGATGATTTCTTCTTCTGCACATGCAAGGTCCTTCTTCCACCTTTTCTCCTCAAGCATATGCAAATCTTTGTCCTCGGAATTCCTAACCTCCAAAGCTTTCAATCTCCTCTTGTAATCATCAAGTTCAATCACAAAAGTCTCGTTCGACTCTAACAGGACAGCTTTCTGGGTCATAGAGTCATCTAGCTCGAATCTCGTGGATTCCACTAACTTTTCTAATTTGGCAATCTCACTGATGTAATCGGATTCTTTCACAAGAGAGCAATTCGTCCTAGCCTCTACCTCATCATGTCTTCTCTGAAGCTCCCTGAAGCAAGCATCAGAGCATATAAGCTTCTGCTCAAGCTCCTCAATCCTAGTTCGATAAAGACTTGTAAAAAAGGAATCTTTAACATCAACATTCACAATGTACTCGAGTGCATCTGTTAACTGATTTTCAAGATCAGACACAGAGCAAGACTCAGATTGTAGCTTTTCAACTAAGACATTATGTTGCAATAAAAGATCCTTGACTCTTGAGTTCTCCAATTCTAGATTTGTTGCATGCTGCTGGAAGTTCATCAATTCAGAATTTTGCAGCGAAAGGTCACGGAATTTGTTTTGCTCCATGTTAAGTTGGGAAGTGAGATCGCCTACTTTAATCTTGAAGTTGCTATTAATATCTTTCTCTGCCTCCAATTCAACCTGAAGAGTTCTCAAACTCTCTTTCATGCTGCAAAATTCAGAAGCAAGTTTCTTAGATTCTGCAGTCCTATCCATCAATGTCGTAACAAGCTCTTGTTTCTCTTGCATTAATCCGCCAATGGTCAACTTACTTGTTTCAAGTTCCGTGGAGACGGCATCCAGGCAAGAAATTTCTTGAACAAGGTTGCCATCTTCACACAACAGATTTTGCATCTCAGTTTCCAAGAAGACCAGTTGATCCAAAAGCTCTCTGTGTTTCTGAACATGCCTTTCTCCTGCTGCGGAGCTTTGGACTAGTTTGTTAGTAACACACTCGAGTTTCACTCCAAAATCATCCACAATGGCATAAGATGCATCCAACTTAGTCACCGTGTCATTTACGTTACTTTTGAACTTCTTCTCCAAGTCCAGAAATTCTGATCTAACAGCACTCAAGGAATTATCAGCAGAAAGTTTCTCATTCTCTAGTTTTTTATTTTCGTCCATGAGTTCAAGAATCTTGCTACAAGCATTATGCTGGATGTCCTCTAGTAAAGACAAGGCATCTTTACAGTCCATTGATTTTGATTCAAGGATATAAGCATCATTGTGAAGAGAAAGCCCAGTTAACTGTTTGTCATAAGTTCCCAATAAACTTATCAGCTTATTTTGCACAAAGTTGACAGTATTCTCAAGATTTTCTTTCAAAGAACTCAACTCGAGATTTTTGGCTTTCAGTGTCTCCAGCTCTTCATTGAGGGTAGAGATTTCATCCTGGCGTTTCGAAGACATCCAAGTTTCTTGTGCTAACAAATCAGAGAGCTCTGATTTCTCAGCCAAACATGTCTCGTATTGGCTTTGATAACTTCTACAATGTACCGCCATAGCCGCTTCGTGGTCCTCAACTTCTTTCAAAAGAAGTGAATTTTCCTTTAAAATACTTTCCAACCTCGCTTCTAGAATTTGATTCTGCATAGCCACATCATTGTAATGGGCATTACATCTAGCATTGTACTCCTTGAGATTGTTAACGTCATCCATGGCAGCCTGCAATCTTACCACCAAAACATTCTTAGATTCATCTGAAACCCTAAACTGATTCTCAAGTTCTTCTGCTTGTGCTCTCAAGTGCCGTAGTTCAGAACACGACTCGCTTAAGGATTCTGCCAGAGCCTTCGAGAAAATGTCGAGGTGCAAATTTACAGAGTGCATGTCAGTAAGTTCCTCTTCTACCTTGTGGTAAAGCTCTTCTTGCACACATAGTGATTGTTTTAAGTCCTCCAAGAAGATCTCTCTTCCCTGCTGCTTCATAGGACTAGCATTTTGACTCGGAAATCGCAACAGCTTAATGGCATCAGAATCTTCTGAATTCCGCGTTGATTCATCTCCAGATCCAAAATACATAGGTTTTAGTGGCTCTGAAAAAGCTTGCTTGATAAGAGTCTCATTTGTCTCAAACATGGATACTACCTGTGAAGAAAGGAGCTCCAGATCCTTCTGTAATTTGTCCACAGCAATCGAATAGTTTAACCGAGCCCTTCTGAGTGCTGCATCCGATATAGAAGCCCTTCTCTCGAGCTCCTTGTTAAGAGTGTCCAAGCCATACCTCTCCTCAGTGAGCCGTAGAATCTGATGAGTCATATCCTGACGCATACTCTCCATTTCAACTTTAGTGGCGGAGAGTTCGTACAGACAAGTAGAGTGCTCATTTCGGATATTTTGCAACTCTCCCATCAATTGCTTCTGAGTTTCCTCAAGCTCATGCACAAGTGCTTCATAGTAACATTCCATCTGTCCCATTTTTCTAACAAGGCCTTCTCTCTCAACTTTTGCTTCATCCAATTCTTTTACAAGGTCAAAAAGGTCTTTTTTCATCGCATCTATATCACTACTCGAGTCATTTACCTGAGTGACCATTGGCGGACTAGTCAAATGTTGAAGCATAATTTCTGGTTCACATACTTCTACTTCCAACCCAGTATCTGATGCAAAGTTCTTGCCCTGATGTAAAGAAATTTCAGTTATGTCATTTGCATCATTCCTTTTTGGTGATGTCGAATTTAGAAATGATAATGCTTTTTCTGTTCCGTGTTTGAGATCCTGCAAAGTATGGAGTAAGAGATCTAACTCCGAATGAAGAAACCGAGAATCTCTTTCATGGAAAGCATGATAAGTCTTGCTTTGAAGCTCTCTTGCCCTATCCTCAACAATTTTGATTCCACTCGTCCACCGTAGTTTTATGTCTTGAAGTAAATGATGAAGCTCCACATTAACATGTTCCTCACCGGTCAGCTGATGGCTTGATTTTACGTCTTTTAGCCTTTCAATATCATCTTTACAATGAAAACACTCATCTTTCAAATGTGAAACCTCTTTTGCTAGTTTTTTACAGGATGATATCTCACTAGCAAGAATACCAGAATACTTTTCGGTTTCAGTACTTAACTCTTCTGCCTGGCTTTGTAACGAGCTTACCTCAAGCTTCATTTCGAAAACAGATGATGCAACCAAATCCAAATCACCTCGGAGTTGATTATTTTCCTCACAAGCAATTGCTAAATCGTGATCCACCGAGTAATTTGAACCCCATCTATTGATAGGTTCAATACTTCCGCTTGTCTTAATTTGGTTATCAGGAGAATCATTTTTACGTGTCACTCCATTCGTATCTCCTGAAACTTTATCCTTGAGGATATCGTTTTCACTATTCACGGAGGTATCGTGTTTTTCAGTATATAAACTTTCTGATGTGTTAGACGAACCCTCACAGCCAACACTGGACTCTGTGTATTCTTCATTTCCCGCGTCTTCTTCAACTGAAGAGAGCTCTCTAGCATCTGATGGATATCTAACTCTCGTATGGACCTACATCAATACAACCGGGGGAACGGACAAAAAGAATAAATAATGGGAAAAAAAACCGTTCAAAACACAGGATACGCATGTACACAGGATTCTGACCTTATCCGTCTGATCAGCTGCGATCTCCTGCAGATATGCTGCCTTTCCAGGACTACTTCCATCAAGATGCTTATCACCGGATTGTATGCCCTTATCTCTCAGTTCCCTCTGTTGTTCAAATTCTCTGCAATTCAATCAGAATTATGTACTTAAATATTCATAGCAACAAATGTACCTTTTAAAAGTTACAGTGCAACACCTGAATCCAGTTTTTGAAGTTAGCAGCTGGACAGTGACCTGGCATCAAGTATGCAGTCGATTACATATTGAGCTATGATAAATGATCTATAAGATTACACCTCAGATGTTTCCAAGGACTGACAAGCATATGCATTGCATACATTTTGAGCACCGTGTCATTCACAGTCAGTTGATGCAATTAGAAGCAAATATTATCAGTAATTATTAACCGAGCTTCAGTATAAGTAGACATTTAACTATCATGAGAACTGGAAGATGCCTAGGTTGATGGTATGAATGTTATACTATTCCATAGTCAATCTTGCATGTAATACCATGAATCGAACAGGCACCAATACAGCAACATAACAAAACTACGGACAGGCTCATGCATAACAAAACTGTCTTTTAGTTGCTTGATTTTGAGGCATCATATAGAGATCCCTCCTTCAATATGTTACTTTACAACTATAGGGCTACTTGTCCCGTTGGATATGCATATAATCTAACTATGTATGTATCTACGTATGTATGTGTGTGTGTGTGTGTGTGTGTGTGTTTGCGCGTGTGAGCATTTCAATGATCTAATGGGCACAAATCAGTAAAACATCAACTGCCCCTATACAAAGTTTGTTTTGAGAGGCACCACGGAACTTTACTATATCAAGCACAAAAGAAAAAATTCCTCACATGTAATGTGGTTCCGAAATTGCATCCATGAAGAGGCAGTCCAACAACCGAAGGTTTCACTGCATCAGCATATTCTGCTAGATTGATAACAGCCTCACCAAGGACACTAGCACGTGAAGAACCCTGTGACCAGTATTATTGAGGTGGAAAATACTGAACAAAGTTAACGTCAATTGCAAGAGTGGAACAAAACAAAGTTACCATTGCAACTACAAGTTTGTAAAGCTTTTCGTCAAATTGCTTGCTTTTCGCATCTTGAAGAAGTCTTGTAGTCTCGTAAATAGGATCCGCCCATTTACATGTCCCATTTCTAGCATTTGCTTTTGTGGTCTTAGCCGTTGCCTTTCCCGTATCAGCAGGGATGAGGGATATGAACAACTTATCCCATCCACTTTGTGGAATCTGTGCAACAAAAAGCCACAAATAGATACTTTGGACTTCATCATCACATAGGTCATGAATTGTCATTCCATGCATTAACACCATGTTTACTTTGTTAATAAGTTTGAATCTTTTACAATGCAACCAAATAGACATACGGACTTGCCAAGAGAACCATGATCAAGAAAATCACAGTTATGATCAAACTTGAAAGACAATATATAGCTTATACTTTAAAGTTAAAGTCTTGGTATCTTTTTCCATTTAGTTATTAAATAAGTTCAAATGACAAAGATGAAGGTGAAACAAAGCCATGCCAAAGAATTTCGGTCCTTTGCAGGGGAACATTAGCGTATGATGTTTTACACATGGGAGCTTGGATTTTGAAGCACACTCAACTTATCGATTAAATAAGGAGATGAATCTGGCAGAAAACTAGATTAAGATTAAAAATTTGATTACATGTGAAAAAAGAGAAAATATATTGATGCTGAAAAGATGCAGAAAACAACACTAGAATCTAACCAAAAAACCATACATGTGTAGCATGAAATTGGAGACGAAAGACCACTTTCACTTTAGTCTTCTCAAACTTCCACTTGCTGATCTTTGACATTGTAAGTTGTCACACAGTAAACGCAAAATCAGCAGCATAACGCCATCTGTTTCGTTCTTTCACGATGCATTTTGAATCGCATACTCCTGCAGAAGTGAAATATGCATTACTGAAAATCAAGTATGGTCAACAAACTCACAGGACACTGCTTTATGAAGACAAGTAGAGAAGAGCATCAGTCTCATGTAGTCAATAGTAGTAGAAGAATATTCGAAAATGAAAAGGAGAAAACTAGGGATTAAGGAAATTAACAAATAAGCACATTCTTTAAACCACAAGACAGAAAAGTGAATGTAATTCTAATACGAAAACTTGCATTTAAGCTCTCAATTCAGACAACAGAAACTTCGACTTTAACATAAAAGATAATGCAAAAACAACGTACCAGATCTAAAACCAGTCTAAAAAAGATTAAATCACCCACCATTTTTAAGCAGGCCGAATTGCAAGATCCTTTCAAGCAAATGATTGAGCTAGTCCTCATAGTGACAATCATAAGAATAACTAAGCTTAGATTCATATAAGAAACTCAATACCCAGCCAACCCATCTTTGATCCAGAAAAGAATCACAAAAATAAACAATCCTACACAGAAAGAATAAAGAAAGAAACTCTACTCGCAGTTACCCCACAACATTTTTCAACCGAACAGTAAAAAAAAAATTAAAGAACAGAGGAGGAAAGAAAAAAGAGGCCCTTTTTGAATCGAAAATCAAACACTCACTTCAATCAACAGATTCAACAAAAATGTAGCGAGAAAAAAAAAACTTCTCACTAAAGCTCATTAAAGAAAGTCGAGGAAAAAATTAAAACTGTTTTACCCATTCATTAGGTAGTCTTCCTTCTCTCTCTATTTGTCTAATTGCTTCCACTAAACGGCAAAAAAAAAACACATATTAAATTCTCACTACTGTCTACTGAACGCACTTCACCTACTCAAAACAGTTACTTGGACTCTTCACATTTCTATTATTTCACAAACTTCAGCTCTCACATAAGAAATGCATATTGAGATCAATGGTTACCTGAATTTGGATCTGGGTTTTTCCACTGGAGAGCTGAAAATAGAAGATATACAAGAAAAAAAGGTGAAATCTTAGAAGGGAAGAAGAAGAAGAGTGGCGTTTGCTTGAAAACCCAGCAAGATTTAATGCTTAGTTTTCACCATTCAAATCTTTCAAATAAGTGAAAGTGCGTCATTTGCTTGAATTAGCGTCCGTCTGTTTGAGGAGTTTACAGAGAGAAAGAAAGAGATTGAGAGAGAAAGAGTAGAGAGTTAAGACATCAATTAATTAAAGAAAGAGATATCCCGCCAAAGCCCGTAAAATTGTCCACAGGCTTTTCTTGGTATGGAAATTTGTTTATTTCGTTAATTAGTTATTTGATGTTTGGATCTTTTTTAGTAAAAAATTACTATGAAAGTTTTCAAAAAATAAATAAAATAATAAGGATAATAATAATTTACTATGAAGAAGTAGATTGTTCTTTTGGGCACTGTCGTAAACGAGTCGAGTCAAATCAAATATTGATCTAAACTAGAAGAATAGTTTTGAAAATATTATTAGGTTTGAGTTCAAACATGAGTATTTCAAACTCGAACTTGAGATGAGATTCAATAATATTTTAAGAACTCAAGTCGGGTTCGAATATTACATCGAGGTTATCTAGTCTGTTGATTTTGAGTTCAAGCATGAGTATTTCAAACTCGAACTTGAGTTGAGATTCAATGGTATTTTAAGAACACGAGTCGAGCTCAAGTTTTATATCGAGGTTATCGAGTCTCTTATGTTTTCAAATTTAATTCAACAATAATTTTACATATTTTTTCATAAAAAAAATTAAATATCACATGATAATAACAATAACTCTCTTTTTTACGGTCATTACATGATTGTTTTTACAGATTTTTGTCCAGAATGACAAAATTATCAAAAAAATCGGGATAGAATGAAACTGTAATTTAATAAGGACAAAAGTAACAATTATGAAGTAACAAATATGAAATAAAAAATGTGGAATATAGTAAATATGAAGTAACAATTGTGAAACACAAAGTAACATTAACACGTGAAGTAACAATTATAAAGTAACAATTGTGATTTTTGTCCTTTATAATCATGAAAATGTTACTTTTGTCCTTTCAGACCTATTTATTAAATTTTTTTGTCCTTGTGGCCCCTTCCCCCTTGTTTTTATTGAACATACAAACAATATTTTATAGAGTATAAAATACAATTTTAATGAAATATATCTGATAGACGACAAGATATAAAATATAAATTTGTATATAACAATTACATTTACTAAATATAAAGATAAATTGCGCAAAAAAATATATAGATAAATACATATTTCTATTAACATATATGTACGTATACATTTAAACATATACATATAAAAATATACGTTTTTTTATAATATAAAAATATATATTTGGGTTTGCTCGCGAATAATCACGTCAATTATTGTTTTACTTGAATATCATTTGTTTAATTTTTAAATCGAGTCAATTCGAGTTCACACACATATAAAGAGAATCGAATCGAGTTCTGGCTCAAACAAAACTTAAGTTATCCATGAGTAATTTAGTTCGCACACGACCCTACTTTTGACGGTGGCTTATTAAAAACGGCCTTAGAGGAATGAAATGAATTTATTTTGTTGTATGACCTATATATATAGGACATATAAAATCCTCTGGATATGACCTAGTGATGAGGAGCGGGGTGTTATAATGATAGTCGGACACTAAGCTGGAGGTCAGCGGTTCGATTCCTGTAAAAGGGATTGATTTCCGATTGATAACACCCTTCAAATGATGTGAACCAAAGCAAGCCCCGACTCTAAGCTCTAGATTACTTGATTAATCTCTCCCCACATTCATGTGGGATCGAGGGTGGGGGGCCCTCACGGTTAGGGTTTAACCGTTTTTATAAAAATAGTTATATCGGAGGTGGGGGCCCACACGGTTAGGGTTTAACCGTTTTTTTATAAAAATAGTTATATTTTATCTATAAAAATAACATTTATTTAATGATTTTAATGTAATAATAATCTCCGCCTCTGTTGCGTTTGATGGGACATGATCGGAATATTGTCAGGGGAAGGAAAGAAAATGCAACCCATTATTGACTTTGGCAGCTGGATGCATGTTATGTGTATAGTATGCTAGTGGAGCTAGGAGGTTTTTACGGGGAATTCTTGTGTAGTTTATTCGTTTGTGTGAAAACACTGTATGATTCAATCTGAACCATGAGATTTCATTCTACAATAAAATTGTGTGATTCAAATCGAACTATACGATGTCTCCACATGAATTGAGACATCACACAAGTATTTTTCAGTTTTTTACGGATGGAAAGGTTTTGGGTGGTATCTCTTTATGGAAGGTCGATAACTAAATAAATCTAAATGATACGGTTTGAATTCAATTTAAAAACAAATAATACAGATCGTGTCACACGGGTTTACTATGGCGGATGCACCAAAAAAATTCTCCTCCCTGATTGTGAATTGCTCTCTGTATATCTATATTTGCATTAGTGGTTTTTTTTTTTTTTTTTTTTTTCTTATTTCTTTTGAGGAGTGTATTAGTGCTTTACAAACAAACAAAAAAGAAAAATTGGTTTCGCTTATTCAAATAAATATGTTTTATTTTATATAATCTTCATTCATAATAAAATAAGAAAACATCTTTTCACATAGCGAATTATTCTGATCCAATTCGAATCAGAAAACAATGATTATTCTGATTCAATTCGAGTCAGAATTTTAAATGTTTTCCACACATAATACCGGTCAGAAAGATTTTCTGACTAAAATTGAGTCAAGAAAACCTTTAACATTCTGTCTTAGATTCGGACAGAATCAATGAATTTGCAAATTATTCTGATTTAAATCAAGTCAGAACTTTGAATGTTTTTCATACTTAATGCCGGTCAGAAAGATTTTCTGACAAAAATTTAGGCAATAATATTTTTAACATTCTGTCTGAAATTCGGTCAGAATCAACGAGGCGAAAAAACATAAATTATAAAGGGTAAAAATGAAAAATAAAATTTTGTGTAGCAAGACTTTTATTTGTGTAAAAAGACATTCCTTAAAATAAATGGTATAATGTTGAAAATGATAAGATTATTGACGCTTATTTGGGAATTCAGAAACACTTAAAAGACCATTTGCTTATAATGACAACATTATTGTGTAGTGCCCAAAATACCCTCTCCCTTTAAAAGACCATTTGCTCATAAATTCATCATCGTTTTGTTTCTTCATTGTTCTTCTCTTTTTGCTCGTTTTTCTTGTTGATTTTCTTTGTCGATTTCTGAGTTTTGGAGTTGTTGTTGATCGACTGTTTGATCATCATTGTTGTATCTTCTGCAGTTACTTTGAAGAGCTGAGGTATTGCATATCGTTGATGACTATTTTTTGTTTTTTCGTTGTATTGGGTGATTGTTCATGTTTTGTTACTTTTTAGTTGAACAAGGAGACAATGTAGTACGGCTTGGTTTGATCATCGTTTTTTGTGTTGATCATGTAGTTACATTGGTAAAATCATGCAGTAACAATGGTAAAATCATGTATTCATTTATATTATGTAATGTGTTACTGCTACTGCGTATTATTTGAGATTTGATGTGTTGTTGGTAAGAAGAAGTAGGACTGGTGATTTTGTTTCAATGTATGATATGTATTTTGTTGTGTGTGTTAAGAAATAGGCTTGTAAGGTGAATTTTTGGATGTTGCTTTAATGAATGTTGGTCGGTGTTGTTGTTGACTTTAGAGAGTGTTTACAGGAATTTTCGATTGAGATTGACTTTCGATTTGTATATGCTAAGAATGATAGTAAAAGTATTACAGTTCTATGTGCGTTGAAAGATGACGTAAATTGTGGACGGATGGTTCATACAGTTGAGGAACGTTCAAATAGATTCTTTTATGTTAGGAAATTGTGCAATGTTCGAACATGTGGAACATCTGCTCGATTTATGGAAGGATCTCGTGTGTCTTCTGGTCTTATTGCGAAACATATTGTTGATAAAGTTCGTGATAAACTAATGACCCAGCCATTAGATGTGACATTTGTTTTTTTTCTCAGTATCGTTTCACAGTTTCTTATGATATGGCAAGTTCTACTGTTAAGAAAGCTAGGGGCACTGTATATGGTGATGTTCGAGAATCGTTTAATTGTTTGCTAGCCTCGTTAGGTGTGTCCTGGAGACGAATCGTAGATATGATGTTGTTTTGGAAGTAGATCGTGAATCGTGTAGATTTTAAACGTAGTTTTATTGTGTTTGGTGCTTGTATTCGTGGTTTTAGTTTTTGCCTACCATTGTTGTATTTGGATGGAGCACATTTGAAGTGCAATTTTAAAGGGCATTTGTTGGCTATGTTTGTTTGTTTGTTGTTTAATTTGTTGTTTTTAGAATATGTAGTTGATATGATTTTTGTAGCTGTATGTACTTTGTGTTTCAGTGTGATTTATGTTATTGTAGATGCAATGACAGTTATGATATTGCATATATACCGAAAGTAATGTTATTGCATATTGAGATAGAGTGACGTTACTGCATATAATAAATGGCATTTATATTGTAGTATATATGTTTATTCGAAAAACCAATTTAAATATTATATATAATAAAGTCTTTAAAATTAAATTGTCATAGAGAAATAATAAATGTGATTATGATTGATGAGATCTCGATGTACAATAAATTGTTTCATTTTTAAATATCCTAGTCGTATGTAACTAGCACGTATCGGATACTACCTCCGTCCCAAAATATAAGTTCTTTTAGGTTTTTGATTTTGTCTCAAAATGTAAGTCCATTTAGAAAACCAATAAAGCATTTATTATATTTTTCTCATTCTACCCCTCATTTATTATATACTTAATCACTTTTTACTACTTTTCATTAATACCAATGAAATGTCACTTTAGTCTTTTTAATCAAAATTAATGACACATAACAAATATAACTAATTTTCTTAATAAGTATGAAAAAGTCCAAACAGATTTATATTTTGGGACGGAGGTATTACATTCTATCTTGTGAAGATAGAGATATATCGGCTCATGGTATTGCCTAATCAAATAATGGTATTGACAAAGCAAATGTGTCTAGGACAAAAATGTTTTAGTATAGAAATGCCCGGGCCATACCCCCACCCAGATATATTTTATCTATTAAAGTGTAGCTACGCTTAGACTATGTGGACATTTATTGGAAACAGGGCTGGTCCTAGAATTTTTTGGGCCTAAGGCCGAGTCGTCTAGTTAGGCCTTTTAGTTCGAAATTTCGTACTTATCGATTCGAATTAGACCACTATACATCTAAATACACGAATCTTCCATTGTCATTTTGAGCCGTCTAGTAGAATTCATTGACTATTTTTTTTGTCCTTTGTCGGTTCGAGTAATTTTTTTGAGCCTTTATCAATTCAAATAAAAAAAATCAACACATTATATTTGGTTGGATCAGATTGGATCTACACGTAATTTTTTTAGGCCCCCGTGCACCGTTGGGCCTAAGACCACCGTCTCGATGGCCTTATGGTTGGGCCGGCCCTGATTGGAAGAATATGTATGTTGGATGACCCACTTATCTACTTAAGTGTCATTATTATGAGGCGGTTATACAACTTTCCTTAGACCAGAGGTCGTCATAATATCATAGTGTGGATTGTCTCGCTTTGACATTATTGAGGTTTCCCTTGTACCATCGTGCCACGTCATCTAGATGCACATCTAACCTACGATTTATTTCCTAGCTTTGGTCTAGTGGTATTTGACATGAAAGAGATCGGTTACCATATAAGTAATACTTATTTGGTTGAGCAACGAGCATAAGTCCACCCAAGTGTATAGGTTGAGCTCATACTCAACCATCATATTGCTTCATTATTTGTTGAGTGTTCAGAGATCAACATAGCATCAAGGACAACCTGGCCCCAACTCGCTACTCATGACAAGGAATTTCTCCCAATAAGAGATTATCATCATCAAAATAGCGCATGTTGTTTACATACAAGGAAGGGCCGGCGTGGTGTGGGACGCTACCAGTCTCAAACATCAGACATGACGTATGTCGTCCACTATCAAATGCATCATTGGCTTCACATACGCTATATAAATGGATCAACTCTCTCATATGCATGGTATGAAATATCATATGACCATTACTCTCTAAAATTACTTTATACTCCATTTTACCGTCAAGTCAAATCACTAACTTGAGCATCAGAGAGTTTCCCGGAGAAAGAACTTCGAAACCCCTAACGACTTGTTCATTTTACAGGCATATTGATCGCGTGTAAGTCGCTTCTACTAGTAAGAGGACTTGGTCAACTGTAGTATATAAAGGCGAGTCAAGATTGATCCCACAGAGACTATGCAACACATATAATAGATTCATAAATCTAATCAAGAGCACAAATAGCGGTCCCTAGACCAACATAAAGACAGAAAAGAAAGTTGTTTCTCTCTCATCACCGATCTCCTAACTTGGTGTAACTAATCGTTATGTCTACTTTTCCCCGTAATTCCCCGATTCAACCAAAACACGTGTTTCTAATTCAGTTTTAGCTATAGGTGCAATATCTTAACCTTATCTAATTTCCTTGAAAGGAAAGTAGACGTCTATGTGCAGTTAACCTTCTTCGTTGGTTGTATTAACCCACACACAATAAGTTCTAGAAACTGCCGGCTCAAGACCGAGAACCTCCCTAAGCAGCTATCGTGGATTGACAAGCACGTTCCTAAGGATTGATCCAGACTATGTCCAAACTAACAATTCACTTTATCGTCCTTCATGTTAATCTACAATGAACAATAATCAGATTGACATGATCTAACCTACTGTTAAATTAAACCTGTCAATCAACATAGCTGACGCCGAATCTCCAGAGTTAGGGTGATCTGAAAGTGTCCCGCAATTGCGATACAGACCGTCGCAACTGCGGCGGCGGTGATTCCTACTTCTGGAATATCATCGTTCTGTTCTGTTTAATTCTGGTGAATTACGGTTCGTTTATGCATGCAGATCAATTACATCGTGTTAATCTAACTAATCTACCATGACAAAAACATAAAGGAACATTCAAAGCTTCATACCTCTATCGATGGCGGATCTAGGTCGACCAACTCAAGCTAGTTGATGGCTTGGAGAAGAAAACCAAAAGAAGTAACTCAAAATAAAACTCAAGAAATTTATTTCATAAAACTATGTGATAATTGTAGCATACATCATAATGAATCTAATACAGGTTATTTATAAGGCATGTAAACCGGCCTAGTTATCCTAACCATAACCGACTTGATACATAACACGGCAGCTCCAGTTTCATGTCCTTCAAGTCATGCAGTTGCGGTTAGGGCTCCTGCAACTGCGGGCCTGATTGCGTTCTCTTCAGGTGCAGTAGAATTTTCACGACTTTATTGACTTCAGCCCAATGACTTCTTTTAACTCGGATCCACTCTTCTTTAGCTCCATAATATGGTATACCTAAAAAGTATGCAAAACGAGATAGAACAGTACCATATTCACGGGATAAAATATATAAATGCAGAATTAACGACCAAGGAACCGACGCTAAACAATTGACACATATTTCATACAATAATCGAACTGTTACTTATCAATCGAGCACAATTCGGGGCAAATAAAGGTATAATTTATAGTACTAATTTCAGTGTGATCAACTACCCCTCACTTAGCTTTTGGTCGTCCCGAGCAAAAAGGTGAAAGAAGGTGAACTCTCGGACCAATATACAATTTAATTATAAACAGCGAAGTGTCACCAAGTTAAGATAAGAATCATGTCGACAGATATCCATAAGTAACACATCAAACAATATTCAATTCATGAACCGGTGTGTGTGTGCAATAACTCTCATTTCTCAGTAACGTACACAAAATCACATTATATTCGCTTAAGTTCAGTTGACAAATCACGAGAATTCTTGTCCCTTTACGCCATTGAATTTATTAATTGATTTTTATTTTTACTGCGTAGGTCAAGACAACCGGGCAAGGTGGACCGGGAACCGAGTACTACTCCAAGGCTCATGTTTATCAGGTCTATTTATTCATGTGAGGGTCATGCGTATTAAGCTCCGAATTTGCTTCCCTCTTGACAAAGAGAATAGATATTGAAGATATGTATTTGTTTGCTTTTCTCTCTTTTTTTTTGGTGGGTGGACCATCTCAAAAATCTATCTATCCTCATGGTCCGCACATTGATAAACTACCGAATCCATTTTTCCTTAGCCCTTATAAGATCCACAACTTGACCTAAATGGCCATAGGTAAATCAAAACTCAGAAAAACCAGGGTCAACACAAGTCAAAATAATGCGTCATTGATCACGCCGTGGTGTAAACACGGACTACTAGTAATAGGACTAGGTCTATCGTAGCAAAGTACAGGCGAGTCAAGGTCGAATCCCACCCTGTTTGGTTTCGGGTTGGATTGGGGTTGGTTGAGTCATGAGAGAGAAAATAAAATAAAATAATGTAAAGTAATGATTATAAAGTTGAAATGTTATATTGAAATTTGTGTAGATGAAGAAATGATTGGTGAGAGAAATTTAATAAAATATTATATTGATAAAGTAATGGTAGAATAGTGTAGGTGATGAATAAAATGAATTGATTAATATTATTTTATTTATTGATGGTGAAATGATTGGTGAGAGAAATTATAATAAAATAATAAATTTAATAAAATAATAGTAAATAAGATAGTGGGTGAATAAAATATTGAGTTGGATCCAAATGGATCCAACCTAGCCTGAAACCAAACAGGGGAAGACTCGTAAGATACGTTTAATCAAGATTGAATTGTCACAATTATGGTCTACGACCAACTATGGTGCAAGAACATAAACAATGGAGCCAATAAACGCACAAAATTATGCAAATTCAACAAGAGCACACAAGAGTTTCTAATGTATTAGTCTGATTATGAGTTATTAGTTATTCCCCCCAATATATGAATTGTTCTACCCCATGTGAATATTAGATCTTTAACAGCTACGGGTGCTAATCCCTATTGTTACGCTACTTCCATTGAAAGGACAATAGGTGCATATGTGCAATTAACCTCCTTCGTTGGTTGTATTAATTCACATGCAATAAGAAATAGGGCTAGCCGGCTCAAGACCGAAGACCTCCCTAAGCAGCTATCATGGATTAACTAGCACGTTCCTAAGGATCGATCAACACTATGTCCGAAATAACACTTCAATTTATCGTCCTTCATGTTAATTTACGATGACATGCAAATAGTTGATCAAGCTACAAACATGTAAATTAAATATGTCGATAAGACGTAGCTGGCGCCGATTATCATGAATTACGATTTACTAGGTATTCAGATCTAGCGATAAAGACCATCACAGATCTGAAGAACGTAACCACTATTTCATGATTTCTTCACCAACGATTCAGATATATACATATATAGGGTAAAATAAATTAACTACCACATAATTAGAACTAATAATAACAATCAAAGCATACTAACCACACAAGAATAACGACAGATCTACATCTAGAGAAAGCCATAAAATCATACCCCCCGAAGATGAGCGTAGTTCTTCCTCAGATCTCTCCGTAAAAGGCGAATCCATCATATCCGTGACTAGAACTCATAAAGAAAATAAAGAACAAAGAACTTTTATTGCATATAACTTGTATTATTTTTGGTACATTGAAATTTTAGGCCGGCGTCTCTTATTTATAGTCGTACAACTGACTTAGCTAACCCTAAGAACTACCCCTCATCCAAGAAAACACGTTTCGGAAGGTTCTGGGTGCTCGATATGTCGGTGGCCACCCGCGGTAAATCGAGGTCATTTTAGTCGTTTTTCTTCTGCCGACTTAACTTGGAAGGTTCTGGAATATTCTAGGTCTATTCCTTTCATCAGCCCACTTCACGATCCATCCTTAACTCGAGGCCCAACTTTCGTAACCTGAAAATAATCCAATAGAACATGAAATAATACCGATTCCGGAAATAATAATGATAAATACCAAATTCTCATCCCGTGAACCCGACATATCGCATTCAACACAAATGGTCCACACTTAAAGGCCAAAACAACTATTTATAGCTCATAATGGGTAGAATGTTGATGCCGTTGATCACGTGTAAGTCACTAACGTCGATATTACTAGCAAGAATACTAGGTACATCGTAGTATAGTAAATGCGAGTCAAGGTCGATCATGTTAGGTGTAGTGCCCGAAAGACAATTTCTGTAATTGTTTTTTACAGGATTTATAATTCATCCTAATATTTGCATTTATGCTTATATTAATACACTGCTGAAAACCCTAAGTATATCGGTATGTAATCACATAACTCAGTGTATGGCATACACACGAGGATTGAGTTAGTGATGATATGCTTAAAACTAGTTAGTCCGTGGTGATTTAATCAGAGTATGGGTATCGTGATTAATATACCAATAATGCGCCCAGAACACTTTACGGTGTGACCGTCTCATCCGGACCGTCGGTATAGGGTACATAGTGGGGCATTTATATATGATGTCTATCATATAGGACTGGACCGATTTGATTTGAATTCTCGATATAAATTCCGTGATCGAGAAATCTTATCGAATCACAAGATGATCATATATGGATTAATCTCAATCCTGATGTGATCACAGTCTACTGCTTGGTTCAAAATAGGGTTTGATGTGTTAGTTAAGGATCACTTGGATACATGTGATCGAACACTTCTCGTTGGCTCTATTCCGGAATGAATGAGTAGTCGTGACTTCACGGATATGGAATCCATTCCTTCCTGCGGGAAGTAGACGGACGGTTTCCCTTATTTGTTAATCCTAGAACCGATCGATGGGCCCGAGTTCATATTATATTAGTTATGAACTAATTGATCACTAGGGGGTTAATGGTAAATAAGGATAAGATGTTTTGAGAAGGGTTTACGGAGATATCCCGAATCAAAACGAACAGTCTATGGAGGATTTATCCGTATGTAATGATTATATCAATGGACGCTTTTACTCAATGATTAGAGTGTAAGTATATATCTATAATCGATAGAGTTCAGTTTCGGGTTTATGGTGGAGTAATCCCGAAATTAATATATTGAATAAGAATTGTTCTGTTCGATGAATAATTTTATTTAATTTATTGTAGCTACTGTTATAGGTCCATGGTCCCCGATGTGGCTCCTAACATGCATATGTTTCTTGACGTTGGGCCTCAATAATAATTAAATGGTTGGACTATTTAATTGATGTGCGACTTATTATTTATTGGACTAAATAATAAAATACATGAAAAAGACATTTTTCGTGGACTCGGCCCATTATGTGAAATTTCGTGTGCTAGCCTTATTTGACTAGGGTTGGCGTGTTGTGTCTTGTTATTTATAAAGGAATTAGTTTTCTTGATAATTATAAGACATGTGATTAATTGTTTATTTGTTAAATAATTAATTAAGGAAAATATGTTAGATTGATCCTTAAATATTCTAAATTTATTCTAGGAGTATCTTTTATGGAAAATGATTATTATAATTGATTTTATATTAATTATTAAATCATTGGAGGACAATGATTTCTCTCCTATATAAAGAGAGTTCTCCTAAGCCTTTTGACACACATAATACACGCCATATACACAAAGATAATGGGGAGATGTCGACTTCCCATTAGGGTTTAGAGTTGGGAAAATCTTTGGGATTTTCCGGGTAGCATATCAAGGAGGTCAAGCATCAAGGATCAACATCCACCGGTTGTTGCTTGGAGATACACATCGAGTGATCGTGGCATCTCAAATTGGATCTCGACTTCATCAATCTTTTGGATCTCGCTTTTGATTGGTAAGTAGATCTCACCTTCTTGTGGGTAGATCTTAAATTATGTAGTTTAATTTATATTGATCGTGATCCTTGTTATTCCGCTGCGTAATAGGGCGGATCTAGATCCGTCCGGCGATATTACATCCAACAGATCCCGCATAGACAATGCAACTTTAACTATAAACGATTCTAATCTAATTAAGAAGGCACATAGAGGCGGTTATTGACCAACAATAAACATGAAAGAAACTTGGTATATCTCCCCCTCTTCCTACCGATCTACTAGCTTGGATTAGTTAATCCTTATGTTTACTTCCCCACATAATTTCTTTAAATTAATTGAGCGAGCTTTTGATTTAGTTTTAAGCTACGGGTGCAACTTCTAACCCTATCTACTCCGACCATGGTAGTAGACAATCTATACGCAAGCTACCCTCCTTAATTGGTCCATTATAGCCCATACGCATAAAGAACTAGAATTGCCTATATCGAGCGCTAACTCATAATGCTGACCCGCCTAGATAGCTGTTGTCGACACTGATCAGCACGTTCCTAGGGTCCATCAAAACTATGTCCAAACTAACACTTCACTATTCGTATTTCATGCTAGTTTTATGATTACAATAAGCAGATTGGCCAGATCTAACCTACTGTTAATTAAACATGTCGATCAACGTAGCTCTAGTGAATCATCCAGATTAAGTTTTCTAAATATTGCCTCGGTAAACCGGTATAGACCCCCAGTTACCGGGTTCAACTTTTCTTAATTCCGGATCTACATTGCTCAATTAGGATTAATCTAAGTAAATCATGGTGTCGTTAAACATGCAGATTAACTAAAACACATAAATACGAACATATCTATCATATTGAAGACAAAAAGAAACGTTCAAAGCTTCATACCTTCAACAATGGAGATCTAGCTCGATCTACTCAAGCTAGAGATGGTAGAGAAAGGGAGAACCAGAAATAACTCCTCAAAAGCTTGGAATAACTTTATTTCATCAAATTGTATAATGTATAATAATAATATGATAAAGCTTATGTAATAATCAGTTGATGCGGCCTTATATATATACAGTGACCGACTTATGACTCTCAGAAACCCTAACCGACCTAGTCAGTGCGGCAGATTCAATTTCGTGTTCCACAAGGCTCTCAGTTTACCGGACCTAGCCCTCGGTAAACCGGGCTAACTTTTCTTCTTTTTCATCAGCAGATCTCTTCTTGGAATTCTTTTACTTGGCCCAACATGTTTCCTTTGATCCAGATCTGTTCTCCAATGCTTCTGATTCAGTACATCCTATAAAACACATAAAACGAGACAAAACAGTACTAAATCTTCGGGAAAATAATACAAATGCAGAATTACAATCCTAGAAACATACACATAGCATTTAACACACATTCCATATAATAACGAGCCTATCTATCATCTCTTGAGCAAAGTTCGGGGTGAAAATAGGTATAATTAATGGTACCATTTCGGGCGTTATAATCAACTACCCCCACTTAGCTTTTGATCGTCCCAAGCAAAAAGGCAAAAAGGAAATGACACTCTGATCAGTATACGAGTTCATTAAAAACAACTATGCTTCACAAAGTCAAGATCAAGATCACGCCACTCATATCCATCAGTAACGCATTAAACACTATTCACGTCATGATCCAATGTGTGTGTGCAATAACTTTCACAACCGCTTAGTGATGCAGACAATCTCACATTACATCAACCCATAGTCAAACTAACCAGTCTCGAACATGTTATTTGTTAATAAAATTAGCTGGAAAGGCGGATCGAGAATTGAGTATTACTCTTAGGCTCGCGTTTATCGGTCTATGCAAAAGTCGTGCGTTTTACGCTCTATCGACTCAATTTTTGCCAAAGAGATTATAGATGTATATATTTCAATGCACTTCTCATTCTTGGCGGGTGAACTCTTATTGATTTATCTATCCGCACGGCCTCACTCTTGATAAACTACTGAATCCGAAATTCCTTTGCTTTTATAAGCATTGGTGAAACATAATTCGGGATAAAGCCAGGGTCAACTTTAGTCAAAGCAATATGCTATCGACTACACCCCAATGAAAGTGAGTTATACGTGCTTAAAATGGTGACTCATTATAGAATATGCGCTTAATACGCCACTACTTCCGAAGTGGGCACTATTTCAGAAGTGGGCACTACTTTTACTTGCACATCGTGGAACAAAGATGAAGTCAATTAACTCGAAAAGATCAAAGATATCATTTTTTTTGAAATTCTGTTGAAATGAATCAAAGTCTAGGTGGTGAACAATGCATCAAAGAGAATCAATATAATCACATAATTCATGGAATACGATGCTAAGAATCTAAGTGACGTCCCGTACCCCCCACTTAATTGAAACATTGTCCCCAATATGTAAGATGTAAAAGTAAAACGAAAAGGAACTTAACTTCGCTAAGGGTGGAGCCAAAGAAGAATTGGATCGTCGTACAATGTGTTGGGCTCATGTAAGTAGTCCGCCAAGAATCAGTGCTAAATATCTCAAACAAACCAAGAAGAGTGGTGGTGACAAGAAATCGTATAACAATATCGCGGAAGTAAAAGAGAAAATAAATAACTCCAAACAAATTAAGCCGTCAAAATCATCATATTAATAAAATTCTGCTACATGTACTAGATAGGAAAGAAAAATAAAAATAAAATGGAAAATAACAACAATGAAAAGAAAGAAAAACTAGTCCGCGGCATAAGAATCCTCCCAGTCATCTCTAGGCTCAAAATCGGGAAGTGGTGCAGAACTCGATGCAGCAGCGGTGGAAGAGGAAGCTCCGTGACGTAGGGGCAGTACTAGGTTGTGGGGTCGATGGAGGAATGCCAAATAAGTCTATAATCCTATCCATTTTGTGATGCAGACTCGCAATTTCTCTAAAATGCTCATCCATTATAGCTTTCTGAGTCCGGGGTGCTCCGTGGACCGGAGTACGCTCCCTCTCAGCTCTCTGATTGACCCGTGCTTTTTGAACCGACTGCAAACTGATCACTAGCTCAGGGCCTTCCCAATCGTCATTGACCAGAACCAGAACCTCGTCCTCTGTAGCGAACATGTCAATCATCGGCCCATACGGCAACTGCTCACGCTCAAATGTGGTGGCAAGCTCGTGAATATGGATATGCATTAGTAGACCGATGTTGACTGGAGATCCCTGCTCCAGATAGAACATCAACTCTACCCTCTTCGTTGTGACAGAGGTCGTATGCTTGGTCGGTAGAAGGCGGGCACAAACAAATCGGTTAACTATCTTTCGATCCCAAGATAATTCACTCTCCAGGAAGATGGTGGGGGATCCCATAGGGTTGCACTTCCATTGCACCCCAAAGTAATCAACAATCATCTCCATCCGCTCAAGATCTTCAACATTGGTCGAGGATGTGTACTCGTCTGGGCCCACTAGTGGGTTGCGAACCCCGAAATGTGCATTGATCCGCTCAATCGAAAAATCAACCTTAAAATCACGGGCCATTGCAAATGTAGCTCCTGGGTTATATGCAAGATAAGCATAGAATTCCCGCACCACTGTAACGTTGTACTGGCCCGGTGCCTCGGCCATATCCAAAATATCTTGTACTTGTAGGGCTCGTGGCAAGATCGAACCGCAGTCGTCCAACTCTACTCCTCGTTCTCGGGCAACCGGTCTTCCGTTCCAATGCCCTCGGAACGATTCATAGATCTCTAACGAATGAAATTGCTCAACCCCGTCTATCAAGGGGTTAGCATCTCCATAAACATACTGGTGACCACTTGGACCAGGGGTTGTTCTGCTACGTTTGGGACACATCCTGCTTGATACATAGACCTTTGATGATGCTGATTTTGAAAAAGATACCCTCGCCCCTCGGTAAACCAGCCTGTCCTCGAGTTACCGGCCTGAATTTTTCTGAATTCTGATTGGGACTGTGCTCTGTTGATAAAAAGGAAAGAACTGCTGCACTTCACTATTGCAGTAGCACTATTAATCAACAACATGGATGGAAAATGTGGTGTTTGGGGTTTGAAATGAAAGGAAAAAGGTTTGCTTTTTTTTTGGTGGATGTGTGGTGGTGATGGTGGCCAAATTGTTTTTTACTAGGGAAAGAGATGGAGATATTTGGTGATGGAAGAAGATGATAGTAGATGAGAATGAAGAATATTCGTGGTAGAAGAGTGTTTAAATAGGAAAAATGATGGAAGGTGGAAGGATTTGGTGGGATAGTGGGTAGATGAGTAATTAGGGTGAGAGATTTGAGGGGGTGATTGATGGAATTGAGGTGGAGTTATGGTGTAGTGTGGGAAAGGATGAAAAGGTAGAAAAATGGGGAAAATGGGACGGTTTCTGCTGACTGTTGGTTTCTGATACAACGTGTGTCCTCCACCTGTCTCTAAAAATTCTACTTTTAAATCAGACACTCAGAAATTTGAAAATCTTGGCTCGGTAAACCGGAGGTAGCTCTCGGTTTACCGGGGCTTATTTTCCTTAGATTTCTCTGTCCGCCTTCTATGCACACTGTAATTAATCTCACTGCTCAATCCTGACCTCAAATTGACTAGTCTCTTACTCCTTTTGTTGCTATCTCCGACTCGATCCTAACCTACTTCACTAGAATCCACAACGAGTAAAAAAAACCTTCCCGACAACCATCGGTTTCAAGCCTAAAGGTGCGGTAGGATGAAAAAAAGCTCATCCCTTCATCCAGCTACTTTTATTCACTCATATTCTAACTAAGGGTTCAAGGGAATAGTTCTGAGTTTAAAGTCGTCAGCTCGACTTACCTTCGGACCTTCAATAAATCAAAAGTTGGGGCCTTAACTCGCCAAACTTGCATCTTCGAGGTCTTAACCATCATGCACTTCCCTTCTCGTTGGTCATTACCTTTCAAGAGTGCCTTTTCACGGTTTTCCATAGAAACTTTCTGAGCTCTCTTTCTAGCACGCCTCTCTCTCTTTGTTTGTGTACTAGGTCTTCCTCTGCATCGAGATTTAGTCTTTATTCTCAAGGATTCCCCACTTTCCACTTTAAGCTTTAATTCGTCACTACGCCATACAGAAGGACTTGCTTCCGTGCACACCTTGTTGTGGTCCTTCTCTTCGCTCTCTCTAATCATTAACCTCATGAATTTTTGCTCACAGGCTTCTACTACACCCTCTCGTTGCCTATGCCCTTCCTTCTCTATCTCCATGATTTCTACTTTTCCTGAAGCATAAGTCGTCTTGCAACTTTCCGGCCTATTATTTAGGGGCTCTAAGATTTTGAAAGATATATACTGCATCATTGTTCAGTCTTAAAGTGATCTCCTCATTATCGAAGTCCATGATTGCTCTGCTTGTCGCTAAGATAGGTCTTCCTAACAAAACTGGGGCACTTAGGTCCTATGGTACGTCTATAACCGTAAAATCAATTGGAAAAGTGAACCCTCCTACCTTTATCGTGCACTTTCTTAGCAGACCGGCATGCATATCTCTAGTCTTATCAACAAAGGTCATAGTTGGGTTTGATTCATAATGACCAGATGCTTAATCTTCTGGCAGAGGGATAGAGGTAGAATGTTACAACTTGAACCGGAATCACAAAGACATAAACCTGATAGAGATTGGGAGTCGAAACGTTCCAGGGTCTCATAACTTTTCTACAGTGTCAGAATCCGGGTAATCCTTAGAATCTGAGAACATGGTGTCCAGATCCTCCTCCGGATCATCGGAGTCGTAATCGGACGATAAATCAATTAGCTCGATCGGAAACGTACCTGGCCGATAAGTCTCGTACTCCTTCAGGTTTCCCTCGGCCTCCTGTTTAAGCTTTTCAGTCTCCTCCTCCACTCGCTTCTTATCAGATTCATAGTGCTCTCTAGCTTCTGATCCAGGGTACATAGAGATTGGTTTGATGTTCAACACAGTACAAGGCATTATGTCTGACTCGTCTAGCCTTAATTGCTTTTGCTTGACTGAATTTCCGAAGCGTCCGGATACTTCCTGCAAAAGAGACAAAATAAAACAAAGAAAAGGTTAGCAACTCCTGTTTCAGTTGGGGTTGATCCCAACTGTTGCGGACCTACTAACTAAAATCAACTGGAATAACACAGAAAAACAATGGCTGTTCAGAATTCGATTTTCCAGGCCTCGGTAGATTGGGGGTAACCTTCGGTAAACCGGACCTAGAATTTCTTATTCTGGTAGATTAACAGATGCAGGTTTGATCCAGAATGACTCAAGACTCAAAAGAGAATAAAATAAAATAAAAACGACTTCTTAATCTGGATTAAAACGTTTATCTTTAAAATTTGCCATTGTCCCTGGCAACGGCGCCAAAAATCTTGATCGCGTGTAAGTCACTAACGTCGATATTACAACAAGAATTCTAGGTACATCGTAGTATAGTAAATGCGAGTCAAGGTCGATCCCACAGAGACAATGCAACTTTAACTATAAACGATTCTAATCTAATTAAGAAGACACATATAGGCGGTCATTGACCAACAATAAACATGAAAGAAACTTGGTATTTCTCCCCCTCTTCCCACCGATCTACTAACTTGGATTAGTTAATCCTTATGTTTACTTCCCAACATAATTTCCTTAAATTAATCGAGCGAGCTTTTGATTTAGTTTTAAGCTACGGGTGCAACTTCTAACCCTATCTACTCCGAACATGGTAGTAGACAATCTATACGCAAGCTACCCTCCTTAATTGGTCCGTAATAGCCCATACGCATAAAGAACTAGAATTGCCGATATCGAGCGCTAACTCATATCGTTGACCCGCCTAGACAGCTGTCGACACTGATCAACACGTTCCTAGGGTCCATCAAAACTGTGTCCAAACTAACACTTCACTATTCGTATTTCATGCTAGTTTTACGATTACAATAAGCAGATTGACCAGATCTTATCTACTGTTAATTAAACATGTCGATCAACATAGCTGTAGTGAATCCTCCAGATTAAGTTTTCTAAATATTACCTCGGTAAACCGGTATAGACCGCCGGTTTACCGGGGTCAGATTTTCTTAATTCCGGATCTACATTGCTCAATTACGATTATTCTAAGTAAATCATGGGGTCGTTAAACATGTAGATTATCTAAAACACATAAATACGAACAGATCTACCATATCGAAGACAAAAAGGAATGTTCAAAGCTTCATACCTTCAACAATGGAGATCTAGCTACTCAAGCTAGAGATGGTAGAGAAAGGGAGAAAACCAGAAATAACTCCTCAAAAGCTTGGAATAACTTTATTTCATTAAATTGTATAATGTATAATAAAAATATGAAAAAGCTTATGTAATAATCAGTTGATGCGGCCTTATATAGATACAGTGAACGACTTATGACTCTCAGAAACCCTAACCAACCTAGTCAGTGCGGCAGATTCAATTTCGTGTTCCACATGGCTCTCGGTTTACCGGACCTAGCCCTCGGTAAACCGGGCTAACTTTTCTTCTTTTTATTCAGCAGATCTCTTCTTGGACTTCTTTTACTTGGCCCAACATTCTTCCTTTGATCCAGATCCGTTCTCCAATGCTCCAGATTCAGTACATCCTATAAAACACATAAAACGAGACAAAACGGTACCAAATCTTCGGGAAAATAATACAAATGCAGAATTACAATCCTAGAAACATACACATAGCATTTAACACATATTCCATATAATAACGAGCCTATATATCATCTCTTGAGAAGAGTTCGGGGTGAAAATAGGTATATTAATGGTACCATTTATGGCGTTATCAACCGTAGGATATACTATTTTAACCGTCATCAACTACCCTCCACTAGCCTTTTGATCGTCCTCGAGCAGAGTATCAAGGCATAATGTACCTACAAAAACAATCCCCACTAACTATCATATGCTCAATAAAGATTTCATGGCAGAACATAGCTCAAGTAGCACTCCATAAGCTCCCAATTAATTATCACTTACCAATGCACCAATGTGTCGTGTGATAAATCGTCGTGATAGTGCATTCATGAAAGAATCAAGTTATATTAACCTCACAATCTCAATTTACCTATGCATACACTCTCTCTTTTTGCCTCCAGACTTAGTCATGCAACATGAGACCTTAATCAGGCCTGGCGGACTTGGGGACTGAGTACTACTCAAATGTCATCGTTTATTTTTATTTTTATGCGAGGGTCGTGTGTCTTCTGCTCCGAGTTCGCTTCCCTCACTACCTTTATGCTTTTTGCATATGTTTTCTTCTTCTTTTCTCTTCTTTTTTGGCAAATTTCTCTCTGATTTTTTTCTTTTACCTCACTCACTCACAAGCCCATTTTGTCCCGTTTTTCCTTTTTGTGGCATTCAAGTTGCTTTCTTTGTCCTCCAACAATCGATTAAAGTATATACACAGAAAAATAATGATTCCTGGTTAAAATAACTCATCATCGAATCTCAATCGCTTCTCACTTAGATTACGTGCTCAAATAATTAAATGCAATGCTAAGATAACAATTAATAAGCCACTACTTCATGCAATCTAACACATACTCATCCTTCCATATTAAATTGAATATGCAATAGCTAGCTTCAAATCATTCTTGAGCTCCTTTTCTACCGATTCCTTACTCAAGACGTTCAATAGGCAAGCTCAAAATAGTGTAATATTTTCAAAATTTTCTCAAAATTGTTGCCTTTTTTCACTTTTAAGTTTCAATTTCAATTTCAAACTAAATCACTTACTACCCCCCCCCCCCACTTATTATAGACATTGTTCCCAATGACTAATAATAAAACAGAAAATAGAAAAGGTACCTAGCTCTGGAATTTGTCATCCGAGTCAAGTACTAAATCATGGAGCGTGAATCAACTCCCAGGTTATCCATCTTCCAAGTAACTACGTGCATTTCAAACACTTCCAAAAACTTTGAGTAGCATGCAAAGGGCAATAAGAATATAAGGTGGTGGTAATTGAGCATGCCTACGAAATGCTCAAAAACATTTTAAGCCATTTTATTCTTTATTGACTCGTAAACAAGACGGAGAACTTTAACATCCAACATCTCTAAGAAAAAACCACATTCTTAGAGCAATGACAAAAGATCGTAATTGAAAAAAACCTTCTCGATTGTCATGCTACTTTATTGACTCAATTTAAGACAAAATAATAAATAAAGGTTTATCAAAAGTAGTTCGAATTGTCGCCTCCCCGTACTAATAGTGTTCACTCGTAAACCGGGTCATCCAACATAAAGACTTCACATTCACCCGTAATTGCCCTCAGACTTTTGTGATGACATAAGATCCAAACCATTTAGACTTTAACTTCCCATTTAGACTTTAACTTCCCAAGAAAAAGATGAAGATGCGTATTGTATATCAACACCTTATCTCCAACCTTGAAGGTGTGGTTCAGAATTTGCTTGTCATGTTGGCGCTTCGTTCTTTCCTTATAAATCTTTGCATTCTCATACGCTTGCAATCTAAACTCATCCAATTTATTTAACTCCAACAAACTTCTCTCTCCGGCCGAACCTTCATCCATGTTCAAGAACCGAGTGGCCCACAGGGCACGATGCTCGAGTTCAACCAGTAAATGACATGCTCTCCCAAACACTATCGTATATGGTGACATCCCAATGGTGGTCCTATAAGTAGTTCTGTACACCCACAGTGCGTCATCTAATTTTAAAGACCAAACCTTCCTCGTGGGATTCACAGCTTTCTCTAAAATCCTCTTTATTTCTCTATTCGTGACTTCTACCTGTCCAGTTGTTTGGGGGTGATATGCTGCTGCAATCTTATGTTGCACCCCATACTTCATCATCAGCTTTTCAAACAACCTATTACAAAAATGACACTCTCTATCGCTAAATATGGCTCTAGGTACCCAAAACCTCGTCAAAATGTTCTTCTTAAAGAATATCAGGACAACCCTAGCATTATTTGTAGGTGAGGCCATTGCCTCCACCTATTTGAAACATAATCGACTGCTACCAGGATGTAACGATTAGACTTTGATGATGTAAAAGGTCCAACAAAATCAATTCCCCACACATCAAATAGTTATACCTCAAGGATCCCGTGCAATGGCATCTTGTTTCGCTTCGAAATGTCACCAGTCATTTGACGGGAATGACAGGCTCTAGTAAACTCATAAGCAGATTTGAATATTGTTGGCCAATAAAAATCCACCTTGCAGATTCTTTGCTGCTGTCTTATCTGGCCCATAATGGCCTGCAGCTTCTCTCAATTGACAATAGCTCAGTATACTTGGAATTTCATCATCATAGACGCATCTCCTCGGAATGTTATCAAGGCACAATTTGTACATGTAGGGATTGTCCCAATGATAATGCTTCAGATCTGTAAAGAACTTCTTCTTGTCAATGCTAGTGAATTCCGGTGGTAGGTATTTTCCCGCAAGATAATTCACAATATTTGCAAACCACGGGTATACCTTTCCCATTCTTGATGTACTCTGTTGTGGCCGAGACTCAACTGAAGCTAATACTAAGATGGCAAAAAGTTGTTCATCTAGAAAAAATTCCTGAATCTCCGTAGTTTGCTCTTCTTCAAACATTGTTAATCTCGATAGGTGGTAAGCCACCTGGTTCTCAGACCCTTTTTTGTCCTTGATTTCCACATCAAACTCTTGTAAGAGTAGAATCCATCTCAATAATCTCGGCTTAGAGTCTTGTTTGGTCAGAAGGTACTTCAAAGCTACGTGGTCCGTGAAAACAGTGACAATATATCCTACCAGGTAAGACCTAAACTTGTCAAATGAGAATATCACAGCTAAGATTTTTTTCTCTGTAGTCGCATAGTTCTTCTGGGCACTATTGTGGGTACAGCAGGCATGATAAAATGGTCTAAAGATTTTTTCCTCTCTTTGGCCCAGGGCTTCTCCAACTGCCATATCACTTGCATCACACATGAGCTCAAATGGTTTATTCCAATCTTGGGCTACCAGAATTGGGGCAGTTATTAATAATTCTTTCGGTGTGTTGAATGCCTCCTTGCATTCTTTTCCAAAGACTACTAGTACGTCTTTATCATGTAATTCAATCAATGGTCGAGAGATCTTCGAGAAATCCTTGATAAACCTCCTATAAAATCATGCGTGGCCAAGAAAGGCTCAAAGTGTTTTTAAGTTCATTGGAGGTGGTAACTTCTCTATGAATTCAATCTTAGCCTTTTCCACTTCCATTCCATTCTTTGAAATCTTATGAACCAACACAATTCCTTCAGTGACCATAAAATGGCACTTTTCTCAATTAAGCACAATGATGGTTTCTTCACATCTCTTAAGCACTCTACTCAAGTTATCCAAGAATGCATCATAGCTATCTCCAAAAACTGAGAAATCATCCATACATATCTCCAGAAAATCCTCCAATATGTCCACAAATGAAGACATCAAGCACCTATTAAATGTGGCTGGCGCATTTCATAGTCCAAAGGGCATGCGATTATAAGCAAACGTGATATTAAGGGTGATAGTGACGCTGATATTATCAGGGGGAGAGTATCATCTTGTAAGTATCATCTTCAGGTGAGAGGGCAAAGGTTTAAGCGTTAAGTTTCTCGGTGGCTCTTTTAATAATGACTTATGCCATGAAGGTCTATGAATGGGTTCTCTGATATCCACAGAGGATACAAGTTCTAATTCTTGCCCTCGACCTTCACTGCACCCAGGCCAGGTCCTTTCATCACTTTCTTATTCTTCTTCCTTCAACAACAAAGTCTCCTCTACTTCAGGATCTATTGCCAATTGCTGTTGTAACTTCAAAACAAGCTTATCAATGTCATCCAACATATAACATGTTTCTCCTTCATCCTTGGCGTACCCCATCGTCTTCAACACATTGAAGACCACACTGTCATCATTCACTCTCAATATCAATTCTCTTTTGTGAACATCTATCAAGGTTCTACTAGTTGCTATGAAAGGTCCTCCTAGGATTAGCGGAACATCACAGTTAGCTTCCATATTTAGCACAACAAAATCCACTGGGAACACGAACTTGACAACCTTAACCAGAACATCCTCTACAACTCCACAGGGTTGTTTCATAGACCTATCAACTAATTGGAGAGTTATCGATGTTTCATTCAACTCCTTCATGCCCAAGTTATGAAAAATGGACAGAGGCATCAGATTGACGCTCACTCCTAATTCACATAAT
Organism: Gentiana straminea; assembly: GCA_036785695.1. NCBI lineage: Eukaryota > Viridiplantae > Streptophyta > Magnoliopsida > Gentianales > Gentianaceae > Gentiana > Gentiana straminea. Next base: position 5,916,057 of record JAVUPR010000299.1, on the reverse strand, counting down.
GCTTTGTTCATGCATACCCTTCCAATAGTACATGGTATGAGGAAACTCCCAGGATATTTACACTTAGGATGTAGCTTGCGTTGCAAAATTGCTGAGCATTCCTCGTTTAGGCAAATAGTCTCAAGGTCTAACAATTTTCTTTGGGTAGAAACCGCTTATTTTAGAGACTTTGCGTGTTCTGCCAATCCAGCCAGAGCTTCTACCAAGGGGATGTTAACTTGCAACTTTTTAAACATTTCAATTAACTTTTTATAACGAGTATCATCATGATTTGGTTTTGACTTCCTAGGTGGATGGGGTTGGCCGGTTAGGTATTAATGGTTATAGTTTGTGAAGGCTTACCTGTTACCTGCTGCTGCTTTCCCGGCTTGTCTGCTGAATCTTCAGATGCTCGATGTACCGGTGTGATGATACGGGGATTCACACCTCCACGTGGAATCATCTGATTAGTCCATCTGGCATTTGAAAGAGTCTGAGCCGGCTATCCGCATCGGGTCGATACGAGACGTACCAGTGAAGACCACAGCTCAAGTAAGATCCACCAAGTGTCTGGACTCGAACGATCACATCGATCTTATCGAGTCGATATCATACACCTTAGCCTGGCCTCCCGGGCCCACATCCCACGAGTAACTTGGGCAAGGAGGCAAGGCCCATTTAAGGGTATTTATGTCAATAGACCTCGCCGCCCTTAGTTTCGGGGCGGGGAAAAGGGCATGTGCCTATAAATACACAAACTCCAGAACTACGTAAGGCTTGATTCCCGGACTTTCACACAGATACGTAGGCAATCCAAGATACATTCTTGGACTCGGCCGTGATACACCAAAAACACCATCTTTTGTTCATATTTAGCCATCTCGATCTCTTACAAACTCATCCTTAGATTACACGTGGCCTCGCCACCGGTGGTGTGTTATTTAGCATCGTCATTTGGCGCTAGAAGGAGGGCCTTCTACCGGTGAGTTGGTAAAGAGATTGCAATGGTGCCGCCAGCAAGGAAGAAACCGACGAACAGCAAGAACATGCAGATCGAAGAGCACACGGATATAGATCCAGCAGGGGTTCCCTCACAGATTCAAGAAGTCCCCACTGGATCTAGACCCGCGGTTGCAGATCCTCCCAGGCCTCAGCTTCCCCCACAGCTGCAAGACATGGCAGACCACTTGGCATCTTTGGATGAGGACGCCTTGAAGAGGGTGGTGGCCTCGGCATTTATAGGTAAGGGAATCTGCAATCCCCCTGTTGAACACCAGTTAGACCCTCCAGGTCGTAAGGAGATTGATAATGCTAAGGGAAAGAGGCCTGTTGGAGTTGAAGAGGAGTGTGAGGAAGGCGCGATTGAAATCAGCGTGACTAACACCCGCAAACGTCCTGAGCAAGAGAAGCTTCAGCGGCAGGTCGAGGATAGCATCCGAAACGAGTTCAACCGCATTGTGGGGAAAGATCAACCCACCGAATGGCTTGAGTCGCCATTTAGTCCCGAGATCGAAATATATACGATGCCCGAATCCTTTAAGCCGCCAAAGATGGAGCCCTATGACGGTACTACGGACCCAGAGGACCATCTATATCGATACATATCTTTGATGAGGTTGAGAAACGCCAATGACGCCATGAAGTGTCGAGCTTTTGATACGTTGCTCACAGGTCGAGCTCGGGAGTGGTTTCACAAGCTACGTCCCGGATCGATCTCTAGCTTTCTACAGTTGGGACAAAAGTTCCGAGACGCTTTCATTGGGAACAAGAAGTTCCATCTTAGTGCTACCCACCTTATGAACATCAAACAGGAAAAAGGGGAATCTACTATCGACTTCATGAGACGTTTCAACCTTGAAGCCATGAAAGTGCATAATGCCAGTGATGCGCGCAAGTTAATGCCTTTGTGGGAGGTCTGCGGAATATGAAGCTGTATGATAAGCTATCCAAGAAAATGCCGAATGATATGGATGAATGTGTGAACATAGTCCATAGATTCTGCCAAGGTGAAGAGGCAGTGCGTCTGCACACCATTTCACTTGGCCTCAGCTCGAGGAACGACTCCCGAAGCCAGAACAAGGGTCAGCCTAGGGGTCGGAATGAAGAAAGCAAGTCCAACGTCTTTGATCGACTGACAGCTCCGATGTCGGATCGATTGGGAAAGAAAGGAAATTTAAAAGACCGAGACTTTATCCCCCTCAACCGATCTCGGGGGGAGGTGTTGGCAATCATGATCAAGAAGAACCTCGCTAGGACACCTAAGCCGATGTCTAAAGATCCGGAGAAAAGGAAAAATACTCACAAGTATTGTGACTATCATAGAGATGTGGGGCACGACACGGAGGAATGCTTTGATTTGAAGAGGGATATCGACGCCTGTATCCAAGAGGGTCGATTGGATGAAGTCGTTGACAGGTCAGAAAAAGACGAGCCGAAGGGCCGCCGGGAGTACAAGAGAAAAAGCTACAACGGAAAGAAAGATCGGTCTCCACGTCGAGATAATCGGAATAGGCGGGAAAGGTCATCGACCCAACACACGAGACAATCGCCGAGATGACCGTCAAGAAATTCAGAACCGAGATCCTCATCGAGATAATCGTGCCGGATATGACGTTAACACAATCGTGGCAGAGCATGAGTCGGATCGACCTCGATCAAGTCGGCACTCGTCTGACAGGACGAGAGAGTCAAAAAAGATCAGGTTGACAACGGAAGTGGGTTACGGACCCAAGGACGATGTTCCGAGTTCCCACAGTCATAGCGAGGGATTGGTGATCGAGGCATTAATAAGCAGGGGTCGAGTAAAAAGGGTTTGTGTCGACAGTGGAAGCGCCGTTAATATCCTTTATTATTCAGCGTTTAGGGCCATGAGGTTGAAAGATGAAGATATCATTCCGTTATCTACCCCTCTTTTTGGATTTACAGGCCAGGCCATCCACCCTGTCGGGTCGATCAGTTTGTTAACGACGGTCGGAGATGGAGAAAAGGGGCGTACGATGGAAATGACCTATGTCGTAGTTAAGGCCCCATCAGGGTACAACGCGATATTGGGTCGACCGGCCTTATATGATCTCAGAGCTATTATCTCGACTTTCCACAACAGCATGAAGTTTCCCACCTGGTACGGTACCCATGAGGTCAAGGGAGACGTTGAGGTAGCCCGGAATTGTAGCTTGGTTACGATCAAAGGAAAAGGAGTTGGGCAAGTGCTAGTTGAGGAGTTGATACCTGAGGAAGAGGAAGATCGAAGCTGGGTTTCTGCCGACCCGACCGAGGAAGTTCGAGTTTGGAAGGAGGAAGGAGGTCAAGGGGTCCAGATCGGGAAGTGGTTGCCACACCCCGACATGAGAGCCTTGGTCGACCTCCTGGTTGAGTTTCGAGACGTTTTTGCGTGGAAGGCAGATGACATGCCTGGCCTATCGGCGGATATAGCTATGCACCAACTTAACGTCGATTCCAAAAAGAAGCCAATACGGCAAAAGAAGAGAAATCTTGCACCTGATAGAAAAGAGGCAGTGAAGAAGGAAGTCGACAAGTTGCTCGCTGCGGGGATCGTGAAAGAGGTATTTTATCCGGATTGGTTGGCCAACCCGGTGTTAGTTAAGAAGCCGATCGTAGCCGGCGAATGTGTGTCGACTTTACGATCTTAACAAGGCATGTCCCAAGGATTCTTACCCGCTACCAAAGATCGACCGGTTAGTCGACTCGACACTAGGCTTCGAGGTGTTCGGGTTCCTCGATGCGTACGGGGTTATTATCGGATCTTTATGGACCCACGGGACTCGGAAAAAACCGCTTTTATCACGAGTTTGGCACGTTTTGCTTTGTTACGATGCCGTTTGGGCTTAAAAATGCGGGGGCTACTTATCAACGGGCCGTCAACAAAATTTTCAAGAGGCGAGATAGGTCGAATATGGAGGTTTATGTGGATGATTTATTGATCAAGAGCAAGTCCTTGGGACGGTTTCTTGTCGATGTGAGAGAAGTTTTCGAAGTATTGCGAGCAGCAAAAATGAAGCTCAACCCAAAGAAATGCACATTCGGAGTTCGATCAGGGAAATTTCTAGGATACATGATATCGAGAGATGGGATCAGAGCTAACCCAGACAAAATCGAGGCTCTCAAAAGCATGCCCACACCTCGGAATGTCAAAGAGGTGCAAAGGTTGACAGTCGGATGGCGGCTCTCAACCGTTTTCTCGTCGATATCGGCGCGAGAGCTCTACCTTTCTTCAAGATTCGAAAAAAGCTAGTCCGTTCCGATGGGACGGGGAGTGTCGAAGGCGTTTGACGATTTGAAAGAATATTTATCGATTTGCCAACGCCGTCCTCACCTCGAGATGGAGAGAAGCTCTTGGTTTATCTAGCGATGCGCGAGGAAGCGGTAAGCGCCGTCTTAGTTCGAGAAGGAGACCAGGGGACAAATCCCGCCTATTTTGTCGGCAAAGCCCTACATGGTGCGGAGGTCGATATACTCCCGCGGAGAAGTTAGCGCCGAGTTTAGTTCATGCGTCGAGGAAGTTGAAGCCATACTTCCAAGCACATCCTATTGCCGTGGTTACCGACCAACCGTTAAAACAAATTTTGGCAAAGCCCGAGACATCGGGTCGATTAACCAAGTGGGTTGTCGAGCTAGCGGAATACGACATAGAGTTTCTACCTCGAACGGCCATCAAGGGTCAAGCTCGGGCGACTTCTTAGCGAAGGGTTGTTGATTCGGCTTAGAGCAAGGAAAACGGTCATCGAGGAGCGAGTGGACACTCCACGTCGATGGTGCCTCGAGTAAAGAGGGGCCGGAGGCTCGGTTTCTCGCTAGTTAGTCCGAAAGGGGAAGAATTTCCGTATGCACTTCGGTTTGAGTTCAAGGCTACGAACAACGAAGCCGAATATGAGGCCTTAATCACAGGTTTAAAGCTAGCATCGAAGTTGGGAGTCGAGAATCTTCTGGTATACAGTGACTCTCAACTCGTGGTAAATCACGTGCGGGGAGAGTATGAAGCTAAGGAAGAATCAATGAAAAGCTATCTAAAGGTTGTTCAAGGGTTAATGACGAAATTCAAGACAATCCTAGTCGAACAGTACCTCGGAGTGAGAACAAGCGAGCCGATGCGTTGTCTAAGCTCGCGTCGAATTTCAAATCAAAGAGGAAAGTTCGGTTGAGATGCTAGCGGAACGGAGTTATAACGAGGTCGACGTGCAGCCCGTGGTTCAAGGATCGACCTGGATGGACCCTATAGCACTATTCTTGAAAGATGGAATGCTCCCCACCGATAAATCTCAGGCCAGGAAAATCCGACTTCAAGCCTCCAGGTACGCTCTTTTCGATTATGTGCTTTATCGAAAGTCATTTGTAACCCCTTGGATGCGATGTGCATCGGAAGAAGAGGGGGCTTATCTGCTCGAAGAGATACACCGAGGGGTCTGTGGTAATCATTGCGGAGCTCGAATGTTGGCAAGGAAGTGCAAACTGGCAGGATATTTCTGGCCGTCAATGCAAAAAGATGCGAGTCGATTGGTAATGAGTTGCAGAGCCTGCCAAGTACACGACGTGGTAACTCATCAGCAAGCACGAGAAATGAATGCCATCGAGTCTGTATGGCCGTTCGATGAATGGGGAGTCGATATAGTCGGACCTCTACCTCGAGCTCCGGGGAATTTCAAATACGTCGTCGTTGCGGTTGATTATTTTACTAAATGGGTCGAGGCCAAAGCTCTTACGACATCGTGGGCCCGGACCATCAAAAAATTTCGTGGGAAAATATTTTGTGTAGGTTCGGAATTCCGAAGTATCCGGTCTCGGACAACGGGACTCGCTTTTGATGATAGAGTGCGAAATTGGTTGAAAGAGTTCGGGATCGAGCACGAACGACGTCGGTAGCCCGACCTCGCCCAATGGACGGGTCGAGCGGACAAACAGCGAGATCAAGTTTGGATTGAAGAAGCGATTGGAAGATGAAGGCCGAGATTGGGCGGCTCGCTTACCCAAGATATTATGGTCATATCGCACAAAGACCCAACTCGGCAACCCAAGAAACTCCTTATGCCATGGCCTATGGATGTGAAGCCGTGATACTGCGAGAGATCGGACTAGCATCGCCTCGGGTTTTAGCTTATAATGTCGAAACTAATGCGCCGATCTAAGAGAAGAAAAAGACAATGTCGAAGAGAAGAGGGAAATGGCGGCGTATCGGATGGCCGGTTATAAAAGAAAGATTGCTCGCATTACAACGCAAGGGTGAAATACAAATACTTCCAAGTAGGAGACCTCGTATTGAGAAAAAATGAAGCCGGCAAAGCGGGACCCAATAGGCAAGCTCGAGCCGAATTGGGAAGGTCCGTATAAAATCTTGAAAGTGCATCCTAAGGGGTCATATCGGTTGGGCGGGTCGGATGGAAGCACGGTGCCTCGAACTTGGCATGCCACCAACCTCAGAAAGTATTATGTTTAAATTATTTCTTATTCTCATGACTTTTGCAGTTCTACCTTCAACAGTTGTAACAGGTCGATATGACATTGTATTGCGATTCCTTTTATAAAGCATGCTTTCTTTTCCTTTTTAATTACACTGCATGTGCAAGACCATATGAAAAAGCGCAACAATCGACCGAGACATTAATTCTCCGACCCGAACAACTCGGCACTGTATGGTGAAAAAAGCCAAGTCATTGACAATGCTTAAGTCACCTCGACACGATTAAGTCAAGGAAATAGTGAATGAAGCCAAGTCACCGACAATGCTTATATCACTTCCGACATGCCGCAAGCCACGATGCTAAGCGGTCGGCGGATTTAAAACAAAATAGTGAATAAAGCCAAGTCACCGACAATGCTTATATCACTTCCGACATGCCGCAAGCCACGATGCTAAGCAGTCGGCGGATTCCACGATGGATCCCGAACATCTCGATCATAAGCACCACGATGTGCCCGATCAAAAGCAGAATAGTCGAATCGAGCTCCGACCAAAAAGCCAAGTCAAGCCAACAAGGCAACACAATGCTAGGTCGACTCATACTCAAGTGTACCAGGAGTCATGAACTCCTACTACACTTCGAGGGGCCGCAGGGGAATTAAGTCCGAAGGACTACACCCCATAAGGCAACATTTTCAAGGGAATTAAGTTCAAAAGGACTACACCCTAAACAAACGATCAACAAGAAACAAAAAACATTCAGTGAAAAGCATAAGATTCAAATCTGAAGATCAATGCAAAATTAAAATGTCAAAGTTTACAAGATCGAATGGACGAAATGAAAGTTCAGACAAGTTAAATCATAAAAGTTATTACAACCAAATCGAATCGAGTTATTTAAAGTAACAAAAGAGGAAATAGCATCAGGCATCAGGCTGGTTCGAGGTCGAAGCGTTAGGATCGACTTGATCCCCGTACTCGACATTTTCTCGTGCCATCGTCGCTCAAGACGGAAGTCACGTACTTCTTATACAAAGAGATGCCGCCTTGAACTCGGCAAAGTATCGCCCATAACGAGGAATGGCCTCGAGATCATATAGATAAGGCTTCGCAAGGGCAGACACGTTGAAGTTTGGATCGACCTCTTTGACTTGGTCGATAGCCATTGTAAATCCACCTTTCATGCCCTGAGTCATGAGCAACGTCAGGTCGTCTTCGAGTTCCTTTGAGTTCAAAAAGTCCTGCTTAGCGGTTTCAGCTCGAGTCGTTAACTCGTCGAGAAGAGACTGGACGGTAGTACGAGCCTTGACTGCCTCCACCAGTTCGGCTTTAGTCCCTTCAAGCTCCGACTTCACCTCCGCTAATTCCGATCTCAACACCGCCATCCCAGCATCCCTGTCAGATACATCTTTCAGAGCTTGGGATAGATCGTCTCTAGCCTTTTTCAGATCCGACTCCAGTTTCACACGACGTTCGTCCAATTTGTTTATCTTGGCCTTCTGCTTCTCGATGTCTGTGGTCAGCTTAACGATGGCTTCCTTGTGTTCCTCCAGAGCAGCTGACGGGGACACAATCCTGTTGAGTGCAGCTTTAGCCGCGAGTCGAGTCCGCAAAAGAACACACCGATGATGTCAAAAACGGACCCGGATCACAAATTTATAAGGAAAATAAAAAGAAGACTTACTCGCTCGACTACTCTTCATAATAAAGTCATGCGCTCCTCCGGGGTCATGCCTTCCATCTCCGACATGCTCACCGGGGAAGCGCGTCGGTGGAGATAGGAGGGGCTAGGTTGCGGGTCTCCTTCCCAATCCCGTGCCTCACCTCCGTTGTCTTTTGACGCTTCCTCGGCACGAGGCTCTCCTCGGCCTTCCTCGCCGGGTGAGCCTCGTCAGGATGGTCCCTAAGGATGTTGGACGTCGACACGGGTGTGGCGGATCGGGCTGGACCCCTTTGATTCCCAGAAGTCGTAGCGCCAGACGCAGCCGCTTTCGACCCGATGCCAACCAGCGCTTGGATTTTCTTCGGGTCGGTAGTTTTGAGGTCAGGCATCTTGCCCAAGGCGTCCATCTTTGAGAAATAATCCACTGCGGACAGAGAAAGTTCGGCGTTAGAACAACAATTAAAAATACAAAAGTGTTATGGCTCGACAGAATGCATAAAGGTCCTACATAAAAGACGAATGTCCTCATCAAGTTCGAGATAGGCGCCTGGACCGGCCGTCTCGATATCGGCATAAGGATACAGTGAATGCAGGTTTCGTGTGGCAATGTCGGGATGAATCATCTCGAGGGCCCCACACCCGTTGGGGGTGTCTGAGTCGAGTCGATCATGCGATTTCTGCGGCCTTTTGTACCAGGTGTGAATGTCGATGTCCATTAGCCCGTGCCGGATAAAGAAAAAATTAGGTTTCCAGTCGCCCTGAGACGAGGTCACCTTTCTCACAAATTCCGATGTCAAAGGACGCTTCTGAAATGTGTACCACCCCGCGTCCTGCAAGCTCGATAAGGCATAGTATTGGCGGAAAAGCCGAACTGAGAACTCGACCTTGGCGATTCGACACGCCAGCACAAAACCCATTACGCTCCGGACCCCGTTAGGAGCAAGCTGGGTGACACAGATTTTATAGTGTTGGAGAACAGCGATTAGGCACGGGTCGAAAGGAAACCGAAGTCCCTCCTTCAACTGCGCCTCGTAAATGGCGCAGAACAAAGGGGGAGGCTCACAGGCAAACTGGAACTGACCGTGTGACACCTTAATGTTCTCGGAAGAATACGGAATTCCATATCTCAAACAGATGGCTTTGGCTTTATCTTGACTCAAGTTTGACTTGCATCCGTATGGACCCTGACCCAACATTCTGGTCTTACGTTTGGTGGCAGGTCGAGAAGGGCCAACAGGTCGAGACGACGTTTCCTCCTCTCCTCCCTCTTCCTTTTCCGCTCCTTCTTCTTCTTCTTCGACGAATCCTTCACCGGAAACAGTTGGATGCTCAGAAACCGTCTCCTCCGTCGATTCTTCCTCTACAATTTCAACAACTTCCTCTCTATTTTGTGAATCGCTAGTGCTACTAGACATGGAATGAACAAGAGATGCAAGAAATAAAAGACGGAAAAAGAGCTTGAACGAAATAAGGGCTTACTTGTAGTTTTTGACGAAACTGGGACAGATAATAGCGAGAGGGATGCTTCACGGTTTTGGGCTCCTTATATGCGTGTGAATCTTGCGAGTGATTTGAAAGGATGGGATTTTAGGCAGTTATAGAAGCGTAAGCGCGAGAATCAAGGGCCAAAATTTTCACGTGGCCCAATAAGGGACGCTTCGTTTCTCACACCCATTAATGCCGACGATGACGTCATCCTACGACGACCTAAAACGCTAGGAGAGACATGCCTATGTTCCCGCCTAAAGAAGACCACGTGTCGAAAGAGTTATTTAAATTTTCGGATCCGATCTCGGCGTTCGAGGTAAGCTTCACTCCGATCCGGGGGCTTATGATGATACGGGGATTCACACCTCCACGTGGAATCATCTGATTAGTCCATCTGGCATTTGAAAGAGTCTGAGCCGGCTATCCGCATCGGGTCGATACGAGACGTACCAGTGAAGACCACAGCTCAAGTAAGATCCACCAAGTGTCTGGACTCGAACGATCACATCGATCTTATCGAGTCGATATCATACACCTTAGCACGGCCTCCCGGGCCCACATCCCACAGTAACTTGGGCAAGGAGGCAAGGCCCATTTAAGGGTATTTATGTCAATAGACCTCGCCGCCCTTAGTTTCGGGGCGGGGAAAAGGGCATGTGCCTATAAATACACGGCTCCAGGAACTACGTAAGGCTTGATTCCTGGACTTTCACACAGATACGTAGGCAATCCAAGATACATTCTTGGACTCACCGTGATACACCAAAAACACCATCTTTTGTTCATATTTAGCCATCTCGATCTCTTACAGCTCATCCTTAGATTACACGTGGCCTCACTTCACTGGTGGTGCGTTATTTAGCATCGTCACGGTGGTATACCGCACTGAATTGGGTCCTCTGCTCTCCCTAATTCTGCTATGTTCTGCTCAGTTTGGCTATCTGGTTCTTCTCTGATAACTGGTCCAGGCAATTCTTTTCCGATTCTTGTCATAATGGCATTCACATCCTTCGGGTTCTTTTCCGTATTACTTGGAAATCCTCTCGGAGGACGACATGACACTTGTTTGACAATCTGCCCCACTTGATGTGACAAATTCTTCACCAAGGCTTCCTGATTGGTAAGTCTTGATGCGACATATTCTGACAATATGTTGTAAAATTTGCACTAAGTTCGCTCATGGACTTCATCAATTTACTGACACTCTCGGTCACAGTTGAACTCATCTTGTCCATAGCCACTTCCCAACCAACGTACTTGATTGATGGAGGCACAAAACCTCCACTTGGTTTTGCTCTCTCGCCACCATCAAGATCGCTATTTCTGAAACCAGGGTGATCATGAAAACCTGGGCGATATCCGCCTTCATAAGGATTTTCTTGACTTCCCAAATAATTCACGTCTTTAGTGTTGGTTGTCTCAATCCCTTGGACCTTTTCCACTTTGGAAATGCGATCTTGCATGCTATTCATTTTCTCATTTGTCACTAGCAACTGGTATAGGATCTGTCGAGAAGTATCTTCTCTAAATACACCTTCAGATGCCTTCACAATCTCGGTTTGATGTGTTCCCTATTAGCTTGTAAGTGCTATTTGTTATAACTTCTATTCAGCTTCTTCTGGCGACAGCAACGTGAAGCACCCGTTGCTTGATGCATCAACTCTCATTTGTTCACTCGGCCGCAATCTGTGGTAAAAACTATGCATTCTTACTGGCAGAGTGATATCATGGTGGGGGCATTTTCTTTGTGCTTCCTTAAATCGTTCCCAAGCTTCTTCAAAAGTTTCGGCCGGCTTTTGCTTGAAATTCATAATGTCTTGTCTCATTTGCAACGACTTACCTGGTGGGCAGTACTTGTTCATAAATTTCTGCAGTAAATCTGTCCAAGATTGGATGGATCCTGCTGCTTGAGACAACAACCATATCTTTGCCTTATCTTTCGAAGTGAAAGGAAACAACTTAAGCTTGATATTATCTCCAGGCACTCCTGCTAGGTTCGACAGTGCTGACTATCTCCAAAAAGTTGGTGACATGTACACTTGGATCTTCGTTTGGCACTCCATGGAAAATGGTGTAGTTGGTTACCATCTGTATAACGTTTGGCTTTAGATGAAAAAACTTGGCCGCATTCTCCTGTTGAAAAATTGTTGGCACAAATTGATCAATCGTCGGCATGGCATAGACCTGTAGAGTTCTTCTGTCTGCTTGTATAACAACTCCTGCTACATTCCTTCCATTGGCACCATTTTGTCCATTAACTATGTTCTGTACCATTGTCTCTTCTTGATCTTCTAGATTTGGAATATCCTCGTCTCTATCCTTCTCATTTCCTTCGTGCGAATTTGTTTCATCAACCAGCCTTTTAGTCCTCTCTCGAGCTTCCCTTAGCTTTTGCTTTGCAAACTTTTCGATTTCAGGTATGAATCGCTCAAGTTTAGCTGCTGAACTCCTTTTTGCGTACTACAAGACACAAAAAGAAAAGACAAAGTTAGTTATTTGCCCTGGCGGCTGTTACACTCACCTTGGCAGACTCAAAAATCACAGATTCTAACTACCGACACGACATTGAACAAACAGAGACGATTCTACTATTTCTGGAACACTCGATATACCGACGGTGTACCGCGGTAAATCGGGCATGATTTTCTAGAAGTGAACAGAATAGACATTGTTACGACTCAATTGTTCACAGACAGACTAAAATAGATGCGTTTAACAGACTCTATAATTACAAAAATGAAATATATACAAATTCTCAATCTTAAATTAAAAATATTCTTGACATGAGTCCCCGGCAACGGCACCAAAAAGATTGATCACGCCATGGTGTAAGCACAGACTTCTAGCAATAGGACTAGGTCTATTGTAGCAGAGTACTGGCGAGTCAAGGTTGAATCCCACAGAGACTCGTAAGATACGTTTAATAAAGATTTAATAGTCACAATTATGGTCTACGACCAACTATGGTGCAAGAACATAAACGATGGTGCCAATAAACACACAAGATTATGCAAATTCAACAAGAGCACACAAGAGTTTCTAATGTATTAGTCTAATTATGAGTTATTAGTTATTCTCCCCAATATATAATTGTATTACCCCGTGGTGAATATTAGATCTTTAATAGCTATGGGTGTTAATCCCTATTGTTACGCTACTTCCATTGAAAGGACAGTAAGTGCCTATGTGCAATTAACCTCATTCGTTGGTTGTATTAATTCACATGCAATAAGAAATAGGACTAGCCAGTTCATGACCGAAGACCTCCCTAAGCAGCTATCATGGATTAACTCACGTTCCTAAGGATCGATCAAAACTATGTCCGAACTCTCACTTCACTTTATCGTCCTTCATGTTAATTTACGATGACATGCAAATAGTTGATCAAGCTACAAACATGTAAATTAAATATGTCGATAAGACGTAGCTGGCGCCGATTATCATAAATTAGGATTTACTAGGTATTCAGATCTAACGATAAAGACCATCACAGATCTGAAGAACGTAACCACTATTTCTTGATTTCTTCACCAACGATTCAGATCTATACATATATAGGGTAAAATAAACTAACTACTACATAATTAGAACTAATAATAACAATCAAAGCATACTAACCACACAAGAATAACGACAGATCTACATCTAGAGAAAGCTAGAAAATCATACCCCCGAAAATGAGCGTAGATCCTCCTCAGATCTCTCCCTAAAAGGTGAATCTGTCAGATCCGTGACTAAAACTCATAAAGAAAATAAAGAACAAAGAACTTTTGTTGTATAGAACTTGTATTATTTTTGGTACATTGAAAACTGAGGCCAACGCCTCTTATTTATAGTCGTACAACCGACTTAGCTAACCCTAAGAACTACCCCTTATCCAAGAAAACACGTTTTGGAAGGTCCTGGGTGCTCGATATGTCGGTGGCCACCCGCGGTAAATCGAGGTCATTTTAGTCCATTTTCTTCTTCCGACTTGACTTGGAAGGTTCTGGAATACTCTAGGTCTGTTCCTTTCATCAGCCCGCTTCACGATCCATCCTTAACTTGTGGCCCAACTTTCGTAACCTGAAAATAATCCAATAAAACACGAAATAATACCAATTTCAGAAATAATAATGATAAATACCAAATTATCATCCCGTGAACCGGACATTCAACACAAATGGTCAACATTTAAAGTCCAAAACAACTATTTCTAGCTCATAATGGGTAGAATGTTGATGCCGTACGATATACTATTTTAACCGTCATCAGTCATCTAACTACACACTGAAGAAGTGATTCATACGTGCTTAAAAAGGTCGGTTCACAAACGAAATATGCGGTTAATAAGCAACTACTTAAAAAGTTGACATAACTTTCATCCGTTATCGTGAAACAAATATGTAAATTAGCTCCGAAGGATCAAAGACTTTATATCTTTGCAGTCTTTCTCGGAAATGACTCAAAAAGAAATGGTGAACGATGCATCAGAAAGACTCATGATAAATCAACAATTGATGAAATACATAGTCGAAATCTAAGTGACGTTCCTACCCCCCACTTAATCCAAGCATTGTCCCCAATGATGAAAATATGAAAACAGAAAGGAAATTAGCTGCGGGTAAGGGTGATGCGAAGAAAGTGAATCCGTATAGCGACTCAATAGGGCAGTCATCAAATGAAATCCTGGAAAGTCTGCAATGGTTCTAACAAACAAACTAGGGCAAAGCACTCGAGAGAACATCACAAAATAGAAAATATATAATGGCTGTAAGCAAAAATAGAAATACAAACAAATTAAGCCATTCAAATAATTATTACTTTTTCAAAAAGAAACGGCAATGAAGTGCAAAAGTCGGAAAGCAACTAAAAAAACAACAATAAAGGAGAGAAAATACAACAATAAAATAAACTAAACTACTCATCAGAGTCATAATACTCAAAGTCCTTAAAACCAGGATGAGGAGCGGAAGTAAACGGCCAGCCCCAAAAGAAGATGGTGCATGCCTAGGGGCTCTCGGTGGTGGGGCATAAGTAGGAATTTGGAGATGCCCCATCATATAGTCCATCTTGGCGTGCATCGCTGCCATTTCCCTGAAAAAGTCCTCCTGGAACTCCTGTTGAGTTCGTGCACCACCGTGCACTAGAGTGTGAGGCCGTCATCGATGCCTTTCTCTAACTGTAATTGCCTCATTGTCAAGGATCGGTAGTGGTCCAACTCTCTCATCCACCGGCAGAAAAAGACACTCAGCTGCCGTCGCCAATGCATCAATCATATTGCCATAAAAGAAAATGTCCCTCCTTGATCGTGCCACGTCCTAGATACGGTTACGCATCAACATACCAATGTTCACATCACTCTCGAGATTGAGAAAGTACATGAGCTCGGCCTGCCGGAAAGTGACTGAATCATTGTGAGCATTCGGCATAAGATGGGTAATCACAAAGCGGTGCAGCATCCGTGCGCTCTAAGCCAACTCACTGGACTGAAAGATAGTCGGAAGTCATCAGCGCCGTACTACCACTCGATATCATAAAAATCAGCAATAATCCTCAAACTCTCCAGATTGCGCTGCTCAGTGGCAATGGTGAACTCATCCTCATGATAGGGAGCGTTTTCTGTTAAGGGTGATTTTAAACGTTTTATAAGGATATATTTTATGTCAATATTCCCCATATTCTTAGGTTTTTCATAGAAATCGAGCTTATAATCGATTAATTGAGTAAATGGTGTTTCTAATAGGTTAAATTGCAGAACGTAGCGATTTATGTGTTTAAATCATGATTTTATATTATTTTAGGATTGTGTTACGCTTTGGTATGTTTTTCGTACATTGTAGATACACATTGTTGATGGAAATGATGATTTTAAAGAGATGAATTCGAGTGGAAAATCCCGAAATATACTCGTAATACGACGGGCTAATCAAAAAGGCGTTTTCTGAAGAAGAGTCCTTAATGAAAGTTGTAGAGTTTTCCGAGAGCTTTTTTATGACATTCGGATCATAATTTTTGGAGGTCTACAACTCAAGATATGAATTTTAGAAGTTTTATTCCAATAAATATTTAATCGAAGGATTCAGTTCAAGAAAGAAGAACGAGCGTCCATGCAGTGAACCAGCGTTTAGAATTGTAGACCAGCGTCCAGAAGTGCAACTCATGTACAGAGTCTTCGAATGCTTTCGGACTAGCGTCCATCCCCCGTCCGAGAGCCATGGACGAGCGTCCACCTCTTTAAACGAGCGTCCAGCGCCGCAATTTCATTAACCGACTTAAGCCCTTAAGCAACCGACATATACATCTATAAAAGCAGCGCATTACCTCAACCCTAGGGGATATACATTACGCAGCAGCTTTTCTGAACCCTAAAAAGTCGATCATGAGAGCAGCCGGCCGGCTGAGCTCCATGCTTGGCCGGCCGGTGGTTAGATTAGGTTTTCTTTTTCGTTTGTTCGTTTTCCACTTTCTTGTTCGAGTAATGACAGCCATGAACATAGCTTTGAAGCTTCTCCTGTCTCTGCATCACTTTAATTTCAGTTCATGGATGATTTTGTAAGTTTTAATTTAAATTGTTTCTTTTCCTATGCTTATTCGTTATTTTGCAATATAAATCGGAAGATGATTGTATGATTTGATGCTACCGTATGACGGAAGTCGGTGTAGTTTAGATCACCATAGGAAAGATTAGATCTTTAATCTATACATAACGGAAGTTCGTAGGTTAAATATCTAGGTTTACGAGAGAACCACAATTTAATTAATTCGATGCAAGATTATCTTAGATTGGAATTGAGGGATATCACCGTTACCGGAAAGATGAGATTGTTCATGTGTTTATTTCATTACGTTGTTCTTGTTCTCTTTCATGTTTTGTATGCTTTATGTTAATCGAATTTAGATAACGGAAGTTAATAGATTCACAAGATTATCGTGAGGGAGATTGACAATAATTATTCCAACAAACGGAAGTTGAGGGATAATGTTGTTAGATTAGGGTTTTTAAATCCATATCTTTGATTTGTATCGATATTAGTCAAGACCGGAAGGTAAACTAATTAATGGCGTGATAAATCGGAAGAGGAAACGCTTCATTAGAAAAGATAATAATCCAAGATAACTAATGAATGAATGTTTGTCTATCTGATCGATTTCGGTAGGGGTGATGGTTGTTGGGAATAGGTTGATCATGGTTTGTTTATGTTTGTTCGCTTATTAGTTAGTTTTACTGTTTTCGTAGATGTAGTTTTATTTATTTTGTCCGCAACTATATTTCCTGGCTTTGGATTAACAATCCTCCGTCCAGTTATTTTTCCGTTCTAGTTTAGGTTTAGGTTTAGTTAATAAAGAAGAATTAATTAGATTAGATTCAACATCCCTTTTCCCTGAGGATCGATACCCGTACTTATCCAACTTTATTAGCAACTACCCGGTATTCGGCCGGTTAGGAGGTAGTTTTGCATGGTAGTATAGGTTTATAAATTTTCTTTTGTTTTAATATTGCAAAATCTCCCCAACAAAAGTGGCGCCGTTGCCGGGGAGATTTTGCATCATTAAAACCAAAGAAAATTTATAAACCTATACTACCATGCAAAACTACCTCCTAACCGGCCGAATACCGGGTAGTTGCTAATAAAGTTGGATAAGTACGGGTATCGATCCTCAGGGAAAAGGGATGTTGAATCTGTTTTTCTGTTTGTTTTTGTTTGTCCTGTTTTTATTTCGTTTTAAATTCCTGTTTTTAGTTGATAAACGTTTAGGTAATTAGTTAATTAGGGTTTTAGCTTAGGGTTTAAGGTTCTCTTGTGATTAGTTCTCTTCTCTTCTCTTCTTTTATCTGTTCTTTTCTGCAAATTTTTCTTTTCTGTTCTTGTTTTTCCGTTTCTAAACGGACGTCTGGAAATTGGCCGCCCGTTTACTGGAAAGTCTTCGATCCTAAACCACTTTTACTCACTTGGACTAGCGTCCATAGGTTTCGGACGCCCGTCCAAGTATTCTGCCGTGCAGACGAGCGTTTGGTCCACTAAACGCCCGTCCGATCTCAATTCCACCGGACGCCCGTCCAAACTCTTGGACGCCCGTCTGGTCCTGTTTTCTTCAATACTTTTGTTTCCTTTTCTTCTTTCCCCTTTCTTTTCCTTAGGTTTTTAATTTTTAGTTTAGGCTTTCAATTTCTTAGTTTTAAGGTTTCAACCACTTGTTTTTGGTCCGGTTTATGCAAACTCGGAGTCAAAAGGGACCGTTATTATACACCCCTGACCCCAAGCGAACCGTAGTCCGGCCAAACAGGCGGATTTTCCGTTCTGCGGTTCTGGCAGACAGATCCGAGCGAGATCTTGAAGATCAACTAGCGAGAGAAATCACTGATTTTGTGATAATGGCCGCTAATAATAGACGTACGTTGGCAGACTACGCCATGCCAGGCGAAGTCAAAGTCAACCCGGCTATTGTTATTCCAAACCATTACCGCACAAACCTTTGAGTTAAAACCGGGACTTATTCGAGATGATGCAAAGCATGCATCTATTTTTCATGGTTATCAATCGTAGAATCCGCATACCCACTTACATACATTCCTAGAGATATGCGGTACTACACGCATCCAAGGAGTAAGTGAGGATGCTATCAAGCCGAAACTTTTCCCATTTTCTTTGAAGGGAGAGGCTAAAGAGTGGTACACCTCTCTCCCCTCTGAATTTATCACCACCTGGGCTGAACTTGAAAGAGAATTTCTAAGTCAATACTTTCCGCCTTCAAAGACAGCCCAGTGTTTGAACGACATTTTCACATTCTATCAGAAAGAAAATGAGTCGTTCTTTGAATGTTGGAAGAGATTCAAGTCTCTTCTCAGAAAATGTCCCCATCATGGCTTGCCACTGGAAAGGCAAGTCAACACCTTCTTTAGTGGATTGACCGAGCTTACTAAAGGCATGGTCAATAGTTCATCTGGTGGAGCGTTTCTGAAGAAAACACCTGAAGAGGGATGGGCACTGTTTGAGGACATTGCAAAGTATAACTACGCCCCCTCTTATCAAGCAATTCAAGCACCTCCTCCTCCTAAGGTTGAGGAAGTTAATATGCAAAGTTTGATAGCCATGCTGCAACAGCAGATGGCAACATCTCAAATTTCAAATCCGATAAATCAAACTTCTTCTTTTCCACAGAACCCTCAGGTTCTGTATTGCGAAAATTGCTGTCAGACTGGCCATATGAATGGCCAGTGTCAATTTAATCCCCCTGCACCTTATCAAGTAAATGATGTCCATGATTATGGACCAAGTACAATCAAGTCACATGTCAGAATTGTGACGAGGTGGGGCACACTTCTAGGTTCTCGTCCTATGAACGGACGAATGTCGAAGTGAATGCATTCTATGGTCGAACAATCAAAGGTTCAATCGCCATCGTCGTAACAATTTTCAAAACCAAGGGTTTAATCCATCTTCAAGTTTTAATCCTAATTCGAATTTTAATTCGAATCAGAATTTCAGTAGAAACCCTGGGTTTAATCAGAACCAAAACTCGAATTTTTCCAATCCTACGCAAAAATTCAATCGAATTGGCCTTCCAATTCAAATTCTCAATTCCAAAGTCGGCCCAGCCAGCCCTATTCTTCAAACTTCCAGAACTCTCAAGGCCCCTCCCAACATACCAATCTTGAAGCTAAATTGGAGGAGCAGAGTAGATCAATGAAGAATCTTGAGAGACAAATTGGGCAACTGGCTGAACAGTTAGCTTCTAGACCCCCAGGGCCGCTGCCCAGCTTCACCGAGAAGAATCCGAATGGTGGTCAAGTTGCTCAAGCTGACTTGAACAAAGGCCCATGTACTGACCTCGTGCCATCAATTCAATACGGTAAAGAGGAGGCCAGTGCGATGAACCTCAGAAGTGGTACTCGACTTAGTGGTCCTTCCCATCAGGGAAACCACTAGCCCCTCCTGCCATCGATAAGGCAGGAGGGGAAGCTGAGCACCTACACTCCCCTCAACTGCAAGAGAAAACTCGTGTGGCCGATCCCCCGAGAGGTGAAGAAGTTGGAAGTCCTCGTGTGGCCGATCCCCCGATGGATGAAGAAACAAGCGAAAGTCGAGGCTGATCCCCTGACTAATAAAAAAGTTGAAAAAGCTGTTCGATGGAAAGATCTGGAGGACAAAGCTGTAAGCGAATCCTCAAAGAAAGTCTTTTCTGAGAGTGACCTTAAGAAGCTTCCATTCCCACCGAGAAAGAGCAACATTCCTTTGAGTGAGGACAAAAAGTACGAAAAGGTGCTGAACCTTTTGAAAAATACTCAGGTAAATCTTCCATTATCAGATGTCTTGGTCGAGATGCCTAAGTATACAAAATTTATCAAGGATGTTGTGTCTTCGAAAAAGAAATTAGCAGGCATGGAAAGGCAAATTGGTGAGGATTGTTCCATGATTAATTATGAAAACTTACCAATTAAAAGATGTGACCCTGGCAAGTTTGTACTTACAGTATTGATGGGAGGTCTAGTTTTCCCTAATTCTCTGTGTGATCTAGTGTGCCTCTATAAGTCTTATGCCAATGTCCGTATGCAAACAAATTTCTCGGTTTACAAAGCCTTCTAGAACCCACTACTATGAGTTTACAATTCGCCGATAGATCTTCTAAGAAAGCTTCGGGGATCCTGAAAGACGTTTTGGTTCAGATTGATAGATTTACCTTTCCAGTTGATTGGTATGTTTTAGATATAGAGAAAGGTGAAAACGTCCCCCTGATTCTTGGAAGACCTTTCTTATCTACAGCTAGAGCCCTCATAGATTGCGATGGTGGGCAAGTGACTATCCGAGTTGGTGATCAAGAGGTGAGTTACAATGTCTTAAAGTCCATTCAAGTACCCTCTGGCCCCCCAACCGGCTTTTCCATTGATTATATGATGGATGATTTTACCGATTATATGGATAAGCAAGTCATGGCTGTAGAAGCAGAATATGAGCGATTGGTTGACAACCTAAATACTCATGGTGTGGTTAATCTAGATCAATTAGCAGCTGATTTTGAGGAGGACTTGTTGGAGGGAGAAGCTTTGGCAGTGGGACCACAGAGTAAGCTCAGTGATATTGAGTTGAAAAGTGGAGATCTCAAGTCGAGTTTAGAAGACCCCCCTGCGATTTGGTGTTGAAGCCGTTGCCTAAACATCTTAAGTATGTGTTTTTACGAGAAGGCGACAAGCTTCCATTGATTATATCTGCCAAGCTGTCTCGACTAGAAGAAATGAAGTTAATCAACGTCCTGAAGAAAAATGAGAAAGCTTTTGGTTGGCAAGTAGGAGATATCAGAGGAATATCTCCCGACATCCGTATGCACAAGATCAAGACGAATGAGGGTGCGAAATGTGTTAGACAGCCCCAGAGAAGGCTCAACCCTCATATGCAATAAGTCGTTAAAAAGGAAATCATCAAGCTTCTGGACATGGGAATCATTTATGCCATCGCTGATAGTGAATGGGTTTCCCCTACTCGGTAGTTCCCAAGAAAGGTGGAATTACAATTGAGAAGAATGAGAAGGGAGAGGAAATTGCATTGAGACTTGTCACCGGTTACGTAGTCCGCATCGATTATCGAAAGCTCAATGAGGTAACCATGAAAGATCACTTTCCCCTTCCATTCATTGATCGATGCTCGAGCGTCCGGCGGGACACGCATTCTATCGTTTCCTAGATGGATATTCGGGATACTTCCAAATACCCATTGACCCAAATTGACCAAGAAAAGACCACTTTTACCTCGCTTCTTATGGTACATTCGCTTACGTGCGAATGCCATTTGGTCTCTCGCAATGCCCCATCTACATTTCGCGATGTATGCTAGCTATCTTTGACGGGCTTGTAGAGAAGTGTATGGAGATTTTTATGGACGATTTTTCTGTTTTTGGTCAGTCTTTTGATGATTGCCTCGACAATCTTGATCAAGTGTTATCCAGATGTGTGGAAAAGAACTTAGTACTTAATTGGGAGAAATGTCATTTCATGGTAGATGAGGGAATAGTTCTTGGCCACAAGATCTCAGCCAAAGGTATAGAAGTTGACAGGGCAAAAGTGGAAGCTATCGAGAAGATGAGCTATCCTAAGAGTGTGCGTGAAGTTAGAGGCTTTCTTGGACATGTCGGTTTTTACAGAAGGTTCATTCAAGACTTCTCCAAGATAGCCAAGCCCCTGTCCACTTTACTAAAAGAAGACGTTGAGTTTAATTTTGATGAGAGCTGCAAGCAAGCGTTTGAGGAGCTCAAGGATCGTTTAATATCTGCTCCAATTCTTACATCGCCTGATTGGAACCTACCGTTTGAGCTTATGTGCGACGCATCAAACTATGCTGTTGGTGCTGTTCTAGGACAAAAGATCAAAGGGAAATTCCAGCCTATCTACTACGCCGCCACACATTGAACCCCTCTCAAGTTAACTATACCACTACTGAAAAGGAGCTTTTGGCCGTAGTTTTTGCTATGGACAAGTTTCGTAGTTACTTGTTAGGAGCTCAAGTGATTGTGTGGACTGATCACGCTGCTTTGCGTTATCTGATGACCAAGAAAGAGGCTAAACCGCGCTTACTACGTTGGATATTGACCCTACAAGAGTTTGACGTCCAAATTAAGGACAAAAAGGGCAGTGAAAACGTAGTGGCTGATCACGTTTCTAGAATGTTAAGTGAGGAAAAGGATGATCCAGATGATATAGATCTTTACTTTCCTCTAGAAAACATTATGTTGATAGACGGTTGTCCTCCTGATGTTCCATGGTATTCTTCCATTGTAAACTACCTTCATGCCCGTTATCTCGATCCAGAGATGTCTTATCAGGAGAAGAAAAAGTTCTTCTCTGATTTGAAATATTTCGTTTGGGATGAACCTTATCTTTTAAGATCTCGTAAAGATGGTTTGCTTAGAAGATGTGTTCCCGAGTCCGAGCAACGGGATATTATTGAGCAAAGGCCACGGGGACCCACCGGAGGTCACTTTGGTCCGTGGAAAACCGTTGCTAAGATCTTTCAATCCGGTTTTTATTGGCCTACGATCTTTAAAGATACGTGCTTTCTCGTAAAGCTTGTGATAGGTGCCAAAGAACCGGTACTCGACAAGGCGTTTTGACATGCCTTTGAAACCCATCCTAGAATGCGAAGTCTTTGATGTGTGGGGTATCGATTTTATGGGACCATTCCCATCATCTTGCGGTAATAAATACATCTTAGTCTGCGTAGACTACGTGTCTAAATGGGTGGAGGCTCAAGCCACTCCTCACAATAATCATAAGACGGTCATGAAATTTCTAAAGAAAAACATCTTCGTGAGGTTTGGTTGTCCACGTGCCTTGATCAGTGATGAAGGGACGCACTTCTGCAACCGACCCCTAGAGAAAGTGCTTGAAAAGTATGGTGTTCGTCATAAGACTGGCACACCATATCATCCTATGACGAGTGGTCGTGTTGAACGGAGCAACCGAGCATCAAGAAAATCCCGGAGAAGACGGTAAACAAATCATAGAAAGGACCGGAGTTTGAAATTGGATGATGTACTTTGGGCTTACGAATCGCCTATAAAACCCCTATGGGTACATCTCCATATCAAATGGTCTACGGGAAACCATGTCATCTTACCCGTCGAGTTAGAGCATAGAGCTTATTGGGCTACAAAGTTTCTGAACTTTGATACCCAATCTTGTGGAAAACATCGACTACAGCAGTTACATGAGCTAGACGAATTCAGACTCCAGGCTTACGAAAGTGCCAGGGTTAGTAAGGATAAGATGAAGCTAATCCACGATGCAAAGATTAAGAGGAGAGAATTTCAAGTCGGAGAACAAGTTCTTCTTTACAATTCTAGGTTACATTTGTTTCCTGGGAAGTTGAGGACACGTTGGTCCGGTCCCTTTGAAATTCTCCAAATTATTCCTGGAGGCGTTCTAGAACTACGAGGTTATGGTGACCAGCCGTTTCAAGTGAACGGACAGAGGTGCAAACACTACATTGGTGAGCCTAAAGACAAGCTTTTGACTGTTCGGTTCCTCGATATCCTTGGATATGGTGCTACAACAGTCGAAGAATTAGACGAGTTTTCACCCGATCTTTTCTCTGAGGATGACGGTGATGGTCAATCTGAAGAAGTTCTGGCTGGTAGTTGGGATATGGAAGAATATTGGAAAGAGCGTCAACAAGAATGTCATCAGAAGCTTCAGAAGACGAAGAAGTCAACCATGGGGAAGTTTAAACGTGTCTGGAAAGCTATAAAGAATTTAACCCCATGTGTTAGGTGCTGTTTCTGCGGCCACACTACTGATCAGAGCTTACACGAGGTAGTGGCTGGCAGAAAAGTCAAATGGCCTGATCCAGGCTAGACTTCAACAGTGTCGAGCTAACGACATTAACCAAAAGCGCTACTAGGAGGCATCCTAGATATCCCTTATTATATTAGTTAAATTCTGTTTAGGCTATTAGTGTTATATTTATTTAAGTTTTAGTTTAATAAAGTCTTAGTTGACTAAGTTTTTCTGTTTATATCTGTCAGTTAGTTTGCTTTTTAGATATGGATTACGGAGTTCTTCCGGAGGAGTTCCCCATCATTAGTCGGATCCCACTGATTACAGTAGCTGATGGACCAGGAGGCACTATAGTCTTGCACGTAGATTTTGGGCTTAGTACCCGTACGAAGACCATCACCTATGTTCTCATTGTCCCCCGCTGTTCGGGAGGTAGTGACTTCACTACTGAGGATCTCCAGGAAGCTATAGGACGTCCATATACGGTCCTAAATGACCCCATGCTGACAGATCTAGCGCTGGTACTGCAGGCTTCACATTTTAGAGGTTTAGAGGTGGCTGGAGATGACTGGGGCGTACAAGACGACTATGATTTCCCTCCTGCTATTGATATGCTTCGTCGTCTCATCCGATTGGTGGATTGGGACGAGATTTATGCAGACTAGCGTTAGTTAAGTTTGTTTCGTCGAGCCCCGACATAAAACGGAAGCGCTTGGTGGGAGGCAACCCACTGTTTTATTCGTGTTTGTTTTATTTTCGAGTTCTTTTATGTTCGTAGCATTTCCGTTGTACTTCTGAATTTTAAATTATCATTAATAAAAATTTCGCAGTTAGTTGTTTTATATGAGAATTTTGTAAAATTTTGCATTTTTCTTGGACGACCGTCTGGTGCTTCTGGACGCCCGTCCGATCCTCTGTCTTCATGGACGGCCGTCCAAGTTTCTGGACGCCCGTCTGGACACAAAGCTTTCAATCCTGTATTCATCTTTTTAACCGGACGTTCGTTCACAAGGTCTGGACGCCCGTCTGGCCAATTCCCTTCAATCATGTATTTGATTTTGGTTCTTGGACGAGCGTCTACTAAACCGGACGTCCGTCCAGCTCATCTGATTTCTCAGTGGACGCCCGTCCACTGGGTTGGACGAGCGTCCAACCTCTGTCTATATATACCCCTGTTTCGAGTGAACCTTCACTTTTCAGATTTTTCAAACGCCAAAAACGGTTTTTCTCCCTCCTTTTGCCCTGAAATCCTCCATTCTAAACCATTTTGAGCGATTCAAAGTGCTACAGGCCGCCTTTGATCCCCTCTCTTTGATTTTCATAACCAAATTCCTCAACACACGATATCCTTGGAGAATCAACACCCATTGTAGTCCGACTTTTCGAAGAAAAAAATCCGATTTTGGAGCTCATTTTGGTGTTGTTTGGACTAATTGTCACCTCGATCAACATCTACTCATCTTACTTGGTAAGTTAGTAACACCTTTTCTAGTTTTTATTCACGTTTTTGCGAGTTCGATCTTTGGGTCGGCTCGTTCCCTTAAATTCCATCTTAATTCGTTTTTTTTTCTTCTGGTTTTGTGTTTCTTTCTGATCTGTTATGGTGCTATGGTGTGTGATGGGTGGTGTATGGGTTGTTTGGTGATGAATTTGGTTGTGGTTGTGGTTTGGTTGCTTTGAAATCCCGCTTTGGATGTTAAACGGGTATATTGTTGTGAATTGGGGTTGTTTTGGCTTAGTCTAGGCTTGACAATGGTTCATAAGAAGGCAATCATGAAAAGGCATGGTAAGGAAGTGGCCCGGGAGGCGGGGAAAAAGCGAAAAGAGTTTGATCCTACCTTGGTTGATCCTAACCGGGGTGTGAGCATTCGGGAGCAACCCCTGTAGAGCCACCCAAACTAGGGCAACATTAAGAGATGAACCAAGTTCGGATTCGAAACGGATGAGGATGTGCCATTGGCACGGATGCCTAGGGTTCCCCGGGATGGAGGATCATCTAGTGGCCGAGGAAACCGTAGAAGCTACCCGTGAGGAGGAACCGGTTGTACCTGTGGCTTCCTAACCTAGGAAGAAGGCAAAAACCGTACCTCCTATGCCCTTACCTCGTAGGTTCGTGAACCCTAGAGCTCACGATGTGTATAAGCAGCACTATTTCTCGAGGACGATGTTGATAGAAAGGGCCACTTTAGAGGCAAAGGTCGATCCGGATTTCGTTAAATTGCTTAAGGATCGGAAATGGGGCGCTTTGATGACGATTCCAACTACCCCGGTCAATAGTTCCTTGGTTCGGGAGTTTTATGCCAATTGTTCGGAAACCGACTTGGAATCGAAGGTGGTTGTGGTTCGAGGAGTCCAAGTTCCGTTTACACCGGAGGTGATCAATGCAAAGTATGGGTTGGCGGCTTTCGAGGGTAGAGATTATAAGGAAGAGATTGTGCATAGACAGAATTTGGGACATGATCCTTTGGAGGAGTTGCGGTTAAGAGTGTGCCCGGATGTGGCTTGGACATTAAGACCGGGAGGAGACCGGAAGGATTTAGTCACCACGACCTGGACGGAGGATTGGAAGGTCCAATGTCGATTCATTCAGAGTCGGTTGTTGCCTAAGAACAACCTGACACACTTTCATATTGGTGACCTAGGTATGTTGTATGCGTTGACGTTTGGCCTGAATGTGAATGTGGGACAAGCTTTGTATGACGAGATCTCGATCAATCAGAAGGTTTATACGCGGAGCTTGATCGTCCCTCACCTGATCCACGGTTTGTGCCTCGATGCCGGTGTGCCTGAGTATGGAGCGGATCACAAGCCCAAGAACCCGAGGCCAATACAGAGAGAGAAGGGTAAGCCTTCGGGACGCCTCGAGACGGAGACACCCCAGGAGCCTGGTCCATTTTCGGCACCACCTCCGGTTCCCTCCTTGTCTAGTTTATCTCCTGCGGAGAGGGCTCGGTACAGCATGGCCAATAGTCTACGAGATTGGATGACTGATATCCAGGAGACGCAGAAGAACATGATGTACGTGCTGAAGTGCATTGTGGAGGGCAAGAAACCGAGGGATATGCAGATTTTCAAGGAGAGTGATACGGAGTTCATCTTTTCCGATGCGATCGAGCAGGTTATTGCCGATGTGCTTGAGGCGGAGAAAGAGCCTAATGATGAGGAGGTTGCGGAGGAGAGACCTACTGGGACTGCTACTGCCCCGGTTACACAGCCGGCACCTTCATCGACGACGTCTACGGCTGCTGTACCCTCCACTGACCCTACTACTGCTGCTGATTCTGATGTTCCTCCTCCGGCTGATGATACTCCGGCTCCGGGGCAATCTTGATTTCATTTGTCTATTTTTTCGATTTGCGCTAGCTACGGTGATTGTATATTTCTGCTACTTTTTACTTATATGGTTCATTGTAATTTTTGATGTTGCTACTATTTATTTTCGATGGATCATGTCAGCCATTCGGCACCCGTACTTTCATTTCGACTTTGTTTATACTTTTTGGTTGTATTGGATGCTTTATCTCTTGTCAATCCTTGAATTTGCTATATCTTTTCATTTTGGTATAACTCCCTATTTTCCCCGAGATGGTTCCGTGTTTGTCAAGTTGTGCAGGTATGTTTTTGGCGGTTTTATCGAGCTACATTGTAAGGTTACGAGTTCTAAGTGTCACTATGTAGGCTCCGGCCTGACCGACGTTTGAAATCGCCTAAGTCTTTTATCTTTTCTTTCGTTCTGCACAACATGAGGACATGTTGATTTTTCAGTGTGGGGGAGGGGAATGGTCGACTATGTATCCATAATCATTTGTTCAATACGTATTGTTTCTATGAAAATGAGCTAAAATTTTGGATTTTTCGACACTTTTGTTTTCGTTTTGTCCCGAGTAGGCAATTCAATTCGGTGTTCGTTACTTTTTATAGTCATTCAAGCTATATATCATATGTTTAGTAAGTTAGTTGTTTCACCTGATCTATTTTTCACGAGCCATAGTAAACGATGAGCTAATTTATAAAGTTATACCCCTTTTCGACGAGTGATTTTTGATTGTCTTATAAGTCATGTGCTTAGTGCTACGTATGTATCTTGAGATTTATGATAGTTTGTATTTAGATCCGAAGTATGACGTACTGTGAATATCTTAAGCCTGAATGTGATAAGTAAATCGTAACTATTGTGCTTTGGAAAAAGTTGAATTTGAATGAAGTAATTGGGTGTGTCGAAAGCTGGTCGATGATTTGAGTGCGGTAGGTCATATCTCGAATGTCCTATACCACTATGATGACCAAAAGCTCACGACAGACAGAAGAAGCTGCCTTATGATTGGAGTAAGGTAGGGTATATCTCGAATATCCTATTCTGCTATGACAGGGCAATAGCTCATTCTGATGTGTGTTTAAAAGTGAAAAAGTTAAATCAACTAAAAGATTAGTATGAATGGATATAAGACTAAGTTATCGTCTATCTTATCCCCAAAAGAGAAACCGACGATATGTTGTAGGGATTATCCTCTGAGTATTTCAAAAAGGGCCTGGATATATTCGACCATCTTTTTCGGGATATATCACGTTTGTAGGGTACATCTTATGAGTGTCATTTATCTCTAGTTTGAAGGGGGTATTAGCTAGTTTTGCTTTGAGTTTCTCAAGTTTGGATTTAGTGGAAGTTTTCTATGGTTGTGCACACACACTGGTGTACTTCTGATTTATTGGATATGTGTTATATATGTTTAGATGTCTGATCTTTTCTCGAGCCTTTACTTTGTTTTGTTTTGCTCGGGACGAGCAAAAGCTTAAGTGTGGGGGAGTTGTTAAGGGTGATTTTATACGATTTTCAACGCTATATTTTATGATAATTTCCCTCATATTTGTATGAATCTGTGTAAGAAACAAGTGTTTAATGGAAATATTGAGCAAACGATATTTTAAAAGAGATAATCGCAAAATAGGTTGATTCATGTGTTTTAATTATGATTTTATGATCATTTGAGCGTTATTACATTTTGCGATGTTTTTATGTGTTATAGATGCATGTTTGAGGCTCAAAAGATGCTCAAGAGTTGATTAAGTTCGAGGTAATTGAAGATAAAAGAGATAATGAAGGAATGAGATAGAGAAAAAGAGATAAAGTTCAAGAAATCAAGATTAAATTCGATCCTGAACTGGCGTCCAGGAAGCTGAACTGGCGTCCATAGTGGACGAGCGTCTACTGAAGTGAACGAGCGTCCAGGAATGAGAAGTTGATTCAGGAAGTTTGGACGCAGGAGTGGACGCCGGCGTACGGGCGTCCGGTCGTGACTCGGCCCGACTCAAAGAAGATTTCACAAGCTGGACGGGCGTTCACCCTTTTCGTACGGGCGTCCATCGGCCGACATGCCGAAACCGACTTAATCTTCTATAAATATCGCGCGCATTTTTCCTCACAATACACGATATATTGAAAACCCTAAACCCTGTGGGCGGCCGAGATTTCATTGTTCTTAGTTTTCTAGTAGTTCTAAACACTTTTCATGTATTTTTACTTCAATAATTCGATCTTCAAGAGGATGCTAAGAGGCTAGGCCTCCATTGAACAAGCGTTGTGAAGCCGTCCGATTCAACAATTCGCCTCTTTTTCGTGGTTATTTTGTGAGTATCTATTACAAGTTGTTTCTTTTATCATGCTCCATAATGTTTATTGCGAAATTTATATCGAGAGATGTTTGCTTTATTGATTGTTTAATTGATGAAAATCAAGTTAGACTTTAGATCACCATGATAAAGAATAGATATTTGATCTAATTAACGAGAGTTATTAGGTTAGATTTCTAGGTTAGAAATTGAGAGATTTCACACCTTGATTTGAGAGCGTTAATCTTTAGATCGAAAGATAGAGATTAATAGACGAACTTGCCTAAGAAATTAGGGTTCATACCTTTGAATAGGTGAATCACAACTTGATTAGTAGTCACGAAATAATCTGAATTGAAACTGAATATTGATAGGATAGGTGGATCAATTGCTTGTTCGTCTCGTAAATTATTGACTTAAAATCCCTTGAAATTGAATTACTTAGCTTAGTTAGTTCTTTCTATTGCATCTTAGATTTAGTTTAGTTTAAATTGGTTCGAAACATATCCTTCCTGGCTTTAGATCATATCTTATGTCCAGTTTTACGTTTTAGTTAAGTTTTATTTTTAGTTCTGTTTAGTTTTATCCGCTGTTTAGTTTAGTAATCGTGACATAGGTTAGTTGGGAATAAAAACTAGAATTCACAATCGCCAGTTCCCCGTAAGATCGACCCGGCATTAACCACTATTACTACGATCCTTATACTTGAGGTTAACCGGATTATTACTTGTTTTGTGTTAATAAATTCCGTGACATTTTCAATGCCATTGTGGGCATTGATCCTCTCAATGTAAAAATCAATACTGACCCCTCGAATGATAGCAACGTTGGACTCGGGGTAGTGACGTCACCGAAACCGGACCTTAGAAACGGCGTCAAGAAAGGGACAGACCTTTTCTAGGTTAGACGGATCCTAACCGGCAGTGTACGGGTCAAATTGTAGTGATAAAGTGGTGAGTCAGGTGTCGAATCCTCAGGGAAAAGTGGTAATTCTTTTAAGTGTGGTTAAACACCAAAGAGCTGCTATTAACTCGATCTAAACCGTAATTTTATAACACAGATTACTACTATTCTAACCAACATAAAGTAAATGTGTAATTTAAAAGTTATTCTAATAAAATATATATAGATATATAAATATATATAGATGTACATAAATAGTAAAATATATATATATATATATATATATATATATATATATATATATATATATATATATATATATATACCAATATATATCTTATAGACTAGACTAGCCAAAGTATATGTAATCAATTTATTCGATACCAATATATATCTTATAGACTAGACTAGCCAAAGTATATGTAATCAATTTATTCGATCTTTTCAATTAATAGAATGTGCTCGATCTTCCTTTTTATTAGGTCCAATTGAGTAAATGAAACGGTATACTCCTATAGTCAACAATTCCTCCTCACACGAGCGTATGAAATTGTCATATGTCAAATGTCATCGATCCAATGTCCACAACGCCCCATGCTAAACTTAGTTAGTCAAAACAGTACCGAGTACAAATCTACCCCGGATAAAAGAGGTGATTCCGTTCGTCGACGGCCGATGTTATTCAAGAGGCTCCGGTTGTCAAGCGGATCGATTTAACACAAACGGTGTAGTTTCAATTAAACTGCTGATTTTAACATTATTAAGATCTCGAGTACAAAGTTAATAAGATTTGTTTTTCTAGGACAAATCTGCCCCCGGGTAGGAAATAGGATTCCGTTAATCAGACGGCCATTTTTACCCTCCGGTTTTTCTATTTTTACTCATATCCTGACTTCTCCGGTCGCACATCGCCAGTTATATGTGGTATTCATCATGGTTGATTACGTCATTCCGAATATATTATCGATACGTAGTGAAATAGAAAAAGATTCATTTTAACTCAATTTTAATCACTTTTACTTAGACATCATTCTTTTAACGAAAAGATCGAAATAATACGATTACATAACTTTGGCTAGTTATTAGATCTAGCCTAATAACATTATAAAAACTAAAAAGAAGAAAATAACAAACATAAACATAAATACTTCAGAAAAGTTACCCGATTACAGATGCTGATTCAGAAGTCGTATTCTTCCGGACATAACAACAACTTTAGCAACACCGAACTTCTGATAATTTCCCGAGCATTATCACGATACTACTACTACTAATTTATTCCCGGCTTAAGGCCTATTTACAAACTAAAGAAAAGAGGGGATAGAGAATATATATAGAATATTGTATATATATATATTGGTACATCGAATGCAAATGCTGAGGCTCCCATATATATAGGCAAACTCCCTTCCCGGACCGGTCCTGAAAACTGGCCGGATCGGTCCGGTGTAATCATTGCAATGATTACACTCACTTGCAGCATGTGAACCGTTAGGGGGTAATGATGATTATATATAATTATATATAATTATTTAATCATCTTATAAAATTCATAACTTGCAACCACGAACTCCAAATGACATGATTCAAGATTCGTTGAAAATCTCTTCGAATGATCTACAACTTCCATGAAGACCACTTCTTCAGAAAACGCATTTTTGATGAACCATTTGTATTACGTGTCTTTTTCGAGATTTTTACTAATGGAAATCAAATGACCACTTGACCACCATTTGAGTTGTAGAAGTCCGATCTTCATGATTCAAAGTCCATTGGAAAGATCTTTCCAAGATCTACAACTTTTATTAAGGAAGCTCCTTCAGAAAATATCGTTTTGATGAGCCATTCCCTTTACGTGTCGTTCTCGGAATTCATAACGATTATCCCCTTGACCTTTTACATCAGTGACGCTTTATAACTTCCTTCCAATGACTTGAATTGACTTCAAAAAGTGTCGATACTCGGGATTTCGCTTTATCTTAGGATTCTGCAATGAAACAAACAGAAAATACCCGTGTAAAACAGACACGACATTCCGGTTACTAAAAACCGGTACAAAATCATAACTTTTTACTATAAATTACTAACTTTTACTACTAACTATACTAAACTATAAAGATTATATCATAATTTCATATATTTTACATAGAATTCGTCAATAAAACATAATAAAATAACGTAAATTTAATCATAAAAAAATCATACATCAACTACTCCCCACTTAGCTTTTGATCGTCCTCGAGCAAAAATAAGCGGTAATATATATAAAAATATAAACAAAAGATACTATATTCAGTAAATAACTTTAATTATAGCAACATAAATTGTCAATATTATAAATATAATTTACATTCTAATTTAAAATATTAAAAAGACAAAAAGTGTATATAAATTAAATAATTTAGACACTAAACATTATTTAGATGAACTTGCATAGGCAATACTTTGTAAGTATAAACAAAATATCGAACTATTTTCAATCATAACTATTATGAAATAATGGAATCATAGACTTGATCAGATAATGGCTTATTTAGAGTTCAGGATATCGGTTAATCGAAAGGATAGAAAAGGAAATCAAAAAGAGAAAGAGGCAAGTCGTACGTACCTACGTCTTCACATTCTTGATCAAAAACAATTCCGATTAGTAACATCCTTTTATTCCAACTATTTTTCAGATTTTCTCTCTTCTTTTTCTACTTTTTCTCTATAATATTAAAGAACTAAAGCGTGAGTGTGTGCAGAAAAATCAAACTTACAAGCATTGCTTCTTCAAGATTGATCGGAGTACTACTCTTTCGATCTAAAATTACGAGTCCGGTTTCCTTAAACCCGTAATCATTCTTGAAATCTATTGATTCGACTTTTTCTTTATATATTTTTATGCCTTCATCCCAAAGAATAGGACATTTCGAGATAATCCCCTAGCCGGATCGCTATCATCGTGCAAATCGGGAGCTTTTTACCTCATAGTGATATAGGACATTTCGAGATAATCCCCTACTACACTCCTAATCATTGGTAGCTACAACCAATTTATTCTTTATTTTTAATTTTGTCGAACAAAGATAACGAAGATACTCAATATTCGATTAATTCGTGTAAAAAAGTGATGCTTCGTTCGAATATTATTAGTATATATTTTTTAGGATTCTAACATATCTAAACTCATTGCCAAAATCAACTATCTTGCAAGTGTCATGAGGTGAGAACATCTATATTAAAATCTATTCTAATCTCGCTCATATATCATTTTTTTCTTAACCCTCACTTTTTCATCATCTCCTTTCATAAGTACGTACAAACTCGAAAGATTTTTAAAGGAATGTAGACCAAAAAGTTATAGGTTAATAACGAATGATCAAAACAAGTGGGGTCTGACCACTCTATTTGGCTGAGGTAGGGACAAAAATTGGAAATTTATTTGGGCTTTTTATTCAAAAATTATCATCCCTAACCTGATTCCATATTCATAATTCATTAAGAAAAGAAAATTATTCTAAAATTTTACTTATAAATACTAGCATACTTATATAACTTCATAAAACAATATTTAATATCAATTATTCTATTATATATACTTAAAATCTTAATAATCTTTAAATTAAATATAAACAATATAATTATAATATATCTAATTTACCTTACTTAATTAAAAACTTAAATTATACCATTCTTTATTCATATTATATATATTATCTAACTTAATTCATTCAAGAAAAATTAAAAACTAAGAAATAAGTAATTAAAGTACTAATTTATATGAAAAAGATAATAACTATAATAATTTTTACTAATTTTTCGAAAAAATTTTAATAAATTTTTCAAACCTAACCCTTACTCCCCACTACGAAGTGGCATCGTCCCGATGTTCAACGAGTATGAAAAAGTAGGTTCAAAAATTAAATTAAAATTTTAGATGTTCGTTAATATTGAATAACGTTTACTACAACAAATACTAAACAAAAGCATATATATTAAACAAAAGAAACTATTACAAACTAAAAAAACTTAAAATAAAACAAACTTATTAACTAACTTACTTAACTCATTTATTAAAACAAACCATTCTTAAACTAACTTAAAAACTAACAACTAGCTTAAATAGTCGACGAACAACCCGGATTCTCAACCGGTAGCAATCCTCTACGATAATCACGAGACGGATATATCTCGTCAGAAGCAATTTCAACCAAGCAAAAGGCATCGGCCTTCCATTATTATACCGTTCCACTGCAAAGTTTACTGCCATCTTAAAAATCAAAATCCCCCAAATTCACATGAGCTCCGCTTATCAACGCAAACAACAAAAGTATTTCATTATCACTAACCCACGCAAAGTCACTAGTCGGATAGACTCGTGAGTTAATGAAGTGTTTCCATGCTCTCGATGAGCAGTAGAGCCGAAGTGGTAGAGTCGTAATTTTGATCGAACTCGGAAACAAATACCGAAAAGCTTCGTGACATAGTTGACAACGTTAAAGGAGTTCCCTAACGCCCATTGATATTCAAAATGAAGATTATGGATTTGATTGAAAATTGGTATTTCGTAAATATGATTGATGATATGAGGTGAAAAGTGAATAAGTGTACCACGAACGGATACAAGTTGTGACAGATCGACGATTGACAAGAGAGAGAGCGGAATAAAATTCCCTAACGACCGAAACATTATTTCTACCTCTTGGATTCCTTACAAACTTTCTCCAACCTCTACTCGAATTAAATCCTTCCCCGACCGATCAATTTTTTCGTAGTTAATACCCTTCTCTACCAAAATCGGAGAATTTGCAAACCTCGCATTCACCGACAAATTAACATTTGAAGCGCTATACTCCGGGACAAGAACATCTAGGTCCTCCGGATCATAAGAATTGACTGACGGTGATGACCGGTTTGACATTTTAAACGATTAAATAACGAGAGTGAAAGGTGAAAGTAGTAAGTGAATTTGCAATTTTTTACTTTCAACTCTCCTCCCTTAAATGGTCAAACAATTAGAGTACACGTGCATGCATACTAACACTTTCGCATGACTAAGCAAAGTTAACTCCCGGATCGGTCCTGAAAACTGGCCGGACCGGTCCGGCTTCAAAATAGTTTCACCGTGTAAAGGTTGTAAAATTCAAGTTTGCTTGTTTGTCTATAATAGACTCAAGGCTATTAGAATCCTATATAGATATATAAAGATTATCTAAATGATACGAATAAAACGATACACGAATTATATTTTAAAAACGACATACGAATGATACAAATAATTTTTAGATTTTTGATGAAATATTTAAATACTATTAAAAATGATTAAATCTACTACTATGACATAAAACGATTATAAAAATGAAAACGAAAACGAAAAACTATTAAACTAGCAAACTTAGCATCTAATAAAGTTAAAATGCGGAAAATAAAATAAACAGACAGAAAATGTTTAAAAATAATAAAGTTGTTCGAAATCAAATAATGTCAACATCATCATCCTCAACAGGATAAACTGGATCATTCAAACTCGGAACCGATGACGTAACTGGCTGTGGAAACGTAGTCGTGGTCCGAACTGAACTGTCGAGACCCAACGAACTCATACTCGATGTAATCCGTGCAAAATCCGAAAATCCTCCCCAGCTAGATGTAACAGCACCCTGAGAACCTGTATAAAAGACACCCTGACCACTAGACTGGCTTCCAAAAGGATTTGGCATATGATGAAAGCTCTGAGATGGTGGGATAGGTGCTATCCAATCTGGTAAAGTATATGGGTCAGATTGACAGGGCGGATAGGCAGTAGTATCGAAAGAAGGATCAAGATGCATCTGCTCATGTCTCAACATCCCTCTACGCAAATCATCACTCCACTGCCTACTCTGCTCAGCAAATAAAGCCATATTAGCCTGACCTCTAGCTACATCTGACACTAAAGATTGAAACATATCGTATGTAATGGTGTTTGGGAAAGAAGTCTGCTGCTGCTGATCAGAAAAAGATGAAAACGCTGAAACTGGTGGAACTGGTGGAGGTGCACTACGTCTAACTATCGAGTCTATCGAACCCTCTGTAGACCTCCTCGTACTAGGGCCTATCGTGGACTCATCTCGCCATAGCTAATTTGTCGTTAGATAGGAAAGGAACTCCTGATCTACGACATAAATCCGAAATAAAGCCAGGAAAGTACACGTGACTCCCTGCCTTGGCAGTAACAATAAACTCGAAAACCCTTCTATACATGATCTTCCCCACATCCACCTTAATATCATGAATCATCGCCCAAGTAATGCATAAATCTTCTTTACCAAAGGCGGTGTGTTTGGTAGTGGGATAGAGAGTATGGCTCAAAAATCTTTTGATTGCCCTCGCATCTCTAAAACACTTCCCATAATTAAATCTCGTTGTCCACCCACTCGCCGTAGCATCAAACTCCCTCTCGAGCTCTGTGAGGCGTCCGCTTCATACATAGCAGGGATCATCTAATCTATAAACAAATTCTCCGTAATCCTCCTCATCCGGAAAAACTTCTACCCCTAAAACAGCATTGATAAGTGCCGGATTAAAAGAAACATTTCTAGACCTAAGGGGGATAGACTCTATCATACTACCCTCAGTGGGTGTCAAAGTAGACAGAACTGCATAAAACTCTGCCACTAAGGTAGTATTGATCTCTCCTGTCCTCTTAGCTGCAAAATCCAACCATTGGCGTCGTAAAAATACGCCTAACTTCCTCTCTTAAGTCATCGAAATCTAAGCCTCTCTCCAACACAACTCCACATTTACTATAGATATCTTATAAGCATTCTTAGCTTGAGGCGAAGCTGTAGCAGCAAAACTAACAGACTCTTCTTCCGGTGTTAAATCTTTAAGACCTACGACCGGTACTGCTATTGGAATATTAGGCTTTCGTTTCTTAGAGATTTTGCGACTAGATGAGGCCATTCTACGAATTTTGGAATTGACAAAACAACAACAAAAACAACACAAAAATAAAAAAATCACAACACACGTAAAAATCAAAACAGTAAAAAATTACAAAAATCATGAAATTGATAACTAGAGTAAACAAATTATACCTTATAATGAACAAAACGGTGAAAAGTGGCCGGAAAAGTCGTAGAAGCCACCGGGATGAAATGGAGCTTGTGTTCGATCTTTTTCGAATTTTTCACTTGTGTTGAAGAGAGGAGAGTAAAAGAGGAAGAATGTATGTAATGGTATAGTGTAATTTGTTATTTTGAAGAGAAAAAGAAAGTTTTTGGGGGTGGAGGTGATGGTGCGGCGGCTGTTTGAAGAAAAGAGGAAAAATGAAGAAGAAAGAAATGTCCCGTCTTTTTTTAGGTTAATTCGAACCCGGACCGGTCCTGGACAAGGGCCGGATCGGTCCATGTGCAATTTTTATGATTTTTCGAAATTTTTTATTTTTTTGGATTTTTGATATAAAAACTTATAAAACTCAATAAAAACTTAATAAAACTAGAAAATAAAATTTATAAATTTTATAACAATTCCTTAAAATTTATAAAATCTTTATAAAACTTATTTAAAAGTTCATAAAAATTCAATAAATTTCCATTAATTCTTATAAAATATCTAAAAACTTAAAAAAACTTTTTATAAAACTTTTATAAAACTCCTTAATTTTATAAAGATCCAATTTTATAAAATTTTCAAAGTTATGCAAAAATTTTATAAAACTAAAAACAATAAAAGACTTGAACTTACGGGGTTTCTAATTCTTCAATTTCTACAAACTCCAGATTTCTAACATACCGTTCAAGCAAACTAAATCCTAGAAACGTAGCGTTTGAATTATGTCTTGGAATTCCATCGGGATTTTCGGTTAACCACCTAATCGTTCCCTTCTTAATTACATTCAAACACTCATTCTGAGATTGAGTTATATTTTTCCCACATTGCCCACTGTGTTCAATCTTTCCACAGATTCTGCACTTCCTTAGAAACTTAGCCCTTCTCTTTATCGAGCTTCTCGACGTACCATTACAAATTTCTTTCAATTTTTTCTCTCTCAACAATTGCTTGTTATGTTCAAAAACTAAAGCTTCTATAGTAAAAGCGACATCTCTATCAAGGCCAAACTTCAAAAGCAAAACAAAAACTCCTAATCTATCTAAAAAAGACATCCAGCTTTTTACGTCTATCCGGTAAAAGACGAAACTAGTTTAGACATATAAAAGTAAAGATAAAACCCGGTAATTTGATACTTTCAAATTTTTCGTAGCACTCGCTTTTTAGTCTTTCGGAGGGTCGATCAAGAACATCACTTCATTTATGAGAGAGACTTCTTCACCTTCCGTAAATAGCTTCACCCCGTGACCATTGGCTATAAAAGTTGTATTCCCATCGCTTAGTTCAACAAACTCCCGCATTTATAAACTCGTGTTACTTTAAATGGTCCCGTCCATCTTGATTTAAGCTTTCCTGGAAACAACTTTAAACGTGAATTGTACAATAACACTCGATCACCTACATGGAACTCACGACTATAGATTCTTTTATCATGGAAGGATTTCGTGCGTTCCTTGTAGATTCGAGCATTTTCATAAGAATCAAGGCGAAATTCTTCTAAATCTTTTAACTGAAGTAGTCTATGATCACCGACAGCCTTAGGATCGAAATTTAGAAATCTAATAGCCCAGAAGGCTCGGTGTTCTAACTCTACTGGGAGATGACAAGATTTACCAAAGACTAATTTGTAGGGAGAACAGCCAATTGGAGTTTTAAAAGCTGTTCTGTACGCCCAATAACGCATCATCTAGTCTAACTGCCCAGTTTTTACGGTTTGAGTCCACCGTCTTTTCTATAATTCTCTTAATTTCTCTGTTCGACACCTCTACCTGTCCACTGGTTTGTGGATGATAAGGTGTTCCTAACTTATGCGTTACACCATATTTTTCCATTAACTTTGTAAATGGTCGATTGCAAAAGTGTGACCCTCTATCACTAATGATTGCCCTCGGAATGCCATATCTAGTGAATATGTTCTTTTTAAGGAATCGTATGACAACCTTGGTATCATTAGTGGGAAGAGCTTCACTTCTACCCATTTCGAGACATAATCTACCATTACAAGAATAAATCTTTTTCCAAACGATATAGGGAAAGGTCCCATGAAATCTATACCCCAAACATCAAATAACTCACATTCTAAAATAGGTTGCATAGGCATTTCATGTTTTTTAGAAATATTTCCCCATTTTTGACATGATTCACAAGATTTAACATATGTATAAGCATCTTTATAAAGTGTAGGCCAATAAAAACCACATTGCAAAACTTTAAAAGCAGTTTTCCAACCTCCATGATGACCTCCTGCCTCACGATCATGACAAAACGATAAAACACTAAAAACTTCATTATCAAGCACACATTTTCTGATTATCCCATCCGAACATTTACGGAAAAGGTCTGGTTCCTCCCAGTAATAAAATTTTAAGTCATAAAAGAACTTCTTTTTCTGCTGCCAAGTCCAATGAGACGGAATGTAATCACAGGTTAAGTAGTTAACGATATCTCCAAACCAAGGTGAATTTTCCTTAGAATGAATTCTTTTCTTTAATAACTGCATGGTTGAAGGCATATCGATTCTAAACAGTTGTTCATCAGGAAATGAATCTTTAATTTCATTTCCTATTTCTTCATTAGTTTCCATTCTACTTAGATGATCCGCTACTACATTCTCACTTCCTTTTTTATCTTTAATCTCAATATCAAATTCTTGAAGTAGGAGAATCCATCTAAGAAGACGTGGTTTCGCATCTTTCTTACTCGAAATATTTCAATGCCGAATGGTCCGTATAAACTATTACCTTAGAGCCAACAATATACGATCTAAACTTATCTAAGGCAAAAATCACAACCAACAGCTTCTTTTTCGTAGTTGCATAGTTCAGTTGAGCCGCATTTAACGTATGAGATGCATAGTAAATAGCTTTGAGAATTATATTATATCTTTGACCTAAAACGACTCCTACCGCTAAATCGCTTGCATCACACATAATCTCAAAAGGTAAATTCCAGCCGGTGCTACCAATACCGGTGCAAGAATCAACTTCGCTTTCGTGGTCTTAAATGCTTCCATACATTTACTATCAAAATTAAAAGGTACTTCTTTTTCAAGCAAATGACTTAGAGGTTTTGCTATCTTTGAAAAATCTGCAATAAATCTCCTATAAAATCCCGCATGTCCAAGAAATCCTCTTAGCGTTCTTAGATTAACCGGTGGAGGCAATTTTTCGATTACCTCGACTTTAGCTTTATCGACTTCAATTCATACTTCAGAGATTCTATGACCTAGTACAATTCCTTCTAATACCATTAGATGACATTTTTCCCAGTTAAGCACTAAATTGGTATCCTCACAGCGTTGTAACACTCGTTCTAAGTGTAACAAACAGCCCTTAAAAGAGTCTCCGTAAACACTAAAGTCGTCCATAAAAATTTCTAAGAATTTCTCAACCATATCAGAAAATATAGACATCATACATCTTTGAAACGTAGCAGGAGCATTACATAACCCGAACGGCATTCTTTTATACGCAAAATTTCCGTAAGGACAAGTGAAAGTAGTCTTTTCCCTATCTCCTGCTGCAATGAATATCTGTAAATATCCTGAATAACCATCTAAGAAACAGTAATACTTATGTCCACTTAAACGTTCCAACATTTGCACTATGAATGGAAGTGGATGATGATCTTTCTTAGTATGATCATTTAGTTTTCTAAAATCAATGCACATTCGATATCCTGTAATTTCCCTTGTTGGGATCCATTCATTCTTATCATTCTCTTTCACCGTGAAACCTCCTTTCTTTGGTACAACTTGAGTTGGACTTACCCATTCACTATCCGATATAGGAAAGATTATTCCCATTTCTAATAGCTTAATAACCTCTTTCTTAACGATTAACCGTAAATTCGGGTTGAGGCGGCGTTGCGGTTGAATACAAGGTTTAGCATCTTCCTTCGAATTATCTTATGAACACAAATCTCGTGGCTAATACCTCGAATATCGGCAATCGTCCATCCAAATGCTTTCTTATGCTTTCTCAACATTCTAATTAATTGATCTTCTTGTTGCTCAGTTAAAGTTGATGAAATAATAACTGGTAATAGATTATCAGTTTCAAGAAAAGCATATTTTAGATTTAAAGGTAACGGTTTCAATTCCAGATTCTTCGGCGGATCTTCTATTGATGATTTAAGAACTGGTCATTCTAGTTCTAATTCCAAATACTTATGCCATGGTGGTTTAAAAGTAAAACTGCCTTCATTTAGAGAAAGAATTATCTCTTTCATTTCAATGTCTTCCTCATCTTCTTTATAGACAGACAAAGTTAAGCATTCTTCTAATCTGTCTTCAAAAGTTGGTAACTGATTATCATAGACAGAATGAATATCTTCTATAAAAGAACATGATTCTGGTGATGTGTATGGATGGTTCATAGCTTTGAAAATATTGAAAGCAACTTCATCTTCATTGACTCTCAAAATTAACTCTCCTTTCTGAACATCGATTAAAGTTCTCCCTGTAGCTAGAAATGGACGTCCTAAGATAAGTGGCGCTGAAAATCCTTCTTCCATTTCCATAACTACAAAGTCTACTGGAAAATAGAACTTGTCTACTTTAACCAATACGTCCTCAATAATTCCTTTAGGGTATTTAATCGATCTATCTGCCATTTGCGAGTCATTTCGCCTTAGTAAGCTTTCCTATGCCTAGCTTTCTATAATCCTCATAAGACATGAGATTTATACTAGCTCCAAGATCACATAAGACCTTCTTAAACAGAAATCCTCCAATTTCACATGGAATCGTAAAACTTCCAGGATCTTTCAGTTTAGGTGGTAACTTATGCTGCAAAACTGCAGAACATTCTTCATTTAGGCATATATTCTCATATTCCTCTAATTTTTTCTTATTTGATAATATATCTTTCAAAAACTTTCCATAGGCAGGCATATTAATCAGAGCTTCGATAACAGGGATATTAACATGAATATGACGAAAAGTATCAAGGAA
Source organism: Gentiana straminea (assembly GCA_036785695.1). Taxonomy (NCBI): domain Eukaryota; kingdom Viridiplantae; phylum Streptophyta; class Magnoliopsida; order Gentianales; family Gentianaceae; genus Gentiana; species Gentiana straminea. Next base: position 5,873,729 of record JAVUPR010000299.1, on the reverse strand, counting down.
ACGAGCATACTTCTGATCAGTCTTAATCTTCTTATTTTGATCTTTAGGTGGAAAAGGTAAAGATTCTAAATCTATACCCTTTGGTTCCGAAGTCATGTTCTCTTTTCCTTTATCCTTAAACTTTTGAGTATTACTTGATCGCCAAATATCATGATCTTGAATTTTTTCCTTTAAAATATTCCCCGAATCAATCTCTACTTCGATTCCTTCGCTTCTTCATGTTTCTCATCCTTGTTCTCTTTATCTTCTATTCTCACATGCTCCTTAAATAAAGTCCTTAACTCTTTATCCATGGGGTCTTTCAAAATTCTAGGGATTTTTACCCATTTTTCACCTTCATTCTCGGTTCCAAACTTCTATTCCTTTTCAAGAAATTTTCTATGATTTCTTCTTCCTCATCAGTAAATTCAAGTTCATCTTTAGTCTCTTCATTTTTTCTATCTAAATCATTTTTTACTTCATTATTCCCGAAGTTTTCTACTCCATTACTACCGTAGAGTTTCCTACTTCTCGTAACTACAACATTTACCTCTCTTGGGTTTCTTTCGGTATTACTTGGTAATCCTCCGGTGGTCTACCGTTGTTACGTTCACCTTCCCTACTCAAATGATCTTCCATATTCCTTAATGAAGCTTCTATCGTTCTCATTCTCGGTATCATGTCCGTTCATAGATGTTTTCATTGAACTCATATCTTTAGTGATCGTACCAATAAAGTCATCATTGTTTCCATATTCTTAGCTTGAGTAGATACTACACCCATCATATTTTCCATTAGTTTTTCCCATTTTTCAACCCCTTCTGCAGGTTGAGTTGAACTTTGAGTTACTGGTATACTTTGAGTGGTATGTTGAGGATAGGATCTAGGTAATGATTGTAAATTCTGATTAGATGTATTTCCTTGATAAACTTGATTATTATTCATATTCTTATACTGAACTGGATACGGCGGTTGTCCTTGCTTACTAGGGTTTTCAGACCATCTAAAAGTCGGGTGGTCTCTTCTAATAGCATTAAACGAGTTTGAATATGCATTGTTCAAATTCCTATGCTGCTGAAGAAAACTCACCTCCTCTCTTGAATATCCTGTTGGTTCTTCTATCCCTAATGACACATTATCATGATTTGAGTATTCAGTTGGCGTACTATTTTCTGAATTTTGATTCTTGTTTGATTGTAGTCCATCAAACTTCCTACTCAAATTCTCTAAATGTGCTAGAACTTCCGTGTTTGACGTACATTCTCCTGCAAAAGCTACTTTTCTAGTGCTAGAACCGGTTTCCCACATTCTATTATTTTTGGAAATCTTTTCTATAGCATCGTAAACTATTTGAGCTTCACTCATCATTAACGAGCCACCACATGCATGATCTACATCCGCACGTGAATCCTTTCTTAGTTTACGACGTAAAAGTTGAATTTGCATATCTAAAGAATAACCATGATCGGGACAAGCTCTTAACAATTTTTTAAACCTTTCCCGTGCATTCCCAAGCGTTTCTTCGCATCCTTGTCTAAAATTAGCAACCTCGACCTTTAATTCCAAATTCCGTCCCGGAGTGAAATATTGTTTCGTAAATTCGCTTTGAATATCCTCCCAACTAGTTAGCGAGTGGTGTGGAAGTGACATAAACCAATCTCGGGCTCGTCCTTTTAGAGAAAAAGGAAACATAGTCATCCTCGTTAATTCCTTATGAGCACCTTGACTTTTGGCCGTATTGCACGCTTCTTCAAACGATAGAGATGATGATGTGGATCTTCATCATCTTCTCCTAGAAATTGGGCTCTTGCGTCAATTAAACCAAAAAGATGAGACTTAATTTCGAAATTATTCGCTCCTTCATTGGGTAAAAGTATGGGATTATTAGTCCGGTTTCTCCTTACGCTTTGATCACGCGATAGGTCTTGGGTTTGGCGGATCGTTACGATTATTCCGATTCCGATCTTGATTGATTCTATTATTATTATTCGATTATTATTAAGATTAACGGGGTTTTGGCCATGCCCTAAAGCATGATCTAGCCTCTCGTTCGTTTGTTTCATCACTAGTTTCACCATTTCTTTATTTTGATTAAAGATGATTCCGTTGGAGATTTTCCAAGGAGTCCTAAGTCGGTTTGACCACGTTTACTCTCTATCCGCAACCGCCTTTCGTAAGCGTTTATATCGGGCTTATAAGGAGTAAGTGAGGCTTTACCGCTTCGGTCATCAACTAACGAAAATAGAAAAATGCTCGAGTTTTAAAGAAGAAGAAAATTGGTACTAAAAGAAAGTAGATACCAACGAAAAATAAAAAAGAAATGTGATAAGAAGAGTGTTGGTTTATCCTCGAGAATTTTTAAGCTAATACAAGTAGTAACCATAGACACAAAAAAAAAATTAGCGACGTTATTCCCCGGCAACGGCGCCGTAAAGCGACGTCACCGAAACCGGACCTTAGAAACGGCGTCAAGAAAGGGACGGACCTTTTCTAGGTTAGACGGATCCTAACCGGCGTGTACCGGTCAAATTGTAGTGATAAAGTGGTGAGTCGTGTGTCGAATCCTCGTGGAAAAGTGGTAATTCTTTTAAGTGTGGTTAAACACCAAAGAGCTTCTATTAACTCGATCTAAACCGCAATTTTATAACACGATTACTACTATTCTAACCAACATAAAGTAAATGCGTAATTTAAAAGTTATTCTAATAAAATATATATAGATATATAAATATATATAGATGTACATAAATAGTAAAATATATATATATATATATATATATATATATAGATACCAATATATATCTTATAGACTAGACTAGCCAAAGTATATGTAATCAATTTATTCGATCTTTTCAATTAATAGAATGTGCTCGATCTTCCTTTTTATTAGGTCCAATTGAGTAAATGAAACGGTATACTCCTATAGTCAACAATTCCTCCTCACACGAGCGTATGAAATTGTCATATGTCAAATGTCATCAGTCCAATGTCCACAACTGCCCCATGCTAAACTTAGTTAGTCAAAATAGGTACCGAGTACAAATCTAACCCGGATAAAAGAGGTGATTCCGTTCGTCAGACGGCCGATGTTATTCAAGAGGCTCCGGTTGTCAAGCGGATCGATTTAACACAAACGGTGTAGTTTCAATTAAACTGCTGATTTTAACATTATTAAGATCTCGAGTACAAAGTTAATAAGATTTGTTTTTCTAGGACAAATCTGCCCCCGGGTAGGAAATAGGATTCCGTTAATCGTACGGCCATTTTTACCCTCCGGTTTTTCTATTTTTACTCATATCCCGACTTCTCCGGTCGCACATCGCCAGGTTATATGTGGTATTCATCATGGTTGATTACGTCATTCCGAATATATTATCGATACGTAGTGAAATAGAAAAAGATTCATTTTAACTCAATTTTAATCACTTTTACTTAGACATCATTCTTTTAACGAAAAGATCGAAATAATACGATTACATAACTTTGGCTAGTTATTAGATCTAGCCTAATAACATTATAAAAACTAAAAAGAAGAAAATAACAAACATAAACATAAATATTTCAGAAAAGTTACCCGATTACAGATGCTGATTCAGAAGTCGTATTCTTCCGGACATAACAACAACTTTAGCAACACCGAACTTCTGATAATTTCCCGAGCATTATCACGATACTACTACTACTAATTTATTCCCGGCTTAAGGCCTATTTACAAACTAAAGAAAAGAGGGGATAGAGAATATATATAGAATATTGTATATATATATTGGTACATCGAATGCAAATGCTGAGGCTCCCATATATATAGGCAAACTCCCTTCCCGGATCGGTCCGGTGTAATCATTGCAATGATTACACTCACTTGCAGCATGTGAACCGTTAGGGGGTAATGATGATTATATATAATTATATATAATTATTTAATCATCTTATAAAATTCATAACTTGCAACCACGAACTCCAAATGACATGATTCAAGATTCGTTGAAAAGCTCTTCGAATGATCTACAACTTCCATGAAGACCACTTCTTCAGAAAACGCATTTTTGATGAACCATTTGTATTACGTGTCTTTTTCGAGATTTTTACTAATGGAAATCAAATGACCACTTGACCACCATTTGAGTTGTAGAAGTCTGATCTTCATGATTCAAAGTCCATTGGAAAGATCTTTCCAAGATCTACAACTTTTATTAAGGAAGCTCCTTCAGAAAATATCGTTTTGATTAGCCATTCCCATTACGTGTCGTTCTCGGAATTCATAACGATTATCCCCTTGACCTTTTACATCAGTGACGCTTTATAACTTCCTTCCAATGACTTGAATTGACTTCAAAAAGTGTCGATACTCGGGATTTCAGTTTATCTTAGGATTTTGCAATGAAACAAACAGAAAATACCCGTGTAAAACAGACACGACATTCCGGTTACTAAAAACCGGTACAAAATCATAACTTTTTACTTTAAATTACTAACTTTTACTACTAACTATGCTAAACTATAAAGATTAATATTTCATACCAATTATATCATAATTTCATATATTTTACATAGAATTCGTCAATAAAACATAATAAAATAACGTAAATTTAATCATAAAAAAATCATACATCAGGTAGGCCGCCACGTAAGCATAAAACTCATGGACAATGGTAGCATTGAATGGCTCAGGTATAAGGGACATGTCAGTGATACCGTGATGTTGAAGAACACACGATATGATATCGCCACAATCATCGAGGTTGACGCCTCATTCCTGTGTAACAGTCCTTGTATTCCAATGAGTCCTAAAAGACTCATAAATTGCAATATAGGCGAATTGGTCGACACCGTTAATAATTGTCATGGCGTCTCCTAAAACTCTCTACTGCGTCTCGGGGCTCGGTTACCTCTTGCATCCATTACTATGGATAATTGGACTCTGAATCAGCCTCTATTTTAAAGAAAGGGGTTTTCCGCAATTGCGAATGGTGGTCTCGCAATTTCCGGAGCGCATTTCCAAAAAAAAACGAGAAGAAGGAACTACTTGTGGACTAAAAAGAATGAGCCTCGCAACTGAGGTTAAGGTTGCCGCAGTTTTGAAGATTTTATGCTCGGTTTTCTAGGAGATTGCAACTTTAAAGAATCAACAATGGAGGTTGAAGGTTCAAAGATGGTGTCTGCAGTAGTAGCAATGGAAGGGAAAATGATGGATGATTTGTGGTCAATTTGTGGTGGCTAAGTGGTGGTGATGGTGATGGAAGAGTGGTGGTGGCCGAAAATTTGGAAGAATAAGAATGAGAAGAATTATGAAAATGGTGATGGTGAGTGTGAGGAGGAAGTGTGGTTTAAATATGTGAAGGTAGTGGAAGGGTGGAGGTGGGAAGATGGGTGGAGTAATTAAAGGGGAAAAGATTGAGGAGATTGAGGGGATTGAGGAAGAAGGGAGTAATGGTGGAGTAATGGGGAAGAGGGAAAGGTGGGGTAGTGGAGAAGATGGAGAGGGGACAGCTGATTACCTTTGTCAGACCTTCGCAATAGCGCGTGGGGTACACACGCTTGCGTGTGTTCCCAGAATGTCTTCAGACCTCGGGAACCATGCCTAACCAGTCCTGCAATTGCAAAAGTGTCATTCGCAATTGCCGCACCATTTGCTTTCCAGGTTCCCTGAAACTTCAATCATGATGCCTCTTTCACTTAATCTTTGACAATCATCAATCTTAAAAGACTCATTGTAGACTAAACTTTTACCTTCCTTGAATTTTCCTCCGACTCTACTAACCTACTTCACTCGACTGATCAACAAGTAAAAGAAACCTTACTACCATCCTTCGGCATTAATCCTCAGGATGCGGTAGGATGAAAAAAATCTTGTCGGTCTGTCAGGATACTTTTATTCACTCAATCTAATCCTAAGGGGAAAGAGGTAGTTCTGAGTTTAAAGTCGTCAGCTCGACTTTTCCTCAGACTCCTACTTAGTCAGACTCTCGGGTCTTCGCCCGCCAGACTCGCGCCCTAGAGGCCTTAACTAAAGTGCAATTTCCTTCTCTCTCTATAAATGCTCTTTCTTGGTTTCTCGGGCCTTGAAAGAAACATGCTTCTTTACAATCTAGAAGGGAACTTTCTCCGACTTGTTTGGTAGGTGTCTGAGCTTTCCGCCTAGCACTCTTGGCCCTTCTGGCCAGTGCACTTGGCTTGCCCCTTCTTCTTCGAGCATTAATCTTTAAGTGCGAGGAATCCACTTTGTCAACTTTTAAATCTAATCCATCACTAAAAGGGTGGGCTATTCTTCATCCAACAATGTCGGGTGATGTGCCTCCTATGGTGCTTGGTCGTGGTCCTTATCATATTTTTCTCGAAGTAGGATTCTCAAGAATTCATTCTCACTAGCCTACCAAAGCCTCTTTCTACCTGCTTCCAATTTCTCTTATCTCTATAACCTTCACTTCTTCAGAGCTCGAGGTCATGCGGCAACTTCCAGGTCTTTTAGGTAGTGGTTCCAAGATCTTGAAGGTTATAGCATCATCATTGACTCTTAGTGTTATATCACCACTATCATAGTCCATGATGGCTCGACTAGTAGCTAGGAAGGGATGCCCCAACAATGCACTTGCGCTTGGGTCATCAGGGACGTCTAGGAACTAGAAAGTCTATAGGAAAGTACAAACCTCTTATTCTAATGGAACAGTCCTTTAGCATACATGCTACCATATCTACCTTGCGATCAACAAATTGCATGGCCCGTCTCGGGTCCATGGTGACCTTGAAATCTACCGCATGGCAAAGGGAAAGTGGAATAATGTTATAGCTCGAACCAGAGTCACACAACCCTAACCCTAAAGATACTCCATTGACCGAGATAACAAGCCTAAATGTACCAGAGTCTCCTAACTTGTCTATCACATCTGAGTCCGGGTAGTCCTCGGGCTCAGATGGAACCCAATTGGGATCCTCTTCAGGATCGGATTCAGAAGAAGGTATATCAATTACTTGAATAAGAGACTTATCATGTCTATAGTCCTCGTTAGACCCGGCCAAATGGACGAACCGGACCGGACCGGAACCGGAACCGGCGGTTTTAAACAGTACCGGTTTGGTCCGGTTTGACGAACCGCCGGTTTGAAAAACCGGCGGTTTATTGTTCAAAACCGGCGGTTGCCGGTTTGTGCCGGTTCACGGTTTACCCGGTTCAGATCACGGTTCCGGCCACGGTTTTAAAAATTCATCATTTTTTTCATTTTCATATAATACTTATTATTTTCACTACAATAAAAAATTATTATTCTTTTCACGATAATTACTAAAGCGAATGTAATATATATTTTTTTATAAATAGTTTTCTATTCGGTTTTAAAAATAATATTAATATTGTGTTATTTTATTTATATGTAAATAATGTTATTTTGAAAAATTGTGTTATTTTTCAACGCTTGTACCGGTAATTCAGTTGCCTACGTATCATTTATATGTAATCGTGTCGGAGGCACAACACATATAAAAAAATCAAATCGAACGTAGTTCTTATTGTTTATTTTTTAGTCTATTTAGTTGTACAATGTAACCGTTACGTATAATAATCGACATCTATCATTTATTGTATTGTAATAAATTAATTTAATCGAAAATGGTCGTTTTAATGAATGTTAAAAGTTAATCAATGTTCTTTTTCTTTATTTTCTTAGCAATTCTTTTATTTACTAAATGGTGTTGTTAATTAATGTGTAAACTATACCATAAAATGTTGTTTTTTTATCTTTTCAAAAAAAAATATTGTTTTATTATTATCAAATTACATAGTAATAAGAACATGTATATCGTACCATGTCTCATGATCTATATGTTATATAGTATAGTTTAAAAAATGTAAATGTGATTACAAAATAAATTATTTTTAGATTTATGAAACTATAAAATAAATTACATAAAACACATAAAACTTGAATAACAAATAAAACAGGTTCATTGAATAACAAATAAACTTAAATAACAAATAAACTACATCATACTCTTTTATTCGTATAAAATAGGTTCATTGGGTCCAGAAAGGTTGTCCGTATCATATTGCGGTACCCTGAATTCTCTGGCAAAAGCGGTGATAAGAAATGGAAAGAAAATATAACCATCGCCTGCATGGCCTATAGCTATCTGGCCAATTCTTTCCACGATGTATTGGCCTACATCTATTAGCTCATTCGTAAGAAAAGCATACGCAAGGATGTACATCTCAATGGTCGGTTCAGTGTGGTTTACAGTACCATGAAGGTGATAGGCAAGAAACAAAATCACCATCCGAACGACTTCAGGGGTCCATCTATGAGGGTAATGTTGACCGCTCCTTCTAACCATAGGTTCCCAGAGGTGAGTCTCACCAAAATGTCGTACCATGTTAGCATGCAATCTTTCAGTCCAATGGAACAGTCTGAAAAAATCAACATCACGAGGGGTATCTTCAAGTAAATAATACTGGTTGATCCAACGCGGTGTGAATTGGACGCGTACACCACGCCATGTGAATTCTCTTGTTACATTTCCTGTTGTAGCAACAATTGCGTAGAACTCACGAACGATTGAGCGATTCATCTCGTAATTGGGGTAGGGGTTAGTGACGAACCCATACCACCCGACATTTTCCACCAATTCCGTAATCTCAAAAGGTAGACTTTCCCATGCCAATCTCCGTTCCCCAACAATAGCTCTACCCATCCAGTTTTCACGGTACTCGATAAATTGATCGTATGATGTGAATCGAGTCTCGTAAGGATGTTCGTCCCATGGCACACCACCGTCATCCTCATCGGTAATTATAGGGGCATGTGGATTATCCATTGTTAAATATTAAAAATTAATTATCCAACTATCTATTCAGACTATAAGAAGCACACGAATAAATTAGAACAACTTCAAATTTCGAATTACATATAACGGTTATAAAAAAAATTTTAATTAACTAACCAATTTTACTTATAACTAAAACCGAATTGAAGTAACGATTAAATCAGATCAACTTCAAATTTCGGTCTAGTAAAGTAAATTTGATTATAAAATTGAATTTTTTTACACTTGCAAAAAAATTAGTTGAATAAAATACAAAACCAAATTTACTTATAACTAAACCGTATTGAAGTAACGATTAAATCAGAACAACTTCAAAAATCGGTATCGTAAAGTAAATTTGATTGTTGTTTTTAACAACTAAACAAACTTGATAATCAAAGAAATGTGTAGAAGATGTAAGAATTGAGAGAGATTCTTGTAGGATTTATGAAATGGAATGGGGTAGTATTTATAGGAATTTTTTTGGGGTGTTTGGGAGAAAAAAAAAAGAAGAGCCGTTGCATATTATAGCCGTTGGGCCGGTTCCGGTTCCGGCCAGGCCAGTTCTAACCGGCGGTTCCGGTCCGGTTTCGGTTCCAAAAATCACAAACCGGCACCCAACCAGCCAACCGGCGGTTCCGGTTTGTGTTGGCCAGGTCTAGTCCTCGTATTCCATTACGCTTGCTTCCATGTCCTTCTTTGTTCTTGCTGCTTCTTCTTCCAACTTCACTATTTTCTTATCTTCTTTGTATTGTTCCCTCACCTCGAGCCATGATACATCGAGATAGGTCTAATGTTCAAAACTGTGTGAGGCATTGTGCTTGTTTGACTTCGAATCCAAGAATCTGTCTGAGAAAGTCAAAAGTGTTCTGTACTTCATGCAAGAACAAAAACACAGTTAGCAACTCCCGCTTCAGTTGGGTCCAGACCCAACTGCAGCTGACCTACTAATTAATAACAGACATATATGAACACATAAATACAACGAGGCAATCAGGAGTCCTAAACTCTCACAATTGCGGCAGTGTCCGTCGCCGTTTCGAAACTGTTTCCCCTCATTTGATTGTTAAATAGTACATGATGGATACATAATAGACTCTGGACTCGAAAATTAAAATAACGAACAGAAACAAACAATTCTTAGCTAGATTTAGTGAATTTACTATCTATATTGACCATTGTCCCCGGCAACGGCGCCAAAAACTTGATTGCGTGTAAGTCAATTCTACTAGCAAGAGGACTAGATCAATCGTAGTATAGCAAGGGCGAGTCAAGGTCGATCCCACAGTGACTATGCAACACAGATAATAGATTTATAAATCTAATCAAGAGCACAAATAACGGTCCCTAGACCAACATAAAGACAGAAAAGAAAGTGGTTTCTCCCTCCTCACCGATCTCTAACTTGGTGTAACTAATCGTTCTGTCTACTTTTCCCCGTAATTCCCCGATTCAACCTGTTTACGTGTTTCTAATTTAGTTTTAGCTACGGGTGCAATCTCTTAACCTTATCTACTTTCCTTGAAAGGACAATAGACGTCTATGTGCAGTTAACCTCCTTCGGTTGTTGTATTAACCCACACGCAATAAGTTCTAGAAAGTGCCGGGTCAAGACCGAGAACCTCCCTAAGTAGCTATTGTGGATTGACAAGCACGTTCCTAGGGATTGATCCAGACTATGTCAAACTAACACTTCACTTTATCGTCCTTCATGTTAATCTATGTGTACAATAAGGGGATTGGCCAGATCTAACCTACTGTTAATTAAACCTGTCGATCAACGTAGCTGACGCTGAATCTCCAGACATTGGGTGATCTGAAAGTGTCCCGCAATTGCGATATAGACCGTCGCAACTGTGGCGGCGGTGGTTCCTACTTCTGGAATATCATCGTTCTGTTCTGATTAATTCTGGTGAATTACCGTTTGATTAGGCATTCAGATCAATTACATTGTGTTAATCTAACTAATCTACCATGACAAAAACATAAAGGAACATTCAAAGCTTCTTACCTCTATCGATGACAGATCTAGCTCGATCAACTCAAGCTAGTTGATGGATTGGAAAAGAAAACCAAAAGAACTAACTCAAAATAAAACTCAAGAATTTTATTTCATAAAACTATATGATAATTGTAGCATACATCATAATGAATTTGATACATGCCATTTATAAGCCATGTAAACAGTTCTAGTTTTCCTAAACCTAACCGACTTGATACATAACACGGCAGATCCAATTTCGTGTCCTTCAAGTCACACAACTGTGGCTAGGGCTCCCGCAACTGCGGGCCCGGTTGCCTTCTCTTCTGGTCCAACAGACTCTTCACAGACTTCCTTGACTTCACCCAATGACTTCTTTTAACTCGGATCCACTCTTCTTCAGCTCCATAATATGGTATACCTGAAATGTATGCAAAATGAGATAGAACAATACCATATTCACGGGATAAAATATATAGATGCAGAATTAAAGACCAAGGAACCAACGCTAAGAAATTGACACGTATTTCATACAATAATCGAACTGTCACTTATCAATCGAGCATAATTCGAGGCAAATAAAGGTATAGTTTTTAGTACTAATTTCAGTATGATCACATATTTCATACATCGTCAGTCGTTCATCATCCTCAAAGATTACTCAACAACATCGACGATCGGATTTCACTTGGACAATTTCGTGCATCGTCACATGCATATCTTCTTATTCTAGAAGAAAGAGTGAGCATTGGCTATATGCTCTGTAAGGAGTTAAATATCAAAAAAAGATATTAATGTTTGTCAAATACCGGGATATATGACACAAATCTACTTCACCCAGTTACAAAACAATTTATTAGCATAAACTTGAATCATAGAAAAACTACTTTAAGAACATACTAGAAGCAATGCTTAGAAAACATGTCATATTAACAAATTTCGCCCATCTTTCACGCACTTGTTCAATTTCTTTAACTACTTAATATGTTCATGTTCTTGTCTACTTGCGTAGCATATTCATGTTTCTTGTCATGGTTAGCACAATGATAGCCATATATTTAAGGGTACAACACCATGATGAAAACCCATCATGGAGACCAAGGTGCAACTTGGATAATATGACTAGCAAATATCCCACGTGATATGTAAGATCATAATACTCTTGTAATACATTGCTCGCAACAAGGGTAGTCAAACTAGTCATGCATCCAACATGATCCTTGGATCATGGTACTATTGTAATGCCTCGCGTAACTGAACCTTACCCTCGCCACTGTGATCTAAAGAAGAACACAAACAATCAAACAAAACTGCGCTTCTCCGACTGATATGGTTGAGGAGCCGACTCGGCTTACCTGTCTGATCACAAATTCACGAAACTATGAAGTCTATGGCTTTTTTGGGCCTTTTTATAAACTTTTCACAATCTCATAGGTTGGTTTTCTTCAACTTAATACGAAGGAAAATCTTAAAAGAGAAGAAAAAGAAAAAGAAAAACCCAATTTAAAGAAGACAATAACACTCTTAAAAAAGGTGAGAGATTTTACAAATCATATATATATATATATATTTGTGAAGAAAAGTTTGACACTAAATAATAGTTTTGTCCTTATTTTCTTACAAAGCATGTATGTTCATTTTTGTGTGTGCTAAATTCAAGAAGTTTTGTAGTCCTTATAGCGCCTTCACCATATATTTAAGCACAAATCCCATTAAGTCAAAACAAATTAATTTAATCACAATTAAATTACGTTCACTCTTAAAATCTACTCCCTCCGTTCCACATTAATTGAGGCAGTTGTCAAAATATTTTGTTCCATTTCATACAATGCAATACAATTTCCAATGCAAGTTTTTACTTGATTTTGTCTTATTTATTACATTAGGAGATATAAAAAGCAAGACCACATTAATTATATTTAAAGACATTCTGGTCATTTCATTGTAAAAGTTAATGAATTAACTCACCTTCTTAATATGCATTATTTTAGCAACTGTCTCAGATAAATTGGAACGGGAGAATACAAACTTTAAAACGGTCCTTGACCAAACCAGATTTAGTGGTCTACCACCAATAAAAATGAAGCAATACTTTTGTGGACCCATAGTATTAGAAAAAAGAGTGGTCTTTACGGGCGCATCCGCGTACGCTTACGGTGTCTATGCATACAACGGTGATCTTCACCGCGTTGATGCATGCGGATCTAGATGATCATCTAGATCCTGCGTATCAACGCGAAGATCATCGTTATAGACACCTGACGCGTGGCGATAGCATTGCTTGTAGAAAAAAAAAAGTTCAATTTAAAAAGTTTGATCCAATAGAAGGGTAGACATGGTGGTGCAAAACTTGATATAGAACGACCATAAAATCTTCTAATTAAACCATAAAAAAAAATTTTAAAAAAAAAAAAAAAACAGTTGATGGTTTGAAGTATAATAAAATTCATTTGAAGTGTAATATTCCATTCTTCCTTTGAATGGTGAGGCATCCCAACAAATTTTTTGAGTAGTGTAGTATATATATTGTTTAGGATGAATGGGGCATAAAACTTTTTTAGTTAGTAGATGACCAAAGTGGTCTTTCATCACGTGCTATTGCATTTATCATGACCACATTCTCTTGGATTGATACGAAAAAGAGTATAAATGAGGTGTCCATGAAACTTTTTCTCAAAAGTAAAAGTTCAATTATCCATCTCTTTATGCAGGTTTCGTGTGACTGATATGGAAGAACCTTTATCGATAAATTACATTATCTTTATATCATATTAAATAATTTTTTAAAATCGATTTTGAGTCAAAAATCGATTTTTTTCGAAACTCAATTATAGAAATCGACATTTATAAGGCCAATTCTTAACTTAAAATTAACTTTCAAAAAATCGTTCTGATATGATGTACTATTATGTCAATTGTGGTGAGGATAGTATAGCCATATCGCAAAGGGACATTTGAGTCATGTTTGGATTCGACTGGACCATAAACTACATTGTCATTTTTTTTTAAATTTTTTTTTATTTCCGTGGGTGATATCTTTCCCCACTCTTATTTCATAGTAGCCAGGGCCGGCCCTTGATATTTTTTTAGCCTTCGGTGAAGTCGCCGAAATAGCCTTTTAGTACGTTTTTTTTTCTCTTTCGAAAACATACTTATAAAAGATCACTTCAACATTGATGTAAAGATCTTACGCTTACCGTTGTACTAAAACTAATTGGTGAAAATAAATGTGCTACTATACTTCTTTATGGATTCAAGAGTGTGAGAATCTATACTTATAAAATATCACTTCAATGTCGATGTAAAGATCTTGCGCTTACCGTTGTACTAAAACCAATTGGTGGTAGTAAATGTGCTACTATATTTCTTTATGGATTCAAGAGTGTGAGAATCTATCTCAACACCCCCGCCCCCCCGCAAGTGTGGGCAATCTGTCCCAACACTTGCACAATTTTTCATTCAAGAGTGTGGGCAATCTCTCCCAACATCCCTCTCAAGTGTGGGAAATCTATCCCAACCCCTGGACAATTTTTCATTCAAGACTGTGGGCAATCTCTCCCGACACCCCTCTCAAGTGTGGGAAATCTATCCCAACCCCTACACAATTTTTCATTCAAGAGTGTGGGCAATCTCTCCCGACACCCCTCTCAAGTGTGGGAAATCTATCACAACCCCTGCATAATTATTTTTAAATAATGTTCCAACTAGGGTTTGATCCCATGACCTCTAGCTCTGATACCATTTAAGATCAAGTGCTTACCGTTGTACTAAAATCAATAGATGTTAGTAAATGCACAACTATATTTCTTTATACATTCAAGAGTGTGGAATCTCTCCCAACACCCCCCTCAAGTGTGGGCAATCTGTCACAACACATGCGCAATTTCTTATTCAAGAGTGTGACAATCTCTCCCACCACCCCCTCAAGTGTGGGCAATCTCTCCCAACACTTGCACAATTTTTTAAATAATGTTCAAATATAATGTTCATACCAGGGTTCGATCTCATGACCTTTGGCTCTGATACCATTTAAGATCAAGCGCCTACCGTTGTACTAAAACCAATTGGTGTTAATAAAGACGCTACTTTATTTCTTTAGGCATTCAAGAGTGGAATCTCTCTCAAAACCCCCCTCAAGTGTGAGCAATATGTCCCAACACTTGCACAATTTTTCATTCAAGAGTGTGGGCAATCTCTCCCAGCACCCCCTCAAGTGTGGGCAATCTATCCCAACACTTGCAGAATTTTTATTTAAATAATGTTCCAACCAGGGTTTGATCCTTTGACCTCTGGTTCTGATACCATGTTAAGATCAAGTGCTCACCATTCTAGCAAAAGCAATTGTTGTTAGTAAATGTGCAACTAAATTTCTTTATACATTCAAAAGTGTGGGTATCTCTCCCAACACCCCCCTCAAGTGTGGGCAATCTGTCCCAACACTTGCACAATTTTTATTCAAGAGTGTGACAATCTCTCCCAACACCCACCTCAAGTGTGGGCAAGCTTACCGTTGTACTAAAAGCAATTGGTGCTAGTAAAGGTACAACTATATTTCTTTATACATTCAAGAGTGTGAGAATCTCTCCCAACACCCTCCCCAAATGTTATCTGTCCCAACACTTGCACAATTTTTTTATTCAATAGTGTGACAATCTCTCACAACACCCCCCCCTCAAGTGTGGGCAATCTCTCCCAACACTTGCACAATATTTTAAATAATTTCCAAATAATATTCATACCAGGGTTCGATCTCATGACCTCTGGCTCTGATACCATGTTAGGATCAAACGCTTACCGTTGTACTAAAACCAATTGGTGGTAGTAAAAGTGCTACTATATTTCTTTATGGATTCAAGAGTGTAGGAATCTATCCCAACAATCGCGCTTCTAAACTCTGTAGATTCAAAATATAAATTCATTGATGAAAGATATTTTTTCATATATTGTTATCATTTGCATTTGGATTACCGTAACAAAAGTTGAACTTGTTCAAACTGCGGTTCCTCAGGCTTTCGTCAGACCTGCATAGATACAACCAGCCCCGCACAGTAATACCGGTCGCAGTAAAGAAGGTCACTGTAATCCCTCCCAGGCCTATGTCTAATCCCTTGCCAAGGTGGTTGATGACGGAAAAATTCACTGTTATTATTATAACATTTCACCCCACTTTTGATACCATTTTGAGCATTTATGTATCAAATCAAGTCATTAATTTATAGGTTTTATCTAATTATATAAATAGTAAGTCTTATATAAAATATCGTGTTTTTATGTGTTTTTACTAGTTTTTGTACCGGTTTAGTAACCGGAGTGTCGTGTCGGATTTACGTTTGGTATTTTGGTGGTTCATTGCAGGATTATACATTGACCAAGATTCCACGTAACGACATGTTTTGAGTCTAAAAGATGTTTTTAGAGGGTTAGAAGAAGGTGCCACAAGCTTACGAGTTCAAAAGGGTCGTTTTTCCTAAGTACTTGAATCGTTACATATTTTCGACGGAGATTTGACCCAGCTTAGAGGCATTTTCAAGGGATGACTTCTTAATGAAAGTTGTAGATCTTCACATAAGCTTTCCAACGCACTTTGAATCACGTCAATTGGAGTTCTACAACTCAAGTTATGGTCAAGTGGCTAATCGATTCGTATCAGTAAAATGTCGTAAAACGACACGTAATGGAAATGGCTCATCAAAACGACATTTTCTGAAGAAGTTTCCTTAATAAAAGTTGTATATCTTCAAGAAAGCTTTCCAATGGATTTTGAATCAAGTCAATCGGACTTCTACAACTCAAATGGTGGTCAAGTGGCTAATTGATTCAATTTCGTAAAAATGTCGCAAAAACGCTCGGAGGAACACGAGGTACTCAAGAAGACGTTTTCTGAAGAAGAGTCCTTCATGAAAGTTGTAGAGTTTCTCGAGACCGTAATTTTGGCATTTCGTTTGCAATTTTTGGAGGTCTACAACTCAAGATATGAATTTTAGAAGTTTTAATCCAATATATGTCAAATCATCCGAAGATTTGGATAGAATCAGTTAGGATTTGCACCGGATCGATCCGGCCTTTTCCCGGATCGATCCGGCCTTGGCAAATTTCCCTATAAATAGGCTCAACTTCAACAGAATCCTTGCCCATGCTTCGGCCAATTTCTTTTCTTTCTTGTTTGTAGTAGTAATATATATATATATATCTAATTTCTTTTCCTTTAGTTTGTTTCATTTTTTTTTTCTTTATAATATCTAGCTATATCTATCTATCTATATATATATATACATATATATATTTATCTAACTATATTTATATATACATCTATACGTATATCTATATATCTATATTAGTATCTATATATATATATCTATAGATCTTAGTATCTATATTTATGTATCTATATACATATATATAGATCTATATACTTATATACTTTATATATATACTTATAGACTTATATATATATATGTATAAAAAATAATAATACCGTAGTATTGTTGTAATGCTCGGGAAATTATCAAAATATCGTTGTTGTTAAAGTCATAGCTATTTCCGGAGAATACGACCTATGAATCAACGAGTTGAAATCGAAATGATTTCAAGCAATCATACGATGATGAGAGGCTAAAGCACGTTGGAACAAGCTTTGTGAAACCGATTCTTAGCAACATCTCGATTTCGAATTTGGATTATCTTGTAAGTTTTAATAAAAATTGTATCTTTTCTATGTTTTGATTATTGATTATGCAATTTAAATCGAGAGATGGTTGCTATTTGATGTTTAACGTTTGACGAGAGTCGTTGTTAAACCTTAGATCACCGTAGTAAAGATTGGATTTTTAATCTAATTAACGAGAGTTGTTAGGTTGAATATCTAGATTGCGAAATTGAGAGATTTCACACCTTGTTATGAAAGCGTTAATCTTCAAAATCGAAAGATAAAAGATTGATAGACGAACTTTTCTAAGAGATTAGGAGTTCATACCTTTGTTAGGTGAATCACAATTTTTGTTAAATCACCACAAGATAATCTAAAGTAGAAATTGAGGGTTGCGGGACTCGGTGGATCATTGCTTGTTCGCTGTTAAATTAATTGAGAAAAATCGTTTGTGCTGTCTTGCTTCGTTTTCATCGTAGTGACTGTAGTAAGTTTATTGTAGTTGTAGTTATAAAATAGAATTATATTAGTTAATCCGGTTCGTAACTATCTTTCCTGGCTTTGGATTGACAACCCTCTGTCCAGTTTATTGTTTTCGTTTTTAATTCTGTTTTGTTTTATTTTCCGTGACAAACTTTCGAAAAATTAAGAACTAGACCAACCCCGATTCCCTGTGATTCGACTCCGGTATTAGTTGCTATACTACGATCCCTGCACTTGGGGTATACCGGATTTATAAATTTATTACTTGTTACTTTTCATTGATAAAATCCGAGACAAGTTTTTGGCGCCGTTGCCGGGGAATCGGTACGGTCATCTGGTTCTTTATTAATTTTTCTAAAGTTGTTCTGTTTTGTTTTTCGTAGGTAGTTTTCCCGTCAACGGAACCAAAAACAAGTTTTTGGCGCCGTTGCCGGGGAATCGTTTTGGTTATCTAGTTTTTATTAGTTTTTCTATTTTTGTTACCAAGTTTTTCGTAGGTAGTTCCTCTCTGTTGCTGTTTACATAAAAAAAATAAAAAAAATAAAAAATAAAAAGAAAACCAAGGAACACGTTTCAATCGTCGAGGTTGGGTGATGGATTCTCGGTGAATCCCACTCTGCGGAAGCATAAGGAATAAAAAATCCCGAAACCTCGTGATTTAGGTGTTGGTGTTCGAACTGGTTTATGAAAACTCAAAGTAAAAAGGGGTCATACAATCTTCTATCTAGGATTGAGGACATGGATGAACAAAGTCAGATAGCCATCTGCAGCAGCAGGTGGCAGCTCTTATGATGTTGCGCAATCCTATGAATCAGACCCAGTCTTTTCCTCAGAACTCTCAAGTTCTGTTCTGTGGAAGATGTTGTCAACCTGGCCATGCGATTGGCCAGTGTCAGCTTCTTTCCACTTCTGCATATCAAGTTAATACTATCCAAAATCAGGGACAGTATAGTCCAGTCATATGCCAGCTATGTGACAATGTGGGACATACTTCTCCTTTCTGTCCTATGGGTGGACATAGCGTTTTCAGTGGCCAGCAATATCAGGGGTTTAACAATCAGTTCTCTGGCTACAACAATTTTCCAAATCAGGGTTTCAATTTTCAGAGTCCGAATTTCTATCAAAACCCAAACTTCAGTCAGAACCAAAATATCAATTTTTCCAATCAAAGTTGGTCTGACCAATCTTTTCCACAACACTATCATAACTCTCAAGGACCCTCTCAATCTATTGATCTTGAAGCTAAATTGGAGCTCCAATCCTTTCGGAGGGAGCTCCAATCCTTTCGAGAGGAGCAAAATGATACTATCCAACGCCTTTTTGGTAGGCTTGCGGATATTAGGCAAATGGCTCAAGACCAAGGCATTGACCTAGCTCCCCCACTCCCTTATGATAGAGAAGAGGCTAGTGCTATGAATTTAGGATCCGACATTCAACTTAGTGAAGTAGAAGTGTCAAGCTTCCCTCCTACATGGTGTGATGCTGAAGATGGTTGTCCTAAGATAGATCCGACATTAGAGATGGTTGAAGATGTTGATGAGCAAAAATGTGAAGAAATACACCCGGTGTTGGAGAATATAGAGGACAATGTGCCTAAATTAGAGATAAGTCACCCGGAGGAAGTCACATTTGAGGAGCCATTGAAGCTAAAGAGTATTGAGGTGGTTGTGGATAAGAAAGTGAGCGAGAAAGAAGTTATCTTCCCACTTGATCACTATATCATGAACTGGGAGGTGGAGGTTCCTAATCCCGTTCTTCTTTTATTGGGAAGATACTTCATAAAAGTACTTCAAGTCATGGTTCAGTTAATTTCCTATGAAGGTGAGATGGATGGCTTGTATGCAGAATATTCGTTGAGGAATCATGTAAGAAAAACTTATCCATTTGATAATGGATAGTGAAAAGGAGAGTTAGTCTTTTACCAGTCAGACATTAAAGAACTGGATGTTTTTGTTTTGGATAAGATAGTTTTATTTCCTGCTAAAAAAATCTATATAAAAAAAAAAAACGCAACTAAGTCCCAGGATGAATGTTTGAATATCATTAAAGAGGGAACGATTAGGTGGTTATCCGAAAATCCCGAGGTATAACAAAGAGAAACATTCAAATACATCATTTCTAGGACTTAGGTTGTTGAACCCTTGAGGATCTGGGTATAAAAGACTCAATACTCTTTCATACATTTCATTTTATGATCTACTCTGTTTCCAACATGAATTTATGACTTGACTATGATATTTGCTCATGTGATATTCTCTATGATACATATATGCTTAGATGTTACGTGCCTTACCCGTGTGGGTTATTTTTCCATCTAAAGCTTTTATGAGAGTGACCATATATATATTGCCTATCGAATTTTCGACGTGACGGGGCCATTTTCTTATTATTCCCGTATCCCTATTCGATGTTTTGGCACGAGGACCATGTCCCGTGTTTGCTTTGTGTTGGTTGTTTTTTGTTTTGGTATAGGGATTCGGATCGTGCTTTCTCATAGTTACGGGATTCGATAGCATCTTTACGCCTGGTTTATAAGCTAAGTCTTCCTCTCTATCTCATTTACACTGCGAGAATAATGCAAAATCGTAAGTGGGGGGTAGAGTCGGTTGGTTTAGAAATGGCGGTAAGTGTTTAAACTCTTAGTTTTTGGATCTTTTTCGAGCATAAATGAGTTGAATATAATGAATTGTATAAGGTATATATTTCATGGATTTGAAGATATAATGATCAATTTGATATGTATAACTAATTTGAACCGTAAGTACATTTTAACCCCTAATTTATTTGTGTAACATGAATTGATTGTTCACGTAAGCCTTTGACATTGAAGCGAAAATTTTAAAGCGTATCCATTCGGTATCCTAGTGGTTATTCTAGAGACAGGTTGCGGTAACTTAGTACCTAACTTTTGAACGTGTACTTGTGAATATCGAAGGTTTGAATGTGATAGAAAGGATATAAGTTAAGTGGAATAAAAAGAAAAATACCAAATCAAGATGAATTATATATATGTTGGTTGTAGCTACCAATGATTTGAGTGCGGTAGGGCGTTATCACGAAACGTCCTATACCACTATGAGGTTTAAAAGCTCCCGACTGCCTGATGATAGTAGTCCAGCTAGGGTGTTATCACGAAACATCCTATTGCTGGGAATGAAGGCATATGCTACACATGTGAAATTAAGTCCAGCTAGGGTGTTATCACGAAACATCCTATTGCTGGGAATGAATTAAGCATGGTTAAAAACTTAGTTATCTTCTGACTATCCCCAGTATAAACTGAATGATATGCTTTAGGGATTATCCTAATAAGTACACGAGAGGACTTTGTGTGGAACTGTTACTGCCTTTACCTAGGAAAATCATTAGGACTGTCTGAATGGATATTTGTGTGTATTGCTTGAATTATTCAAGAGAGGATAGTGGAAATTGAAAAGGCTTGTCACACACACACTCTGTTATACATATATATTAAGGTTAACGTGTGGTTATGATTCGATCGGTTGTATTATCTCGGTTGTCCCTTATATCTTATCTTTTCGTGAATTTTGTCCCTCATTCATTTTGTTTTATCACTTGTTTTGCTCGAGGACGACCAAAAGCTAAGTGGGGGGTTTGTGATGACGGAAAAATTCACCGTTATTATTATAACATTTCACCCCACTTTTGATACCATTTTGAGCATTTATGTATCAAATCAAGTCATTAATTTATAGGTTTTATCTAATTATATAAATAGTAAGTCTTATATAAAATATCGTGTTTTTATGTGTTTTTACTAGTTTTTGTACCGGTTTAGTAACCGGAGTGTCGTGTCGGATTTACGTTTGGTATTTTGGTGGTTCATTGCAGGATTATACATTGACCAAGATTCCACGTAACGACATGTTTTGAGTCTAAAAGATGTTTTTAGAGGGTTAGAAGAAGGTGCCACAAGCTTACGAGTTCAAAAGGGTCGTTTTTCCTAAGTACTTGAATCGTTACATATTTTCGACGGAGATTTGACCCAGCTTAGAGGCATTTTCAAGGGATGACTTCTTAATGAAAGTTGTAGATCTTCACATAAGCTTTCCAACGCACTTTGAATCACGTCAATTGGAGTTCTACAACTCAAGTTATGGTCAAGTGGCTAATCGATTCGTATCAGTAAAATGTCGTAAAACGACACGTAATGGAAATGGCTCATCAAAACGACATTTTCTGAAGAAGTTTCCTTAATAAAAGTTGTATATCTTCAAGAAAGCTTTCCAATGGATTTTGAATCAAGTCAATCGGACTTCTACAACTCAAATGGTGGTCAAGTGGCTAATTGATTCAATTTCGTAAAAATGTCGCAAAAACGCTCGGAGGAACACGAGGTACTCAAGAAGACGTTTTCTGAAGAAGAGTCCTTCATGAAAGTTGTAGAGTTTCTCGAGACCGTAATTTTGGCATTTCGTTTATAATTTTTGGAGGTCTACAACTCAAGATATGAATTTTAGAAGTTTTAATCCAATATATGTCAAATCATCCGAAGATTTGGATAGAATCGTTAGGATTTGCACCGGATCGATCCGGCCTTTTCCCGGATCGATCCGGCCTTGGCAAATTTCCCTATAAATAGGCTCAACTTCAACAGAATCCTTGCCCATGCTTCGGCCAATTTCTTTTCTTTCTTGTTTGTAGTAGTAATATATATATATATATCTAATTTCTTTTCCTTTAGTTTGTTTCATTTTTTTTTCTTTATAATATCTAGCTATATCTATCTATCTATATATATATATACATATATATATTTATCTAACTATATTTATATATACATCTATACGTATATCGTATATCTATATATATCTATATTAGTATCTATATATATATATATCTATAGATCTTAGTATCTATATTTATGTATCTATATACATATATATAGATCTATATACTTATATACTTTATATATATACTTATAGACTTATATATATATATGTATAAAAAATAATAATACCGTAGTATTGTTGTAATGCTCGGGAAATTATCAAAATATCGTTGTTGTTAAAGTCATAGCTATTTCCGGAGAATACGACCTATGAATCAACAGTTGAAATCTGAAATGATTTCAAGCAATCATACGATGATGAGAGGCTAAAGCACGTTGGAACAAGCTTTGTGAAACCGATTCTTAGCACATCTCGATTTCGAATTTGGATTATCTTGTAAGTTTTAATAAAAATTGTATCTTTATTATGTTTTGATTATTGATTATGCAATTTAAATCGAGAGATGGTTGTTGTTTGATGTTTAACGTTTGACGAGAGTCGTTGTTAAACTTAGATCACCGTATTAAAGATTGGATTTTTAATCTAAAATAACGAGAGTTGTTAGGTTGAATATCTAGATTACGAAATTGAGAGATTTCACACCTTTGTTATGAAAGCGTTAATCTTTAAAATCGAAAGATAAAAGATTGATAGACGAACTTTTCTAAGAGATTAGAAGTTCATACCTTTGATAGGTGAATCACAATTTTTGTTAAATCACCACAAGATAATCTAAAGTAGAAATTGAGGGTTGCGGGATCGGTGGATCATTGCTTGTTCGTTGTTAAATTAATTGAGAAAAATCGTTTGTCTTTGTCTTGCTTTCGTTTTCATCGTAGTAATCGTAGTAAGTTTATTGTAGTTTTAGTTATAAAATAGAAATATTACTTAATCCGGTTCGTAACTATCTTTCCCGGCTTTGGATTGACAACCCTCTCATTCCGTTTATTGTTTTCGTTTTTAATTTCGTTTTGTTTTATTTTCCGTGACAAACTTTCGAAAAATTAAGAACTAGACCAACCCCGATTCCCCGTGATTCGACTCCGGTATTAATTGCTATACTACGATCCCCGCACTGCACTTGGGGTATACCGGATTTATAAATTTATTACTTGTTACTTTTCAATGATAAAATCCGAGACAAGTTTTTGGCGCCGTTGCCGGGGAATCGGTACGGTCATGTCTAGTTTTTGTTAATTTTTCTAAAGTTGTTCGTAGTAGGTAGTTTTCCCGTCAACGGAACCAAAAACAAGTTTTTGGCGCCGTTGCCGGGGAATCGTTTTGGTTATCTAGTTTTTATTAGTTTTTCTATTTTTGTTACCAAGTTTTTCGTAGTAGTTCTTTTATCAAAAAAAAAAAAAAAAAAAAATAAAAATAAAAAGAAAACCAAGGAACACGTTTCAATCGTCGAGGTTGGGTGATGGATTCTCGGTGAATCCCACTCTGCGGAAGCATAAGGAATAAAAAATCCCGAAACCTCGTGATTTAGGTGTTGGTGTTCGAACCGGTTTATGAAAACTCAAAGTAAAAAAAGGGTCATACAATCTTCTATCTAGGATTGAGGACATGGATGAACAAAGTCGAGATAGCCATGCTTTGCGTGCGGCGGATGGCGGCTCTTATGATGTTGCGCAATCCTATGAATCGGACCCGTCTTTTCCTCGAACTCTCAAGTTCGTTCGTGGAAGATGTTGTCAACCCGGCCATGCGATTGGCCGGTGTCGGCTTTTTCCACTTCTTATCAAGTTAATACTATCCAAAATCAGGGACAGTATAGTCCAGTCATATGCCAGCTATGTGACAATGTGGGACATACTTCTCCTTTCTGTCCTATGGGTGGACATAGCGTTTTCAGTGGCCAGCAATATCAGGGGTTTAACAATCAGTTCTCTGGCTACAACAATTTTCCAAATCAGGGTTTCAATTTTCGAGTCCGAATTTCTATCAAAACCCAAACTTCAGTCAGAACCAAAATATCAATTTTTCCAATCAAAGTTGGTCTGACCAATCTTTTCCACAACACTATCATAACTCTCAAGGACCCTCTCAATCTATTGATCTTGAAGCTAAATTGGAGCTCCAATCCTTTCAGAGGGAGCTCCAATCCTTTCAGAGGGAGCAAAATGATACTATCCAACGCCTTTTTGGTAGGCTTGCGGATATTAGGCAAATGGCTCAAGACCAAGGCATTGACCTAGCTCCCCCACTCCCTTATGATAGAGAAGAGGCTAGTGCTATGAATTTAGGATCCGACATTCAACTTAGTGAAGTAGAAGTGTCAAGCTTCCCTCCTACATGGTGTGATGCTGAAGATGGTTGTCCTAAGATAGATCCGACATTAGAGATGGTTGAAGATGTTGATGAGCAAAAATGTGAAGAAATACACCCGGTGTTGGAGAATATAGAGGACAATGTGCCTAAATTAGAGATAAGTCACCCGGAGGAAGTCACATTTGAGGAGCCATTGAAGCCAAAGAGTATTGAGGTGGTTGTGGATAAGAAAGTGAGCGAGAAAGAAGTTATCTTCCCACTTGATCACTATATCATGAACTGGGAGGTGGAGGTTCCTAATCCCGTTCTTCTTTTATTGGGAAGATACTTCATTAAAATACTTCGAGTCAAAGGTTCGTTAATTTCCTATGAAGGTGAGATGGATGGCTTGTATGCGTAATATTCGTTGAGGAATCATGTAAGAAAAACTTATCCATTTGATAATGGATAGTGAAAAGGAGAGTTAGTCTTTTACCGGTCGGACATTAAAGAACTGGATGTTTTTGTTTTAGATAAGATAGTTTTATTTCCTGCTAAAATATATATATATATATATATATATATATATATATATATATATATATATATATATATATATATATATATATATATAAAAAAAACGCAACTAAGTCCCAGGATGAATGTTTGAATATCATTAAAGAGGGAACGATTAGGTGGTTATCCGAAAATCCCGAGGTAGTAACAAAGAGTTCAAATACATCATTTCTTAGGACTTAGGTTGTTGAACCCTTGAGGATCCGGGTATAAAAGACTCAATACTCTTTCATACATTTCATTTTATGATCTACTCTCGTTTCCAACATGAATTTATGACTTGACTATGATATTTGCTCATGTGATATTCTCTATGATACATATATGCTTAGATGTTCTGTGCTTTACCCGTGTGGGTTATTTTTCCATCTAAAGCTTTTATGAGAGTGACCATATATATATTGCCTATCGAATTTTCTGACGTGACAGGGCCATTTTCTTATTATTCCCATATCCCTATTCGATGTTTTGGCACGAGGACCATGTCCCGTGTTTGCTTTGTGTTGGTTGTTTTTTGTTTTGGTATAGGGATTCGGATCGTGCTTTCTCATGGCTGTTACGGGATTCGATAGCATCTTTCTGCCTGGTTTATAAGCTAAGTCTTCCTCTCTATCTCATTTACACTCTGAGAATAATGCAAAATCGTAAGTGGGGGGTAGAGTCTGGTTGGTTTAGAAATGGCAGTAAGTGTTTAAACTCTTAGTTTTTGGATCTTTTTCGAGCATAAATGAGTTGAATATAATGAATTGTATAAGGTATATATTTCATGGATTTGAAGATATAATGATCAATTTGATATGTATAACTAATTTGAACCGTAAGTACATTTTAACCCCTAATTTATTTGTGTAACATGAATTGATTGTTCACGTAAGCCTTTGACATTGAAGCGAAAATTTTAAACTCGTATCCATTCGGTATCCTAGTGGTTATTCTAGAGACGATTGCGGTAACTTAGTACCTAACTTTTGAACGTGTACTTGTGAATATCCGAAGGTTTGAATGTGATAGAAAGGATATAAGTTAAGTGGAATAAAAAGAAAAATACCAAATCAAGATGAATTATATATATGTTGGTTGTAGCTACCAATGATTTGAGTGCGGTAGGGCGTTATCACGAAACGTCCTATACCACTATGAGGTTTAAAAGCTCCCGACCGCTGATGATAGTAGTCCGGCTAGGGTGTTATCACGAAACATCCTATTGCGGGAATGAAGGCATATGCTACACATGTGAAATTAAGTCCAAACTAGGGTGTTATCACGAAACATCCTATTGCTTTGGAATGAATTAAGCATGGTTAAAAACTTAGTTATCTTCGACTATCCCAAGTATAAAGTGAATGATATGCTTTAGGGATTATCCTAATAAGTACACGAGAGGACTTTGTGTGGAACTCATTCTTGCCTTTACCTAGGAAAATCATTAGGGACGTGTCGAATGGATATTTGTGTGTATTGCTTGAATTATTCAAGAGAGGATAGTGGAAATTGAAAAGGCTTGTCACACACACACTCGTTATACATATATATTAAGGTTAACGTGTGGTTATGATTCGATCGGTTGTATTATCTCGGTTGTCCCTTATATCTTATCTTTTCGTGAATTTTGTCCCTCATTCATTTTGTTTTATCACTTGTTTTGCTCGAGGACGACCAAAAGCTAAGTGGGGGGTTTGTGATGACGGAAAAATTCACCGTTATTATTATAACATTTCACCCCACTTTTGATACCATTTTGAGCATTTATGTATCAAATCAAGTCATTAATTTATAGGTTTTATCTAATTATATAAATAGTAAGTCTTATATAAAATATCGTGTTTTTATGTGTTTTTACTAGTTTTTGTACCGGTTTAGTAACCGGAGTGTCGTGTCGGATTTACGTTTGGTATTTTGGTGGTTCATTGCGGGATTATACATTGACCAAGATTCCACGTAACGACATGTTTTGAGTCTAAAAGATGTTTTTAGAGGGTTAGAAGAAGGTGCCACAAGCTTACGAGTTCAAAAGGGTCGTTTTTCCTAAGTACTTGAATCGTTACATATTTTCGACGGAGATTTGACCCAGCTTAGAGGCATTTTCAAGGGATGACTTCTTAATGAAAGTTGTAGATCTTCACATAAGCTTTCCAACGCACTTTGAATCACGTCAATTGGAGTTCTACAACTCAAGTTATGGTCAAGTGGCTAATCGATTCGTATCAGTAAAATGTCGTAAAACGACACGTAATGGAAATGGCTCATCAAAACGACATTTTCTGAAGAAGTTTCCTTAATAAAAGTTGTATATCTTCAAGAAAGCTTTCCAATGGATTTTGAATCAAGTCAATCGGACTTCTACAACTCAAATGGTGGTCAAGTGGCTAATTGATTCAATTTCGTAAAAATGTCGCAAAAACGCTCGGAGGAACACGAGGTACTCAAGAAGACGTTTTCTGAAGAAGAGTCCTTCATGAAAGTTGTAGAGTTTCTCGAGACCGTAATTTTGGCATTTCGTTTGCAATTTTTGGAGGTCTACAACTCAAGATATGAATTTTAGAAGTTTTAATCCAATATATGTCAAATCATCCGAAGATTTGGATAGAATCGCTTAGGATTTGCACCGGATCGATCCGGCCTTTTCCCGGATCGATCCGGCCTTGGCAAATTTCCCTATAAATAGGCTCAACTTCAACAGAATCCTTGCCCATGCTTCGGCCAATTTCTTTTCTTTCTTGTTTGTAGTAGTAATATATATATATATATCTAATTTCTTTTCCTTTAGTTTGTTTCATTTTTTTTTTCTTTATAATATCTAGCTATATCTATCTATCTATATATATATATACATATATATATTTATCTAACTATATTTATATATACATCTATACGTATATCTATATATCTATATTAGTATCTATATATATATATATATATATATCTATAGATCTTAGTATCTATATTTATGTATCTATATACATATATATAGATCTATATACTTATATACTTTATATATATACTTATAGACTTATATATATATATGTATAAAAAATAATAATACCGTAGTATTGTTGTAATGCTCGGGAAATTATCAAAATATCGTTGTTGTTAAAGTCATAGCTATTTCCGGAGAATACGACCTATGAATCAACAGTTGAAATCTGAAATGATTTCAAGCAATCATACGATGATGAGAGGCTAAAGCACGTTGGAACAAGCTTTGTGAAACCGATTCTTAGCAACATCTCGATTTCGAATTTGGATTATCTTGTAAGTTTTAATAAAAATTGTATCTTTTCTATGTTTTGATTATTGATTATGCAATTTAAATCGAGAGATGGTTGTTTTGATGTTTAACGTTTGACGAGAGTCGTTGTTAAACCTTAGATCACCGTAGTAAAGATTGGATTTTTAATCTAATTAACGAGAGTTGTTAGGTTGAATATCTAGATTGCGAAATTGAGAGATTTCACACCTTGTTATGAAAGCGTTAATCTTCAAAATCGAAAGATAAAAGATTGATAGACGAACTTTTCTAAGAGATTAGAGTTCATACCTTTGTTAGGTGAATCACAATTTTTGTTAAATCACCACAAGATAATCTAAAGTAGAAATTGAGGGTTGCGGGACTCGGTGGATCATTGCTTGTTCGTTGTTAAATTAATTGAGAAAAATCGTTTGTCTTTGTCTTGCTTCGTTTTCATCGTAGTAATCGTAGTAAGTTTATTGTAGTTGTAGTTATAAAATAGAATTATATTAGTTAATCCGGTTCGTAACTATCTTTCCCGGCTTTGGATTGACAACCCTCTCATCCAGTTTATTATTTTCGTTTTTAATTTCTGTTTTGTTTTATTTTCCGTGACAAACTTTCGAAAAATTAAGAACTAGACCAACCCCGATTCCCTGTGATTCGACTCCGGTATTAGTTGCTATACTACGATCCCTGCACTTGGGGTATACCGGATTTATAAATTTATTACTTGTTACTTTTCATTGATAAAATCCGAGACAAGTTTTTGGCGCCGTTGCCGGGGAATCGGTACGGTCATCTGGTTCTTTATTAATTTTTCTAAAGTTGTTCGTTTTTGTTTTTCGTAGGTAGTTTTCCCGTCAACGGAACCAAAAACAAGTTTTGGCGCCGTTGCCGGGGAATCGTTTTGGTTATCTAGTTTTTATTAGTTTTTCTATTTTTGTTACCAAGTTTTTCGTAGGTAGTTCCTCTCTGTTGTCTTGTTTACATAAAAAAAATAAAAAAAATAAAAAATAAAAAGAAAACCAAGGAACACGTTTCAATCGTCGAGGTTGGGTGATGGATTCTCGGTGAATCCCACTGCGGAAGCATAAGGAATAAAAAATCCCGAAACCTCGTGATTTAGGTGTTGGTGTTCGAACCGGTTTATGAAAACTCAAAGTAAAAAGGGGTCATACAATCTTCTATCTAGGATTGAGGACATGGATGAACAAAGTCAGATAGCCATGCTGCAGCAGCAGGTGGCAGCTCTTATGATGTTGCGCAATCCTATGAATCAGACCCAGTCTTTTCCTCAGAACTCTCAAGTTCTGTTCTGTGGAAGATGTTGTCAACCTGGCCATGCGATTGGCCAGTGTCAGCTTCTTTCCACTTCTGCATATCAAGTTAATACTATCCAAAATCAGGGACAGTATAGTCCAGTCATATGCCAGCTATGTGACAATGTGGGACATACTTCTCCTTTCTGTCCTATGGGTGGACATAGCGTTTTCAGTGGCCAGCAATATCAGGGGTTTAACAATCAGTTCTCTGGCTACAACAATTTTCCAAATCAGGGTTTCAATTTTCAGAGTCCGAATTTCTATCAAAACCCAAACTTCAGTCAGAACCAAAATATCAATTTTTCCAATCAAAGTTGGTCTGACCAATCTTTTCCACAACACTATCATAACTCTCAAGGACCCTCTCAATCTATTGATCTTGAAGCTAAATTGGAGCTCCAATCCTTTCAGAGGGAGCTCCAATCCTTTCAGAGGGAGCAAAATGATACTATCCAACGCCTTTTTGGTAGGCTTGCGGATATTAGGCAAATGGCTCAAGACCAAGGCATTGACCTAGCTCCCCCACTCCCTTATGATAGAGAAGAGGCTAGTGCTATGAATTTAGGATCCGACATTCAACTTAGTGAAGTAGAAGTGTCAAGCTTCCCTCCTACGGTGTGATGTCAAGATGGTTGTCCTAAGATAGATCCGACATTAGAGATGGTTGAAGATGTTGATGAGCAAAAATGTGAAGAAATACACCCGGTGTTGGAGAATATAGAGGACAATGTGCCTAAATTAGAGATAAGTCACCCGGAGGAAGTCACATTTGAGGAGCCATTGAAGCTAAAGAGTATTGAGGTGGTTGTGGATAAGAAAGTGAGCGAGAAAGAAGTTATCTTCCCACTTGATCACTATATCATGAACTGGGAGGTGGAGGTTCCTAATCCCGTTCTTCTTTTATTGGGAAGATACTTCATAAAAGTACTTCAAGTCATGGTTCAGTTAATTTCCTATGAAGGTGAGATGGATGGCTTGTATGCAGAATATTCGTTGAGGAATCATGTAAGAAAAACTTATCCATTTGATAATGGATAGTGAAAAGGAGAGTTAGTCTTTTACCGATCGGACATTAAAGAACCGGATGTTTTTGTTTTGGATAAGATAGTTTTATTTCCTGCTAAAAAAATCTATATAAAAAAAAAAAACGCAACTAAGTCCCAGGATGAATGTTTGAATATCATTAAAGAGGGAACGATTAGGTGGTTATCCGAAAATCCCGAGGTATAACAAAGAGAAACATTCAAATACATCATTTCTAGGACTTAGGTTGTTGAACCCTTGAGGATCTGGGTATAAAAGACTCAATACTCTTTCATACATTTCATTTTATGATCTACTCTGTTTCCAACATGAATTTATGACTTGACTATGATATTTGCTCATGTGATATTCTCTATGATACATATATGCTTAGATGTTCTGTGCCTTACCCGTGTGGGTTATTTTTCCATCTAAAGCTTTTATGAGAGTGACCATATATATATTGCCTATCGAATTTTCTGACGTGACAGGGCCATTTTCTTATTATTCCCATATCCCTATTCGATGTTTTGGCACGAGGACCATGTCCCGTGTTTGCTTTGTGTTGGTTGTTTTTTGTTTTGGTATAGGGATTCGGATCGTGCTTTCTCATAGCTGTTACGGGATTCGATAGCATCTTTCTGCCTGGTTTATAAGCTAAGTCTTCCTCTCTATCTCATTTACACTCTGAGAATAATGCAAAATCGTAAGTGGGGGGTAGAGTCTGGTTGGTTTAGAAATGGCGTAAGTGTTTAAACTCTTAGTTTTTGGATCTTTTTCGAGCATAAATGAGTTGAATATAATGAATTGTATAAGGTATATATTTCATGGATTTGAAGATATAATGATCAATTTGATATGTATAACTAATTTGAACCGTAAGTACATTTTAACCCCTAATTTATTTGTGTAACATGAATTGATTGTTCACGTAAGCCTTTGACATTGAAGCGAAAATTTTAAACTGTATCCATTCAGTATCCTAGTGGTTATTCTGAGACAGTTGCAGTAACTTAGTACCTAACTTTTGAACGTGTACTGTGAATATCTGAAGGTTTGAATGTGATAGAAAGGATATAAGTTAAGTGGAATAAAAAGAAAAATACCAAATCAAGATGAATTATATATATGTTGGTTGTAGCTACCAATGATTTGAGTGCGGTAGGGCGTTATCACGAAACGTCCTATACCACTATGAGGTTTAAAAGCTCCCGACTGCCTGATGATAGTAGTCCAGCTAGGGTGTTATCACGAAACATCCTATTGCTGGGAATGAAGGCATATGCTACACATGTGAAATTAAGTCCAGCTAGGGTGTTATCACGAAACATCCTATTGCTGGGAATGAATTAAGCATGGTTAAAAACTTAGTTATCTTCTGACTATCC
Organism: Gentiana straminea; assembly: GCA_036785695.1. Lineage (NCBI taxonomy): Eukaryota > Viridiplantae > Streptophyta > Magnoliopsida > Gentianales > Gentianaceae > Gentiana > Gentiana straminea. Next base: position 5,841,263 of record JAVUPR010000299.1, on the reverse strand, counting down.
CCAGTATAAACTGAATGATATGCTTTAGGGATTATCCTAATAAGTACACGAGAGGACTTTGTGTGGAACTGTTACTGCCTTTACCTAGGAAAATCATTAGGACTGTCTGAATGGATATTTGTGTGTATTGCTTGAATTATTCAAGAGAGGATAGTGGAAATTGAAAAGGCTTGTCACACACACACTCTGTTATACATATATATTAAGGTTAACGTGTGGTTATGATTCGATCGGTTGTATTATCTCGGTTGTCCCTTATATCTTATCTTTTCGTGAATTTTGTCCCTCATTCATTTTGTTTTATCACTTGTTTTGCTCGAGGACGACCAAAAGCTAAGTGGGGGGTTTGTGATGACGGAAAAATTCACTTGTTATTATTATAACATTTCACCCCACTTTTGATACCATTTTGAGCATTTATGTATCAAATCAAGTCATTAATTTATAGGTTTTATCTAATTATATAAATAGTAAGTCTTATATAAAATATCGTGTTTTTATGTGTTTTTACTAGTTTTTGTACCGGTTTAGTAACCGGAGTGTCGTGTCGGATTTACGTTTGGTATTTTGGTGGTTCATTGCGGATTATACATTGACCAAGATTCCACGTAACGACATGTTTTGAGTCTAAAAGATGTTTTTAGAGGGTTAGAAGAAGGTGCCACAAGCTTACGAGTTCAAAAGGGTCGTTTTTCCTAAGTACTTGAATCGTTACATATTTTCGACGGAGATTTGACCCAGCTTAGAGGCATTTTCAAGGGATGACTTCTTAATGAAAGTTGTAGATCTTCACATAAGCTTTCCAACGCACTTTGAATCACGTCAATTGGAGTTCTACAACTCAAGTTATGGTCAAGTGGCTAATCGATTCGTATCAGTAAAATGTCGTAAAACGACACGTAATGGAAATGGCTCATCAAAACGACATTTTCTGAAGAAGTTTCCTTAATAAAAGTTGTATATCTTCAAGAAAGCTTTCCAATGGATTTTGAATCAAGTCAATCGGACTTCTACAACTCAAATGGTGGTCAAGTGGCTAATTGATTCAATTTCGTAAAAATGTCGCAAAAACGCTCGGAGGAACACGAGGTACTCAAGAAGACGTTTTCTGAAGAAGAGTCCTTCATGAAAGTTGTAGAGTTTCTCGAGACCGTAATTTTGGCATTTCGTTTGCAATTTTTGGAGGTCTACAACTCAAGATATGAATTTTAGAAGTTTTAATCCAATATATGTCAAATCATCCGAAGATTTGGATAGAATCGAGTTAGGATTTGCACCGGATCGATCCGGCCTTTTCCCGGATCGATCCGGCCTTGGCAAATTTCCCTATAAATAGGCTCAACTTCAACAGAATCCTTGCCCATGCTTCGGCCAATTTCTTTTCTTTCTTGTTTGTAGTAGTAATATATATATATATATCTAATTTCTTTTCCTTTAGTTTGTTTCATTTTTTTTTTTTCTTTATAATATCTAGCTATATCTATCTATCTATATATATATATACATATATATATTTATCTAACTATATTTATATATACATCTATACGTATATCTATATATCTATATTAGTATCTATATATATATATCTATAGATCTTAGTATCTATATTTATGTATCTATATACATATATATAGATCTATATACTTATATACTTTATATATATACTTATAGACTTATATATATATATGTATAAAAAATAATAATACCGTAGTATTGTTGTAATGCTCGGGAAATTATCAAAATATCGTTGTTGTTAAAGTCATAGCTATTTCCGGAGAATACGACCTATGAATCAACAGTTGAAATCTGAAATGATTTCAAGCAATCATACGATGATGAGAGGCTAAAGCACGTTGGAACAAGCTTTGTGAAACCGATTCTTAGCAACATCTCGATTTCGAATTTGGATTATCTTGTAAGTTTTAATAAAAATTGTATCTTTTCTATGTTTTGATTATTGATTATGCAATTTAAATCGAGAGATGGTTGCTATTTGATGTTTAACGTTTGACGAGAGTCGTTGTTAAACCTTAGATCACCGTAGTAAAGATTGGATTTTTAATCTAATTAACGAGAGTTGTTAGGTTGAATATCTAGATTGCGAAATTGAGAGATTTCACACCTTGTTATGAAAGCGTTAATCTTCAAAATCGAAAGATAAAAGATTGATAGACGAACTTTTCTAAGAGATTAGGAGTTCATACCTTTGTTAGGTGAATCACAATTTTTGTTAAATCACCACAAGATAATCTAAAGTAGAAATTGAGGGTTGCGGGACTCGGTGGATCATTGCTTGTTCGCTGTTAAATTAATTGAGAAAAATCGTTTGTGCTGTCTTGCTTCGTTTTCATCGTAGTGACTGTAGTAAGTTTATTGTAGTTGTAGTTATAAAATAGAATTATATTAGTTAATCCGGTTCGTAACTATCTTTCCTGGCTTTGGATTGACAACCCTCTGTCCAGTTTATTGTTTTCGTTTTTAATTCTGTTTTGTTTTATTTTCCGTGACAAACTTTCGAAAAATTAAGAACTAGACCAACCCCGATTCCCTGTGATTCGACTCCGGTATTAGTTGCTATACTACGATCCCTGCACTTGGGGTATACCGGATTTATAAATTTATTACTTGTTACTTTTCATTGATAAAATCCGAGACAGTGGTACAATCCGATGTGAATTCTGCTTCAACAACAGCATATGTCTTTGCGTCAGTGTCGGTTTACATACCCTGACCTCACCGACCATTCTAAGCGTGGCTTAAAAGCTCTTAGATTTCCATTCTCGTCTTTAGGGGACCTTTCATACACTGATTTTGGAAGGGTCTGACGCCCATATCTCCGCTCTTACTACCCCTCGAGGAAAGATGCGCAATATTTTGGCTTTGTTCAAACTCACTATATATATATATATATATATATATATATATATATATATATATATATATATATATATATATATATATATATATATATGAGAAATTGTTTTACTTACAAAATATCTAGAGTACGAGCGTAAGGCCAAGAGCCTATTCAATGTCATCTTCCTTGTCCTCTTCGATTTCTATTACTCGTACAACAACTTTGGCGACCAAGAGCACCGCTTTATTCCCCTTCATGTTTAGATGCTTCGTGTCTTGCTCGATGCAAATAATAGCCCTACTTCCACTTAGTTCATACTACCCGATCTCGCTTACTTGCCTGCTGGCTTTCCTTGTTGGGATTTCTTTCCTTTCTAAGATTTAACTAGAGAGTATGATGCCCACGTTCTCTAACTAATTGCTACCCAAGCACACTAATCGTGCTCAATAAATAATTGAGGGGATTGCTTACTCGATATAGCCTAAGGAGGACTTAACTAAGAATCCTATCCTAAGTCGGGGTAAAAACAAAACGGAGTTCATAGTCTCTATGAGTAGGATTGATAAAGGACCACTCTGTATAGGTGATGTGGAGAACCGATTCCTATATCTGTTAACCGAAAGGCTAACGATAAGCTTTTGTCTAGTGTATACTTTTTTCTATAATAGCTTGCCAAGAGCTAACACATCTATGTCTTTCTCGATCTTAGGCTACCGGTATTTGGCCTACGGCTCGGGGCAAAGCTTAATTGATCATTGACTGAGACTGGCATGCTTTAAGCTTCTAGCTTTCTAATAATCTCTTATAGTATATAGTCTGAGACTCTTCTTACTCTTATTATACTCTTTCTTCTTCTAGAATGAAATTTTATGCTATTAGATCTAATAGTCTAAGGAAAGGAAAATATTTGGTGTAGGGGACCCTACAAAGTGAAAGTAAAAGTCCTATCACTTCGTGTAGCGATCGATGATGAACTCACTCACCAAGATCAAAATAAACAAATAGAATCTATGTTGGCTCAGCTCGATGAAAATAGGCTACATGCAGGCAAATGCTTGTGCCTACCAGCTACGACTCTCTAAAGCCTATGAAGGTGATAGAGAGATCTTGATTTGGTTCTCAGAAAGATCTCAATTGGCTGCTGGCTCGAATGGTTGAGAGCAGCAAACAAGTTACATACCTAATTAACCATCCTTATGTTACAGTTACAATGACAATCAGTCTGGGGTCGTGGTAGGGAAAAGATAATTCTTTATGTCGAATACTTTGAATTTTCTCTCCTTATCAGTCGAGTCAGATTATAAGTTCATTCCATACCGGACCAGACCGGAATAGGGTTCTATACATTCTCAGTATGAGAAGGGGTCATTCGAGCGCATTTAAATAGATACTCTATTTACATGTGGATCCCTATTTCCTTACATTCCATTTAGGATTAGGAATAGGCGTAATCGGACTTGCTTTTTACACACCTCTCCTTATTTGGGACCCTATTCATCTCTTTGAGCTTATATGGAATCGAGAAATAGGTTTGATTGTCCATCTTTTTGATATATCTAAGGCATTCTCCGGATAATTCAAATCGAAGCAATTGGGACAAAACAAGAGCATTTCGTTCCATTTTTAGTCAAACAGTGAGGAAATTCTATTAGTAATGAAAAAGGGGGTTGAGGGGGTCCGTATATGTTGTTCAGGTTGATTAGAAGGTGCAGAAATAGCTAGAACTGAATGCGGAAAGTATGGAAAAACGTCTCGTAATGTATTTAACCAGAAAATAGATGGAGTTAGCCGGGGCTTCTTCCTCGAGTCATGTCATGATGGTGCACTCGACGAAAGATCTTTACAAGCGGCATTGCCCTTCTTCACTCACGCGATATTGCTGGATCGGGCTTTCGCCCTTTGTCCAAGATTCCCCACTGCTGCCCCCCGCGGGGGAAAGTTGAGTATCTCTGGAAAAGAGGTAGGCCTTAAGTTCTAGCTTAGACTAAAGAGTTGTAGCTTTTCTTTCTGAAAGAGTCATTTTCTCGTTATTAGAGAGAAGCAGAAGCCTTAGAATGGAGCATGATGGGTTGGTATTACTAATATATTAGATACTACCGATTGAGATTACTTGCTATCTCCTTCGAAGACAACCAGCTGACCTTCAAGGGCAGCCACATCCACAATGTCAGAACTCTGATGGCGATCTGGAGATCTAAGGGACTGCACAATAGGATCCAGGCCGTCCCTGGGGTTGTGTTCTACAGATTTCTCAACCTGGTTTTTGTGTTTGGAGCCCTCCCCCTAACGCATGCGTTGGATCACCATTGCGGAGACGGAAATCATGGCTCCAGGATAAAGCCCTAAACATCAATAAAAAAATTATCTTTGTTTTTTTGTGTGCATATCTTCTTTTCTTTGTTCGAGAGCTTGATGAAGACGTGCCTTGGATCTAACAGAGTGATCTTTCGATCTTGGTAAGCCAGTTCTCCCTGCTCAACTAAGAAAAGTGAACACGAAGCTTCGTGTTTGTTTTTCTTCAAACCCCCAATCCGCTCTCGCTCGCCGCTACTAACGGGGTCTCGGTTGATTTCCCTTCCTTTAGCTACTCAGATGTTTCAGTTTGTTAAGTTTGAAACGTTCATATCACTTTTCGTTCATTTCCACCACGAAAACATAGCCGCCATAAGATAATAAAAAGCAGCTAGAAGCACTCGCTTTACGCAAGTCGCTCGGTAGAGGTGCGAAGCTAGTGTAGCGAAGCGAAGCGAGCGAGTGGAATACTTACCTATGAAATTTGAATTGATGCATCTGAGTTATTATAAACTTGGGCCTATGATTTGGCATTTTCCCAATTCAAGTAATTTTTTTAAACACATTGTATTAGGAACAATGATACTGGCACAACGAAAATACACAACCAATCGACACAACGATGATCTACACCATTGATCATTGTTGGGACCTAGATCAATCAATCTAGGTCCCAACAATGATCAATGGTGTAGATTATCGTTGTGTCGATTTATTGTGTATTTTCGTTGTGGTTGTATCATTTCTCTTGTATTAGTGGTCTATAATTTGGGTCTTTATCAACTCAACATTATATTAGGTCGGTTGTGATTGGATCTACACGGATTTTTATGCGAAATATGTAATTTCGGGCCCTCCAGGACTATTGGGCCTTCGGCCAATGCCTCATCCGCCTATGTATTGGGCCGACTTTGATAGTAGCAAAAAACTAAGGCAGATGCACGGAATATTTTTAGTTCAAATTTAAAATTACAAACTATATTTAACCTCGCTTTATAAGAAATATTCTAATTTAATTAGATATTTATACGACCAGATATTATTTTGGTCAACATAATGATTGTTTGATTTATTTACGACAAAGCCAATGATTAGATTTCACTAATCGGTAGAAATCATTTATCGACTATTATAAGTAAAATTGCATTTGGTTATGTGGTCTAACCTATATAAATCTGCGATATCATTAATCTAGGGCATTCCTAAGTTGGACATATTCAACATCAAACTAGAAACATCAACTGTCCAACTTAAAACGCGACAATGTTTTGAAAACCAAAATATCTCAAACTAATTATTTCAACTCCAAAGTCTCAACCCAAAGTAACATCTAAAATAAATGTTCCAAAAGTTGAGTAATAAAAACGAATTATAAACTCAAAGCCTCTCTAGCCGTCACGAGCTCATTCCTCGTAATAAACATCATTCTCTATACCTGCATCCCCTTCTCGGGGTGAGGTATAAACATACAAATAAAGGGGTGAGTACATAATCACTTAGTTGTCAGCAAAGTGTGACTTAAACTCTATATTTGGTAAAACTAATTTGGGTCAGCTGAGGATGATGGTTAACTAAGTAAGAGTGTTCAATGGGAGTCGGGGTTTTAGTGTTTAAGGGGGGTGATGGTAGGATTAAGCACTATTAATTATCATAATTAATTATCTAATTAAAAGTAATATATCCAAACGAGGACAACGGTCCAAGCAGTTAACCAGAGCTTTTATGGTTCACTTAGCACAATTAGATCTGGGGATTTGCATTACGGAGCATCAATCACGTTTAGATAGTGATCATATTAAAACCATACCATTTGCCGGTGACAAATGGGATAAGGGAAATCACACACTGATAGTGTGATAAAATATTATATAGGTACGTAATAATGTTTGGTTCATATAAAGATCAATGAAATATCACTAAATGATTACGTAAGATTTATCGGTCTTTCCTGTGTTTGTTACGGTGTTAAAAGTTTACAGTTTGCGCTTTGTGTTGATTGGAAAGACCCTATGCCATATTGGTATAACATTTAATCACATTTAATTAGTGATTAAATTATGGAAAATAAATGATTAAAATTGTTTGTATTTGAATTTGTTGTACTTTCGTGTCACACATAAACGAAAGCATGAGCCACAAATGAGGAAGGACAGGAGGAAAAGTGGAGAAGTTTCCCAAAATGATAGAGTTCATCCTTCACGAAGCCTCTAAGATGAATATGACCCGAGTAATCCTTCACACATCCTCATGAGCAAAACGCTGAACGGAAAGTAAATATTGGATGAGGAAGGAGTAAGCAAAATATTGCGAAGAACAAATGAGTGAGTAGGCGTATGTAGGGTACGTGGAAGTACCAACATGAGAAATTTCCATATCAGTACCAATGGTGACATGGACATTGTCAAGTCCATTGTAAGAAGCCGGAGGAGTATAAAAATGTTAGGGCTGAGGGGTGGAAGAAGGAACAAAATCGCGTGCAAACCTGTGCCAGCAAGAGATAACCATGTGGCATGCAAGATGGGCTAATTATTGCAAGTAAGCTTGATAATATTAATGGGGTTGGAAGAATTAAAGGAGGGATATGGAGAAGGAGAGGCGATAGTGGTTGTAGAGGATGGAGATGAGGAGGTGGAATCCATGGGAGGAAAAGTACTAGGTTGCGTTTTTTTTAGAACGGGGGATGGGAAGGGTTGGGGATATCGGCAGAAGGAGGAAGAGGGATGAGGAGTTGGGTGTGTAATTTTTTTGGTGTGAGAATGAAAAACATAAAGAAAGGAGGGGAGGAGGGCTGATCGGCGGGTGAAGGAAGAATGATATTTGGGACGGCTTTAGCCGATGGCGCCAATATTGAATGATTTTCTAGTACAATAGAGAAATATATAAATAGGATACAAGGGACTTAAATAACAAGAACCATAAAGTGAATTGAAAAATTAACTCGACTCGTCTCAGGGAAAATCTAATGTGCCCTAACATTATGTTTGATGAATGTCTAAGAGAGGTTATGAATCAAACTAAGCTCTCTAATCCTTCCTATCTTGATTTACATCTGTTTTAGGTTAGCTTGCCCACTTTCGATAACGACCCAAACCATATGCAATGCTAATTAAATTGGTCATAAGCCGCTTGGCACGTCCACATCTCGTGATCAAATGCACACGTAAGACTTACGGAAAGTCGCATCATACAAAAAACGAAAGATAAAGAAATAAACACATCAGAATGCATGGAAAACAAAACATTCATTTTAAGCAGCACTGATCAGACTCAGAAGTGTACGGATGGAACAATATGAAGAACCCAGAACCTAGCTCTGGCACACGAACGGTGGTCAAGTCATACTGTCGGTAGGGCTAAACTCCTGAAATTACGTCTCCTGTTACTATATTATCCACTACTCCAAAACGACAAACGAATGCTCCAAAAGTTGCCATTATAAATCCCAAAATCTCCAAACTGCAATTCCATCAAAATAAAAGAAATACGACTAACAACTATCTATTCCTCGAGCGACCAAAATGGAAAGACATGAATGTCGATCGTACTAGGGTGCACAACCCAAGAAATAAAGTAAAGTAAATGTACAATGTATTAACTAAAAAGTATAGGAACTCCTAGAACAAGATAGCTAAGAGACATAATAATGAGCATCTTCCACTCCCTCTTCACATGACTCCTCGTTTTCTATGTTATCTTCATCTGAAAATATTAAGGGGTGAACATGATGTCCCAATATAGAAAATATAATAAATATGGAACCATGGTAGTATCTGGGAAATACTCTCATAGTTCACTATTAATGCAAGTATACTTTCAAAATAACATATTCATAATTATACAATAATTAAAGGTGACATGCTAGGAATAGAGAATTGGAAATGGCATAATTCAACCCATCCTAACAATACTAATGTGTGATTGTAAATTATCTTATTTAATGTATTCCGTTAATTTCCCACTACTTAGTGATATGCACCGTTACGTATTACAGTCATGTATAACACATTATATACCGTTACGTATTGTAGTTATACACAATTTATCATATCCCCATTACTTATCTTGTCATACAATATTTATCATACATAACTATCAGACTTCCATTACCTTAAATAAATTACCGTGTGCAATGTGACCTATGTGAAATAAGGTGTCAGATGATTTAAAGGTATTACATCTTTGTCTTACCCACAAAAGGGGGCTTGTCATGTTTGCCATTACCCAAATATTAACTAATAATTAAATGAAAAGCTAACCGACCAGCTATTTATTTCGACGCGCATGTGGCATCTAAATACCGGCCCAACACCCACCCGAATTATATTAACCCTAAATTTGTTAAGGAAACGAAAAGATAGATCAACTTACCAAGTATGCAGATGAAACGACAATTAATGCTTCTGAGTGCCTTGATCCGCGTATGGTTGATCAACTACGAAGAATGATTTGATCGCGAAAGACGAATTTTTGAGAGGTGAAAAGTCGCCAATTTCATCGTTGCCTCTAGGGTTTGGAAAAGCAGAAAAGATGTAATGTAATATATAACAGTATATAATAAGAGACTTTTATAGCTGTTTCGGGGGTCGGGATTACCGACCCTTCTGTGCTGCTACCACACCTTCCGCACATTTTTGTTGTTGTTGTTGTTGTGTTGCTAAAAAGGGCAAAAATGACTCAAAAGCCATTCATTAAAATTCTGGGTATTACACTTTTATTACCTTTGGTTAATTGATTTTTGCAAGTGCAAATGTATGAAAACCCATAAGCACTTTTATGATTTGTTTGTATTGCTTTCTCAGATTAAGTGGAAGGACTACCAGGAGATTCTGGAGTCAAATGAAATGAGTGAACTTGTGTGGATGGTCACTTCTTGATGATGGTTGGATCATGCCATTTTTTTTTTTTTTTTTTTTTTTTTTTTTTTCACTCAGCTTCAAACTAAGCCTATTATTAAGTAATGATACACTAGTTGACATCCACACATGTATAATATAATTTTCATAACACATTCTACATTTCTATATCTGGGCATGATCATCTATCCTGCTTCTTTTTCCGCGGATTAAATGCTTAAACTGAAGAATCAGAAGAGTCAAACTCATGGTTGTATAAGGACACAATGTCCCATTCAACATCTCCGCATGCGCTTAGTATTGTCGATAGAATATAATCATCCAACTTAATACCTTCTGCTTGCATCCGGTACATAAGCTTGAAAGCCTCTTTGCACAAACCATTTTTGGCATAAACTGTGATCATAGCCTTCCTACAAACTAGATCTCGTTCGGTCATGCTGCTACCAAAGACCTGTGTTGCCTCTGAAACATGTCCGAACTTTCCATACATATGAATCAACGCGCTAGATACATAAGCGTTTGAAGATGCAGGGGACTTATTTATGGATGTGTGAATTGATTTCCCTTGACTGATATCATCCATGTTTGCACATGCTTTCAAAGCTGATGAATAGGTAAAATTGTTGGGTTCTATGCCTTCTCCCAACATTTCTCTCAAGTATTCGAGGGCTTCGTACTCGTGGCCAAGATTTGCACAACCAGATATCATTGCTGTCCATGAAACTACATCTTTAAGGGGCATGTCTTGGAGGACCTTGGATGCAGCAGAGTAATCTCCACAACGGCAGTAAAGCCAAACAAGGGCACTTCCGACATAAATATTGCACTTGTCGTGATTCTTGATAATTTGCGCATGGACTTCCTTTCCTGATGTTAAGACCCCAAGCAAACCGCACGCTCTAAGGATGCTTACCATAGTTAAGTTAGTGGCTTGTACCCTTTGCCTTTGCATCAAGTGAAAGACACTTAATGCCTCTTTGCCAAGTCCATTGCGAGCATATCCGCCGATAAGAGAGGTCCAAGTATAAGTGTTCCTCTTCGTCATTCCATCAAAAACTAGCCTAGAATCCTCCATTTCCCCGCACTTTGCATACATATCAACAAGGGAAGTCCCGACAAGGATATCCATTCCAAACCTTTTAATAATGGTCCCATGTAATGACCTCCCTAGTTTCAATTCTTCTTCTTCAGCACAAGCGTTTAAAAGGCTACACACCGTAAATTCGTTTGCTTCAACTCCGTCAAACAACATTCTGGAAAACATCCTGAATGCCTCCACGCCAAACCCCTGTTGAGAGTAACCGGTTATAATAGTTGTCCAACAAATCACATCCCGCTCTTCCATCCTATCAAACAAGCAAAGAGCCTGTTCCATATCGCCAAATTGCACATAAAAATGCAAAAGCGCAGTGTCCAAAATCATCCCTTTCAAACCACTCTTCAAAGCACATGCATGTATTTGCTTCCCCAGCTCAAAATCGAGTACCTTACCACACATTTGCACAAGACAGACAAAGGTTTTGGAATTCCACCAAAGCCCACTTTCAACAAACTCAAGAAAAAGCCTATGAGCTTCATGATCCAATCCAAATTTAACATACCCGTTTAGCATAGCAGTCCAAGACACAACAGTTCTCTCCGACATTTTATCAAACACCTTGCGAGCGTCAACTAACTCCCCAAATTTTACATATCCAGAAATCAAATTATTATCTAAAAATACGTATGAATCTTTCAGTTGCTTTAATAGCATTCCATGAATCTTTCTAATTTCTCTGACCCTAACACAAGATTGAACCCAATATGCAAATAATGGCAAGAAATCATCATTGCGGAATAAAGGGTCAACAGAATTGGCAATTTTATGATAATCTTTTTTGTTGAGCTTTTTGGAAACGCGATTAGAAGTGCGGTAGCCGTTTGAAAGTATCGGAATTTTGGATGCAAATATGGTGGCTTTCTTCTTGCGGCCATTGCTGATGTTATAAGAATATTTTCTGCACGATGCAGGGCTAAGTTCAGCTGTGTTGGATTGCTGAGAATGGGAAATGAGGCCAGAGTGGGGATGAAAGAAATGCGGTGAAGGGGATCCTGGAGAAAACATAGCCAGTACAAAGATAATTATTTCAAACCACTTTGCCGCCCTTATCTTTAGCTTCAATGGATGTCGTTGAAACTTGGCGCCTCCCTGGTAGCCAGGGCTGGAAAAAATTGTTGCCACTTGCCAAAGCAACTTTTCATATTTTTAATCTATTTCCCATGTTAACCTTACGAAGGGTGATTATGCTGTAACGGCCCCTGTTACAATAGATCATCTGATTATTATCACGTATACAAATAAACAAAATAGTGTTGTCTTTTTCTACACATGGGACAGTCATCCGACGGTTCATTTCAATCAGGAGCGGAAGCAATATCTCGGATAAGGGGGCAATAAAATTTTTAAAGATAAATAAAAAAATTATGAGGTGAAAACTATATGCATAGTATATAGATTAGTATATTTTTTCGAATCAAAGGGAAGCAGTTGCCCCCTTTATTTGTATGAAGGTCTGCCCTTGGTTCCAATAGAGACTACATGCATCAATGTTTCCCCCTTACAAATTGCCCCTTTTCATCACTGTCACCACAACATTCGACCTTTACATATATATATATATATATATATATATATATATATATATATATATATATATATATATAAGAAATGCGCGTGCGTTGCGCGTGTTAGTAAAATTGATATATTTAAATGAAATTAAACAACGTAATTTAACGTTATACATTGTTAAATACGTGTTTAACTTATAAAATAATAATATAGTGAATAATGATAACCTTGTATGAGTTGATGATCTCAATTGTGGAATAAATATCAATACAAAAAGAATCTAAACAATATAACATTATAACACGTCTATTGTTAAAACATAACATAAACAAGTTGAAGAATATAAAAATGGATACTGAAAAAATCTTTGGACATGTATGAGTGCTAGATTCAAAGGCAATCAGAGACCTCCAACAATTGTTTTTTGTAAACGGTCACAAAACATTCAGAAGGTTTAATTGGACCTCTCATCAAATGACAAGAGGTGAGAACCGAATATTTTCAGGTTGATATCATAAGCCCGGAAAATCTCCTTCATGGCAGCGTCGGTAAGGGATTATTCAATATCCTCCACTCCATGAAGTACTAACATCGCCTTACATGGGTTTGTACCTTTCTTTTGAGCGGGTTGGGGGCTTTCAGATGGACTCAAAACATTTGAAATTGAGGTACCGTGATATTCAATAGAAACCAGTGAGATTTCAGGTACCTAACCAGATGATTCTAGAGGTGTCTAGCAGCCTCCCACAAAATCTCTAATGATGTGACAATTATTTCCATCTAATGATGTGTGTTATAACACCACACGTAACGCCCTAGAACTCGGATCTAACGACGTTACTTGAGCCATAATAGATCAAGTAACTACATAGGACTATTGACACATCATGGCCTAAAATGATTAAGCTAAGTTACAAAGTTCACTATGTTTCAACATTATATCATAGTGGTGCTTATCCACTATTTCATTTTGGGCTATTATACTAATCAGTAATCAGTGTTCAAAAAATTATCCAACTTAACAATGAAGATAAATGAATTCATCTTCAACAATGTCATATTATCATCAATTCAAAAAATATATATATATAATTAAAAAATTGCTATCTTTTAATAGTAGAGTATTTATTACTTTATTAGCATAAAGCGTAACGTTTTTTTAAGGGTAATAGCAAAATATAACTTTGTAAAGCGAAATAGCAGTATAACTTTGATCCTTACTAATTTGCTTACGTATAAGGATTAATAATGTAATGATATGTTTATATTTATCTTTTACAAATCAGTCGATAAAAAAGCCAACAACAATGTGGTCAATAACACATCATCTAAGGCTAATCAATTGTATCAATAGAATGTACCTCAATTCCAGAAGAAGAAAAAGTGTGAATGACTTTGTTGATAATTTGCATACTCTGAAAACCAAAAGACTTTGATTATAATGAAAAAGCGATAAAAGATGCAGATTGAATGAGTTCTTATTTTATAACAGTTAAGTCAGAAAGACTTATTGATTACATGATTAAATGATTTGTATGTATCCCAAGGTGTAGGTGAATCGGGATCTCAAAACTTGATAAAATGCAGATCTGAATTTCAAAAGACAGCTAGAAAACGCATTCATGTTAGAGACCTTTGGTTTCCCACCTCTTAAGAAGTGTCACATCATCTCCAATCATACCTAACCTATGACCTCCATTCAAACATAGGTCTATAGGGATTTTGACGTGGGTATGACCCGACGTCATACACGCGACACCTAATGGGCTACATCAGATCCTCTTACAATATGGGCCACAGAATTTCAACCCAGTTCAGGGCCTCATACTCTGGATAACTTTGATGAAGATGTCAATGTCCGATATGAAGTGACTCCCAGCTCTCGTTTGAACAATATGGTGCAGGATCACCTCCGTCTTGAACTCTCAGCTCGGGGTAAATCATCATCGCCGACTTCAATTTTTGAGATGAGCTGTCAGATCATTTAGCCGACTATAACTGCCACAATAATGGCCTCATGATTCGCGCTCTGTTATGACACGAATCGTAAACCGCCCCATGATCTCAGTCATGTCCCCATAATGTGCTTCAAGGCATCTTTTCGGAAAATGAAGATCATATAAAAAGGATGCACTCCTCACCGATTCATAACTTTGTTAATATCTTGATCCCTAATTCTATAGGTACGCAAGCCGAGTCAATCAAATTGGGTAAGCTATAATTCATCACAAAATCCACCAGTCAAGTAATTGGATTACCCGCTTAAAGATCCAATTTCATCACCGACGATTCCAGACATCATCAAATACTACTATGGATTTCAGTATGAACAAAAAAATGAAAGAAGTTGAATGAAAAATAAAAGCAATTTATAGAAATTTAAAATTCCACTTTGAAACTCAATTCTGAATGATCAAGTCGTCGATAATGTGTTTTTACTTAGGCTGACTCCAATGGATACTCATTAAGCAACGATCCAAAGCTCTTTTAGAGTTTTCTTCATTAACTTAACCTCTACAATGGATCCTTGATACATTACTTCAACTTCAAATTCCTCTACTTCCAACTGGAAATCTGGAGTAAGGATTTAGTATGAACAGTAGCAAAAAGCATACACAATCTTTTCCCTCTCTCCACCTTTTTCTTCCCAACCCTTTTAATTTCTGTACCTTTTTAAAAGAGGGTATATAAAGGGTATTTGTTGGAGTAGATTGATTTATAAAGTATTAAAAATGTATAACTGGAACGAAAAACGATATAGTTAAAAGGTGATGTAGAGTGTTATTGTTGGAGATAGTCTTAGTACTTGTCTTCTTTCGGGAACAAAAGGCAAATAGAGAAAAAAAAATGAAAAGACTATTTGCTTTGGAGATTAGGTTTCTAAATAAAAATAAAATAGAATAAAAACTATCTATGTTTTTGTTTGTTGTTTCTTTCCAGAAGAATAATAACATAGGTACTAAGTATGATTACAGTGATAGGTACTAAGTATGATAACATAGGTACTAAGTATGATATTCACAAAAATGAAAACATACACCTGCGGTTTTTTTTTCTTTCCCTTTCCGTAAATCCTGTGATAATGAAAAAAAGAATGCTTATTTAATTGTTGGGTACTTGGTGATATGTATTGTGATAAACTTTAAATGTTAATTAACATAGTTTTGGGTATGGTTTCTGGTGTATTTAATTGACACAACACCGTATGGAGACCCTATGCGGGGAGAAACACGGGATCATCGGAAGACAACTCTTAGCTATGTGGGGTGAACATAGGTACTTAGATTTAAATACACAATTACATATTTTGAGTCATCACTTTCTGTGCAATGTGATAGGTAGTATACTGTAGAATGATCTAAGACCAGAGGTTCTTAGGGAAGTCTTCATGTGTAATGAACATAGGTATCCAAATTAATCCAATGCACTAATAAAGGCAAAATTAGGATTTTAGTCCTCTAACTTGGCCTATTTTGGATTTTAGTCCTGCCCCTGCTCCGGTGAGGAAAATGGTCCTCTAAGTTGGCTTTTTTTTTGGATTTTAGTCCTATCCGCCGGAAATAGCTGATTGGGCACCGGAATCTTTAAAAAACGCTTACGTGGCAGCCTAGTTAGAGGACTATTTTTAAAAATTCCGGTGCCCAATCAGCTATTTCCGGCGGATAGGACTAAAATCCAAAAAAAAGCCAACTTAGAGGACCATTTTCCTCACCGGAGCAGGAGTAGGACTAAAATCCAAAATAGGCCAAGTTAGAGGACTAAAATCCTAATTTTGCCCACTAATAAAAGATGAAAAAATGTAATAAAAAAAACCAGAATCGGTTCCAGCATTTTATACACATTGCGGTATGAAATCTTTCAGAGGAAAAAGAAAAACAGTTTATGTATACTACCACTACTAGTCTGGATCCCCTGCAGTCCATTGATCACAACACCGGGGTGAAAATCATCGATAAATCTCTTGCAGCAATGTTTTTCAAAATTTTCGATGATTTTCGAATTTTGACGGTACCGGCAAAATATGGACGGTACTGTCGAAAATTTTATGGAAACGTCATTTTACACTCCACTGTAGGTGATAGGAATCACCGGAGGGTGCTCACGCAAGGCGCAATCCAGACCCACTACCACTATGGTACATGATCAAGACAGAAGAAATCAGTCAATTAGAGAGCAAGGTTTTGCATCCCATTATTCTATCTAGCACAAAGAAATAGAATAAACCCGAGTTCAACAAGAGAAAGAATCCATGAAAGCAAAAGCAACAGAAGCATATTTAGTTATTCTACAAGTTGCCAAGAACAAATAAACCAAAACAATAAAGGAAAAAAAAAAGGATAAGGATAGTCTTATTAACACTGAAAAACAGGAGCGTTTCTCCGTATTTATCACTTATTACGTGCATATTGTGTTTATAAGCATATCTGCACCATGAACGGTTACCATCCAAAAATTTCCCATTCGAATATCCGCAGTAAAATACTAAGAAAAAAAAGGTCCTACATTAAAGGATATAGCCATTTGAAGTCGATTTTATGATGAAAAGAAATCGATTTTCAGAAATTAAGTCGGAAAAATATCAAATGTCATCGCGGTGTCGCTTCATCAAATGTCACTGCATCGTGGTGGTCAATGCATTGCGGTGGTCACCGCATCGGGGTGGTCACTACATCATAGTGGTCAATGCATCGCGGTGGTCACTGTATCGCGATGGGTCAATGCAACGCGATGGTCATTGCATCGCATTGATGCTTCACGGTGGTCACTGCATCGCTGTGGCCAATGCATCGTGGTGGTCACTGCATCGCGGTGGTCACTGCCTCGCGGTGATCACTACCTCGTGGTCAGTGCCTTGCGGTGGACAATGAATCGGGGTGGTCACTGCATCGCGGTGGTCACTGCCTTGCGGTGGTCAATGAATCGGGGTGGTCACTGCTTTCCGATAAAGAAAATTTTGATTTTTAGCAATTAAGTCAAAAAACAGGACGAAAAATACGAATTATGGTGAAAGAATTATGATGATCGGAGTTTTATTTCAAAAGATATAACTGTTTGAAATATGAACCACCATTTTCCTCCATGATTTTCGAATCAAGAAGCTTCAAAAAAAAAATAAACCACCATCTTCCTCCATGATTTTCGAATCAAGAAGCTTCAGCAAAAAAAACGTGGGTTCTCGACGGCCATATCCCTTAGGCCAAATATAAAACTGCGTTTTTTTGCAGCTTGGGAAGAACAACTGCGTTTTTTTTGTAGCTGGGTGAGGGGCGGCGAGGAGAGGGGGCTCAGATGGTAGAAGAAAGAACAAAAAAATGTGGAGGAGCGGATCTGCTGAGTGGCGGATTTGCAGCTGGGTGAGGAGAAAATAAAGGCAGCAAATGAGAGGGAAATGGTGGTAGCTATGGGTGGTTTGGAGGGGACGCCGAAAAAATGGGGGTCGCCAGAAAAATGGGGGTGGGGGGTGTGAAAAGCGCAGAAAGGGGAATAGGGGGGGGGGTGTGAAAAGCGCAGAAAGGGGAATAGGGGCGGGTTGATGGTGGTGAGTAGTTTAGGGTGGCGGGTTTGGTGGTTTAGGGTGGTTTAGGTTGATTGTGGAGGGAATAAGAAGATGATGGTGGGAAGAAGATGGTGATGGTGGGAAGAAGATGATGTATTTTTTTTTTTTTGTTTGTTTGTTGAAGTATTTGATTAAAAGAGTGTTTTAGAAAATGGTGGCATAAGAAGTAATTATTTTATTTTTTTGTGGTGTGTGAAATAAGTAAAATAATAAAAATATTTTTTTGGTGCCGGAAGTAAAAGGGTGTCGGTAGTAAAAACTAGGGTCCCAATAGATCCCAAAATATATTTCAAAACAAAGAAATCGTGGAAAAATATTAATTTTGACTCCAAAGAAAAAACAACACATCTAAAAAACACTCTCGTTCCGTTTAACTTTTTCCATAAGAAATTGTAAACTTACCCAAAACCTCCCTTCCACCCACCATTTTCACTGTCCACCGTCTTCTAGCCTCATCTCACCCCTCTCCCTTGCCCCAACTAATCCCCCAACTCAATTAAAAATCCCTAAATTTTGTTTAAGACACTCTAAACCTTCCCAAAATATTTTTCTATGAGAAATCATAAATCAATACTTTGCCTCGACCCACTGACAACCACACGCTCATTTATTCCCAAACCCCACCCTTTCAAATTATCCCCCAGCCCACCCATTAAAAATGTTATGCCCTACAAATATTTAAACTATATACACTTAGTTTAGATTTTAATTGGTTTTCAACCTTTATTACTATATCTTTACAAACCTTTGAACCATAGACACTTGCTCATTTAGTTTAGATTTTACCGGGTTTCAACCTTTATTAAAGGTGCACTCTGGGAACCCATTATTGATAACGGTTGAAAAGATATTTTATCTACTTCAATAACACTTAAAATAACACAGTATATTATAACAATTGAAATAACACTTCAATATTGTCATCATTTCAATTCAGTATATATAACACTTGAAATAACACTTCGATATTGCCATTTTTTGCTATCGTGTTAAAGTGTATAAGATGTTAAACTATCATCTCTCCCAAAATCTTAAGTTTTTTTGGAGAGATGGTAATTCAACATTGTATCATAGCCAGTGGTAATGGAATCGAACATTGGTCTCTACATTATTTTCCCTATTTATATTGTGCAAGTGTTGAGAGAGATAACCCACACTTGAGGAGGCGTGTGGAAGTATTTAAGATTAAGATTGTGCAAGTGTTGGAGAGATGACCCACACTTGAGGATGCGTGTTAAAGTGTACAAGATGTTAATTATCAACCTCCCAATCGGCATAAGCTTTTGGAAGAGGTAATAGTTTAACATATCGTGTAAGTTTTTGATGTGCCGGTTTTAATATACATCCAAATTAAAATTGTGAGAGAATTTTATTAAATACACACGGTCGGTATGCAATACAGTTTAAAGAAAACTAGGGATAAAGACACAATTTTGGAATATTTTTAAGTAACATGACAGTCACATATTTTTTATAGGGAGAATGACAAATATTATAATTTTATAGGCTAAAGGACTTAAAAAAATAAAAATAAATTAAATACACGCGCTGATTTACCTGCTTCCATCATTTTTTTTTTCTCTTTCCTCCCCCATTTTCAAACTCTCATATCTTTTGATTTAAATATCCAAACGCGATGAAATATTCATTGAATTTTTTATTTTTTCATTCTCTTCGATTTGAGACTTGGTTCGATATAATTACATCGTTTTTTGTGAGATTCATTGTCGAAATTCACTCAGTGAATCTCCCAGTGAATCTCGAGAAACAATGAATATCGACAGTGATTTCGACAGCGATTTTCGAAAATTACGTCGGAATATGGTGAATGTGGTCTCAAAATAAAGAGAATGAAAAAATAAAAAACTTGGTGAATTTTTTTTTTCAAATTTGGAGTTCAAAATTGAAAGATATAAGTGTATAAAAAGAAGGATAATAGAGAAAGCGAGTTGATTTTTTTTTTCAGGAAAGAGAGGCGCCTGAAGTTAAAAAAAAATAATTTTGTTCTTTATGCAAAAGTTTTGAAAAGCCGTCATTCTCATAAATTGATGAAATGTTTGTCTTTCTCCCCAACTCTCCCTACAGTTTAACAGATGTGAAATATATCATTTTTATTCATATTCAAGATAAGACATTTACATTGTTAAACACACGATGTCTATGAACTATTCTGTAAATTTGAAGCATTTCAACAATAGATAAAGATATCTATTTCAAAATCTTCAAACTATAGTATGTATAATGATAGACTTCAGTGAGATAATAATGTTTTGTATGAAGAAAGTACAAAAACGAACACAAATTCGAACAAAAAAACAGAACACAAAATTCGAACTTACACAACAATTTCTAAGGAAATTGTAGCAGATTTTTTTCTAATTTAAAATGTAAAAGAATAAAAAATAAAATAAATGTGCATCCTACCTCCCAAAAACAAAGAATAAAAGATTTCTATCAATCACCTACCCTCACAAGAAACAAAAACAAAAAATCTACATAAATCAATTCATTAATTCAGTAATCATATTTTCGTATTAAAAAAGCGCTAATTGAAGGAGATATAGACAAATAAATATGTAAAAGATTCAAGGCATACATGATGGAAAAAAGGATATTTAAAACTACAAAAAAAATGCTCTCATCAAAAAAGAAAATACAAAAAAATGCAATACAAAGGGCGTTGGGAGAGATTCCCACACTCTTGAATGTATAAAGAAAATATAGTTGCGCCTTTACTAACACCAATTGGTTTTAGTACAATGATAAGCGCTTGATCCTAACATGGTATCGAGCCAGATGTCATGAGATCGAACCCTGGTATGAACATTATTTTCACAATTTATATTATGCAAATGTTGGAGAGATTGCCCAAACCTGAAGGGGTGTTGGGAGAGATTGATTGGTTTTAGTAGAATGGTAAGCGCTTGATCTTAACATGGTATCGGAGCCAGGGGTCATTAGATCGAACCCTGGTGTGAACATTATTTAAAAATTTTATGCAAGTGTTGAGAGAGATCGGAGCCAGGGGTCATGAATTGTGCAAGTGGTGGAAGAGATTGCCCACACTCTTGAACAATATTGGGAGAAAATAATGTTTACACCTGGGTTCGATCTCATGACCCCTGGCTTTGATGCCATGTTAGGATCAAGTGCTTATCGTTGTACTAAAACAAATTGGTGTTAGTAAAGGAGCTACTATATTCCTTATACATTCAAGAGTGTGAGAATCTCTCCGAACACCCCCTCCCCCCTCAAGCATGGGCAATCTGTCCCAACACTTGCACAATTTTTATTCAAGAGTGTGGGCAATCTCTCCCAACATCCCCCTCAAGTGTGGGAAATCTCCCAACACTTGAACATTTTTTTTGTACTAAAACCAATTGGCTTTAGTAAAGGCGCTACTATATTCTTTATACATTAAAGAGTGTGAGAATCTCTCCCAACACCCCCCTCAAGTGTGGGCAATCTCTCCCAACAACCCCCTCAAGTGTGGGAATATCTCCCAACACTTGAACAATTTTTTTAAAATAATATTCACACAATGGTTCGATCTCATGATCCCTAGCTCTAATACCATGTAAGGATCAAGCACTTACCGTTGTACTAATATCGATTTGTGTTAATAAAGATGCTACTATGTTTCTTTATACATTCAAGATTGTAGAATCTCTCCCACACTCAAGTGTGGGCAATCAGTCCCAACACTTGCATAATTTTTATTCAAGAGTGTGGGCAATCTCTCCCAACAGAGGGAATTAAAAAGTCTCCGCACAAATTTTTATGACTTCATCAATTATCCTGTAAATTTAATACTATATCTGTCTCAAAATATAAGTCTGTTTAGCTTTATGAATTTGTCTCAAAATATAAGTCCATTTAAAATACCAATAAAGTATTTATTACGTTTTTCTTCTCATTACCCCTATTTTATTATTCATCCATCTACTTTACAACTATTAAATTAATTAGAGTCACTTAGACTTTTACCATAATGACTCTTAATCTCTTTCTTAATCCGTGTGAATGGTTTAAACGAATTTAAATTTCTGGATGGAGGTAGTACATTATTAGCAAATCCATAATGAAAATATTTTATCAAGGTATATTCATAACATTTTAAAAACAGAAAATTGCAAAATTGGTCCCATACTTTTGGGGTGGAATCAATTTTGGTCATATACGTTTGCAATTATCAATGTTAGTCCCGTAACTTAAAAAAAACTCGTCAATTTTGGTTTCATACGTTCGCAATTATCATTTTTAATCCCGAAATTAAAAAAAAAAAACACATTAATTTCAAGACACCTATATTTCCAGAGAGATCTCTTTGGCTTTTGTAAATATTCTGACCCAAAATTACCCAATTGGCTTGTCTATCTTCTTAGCAACACCGGCCTTTTCGATCACTGGCCACCCCAGTTCATAATTCCTCTATTAATGTCCATTGCTAATATCTTCACAGAATTGAATTGGTATCACAAATGATTGATGATTCTAATTGTTTTGTTCGATTCACTGACTCGTTGAGTGAAATCCAGGACCGTCATTCGAAGAGCCTGATTGGAGCCGGTGAACGGAAGGACGGACTCTATTACTTTTGAGGGTTTCCTGCAGAGTGTGCGGTGGCTACTCCGAATTTCTCTACCTTTGAGCTATGGCATCGACGACTTGGGCATCCGTCTGATAGATTCCTCAAGTTAGTTCCTGCAGTTAAAAGTTGTTTTAGTATGGTTAAGAAATTAAATAAAGCTTGTGAGATTTGCCCACAAGCCAAACAATCTCGAGATAGTTTTCCTGTTAGTAATAATAAGACCTCTCGCATTTTTGAACTTATACATTGTGATATATGGGGGGCCTCATAAAATTCCCTCTTATAGTGGAGCACATTATTTCTTGACTTTGGTGGATGATTTTTCTCGTGCTGTTTGGGTCTACTTGTTACATGCGAAAGCTGAAGTCTATAAGGCGTTCTGTTCTTTTTTTTCCCATGATTGAAAGGCAATTTGAAACAACGGTTGAAATATTCCGTAGTGATAATGGTATTGAGCTTCACAGCATGCTAGAATACATTGATGATAATGAGATAATTTTTCAAATGTCGTGTGCAGGGACACCTCAACAAAATGGGTGCGTAGAATGTAAACACCAACACATCCTGAATGTAGGACGAGATTTGATGCTCCAAGGGAACTTGCCCATTAATTTTTGGGGCGAATGTATTTTAAGGGCGGTGCATCTGATTAATCGGACTCCTTCCGGCTTGTTACAAAATAAAACAACTTTTGAAATTTTGTTTGGCAACGAACCCACGCTAGAACACCTTCGGACTTTTGGTTGCCTCTGTTTCGCTCATGATCAATGGACCAAAGGGCATAAATTCTCTCCTGGAAGTAGAAAGTGTGTTTTTGTCGGATATCCGAATAATCAGAAAGGTTGGAAAGTATATGATCTTGCTACGGGTTATTTCTTTGTCTCGCGTGATGTGAAATTCCACGAGAATTAATTTCCTTTTGCGCTAAAGGAGTCTGACTTGCCTAATGAAAACCCGCTTCCGTCAACCGCCAATGTTGGGGTGGATGATGATTGTATTGTTGATATGGAATACGCACTATCCGAGCAGGGTGCGGAGTCCAAACCTTCAAATAGCAGCCCCCATTCGTTAGAACCCGAGGCTTCTCCATCATCTCCAGTTCCGGGAGAGACCGTCGTCCCTAGCTCATTGGGCCGTGGTTTATGTACTCAAAGTCCTCTAGGTTGGCACAACGATTATGTCGCACACATCTTCCAACATACGAGCCTGTCCCTCAGTTCTCCACCGTCTGTCAGCTCTTCAAGTACGTCATATCCTTTAGCTCATTTCGTGAATTGTGATAAATTTTCTACGTGCCACCGCATCTTTCTTGCATCAATCACCGTCGGTCTTGAGCCTTGTAATTTTGATGAGGCTATGCATGATCCTGGTTGGGGGGAATCCACGCAAAAGGAAATTACCGCGCTTGAAAGATTGAGACTTGGGTTATGAAGCCGATACCGCCAGGGAAAAAGGCACTCAGGTGTAAATGGGTGTACAAAATTAAACACCATGCAGATGGGACCATCGAACGATTAAAAGCTCGCCTTGTCATCCTTGGAAATCATCAAGTTGAAGGTATTGACTACAACGAGACATTTGCCCCGGTGGCTAAGATGGTCACAGTTCGCGTCTTCTTAGTCGTGGCGGCGGTGAAAAATTAGGAATTGCATCAGATGGACGTGCACAATGCATTCCTTCACGTGGATCTGAATGAGGAAGTATACATGAAATTTCCCCCGGGTTTTATAGTAAGTCAGCCGGGTATGGTATGCCTTTTGAAGAAGTCCTTATACAGTTTAAAGCAAGCTCCGTGGTGTTGGTTAGCGAAATTGGTTAACAGTTTGAAGAGGTATGGGTTTCATCACTCTTACTCGGATTACCCCCTCTTCACCCTCACACGCGGAGCGGTTCACCTTAATGTGCTAGTATACGTTGACGATCTAATCATCTCCGGTAACGACTCCTCTGCTATTACGCATTTTAAACACTATTTGGGCTATTGCTTTCATATGAAAGATTTTGGTATTTTAAAATATTTTCTGGGCATTGAGGTGGCACGTAGTCCGGAAGGGATTTTCCTTTGTCAGCGGAAGTATACTCTTGATATTCTTGCTGAAGCTGGTTTGCTTGGAGCTAAGCCTGCCGGTTTCCCCATTGAGCAGAATCTTTCCCTTGCCGCGGCTACCGGTCCATCGTGGGAGGATCAAGAACACTATCGACGATTGGTTGGACATCTTATCAACTTATCTTTTACTTACCCGGATTCGGCTTACACAGTACACATTTTAGCCCAGTTCATGCAGTCTCCCCGGCGTGACCATTGGGACGCTGCCATGCGGGCAGTCCGGTATTTGAAAGACCATCCGGGTCAGGTATTTTGCTTTGAAGCGATTGTGACTTGTCTCTCACCGGGTGGTGTGATTCTGATTAGGCAAGTTGCCCGCTGAAGCGTCGTTCTCTCACAGGCTGGATTGTGTTTCTTGGTTGCTCCCCAATTTCTTGGCGCACCATGAAATAACACACAGTCTCACGCTCTTCCGCCGAGGCTGAATATTGTTCAATGGCCGCTCTCACTTCGGAATTGAAATGGGTCATGGCGTTGCTTCGAAATTTGGGCGTGGATCATCCTTGTGCTATTGACTTCTTCCGTGACAGCCAGTCAATAGTCCACATAGCGCATAATCCGTTTTTTCATGAACGAACGAAACACATTGAGGTCGATTGTCACTATGTCCGAGATTCCATTCAAGAGGGTCTTATCGCTCCACGCCACGAGTCAACTGACGAACAGCTTGACGACATTTTCACTAAAGCCTTGGGCAAACGGCAATTTCTCTACTCACTTCGCAAGTTGGACGTTTCCGACCCAACACGCTCCAACTTGAAGGGGTGTTACGGACGTAATGTCACACAAGTTTTTAAGGAAAATCTGGAATTTCATACACGAGGTAATCACAAGCATTAAAATAGAACTAAGAAGTTAGAAGCACTTGATTTTAATTTATTCCATAGAAAGCTTAGATGCCTTGCTAGGGTTCTTCCCTTTCTGTTTAAGATAGGCTGAAGGTGAACTTTGAGGAAGAAGATTAATGTTCAAGTGTAAATATATTTCTTTAAAAGTGATGGATTGTGGATCGACAGCATTAAGTGGAGTAGATGGTTAAATATTCAAAAGGAAGGTGGGCTTTTCTCCATTTTGAGTTGGTGGCTTTGTGGGCTCGTTGGTTGATGGGTTAGAATTATAAATTACTTAAAAAAAAAAAAAAAACCTAGGTGGGCTTAGCCCCCTCATATTTTTATAGGGAGTAGGTTTAAAGGACAAACAAAATGGAAAAAAATAGGAAACATGACAATAGAAATATAAATTGGGTGAGAAGTACAATTCCACTGTTCGTTACTCCAAATTCATTATTCGGTATAGTAGAATTGATTTCAAATACATTATTCTACTATTTCGTGTTTTTTTTTTGACGAAAATGGCCTCGAAATGACATCAAAAAATATCAAATGGGATGTCTAAATAAAGAAAACGGAAAAAGAAAAATATGGTGAAAAAATAACGAACTTTTGACATTCAGATCGAAAAATATATTCATTTTTGTAATTAAATATAAGAGAATTTAAATTATAGTAGAATAAACACTTGTCCTTTTTATCCAATAAAAAATGCCCCTGTCATGTTTACATATTTCTAGTTTTTTTTTTTTTTTGAGAAACATATTTCTAGTTTTCAAATTGTTCTTTTTAACAATAAACCCTATTTTTATGCGCAAATATGTATTATATACGTGCTAGATGTATGACTGGGATTCATGTCATGTACATCGTACGCTTTGCATTCATGTAGAGTCATTTTATCTATTTACCTTAGAAGAAGGAAGACCTTTAAGGAGGTGGTGACACTTGTTTTTTTTATTGGCTGTGGTTTTTGTTTGTTTTGTTTTGTTTTGTTTTGTTTTTTTTTTTTTTTTTTTTTTTTCTGTTTGTCTTCAAAAAACAAATATTTAGATGACCCATTTTCTGTTTTCATCATTTTATAATAAAATTGTCTATCTCTAGCAAGGGTGTTAATCCATGCTTGACATCTGTCCCATTTCATGATTGCTTCTGTCCGTTAAATAAATACTTCATGTGCTGCTGGTTTATAATTTATATTCCTTTTCGGTTGGGCTGGACATTATAATGACATAAGAGGCCGGTGAAAAAAAGGCCCGTTAACCATTGTCTTGTTTTTTTATTCAACTACCGTCGAAATTTCTATAAAAAAATCCAAATATGTCTCGGGGGTAGCTTAACCACCACACGTTCTCTTCCGGTCTCCTTTGCACCGTTCACTTGCTGCAGCCTGTATTTGTACTGGAAATCCTTCCATGCCACCGGATCTTCAGTGTTTTCCCTTAAGGAAGAAGGAAGAACTTCAAGAAAATAAAAATGCCATTCAACAGTTAAGGTATGATATGAACCCTAAGGGGTCGGGTCATTGAACTACTTTCATTCCCTTGGATAAAATCATTTGAGGAAAGAACGTCTTTTACAGCTGAATGCGTACTTCCTTTTTCCTTTTTCTAGTTAACCCGCCGACAGAGAAGGAAAGCAAAAAAGACCGACTTGCTTCAACTGAAGAAAGGAATTTACCATGACTCAGGTATTCGCTTTCAGCGGATTCGAAAAATAAGAGTGAGAGTTATATTCCAAAGCCTAGGAAAGCCTTATTGACCGAATCGGTTGTACTTTCGGTACAGTACGAAGTTCCCATGCCACCGCTTCAGGCTTACCATACTTATTCCCATCAAAAGAGTTCGACCATTGTACCGCACCTATAAAGTTTTCCCGAGGTTTAGACATATTAGAGCTACCACTAGTGAGTTGCCCCCCTCTAGCTCCAGGGTGATTGAACTAGCGGATATGCTCCTTCTGGGATAGAGGAAGAAATCGAATCCGCAACAAGATAGCGTCCTTATCTACGGTAAATAATTTATTGAAGAAACTTTGAAGTCTCAAAATCCCACCCCGGGTTTCTCATTTTCTTTGGCGGGTGGAAACAAATTGTCTCCCTGTTGGTCCATTGGAAAGGCTAACACAAGTTTAGAGGGGGGGGGGGGGGTGAATAAACTTGTCCCTAAAAACTGGATTCAAAACAAATTAAGGTTCAATTAAAAATTGTGTGGAGTTAAGCTGACTGAGCTGAGTTTAAATCAAACTGACTTAAGAAAAAACTGAGCCAACCGGCAGCGGATATAATTCTAGCCTTTTTCTTGATCTTGTTATTCTATGTGAAAGCTGAGTGTGTTAAACTGAATTCTGGTGAATGTCAGTCTGTGAGCTGTGAGGTGTATAACAATCAATTCTCAGAATGCTAGCTGTAGATAAATGCTAAGTAAATAAATAAGTGCGTAAAGTAAATAAGGCAAATATTATAGAGGTTCCAGGTGGTGTAATCCTGTCAGTCCTCTCTTCCCCTATGGTGTAGGAGGAAAATTCCACTAGAACTTCTTGAGGTGAGCGGTTACAAAAAGTCCTAAACAATAGTCCTTGGCTAATCCCTAGCTTCACTATCTAAACAGTTGTAGAACAGGTAGAATTGCTACTCTTCAATTGCTTGAACACTGGTCCTTGAAGGGTTACGCATGCCTCTTCACCAGCTACCACCACAAACACAGTCTACCCGACTGCTTGTAACAACTGTCCTTGGCAAAACCTTCCCGGTTTGCTTCACAATCTAAACCTTTGATGTAGAATCAAAGTTGGGCTGAGAATCAATAAATTGATTCTTGTTTGTGGTTCTTCAAAGTGTCTGAATCTAGATAAATTCTGTGTAGCTTGAACACTTGAAGAAATTCTTGATATGATCTTGTTATAGCGCAGAGATGATAGCAATTCAAATAACTAAGACTAGTGCACAAAAATGCTTGTTGATCTTAATAAATCTTCTTGTTTGTTCTTGGTGCAAAGTCCTCTATTTATAGTGTAAGGTCCAACGTTCATCTTGCTTGAATTTGAATTGTATCAACGTCTATCTTGTAACGGCTATATTTTCTGACCGTTCTGATGTGTCACTATGTTGGTCCCTTGGAAAGGCTAACACAAGTTTAGAGGGGGGGGGGGGGGTGAATAAACTTGTCACCAAAAACTAATCCTGAGCTGGAAAAGCCCCAGGAACTGAGTTTCTCTGAAACTCAAACTGATCTTCGCCCGCTTTGTTCCTGTCCCTTAACTTGTGCGGAGTTCAATTAGCTCAACTGAATATAAGTCAATGCTGACTTATATTTAGTCTTGTTAACTGGCAGCGGATAAAAAGCCTTTAATGCAATAGATGTGTCAGTTAAGTTCTAAGACTCTCTATGTATCAGTTCTGTGCTGACTCAGTGTCTAGTGTTTGCAGAGTGATAATGCAATAAATAAAACAAACACAAATGCATAAAGTAAATCAACACAAGATTTGTTTATGGAAGTTCCGGGTGGTGTAATCCCGTACGTCTCCCCTTCTTCTGTGGCGTAGGAGGTATCACTAGAATAATGAGATAACCGTTACAAAATCCTAGCACTATGACAGTCCTTCACGACACCCTAGTTTCACTGTCTACACAAAATGAAGAAAGGTGAGATTGCTCCCTTCATCCTGCACACTGATCTTTCGGAGGTGGAATTGCTCCTTTACCAGCTCACCACTAATACCAACACATAGTCCTCAGACTGCACCAACAGCTGTGGCAACTAAGTTGCAACTGTATGATGAAAGGTAGAATTGCTCTCTTCAAACTATGCACAACCAACCCTTTTTCACAAAGGTTAGGTTTAGAATTAATCAAGGATTAATTCAGTGAGCTGTTTGATTCTTCTGGATCTGACTTTGTAGCTCCAAGATGCCTTCTTTCCCCCTTAATGGGTTACTGGATCTTTCTTTGAAGTCTTCAAGGCAATTCCGTTGGCTTCCCCTTTTTCAAGATATATCTGATCTGATTTTATGGATCTGGATTTGGATATTTGAATATATGCTTGTAAAGCTCTTTTTCTGATCCTCCTCTCTCTCTTTCTTCAAGTGATTCTCTTGTGTATTTATAGGGGTGATGTAACGGTCACTAGCTCTTGTAGCCGTTACACTTGTCGTTTAGCCAACGTTCACATGTACGATCTTTGTCGTATTGTCAGTTTAAATTCAGCAAGGCTTTAACTCAGTTTTCTACTCTTCTTTTAAAACTGAGTACCTTGTATACTTAACATCTGACTTCAATTGACTAAGTCAGAGTACACCAATCAGTTTCTTCTTATCCAGGTAACTGATAATCTTTGTCCTTAAGATTATTCGGCTTTACATGATCTATAACTCGCTTTCGTGTCACCACGGACTTGCTCGAATCCCGACTTATAGTCACGACTTAATCGCTTCTAACCGAGTTTGCTACCTCGCTTCTTCGCTTTTACGTAACCGAGTCCGTGTCCCTCGCTTCTTCGGTCTTAGATAAGCCAACTGAGTCTGTGTCCCTCAGCGAACTTATCTTCTTCAGTTCTAGCATAACTGAGTTTGAACCCTCAGTTCTTCATGTGCATATTTAGTTTTCTTGCTATAACTCAGTTTTTTTGTTGTGACTCAGCTGTTCGCCTAGTTCCTATTCTATTACAATGCTTGTCTGAAACAACCTATACAAAGTTCAGACTCTAGATAGAACTTATACATTTATCTCTAGACCATTTCTTGCTTCTTCTTCATTATGCACTATAACAGTTAGTTACGACTTCATCATCATGGGTTGTAAGTGATTTGTCTAATTTCGTGACGAATCATCATCAAAACATAAATAATATTTCCAACACACTATTTCATCCAATAAAATTGCTTCCTTTAAAACGTTCGACTATACTATCAGTTTGTTGGATAGCTGACATATAAACATGAGTTTACTGATCAGTTCTATACTGTGTTTATCAGTTGTCAGTTTCTTGACTGACTTGGAGCATTGACTGAGATTTTACTCTTCTTCAAATATCAGTACTCCAGTTTTCATCTGATTATAGTTGACTTAATCAGAGTACACCATAAACAATTAAGAATTCATTGTCCTTATGATTCTTAGGTCTTCATACAAGATCCATAAAGTCAGTTCAGGTCACCACAATCTTGCCTGAAGTCTAACTTTATAGTCTCGACTTGTAATCTTCATGACTGAGTTTGAACCCTCAGTTTTTCAATCTTCTATAACTGAGTCTGTGACCCTCAGTTCTTCTATCTTCTAGATAAGCCAACCGAGTTTGTGTCCTTCAACAAACTTATCTTCTTCAGTTTCATATTGGTGTATTCTGAGTCAGTTTGTTTATCTTAACGATTTCCAGTTTTCTAAATGACTTCCAGTTTTCAGTTTCACGACACACTAACTATTATAGTGCTTGTTTGATGTAACCTATACAAATATCAGACTCTAGTAAGACCTATACATTCAATTCTAGACATCTTTTAGATTTTCACTATAACAGCTAGCTTCAGCACTTCATCAATAAGGTTAAGATAATATTATGAGTAAATATGATGAATTATAATCAAAACATAAATTTTATTCCCAACACTACCAGTTAACAGAAATTTGGCGATTAGAGGGTGTGGACCTGCTACTTGTTCTCTATGTGGACGGGGAGGAGGAGTCGGTAAGCCACCGCTTGTTTGATCGTGTCGTTGCAACCGCGATATGGGAAAGATAAAATATTAGCGGAGGAATATGTGCCTAACCAACGTCGTCGGCGTTCTAAATATGTTATTTGATATGGATGATAAGGCTACCTGTACTAAAACTATTTATCTACTATGGCACGTATGGAAATCTCGATGCTCTTGGATTTTTGAACAAACACCTATACATATTTCTACATTGATAAACAATGCTGCCTCTCTTTTTGGAGAACTCATTGTCAATGACGCGGTTGGCGAGCCCCAACATGAGAAAACGACTTACGTAGTAAGATGGAAACGCTTGGTATGATTAAATGTAATGTCGATGCGGCTCTGAAAGATAACATCCTGGCTATGGGTGGAATCTTTAGAGATACCACCGGCACTATTCTTCATTCCTTTTCTTTAAACTTTTAAAGTGGGCCTAGGTTGAATTTGGTGAAGGTCTCACAATTTACCACGGATTCACTTTTGCTTATGCTTATGGATGTGATAGTCTAATCATGGAGAGAGACTCTCAATTGGTGATAAATCGGCTTCAAGCTGTGGGGGATGACCTTTCAAGTGTTGGCTTAGTAGTGGAAGCGTGAAAGAGGATTTAATGCTCTAAAGAGGGCAGAATGGAGAAAGGAAAGGGACAAGGGCGGTCTTGCTTGACGCGAAGGCCGCCGGTTCGGGGGTAGAGTTAAGTACTAAAGGTCCTCGGACTTCCGGGCGGTTTTTCTTTTGGGCAATTGTTCACCGTTGGATCTCTCCAATACAGCCCCCTATAGTTTTGTTCCGAGATATCTTTTTTTTCATTGTTCCCGGGGATTTTTTTGGATAATCTGCTCCCATGCCGCAAACAGTCCAATCTCGAACCGAACTTTGTCGCTCTTCTTTCTTTCCTCGCGAGCGGGAAGCACACCAAAGCGGCGTGCGTTGCGTAATTCCACTATGTTTTTTGCCCTTGACTCGGGTGGACGGTTGACCGGAAGAGAACTTCGATTCGCCCGGCCGCCGGGCGGGCTAAGTGCTTATCTTGTGTGACAACACTACAGAGCGAGCGGGTCTTCTAGGTGGGCGGCTATGTGACAACACTACAGGGAAAGTGGCACTTTCGTGTAACATGCTATGGTCTCAACGCCCTTACGAGGTAGTGATGAGTTTCACGCACTTTAAGCCCGGCCCGCGCACGGTTAGAAAGTTTGGCCATAATCTGAGCGGTACCACCCACCCTACCCTACCACCTATAGGCGGCCGCCCGTCCTACAGCCGCCCGAAAAGGAACCGTAGTGAACTTGAATAAGGAAACTACAGCGATAAATAGAATCCCCATAAAAATACCACTAGATCGAGCACCAGTGAAAGGAACTGTATAAAAAGGACCGAGAAATACATATGGTCTGAGACTCACTTCCTTGAAAAGAGGGAGACAAATTTATGTAGGTAGCGACCATTCAAGAAATGTAGCGGTTGCTCGACCTTAAAAAAACGAGGAAATGAACGAAGTGAAGCAATGCAGTGAATGGGATCCCCATACGTGACAGGGGAGGGCCGAGCGGGCTAGCATAGTTTTAAATAGTCTCACCGGGGAGGTAGTTACTTTAGTAAGATTAGGCGAGTCAAAAAGAATGCACGGCCCGCGAGAGTTGGGGTTGGCGAAGTGGAAGATACGCGCGCGATACGATGGTAATTTTTGTTAAGCCAAGACTTTTTTAGAATAGGAAGAGAGGTTAACTCAATCGAAACTTGTTCCATTGCACTTATGGTTATACTTATTACGTACTAAATCTATTTACGTTCCTCACGAGACAATGCAACTTTGCTGAAAGATGAATGCGGTATAAATTGGAGGTGGTGTTTATGGCGCACAGAGTGGCAGTGACTCGCGCAAGTCGAGTGAGAAAGAGGACATTATCTCTCTCTCCCGACTCGCCCCCTATCTAGTAAAGCTTTGGCAGTGGAAGTAGGGAAGAAAGAACCTAAAAAAAAACCCCGGCTCCAGCTACCTTTAGCGGCTGTGGGGATCGCTCCTTGTGATCTCGGTCGGTTCGGTCGCTACTAAGCCGTCTCTTCTACTTCTTTACCCGCGGACTCCGAACACATTCGGTAGGCCGTGTTCCTTCGACACTCGTTCGGCGGCCTTTTCTTTTTGAGGGCGATGTGGGAAATGATACAGATGAGGTCTCCTATCCAAAACGAAATCTTAGCTAAGAGAATCTCACGAAAAAATAAGCAATCGTATCAAGACCTGAAAACGCATTCGAATGCACGGTAGAGAAGTTGGGGTTCAAAATCTTTTTCTACCCAAACCGATCCGTCGCCAGACATTACGGGAAAAGACTCTCCAAAGTGGCGCATCCGATTCGGCTTCAATTG